>CM031869.1:10081216-10371281 GCA_018697195.1 Certhia americana
CTCCTTCTCCTTCTCCTTCTCCTTCTCCTTCTCCTTCTCCTTCTCCTCGCCCCATTAGTTTTGCCTTTTGAACACTGAAATAGGTATGCTAAAGACTTGACTTCTTATTTCTTGTTTTTGTCCACCCCGACCAAACAAATGGAGTCAGAATCCTCTCTCTAATGTCACAGATCAATGAAATATGTAAAGGAAACTCCCAGAGGATGCTCTAAACAGAGTCCCATGAAAATTTCTCCAGACCTCTTTCCAGAAATTTCAGAGGAATTGAGATGGAAACAATAATGAACTACTGGCTACTAGGCTGCTGGGACATACATAAGCCTAAAATCAGTGGAAGGTCATGGACATAATTTTGATATGTTCAGGAGGTAAAAGTTCCCAAGAGAAAGTGACTGGAACATGAAGCTTGTTCCAGTGGCAGGGTCTCACTGGCTCTGCCATCTCCCCCTGTGCCTATTAACCCCCTCTCCAGCTTGGGGACAATCTACCTCTCCACTGCTCTCTCATAATTTGTTTTCTCCTTAGGTGACTGATGTCTTTTGAGTTCCTTCATAATGTAGTGTAAGCATTTAATTTTTAAAGACTTGTCTCTTTATTAAGTTGCTAATTAGAGTTAATAATTCAGACCTTTGTCTCTGCTCCTGGTGTCTGACAGGTTGTTTCATTGCCTCTTCTCCACTTTCATGCTCTTCTGGGGTCTTCATCTCTCTGCCCTCCCTCCTTGATTTTTCCTCATAGCTTGAAAAAATTGACCCTGCTTTTAATATCTCTGCTGGCATTTAACTTAATGATCCTATTACAGATTCCTGAAGCCCTTTTCACTCAAGTTTCTCAGGGCTCTACTAGTATCAATTAATTTCCAAACACCTTCATTTTATCATACAGATTTTACACATGGGTAAATTGAGTGCTCAACATCACAGCCCAAAGTAGCACAGCTTGAAAAGGGGTGTGATTTTCAGCACTGCTGAGCATCTCTGACTGCTGCAGGCTTCATTTGTGGCTCTAGGTGGTGAAATTCAAGCCAGGGTGGATTTAATACTCATCTGTTTCCTGTGTGTTGATAGGAAGGAAGGATCTCTGTTGGTCTACATACATATAAAATGCATAGCTGAGGTTACCATGCTATTAAACTGAGCTCAAAGATGAGTTAGACTGCAGGGTAATATTTAAGCTCCTCAGATAAATATCAGTGTCCCAAGCATCCAGTGACATAAACATATAAACACCAGGAAAGCCACTCTTATCATATCATTTTAGTCTCTTGTGCTTTATCTTCTTCAAACACATTTATCGTGAACATATTTATCATGACAGAGCTAAAATTTACCACCTCAGTACCAAACCCTTGAATGCCTTTTTCATGTGACCAGCACTGCAAAGGTCTTGTTTTGATGTACAACAAGATGGACATATAAACATAAATGCCTTAATCCTGACTCTTACTTATTCTTTTAGATTGAATTAATGAGTTTTCATGCCAATACAAATTAGATAAATAGGTGGAAGAACTTGTTAGCCTGTTTCTGGTGATTTGGATTTTTTATTTTACTAGAATTGATTAAGCATTTGTTGACAAAGGCAAGGGAAAGAAAAAATCCATCACAATTATGCTCATTTTGCTGCAAGGCTTGAAAGGGCAATTTGGAAATCAAATGATAAAATAGTTAAACAGATATATTGAAAAATTGCAAAGAAACAAAATTCCTGCATTTAAATTGTCAGGCAAGTGTTTATGCACTTGCTCTATGTATGTTATCAAACTAAACAGCAAAAAATCTTCATGTCCTAAATGTCCAGCTGATGTTTGGGGATAACACAAGGAAATCTCCTCAAATCTGCTGGATCAAGTGTGTTGGGATATTGTGGCTTGGTATGGGAAGAGGCTTGAATGGAATTCTGAGCTATTCCCTCCCTGCTTCAAGTGCATGACAAAGCTCAAGGTGGTCAACTGTGGCAGGTCAGGGGCACTAAGAAGATACACACTGGAGTGATGTTGCAGAACTAGAGGTGAGCAAGGAGCAGGCACACAGTTGGTGATTCTGAATGTTGTGAAGAAGGAAAAAAGAGCAGTAGTTTTTCCTTCTCATTTAAAGTAGAAAAATATGGACAGCCAACTTTATTCTCACGCTTTGAGATAACTACTTATTTGCAAATAGTCAGCAACTGCCTGCTAAAAACTAATGTACAGCAAATCTGGTCACAGTGTGGCACCCAGTTAACGAGCTTGTTCACCAGAGGTTTTGTGTTGTGGTCAGGGAAAGCACTCCTCAATTAGGACTTTTCTGCAGGAGGAGAAGGAAGTTCATGAAAATTAATTTGTCTCTCTGATCATTACCTTTTCTGACCATTCATAGTGCATGACACTCTCCTACTGATGGCATGTTTTTCTTGTGACCTTTCTCCACCTCCTTCTGTGGATTTTCTGCCTGTGTTTCAAAGCTTGTTTTCAAGGTCTGACAAGGAGGGTGGCAGGATCTGAGCCAAATCCTCTAGTTGGAATCACTCAATGGAAAAGACATGTGCCCATTCATGCATATTTGATACATCACTTCTAAAAATAAAAGGAGGGCTTTTTTTAATCAAAGAACAATGTATTTTCCATTTTAAGTCAGAAATAAGTCAGGTAGCTCTGCTATGCTGAGCTGTGGTCATACACCTTTTTCTGTGGGGTTCAATTCCAAAACAATATCTTCAGAAAAGGAGTGCAAATGTTGATTTTCAGTGTGTTGTGGGGATTTTTCCTTTTCTTCAAGGATGTTGTGGGTAGCCTGAAGGGAACAATGGGTTTTCCAAGTCCTATAAGATAAAGTTGGAGGACACAGCAGAGCCTTGGAAAATAAACATAAAGATTTCCATACTAAATACAAAATTTCATTGTTCAGGAGCAGAGCAAGGGCCTCCCCTGCAAGAGTAGGTTTTCTTCCCCAGGCTGCTCTGAGTCTTTGGGAGCTTCAGGCAGTGACAGGGGCTCCTCTGTGCTGTTCCAAGCAGATGCCTTCATGTCTGCAGGTTGTCGTGCTGCCCCACCACAGCTCGCTGCTGAGCTACAGGAGACACAATAATTAAAAGAATTTATCTCTTCTTCCCAGGATCCTGCCTACCACAGCAGAAAAATATTCCTGATAAAATAATCTAAATGGAATGGAAGGAAAGGGAGAGCTGTATGCACTCACTGTTACTCTTTAGGGATTGCTGTTTTTTGGGGTGAAAGTGAGCTTTGCTAGCCTAAACATCAGAAACTCAAGCTGAAACTCTGAGTTAAAATGAACTCATAAAGCAAGCTGAATTAGGGGCTGGCTCTGGCATTTCTACCATGTAGGACACTGTGCCACTGTGTTTTTCCTCTCTCTGCATGTATTTGTGCCCTTTTATTTTGCCTGTAATCGTAGAGAGAGGCTTTCTCTCTATTTCCCCCTCAATTCATAGAGATCTTCCAATTTATCTCAGTCCCCATAAAGGCACTTTTTCATGCTTGCTGACCCTATAATGATGGTTTCTGTTATGCGAGAGCTACTTTCTATCTACTGCTGTATTCTGCTGCTTGTGAAAGGATTGATGCTGTTCATTTTTCTGCCACACACCACCATAAGGAGAAGCAATGGAAGGGGTTTCTCCCTGAGACACAGCTCCTACTTTCTTAATAGGAGAGCAATAAATACAATGTCTTCCAGGCATTAAGAGAAAAGGAAGAGAAAGCCAGAGCAGCATCCTTCTTTTCCACGTGTTAGTGTAGTCCTGAATTCCCTTCACCTGCACAAAAGGCTGAGCTGTGCCTTTGTGTGCACAAACAATAAATGCAGATAATACTGTTAACTTCAGCTATTTTTTTTTTTTAATCTTAGTTAAGCCTCTGTTCTTGGTTATTCCATTGTAGTTTTGTATAGGCTAAATAAAAAAATCTGCTTATAGTGGCTGGCTGGAGCAGCAGATCATGGAATGACTGGTGCACAGTTTAGAAGGTTGCTAGAGAGGGCAGTAAATTATGTTATGTGTGGGTCATCAATTATATAGATAAAACTGTGAAGGAGAGTGGTTTGTCAGAAAAGATAAGAAAAGAGGGACTGAACCTAGATATATTTTCTGTGCTGATAATCTGGTTGTTTTAGAAGTGAGAGGAGTCACTTGTAGAAGCCACTTAATAAATTTAATGACTATTGGAAGGGACAGGATAAAAAAAGAGCAAGGATAAAATGTTAAGTGTGCTTGCAATTGCAAAATCAGTGCCACTTTTCTTTAAGTTTGCTAATGACTGTAGGTGTTGTCTGGAAGTAAAGCAGGGGTTGAAGAGGATGTGGCTCCCCTCTGACAGCAAGGGAAGGGGCCCTGTCTCAGGGATTTTGGCAGGGGTTTGGGAGTCACTCAAGAGCTCCCAGGCTCATCAGGTGTTATCTCAAGTGATTCCACTGGAGATGTGACAAGATCAAGCACTTCCCCCCCCAGGTTATGTGTGCTTCCAGATGTGAAACAGCACAGGAAAAATGGGGACATTTTTATCATTTTTCCTCTCTGTTCCAAATGGAATAGGAAGGAAGAAGAGGATGCCAATTTACACATCTAAAAACATACCCAGAAACCTCTTGAAATATTGAAGTGAGCTTGGTCTACACTTATTGGCATTTCTTCTCCTCCCCTACCCAGATGTTCATCTTACCCTGTGCCACTTCACAATGGGGAGGTGTTGGGCAGAGCCTTCAATCCTCAAATGCAGCCTCAAAGAGAGGGAAGAACAAATCTCTCCTTCTGCCTTGTTGTCTCACTGAGATTTTTCTAGAGCAGGAGATAGAATGACTTCCCATGTGTCAATGATACAAAGTGCTCAGAGCTGTATTAAGGAAGGGTCCTGGGCAGGGAATAGGTGAAAAATTTATACAAACCCTACTTTTACTAACACCCTTGAGAGTGTTTCTGCAAGTGACCTAAACCACTCATTTGCCACACAGGGGGTTTTCCATCACTAAGTTGCTCTATGGCTTTTGGTGAGGTGAAAATTCTTCAGGAAAAACTAAATGGGATATTCTCTCCAAAAGAAAAGTGGGAATTGGAAGGAGGAAATGGGGAAGGCTGAAATGCACAGTTGCCTTTTTAATTTTAGTAGGCTGCCTGTCCAGTCATTTAATGGTCCTATTTCTGATGGAAATAAATTGTAAAACTCAAAGCCTGTGGATAGAATTTATGGGATGTTACACCAAGGCCCCTTGCCTTAAAATTAGACAACCTCCTTCCAACACCAGCCTAATAATAATAATAAAAAAAAATAGTAATAGTAATAATAATAATAACAAAAAAAACACTTCGTAGCTTTATGTGCCAAAAGATGGCAATATTCAAACAGAAAATTTTACGAGAGTGAAAATAGAGGTTGCCACTGCACTTTCACCACTGCCACCTCTGCTCTTTCCTGGAGAGAGGACACTATCACCATCCAGGGCTGAATTGCATTATTGTCACCAGTGTTCTCACCAAAGCCATTCAACATAAAAAGCTTTGCCAGCTCCCATGTCTAAGAGAAGAATTCCATGGGCAGTTTTTCATTAACAGCAAATGTGTTTGAGAAAATTAATTTCTGCTACAAATCTGCATGACTCTGGTGAAATTATATCAAGTTACATCCTCAGTAAATGTGGGCTATTATTTGATTTTATAAATTGTATCAAGACAGTATTTTTTTTTATTAAACCTGAGCATTTCCCTTCTCTGTACCCTATTGCTGACAGAAGGCTCTCACACAGCAAAGTTTACCTTTCATTTGTTCCTGTGTAATAACCCATTAGGTCTGCTGAGAAATACCACGTTTCTTATGCAATGTCAACACCTACTTCCATTTACTCTTTCTCTTCAGAAAACACAGCATGAATCCCAGATGCTGCAGCATGCTGGTGTCCTTGACCCACTGGAGTGCTAAGAGAAAGTAATTAAAGGGAACAAATTGATGAGTTTTTAAGGCTGGTAAAACATACTGCTTTTTGCTCTCTTTGTCCCTATTGCAGTGGTGAAGTTCATTAGGAGAAGGGAGGTTGAAGGATTGTCAGGTGGGTCACAGGCTTGCTGTTGGTACTTCCCAAAGGCCAGGAGTCTGAATAAGTTTAGGAATGCTTAGTTTCATATTTTAAATTTACTTTTTATAGCATGAATCAAACAGACTTCAGAGATTTCCACTGTCACTAAATAATTTTCTCTGTTGGGAGAGAAGATAGGCAAGGTTAAACAGGGAGATCCCATCTAATGTTTTTATCTAGGATGTTTACCAACTGACTCTGCCAGCAATTTGTTTTCATTTTTAACTCCTATCTTTAGATAAAAATCCACAGTATTTTTTGTGGAATGTATCAAAGTCATGAGATGCATTTCAGATACTTGAATAATTCAGGCACTGATGCATGCTACAGCTCATATTTCTGTGATAAAGTAACACAGACGTTATGCTCAGAGCTTTAAATTTTTTATTCCTGTGTGTTAATACAACAATGATTCTGAAAAACTCTTTCAGTCTCCTTTAGTGAAATCTCCAGTACTCTTCAAAGTTTTTTACAGTAATCGTCTGACACGTCTGCAAATAAATCCAGTGCAAACATATGGACTGGGGGTTTCTTTAAAAAGATACTCTTGTTAAAGTAAGACTGATGACAGGTACAAGATAACTTCCAGAAGCTGCAAAACAGAGTTTCACCTAGAATTAATGTTCCATATTTTGGTATCTTCCTTTATTTTATTTTTTGTTAAATAAAGAAATAGAGCAGGGGCTTAAAACCAACCAGCTGTTTTGAACTTTGAAACTGCTGTGTGAGATCTGGGAGATCTCGTTGGACCTCCAAAACAGCATTAAATCCTTTATGTCCTTCCCATCACAAGAGTTACTCAAAACAACCAGAAAAGCTCTAATAAGTGTTCCGTTTTTATGTGCTGAAATGGATTGATGCCTTTCAGATTTCTTTCTAGCAGGTCCTTTAGTCTGCTGTTGCTCTGGCTTGATGGTGCTCAGCTGAAGGAGCAGCTTTGAGTGGAAGGGCCTGGGTGGGCTGCAGCCAGAAGGGCATCAGGGAGATAGCAGTGGGAAGATATGAGCCTCCTAGGGAAAAGGGGAGCTGCAGAGGTAGCAGGGTGCAAGGAATCTCAGGGTCTCATAATGGAAATTAAATAATTTGTAGAAGTTATTGAATGAGGGAAAAGAAGGTTAGTTGTGACTTTGTCTTAGGTTGGAGTGTTTTGTTGGAGAACTACAATATGCCATGCTGGGAGACTTGGGAAGTGGAGCAGAGTAGGTAGAGGAGCTAAGGTGAGTCCTGGGGACTTTATAGTGAGAGGCTGCATGAATCAAATAAGCCCTGAGAACTGCCAAATACCAGGGAACAGTGAACAAAACTCAATGGTGTGTACTCAGAGATTGGGGAAAACAGGAGCTGGGGGTACGACTGGGAAGTTGCCCCCTTTACCTGGGGGTCACATCTGGGAAGTTGCTTGTTTGGTCTAGGGGCTATGGGTGGAGCAGGATGCTGTGGGAACTCATTTCTGCCTTGCCTCTGGTGGCAGGAGCAGTGTGGTCTGTTCTCCTTCATGACTGTATCTTGTGTGTTCTTGTCCCACAAAGGGTTTCACCTGGCACATGCACCTCTGGGCAAACACCTGATGTTTGCTTGACTGAGATGTGCTGTTGAGATTTTGGAGGTGGATTGTGGGCAGTTGACTCTCTGCAGAATGCTCCATCTTGCATGTTAGAGATCTCCTATTGCAACCCCCTAACTCTGCAGAAACATGGCACTTCTGACCCTGACCTCCTGCCACGTGTGCACTGAGAGTGTCTTGGAGCCCAGACAGAACTGAGATAACAAGTGATTTGCCAGAAAAGGTCATAGAATAAGAATGGAGACTCTTAGTTGTAAATATTTTGCATAGAGAATTAATATTACAGATTTGTCTATGGTAAAACTACTCTAACTACAGCCATGGAGGAGAGCACAGTGATTGCTGACCAACAGAGAGATGTTCAAGCTGACCTTACCCTGATCAAAAGGGTTTAAGCTTTGGTGCATAAGCTAAAGCAGTTGATGTGTAGACACTTGATTAAGCAACACTTGGGTACCTTGCTTATGTTATCTTCACAGGTGTTTGAGGAGGGTGACCTGTGCTATTTGCTTCAAAGTCACTCCCTAAGTCAGCCAGGACAAAAATTCAGAGCAGATCCCAGGAGTCTTCTCCACTTGGCCCGATCAATGTCATTTACACCCTGCTCGGGACTTGTTCTAAATTAAGTGTAAGAAATTTTATATTTATATTGTACCATTTATGTTTTTAATATGATTTAAAAGCTGGGATGTTATTTCTACTGAAGGCTGGGGTTGAAAAGTCCCATGAGCACTGAAGCAGTTAACTTTCAACAAAATTTATGTCCTGAAGAAGTACCAAATTGCGTCAATTTAAATCCCAGGTCACTGGATTTCTCCTGGTTCAACCAAAGTAGCACAGAATGTGTTTTTAGAATTTTCTCTAGTTCATTTGTTCATGAGTTTATTTTGGATTTGAGCCCACAAAAATCCCTCTGGAATGCGAACATTGCACAGCTTTTTATATTAAAATTCTGCTCTTTTTAGGACAGGTAAAATGAAGCTGTTAATCACGTACCTTAGGACACATCAGTAAATGTAATATTTAATATGCACATCTTCCTATGCAATTACATTGAAAATTATGTGTACTTAAAGACCCTCATAAAACTGGTGGAGGAGAGAGTTGCTTTATGCCAGTAGGACATGGTAGGACATAAATACTTTGAAGTGAAGTCCCAAGCAGACTACAGATGTAGTGCAATGGATTTATTTCCCTGGAGGATCTGTGGCCATTAACCCAAATTGCAGAGTTTGTTCTGTACTCCCCAGAGCTGCTGTATTAATGCTCCTTTTGGGTTACCACCTCAGGTACTCCTGGTGCTGGCTGGGAGGTGCAGAACTTGTCCTTCAGCTGCTAAATGCTGTTTATACAGTTGCTTCAGGCACAGCACATTAAAGAAGTGTTCATCTAGGACAAGAGGTAATGACTTCACACTAACAGAGGGCAGGTTCAGGTTGGGTATTGGGAAGAAATCTGTACTGTGAGGGGGCACTCTGGCTGCCGGAGAAGCTGTGGCTGCCCCATCCCTGGGATTATTCAAGGCCAGCAACCTGGGGTAGTGGCTTGTAGCAACCTGGAAGTCCCTGTCCAGGGCAGGAGCTGGAATAAGATGATCTTTGAGGTTCCTTTCCAGCCAAACCATCCTGTGAATCAGTTTATAAAGCACCATAACACACTTGTTAATTTATCTCCTCTTTCTTTCTTTCTTTTTCTTTCTTTCTTTCTTTCTTTCTTTCTTTCTTTCTTTCTTTCTTTCTTTCTTTCTTTCTTTCTTTCTTTCTTTCTTTCTTTCTTTCTTTCTTTCTTTCTTTCTTTCTTTCTTTCTTCTTTCTTTCTTAGTCGTTCTGTCTTGCGTTCTTTCGTTTATTCTTTTTTCCGGTGTTTCTTTCGTTACTGGTTCTTGTATTTTCTTCTTTCTCCTTATCTCCGTCATTCCTCCTTTCTTCCGTCCCTTACTGTCTTCCTCTAATCCTTTCCTTCCTTCCTTTCCTTCCTTCCGTCCCTTCATCCTTCCTTCCTTCCTTCCTTCCTCCTCTTCTTCCTCCTCCTTTCTCTTCCTTCCTTTCTTCCTTCCTTCCTTCTCCTTCCTCCTTCCTACTTCCTTCCTTCCTTCCTTCACTTCCTTATTCTTACTCCCTCTTCCTTCCTCCTTCATTCATTTCCTTCCTTCCGGACTGCCTCTCCTTCCTTCCTTCCTTCTCCTCCCTGCCTCCTTCCTGCCTATTCCGTCCTCCTTCCCTTCCTTACTGCATTCTTCATTCCTGCCTTCTTCCTTCCTTCCTTCCTGCCTTGTCTGCCTTCTGTCGTCGTTTCTTGTCGGTCTTCTGTCTGTCTTCTGTCTTCTCTTTTCTGTATTTCAGTCTGTATTCTGTATTCTCTTTCTTTCTGTCTTCGTCTGTCTGCCGTATGCTCTTTCCGTCGCCTTCCGCTGTCTTCGGTCTTTCTCTTTTCAATCTGTCTGCCCATCTTTCTGTCTTTCTCTCCATTTTCCAAGTCATCCTCTGAGTGGACCAAGGATAGTAAAGGATGTGTGTTTCAGAAACAGGTATAAATGGACATTTGAAAGCCAGGTGGGATTTTTATCTCCTCCTTGCACTTGATACTTTCTATTTTCTCCCTCTTGTAAAGCAACAGAAATATTAGAGAAAGAAATAACATCCATCATGACCACATACAACCTGCCTGGGGATATCCCTCACGTAGGAAATATAAACATATAAGGGAAAAAAGCTGCCTGGACTTTAGTTCCAGTGGGAAGTAATGCATTTCAGCCTGCCTTAATAAGGGTCTGGACTCTGGTGGGATCTCATTGCTACTTTTCTTGTCACTAGGAGACTTAGGTAGTTCTAATTTAAACCAAGATATCTTTTTTTTCATAGCAAATTTGAAATTCTGCAGTTATATTTCAGAAAGGAAAGCATTTTAGGCCAAATGTTAATGGAGAAAGCCTTTTAAGCCATTTCTATTGCATCTTTTGGAACAGTCTGAAGTCAAGACTTCAGACATTTTTCCAGCAATGAAAGCTTGTAAAGGCTGTTTCTCTAATACTTTCTTTTTAGTTTAATTCCCTAACACTGAATATTAAGTAATGGAATTACTAAATTTGAGTGTTGGGACTTTGTCTACAAGCTTTGTGGTATTTTGGCAGTAAATCAGTAAATTGATCTGGAGGTAGCTTGATGGAATAAGTGACCAAAGAATCTGACAGTCAGATCTTCAGGAGTTTTACAGGATGTTCTTGTGGACAAGGACAGACCTTATAAAAATGGAAAGGATGATTGTCATTGAGGTCTTAAAGACAAACAGAGAATTACTGCTCTATTCAGGATTAAAATTCCTGCTATCTGTCTAGTCTATAAAGGGCTTTGGATGTATATTTAGGTTAAAGATTTTCATATGTGAATCTCAACATTAACCATTTTTCAAATTTTTAATATATTTTGGAGCACCCATAGGACAGCTCAATGGGGATTAAATCCTACAGGCTCATATGTAGTGATGAGAGTCTAAGAAAAGATGTTTTAATTGAGGAGGTCTTGGATTAGGATTTGTAGTCTACATTTTCAGCTCAGCCACATACCTCATGTCCAGTCAGTCTGTTCCCTTTTTGCTAAAACAGGATCTATGTTTCCATTTGTCAGGAGTGGTATTAAAAGAACAAATCCAATAACTGTGAGTGTCTCCAATGCTGGTGATACAAAATGTCCAGCTGTTTGTTGGAGAGAGTTGAGGTCACTAAAACAAAAAAGTCTTCATCTTCTGTCTTTAATTTCACCATATGCAAAGAAAAGGAGTATTTGAATGAAACTCTAAACACGAAAACAATTATATTGGTTTTTTTTACTTTTAAAAAAAATTTCATATATAGAAAAAAAAACCAGTGGAGCTATCCAATATCTGTTACTTTTTGAAAGTATATCTTTTGATAGTATATTTGGCAGGTGTGTGTAAAAACTTTGATTTTTGTGGAAGGTGTAAAGATTATTTTCTCTGCCTGGGCTGGCTGATGCTCTACACCCACCTAAACCTCACTCAAGTGGCTCTGATGAGGGGAGGAGGCAACTGTGTCCTGCTTGGCTTAGGGAATAAAACCCACTTCCCTGGGTGCCTCCCAGTTGTTTAGTACTTGAGGTTTTCTCCACAGAACTCTGATTTTTCAGTGTTACTCTCATAACTCTCATACTCCCATAAGTAACTTTTCGTGCATTTTCAACTCTGCTGCCTTATTTTCTACATGTTAATGAAACTTGGGCTGTTTGTTACAGTACCCTAATCAAACTTTAAAACATCTGTGTGTTTAATGAGTAGTACTGCCAGTCTTAACTATTCAGGATGGTTGGATGATGAAAACATTTAACTTTCTGAACAAAGTATATACAAGTCAAAGCTGTGCTTCAGCACGCTGCAATTAAATCCAAGTGGTCTATAGCTTTCCCAGACAACAATAAACTTCTCTTAGTTTTTGAATGTACATCTCAAACAGAGAAAGCTGAGGCAACCAAAAACTAATCACAGTCAAGGAACTGGTTTTAAACATCATGATCAGCTTTGTAGAGGGAGCTGTGCAAAGTGGCATATGATTGGAAGATGGAGGATTAATGCAAGTGGAGGATCTGGTATTTGTGACCATCTTACAGTTTGTGAATTTTACCTGTTCCATAACCTGCCACAAAATTTTTGAGTTTGAGATACTCCAGGTGATCCTGACCTGGCCTCACAGCTATGGTGGCTGTGGTCAGGTGCATGACCTGGACTGCTGGCCTGGCCTGGCCTGGAGAGCCAGAATTATAAAAGACGAGATGGTACAATTCCTGAGAAATTCCAGAAACAAAAGATGAAAACAGAGGTGAAAGGCAGTTCAGGAAAGCTGGAGCAGGACAGGCACTTTTTGATTGGATTTTCTACCAAAACGTAGTGAAGGCTTTACAAGTTCATAAAATGGTGTTTTAAAATACAATCTCTTCAGGCAAGAGAAGCAGATGGAGGGGGTTCCTCTGTGATGGTAAATCAGGCTGGTGACAAGAGCCAGCGGGTCCCAGATCAGCTGGGCAGGAGCTCAGTTTCCTTTTGGAGTCCAATTTCAAGCACTGAGGGACGTGTTCAAATACACATATATGCTCCTAACTGAGAGTTGTACCTTTGAAAATGTCCTTCCTAAATTTCAGTGCAATCTCCCTGCTCTTGGTAGATCATGGGACACTTTCTAGTCTCTTTTCATGTCTACCTCCAGGTATACATGGGAAACACCTTTCTTTGATGCAGATTACAGTGAAATGAGGCCATAGAATACTCATGGCTTATAACTAGGTTTTCTGACTGATAGTTCCAAGAAGTTCATTACAGTAACAGGATCATCATCATCAACTGATGAGGGATACACATAAACTGAGTTGGTTAATGGGAACCTCCCCTACTCATGGCATCTCAGACTCACCTGCACCTGGGAGGCTGAATGGTTCTGGAAAACTTATGGCTGGTGGCTCTTACTGAGAAGGATAGATACTAGCTGAAAATGTTAGGATGTTTGGCTTTATTGCATATAATCTAAGTTTTTGTTGTTTGTTTGTTTTAATTCAGTCTTGATAGGTGTTAATACCCTCTAAAACACTAAATGTGCATATAAACATTACTAAATTAAAGTTGCTATATTTAGCAATTCCCTTCATCCACCATTTTCTTTCTGAGGCGAAATGTTCGAGAATCTGTAAAGAATTTATTCTTTATGTTATGAAAACATATGAAAGAGTTTTCAGGCCCCAAACGGGCAAAGTTCCAAGTCAAAGAAGATAAAACAGAAACAAAGTAATTATTAATATTCAGATTTGTCTTTCAGACAGTGAATAAAGATAGTAATATTGAACATTGTATTTTCCTGTATCAACAGCTGTTGTATGGTAGGACACAGTGATCTCAACGGTCTTTCTAACTTCTATAAGTCTATATAAACACATGAAAATCAAACAATATAAAAGAAAAGGCAAGAGAAAAGCACTATATTTTTACTAGCACTTGGAGAATTCTAGATTAAAAGAAGAAAAAAATACCATCTTCTAGAGTGTGCTGTTTCCTGAGAGAAATCTATAACCCATTGACCTCAAAAAACTATCCTCAGCATCTTTTGGCTTTGGTTTGATGATTTCCCTGTACTAACTCAACGCTGAAAAAAGAGCAGTTAACAAGAGTTGTGGTTGAAGAAATTCAAATTGATGGAGGACACCTGATTAGCACAGCCCCAAACCTGCTTTTCATTTTCAAGAATGATGCCATTCCCTCTGCAGTTACAGCTAAACAATGCTGCCAATAGGAGTTAATTCCAGATGTGAAGGACTGTCCTAACTATAGGAGATGAAAGATTACTACAGAACCTCATGGGCTTTAAATTGAGGAAGTTTCAGTTTCAGAAAAATCTCTTCATGACTGGCAGTGAGTAACATATGGTCTTGGAGCTGTCAGTAAGAAGCATCCAAGCTCCTTTTTGGGAATATTCTGCAAAGCTTCATTTTGATGAGGAGCTCCAATTGTTGATGAGGAGAAGTGGTAGGTCTTTTGATTAAAGTGGTTAAAGTAATCTTCTAATACAGAAATTTCCTTTTTGATATGAGTCCCTCTGTGATTATTGTAAGAGCAACTATTTATTGGACTGATGGGGTTTGATACTTCAGAGATTGCAGTGCTTGAACCCAGAGCTCCTGTATGCAGTGAGGCTGGTAATCACCAGGCCACAGTGTGGATATTGCCCCCTTTTCTGTCTCTATTCCTCCTTCTGCTTCTTTCAAAGTGTCTCATTTCAATTAGAATGCAAATTAAAATCCATTTCCATTTATGAAATGAATCTTTGCTTTCCAGCCTGTCTTAATTAAAACCCAAGCAAAGCTCAGTTTCTGTATTTCTTTTTGGGGCTGATTTCAGTTGTCTTTAAGGCAACTTGTTGCCATTCCAAAGAGCCCTCAAAGTGCTGGATATTTCAAACACCATTTAAACTTGCTGGAAGACCAAAGAGTATGAAAGGCTTTAGCAGTTTTATCCAATCTTTCTGTGGTTGAATTATGTGCCCTTGAATTACACACACTTGCCATAGACCCTCACTAAAAATATGAGATTTCTTGGGTTTTCTCCAGAGACTTCACTCACTAGGAATACTAAGTTTCCTGTAAACAGCTCTGAGTTCTCTCTTCTGCCTTCCTATATGTTTACTCCTTCTCTGCAGTTTTGCCGCTATTCAAGTTTATGTCAGCTGCTGACACCACAACTTTTCCAGGTCTGAGGAGAGGAAGCAGTGTTGGTCTTCCTTCCCAGCCCCACTATTTTGAAACACAGTTAAGCAAAGTTAAAACTAGAAATTATTTCAGAGAAGCACGTTGGAAAACATGGCAAGGAGGAGGTGGCTCAGCCCTTCAGTTCCCTCCAGCCATGAAGCGACAATTTCAACAGTGAATTTTATCCCTGCTTAATCCAATCTTTCCAAGCTAAATATTGCTTTGATCTTCAAAGAAGAAAATATGTAATTTTCTCAAATTCTTTATGTCAGAGGAATATGTTATCTGGAGATGAAGCCCCTTGTGTCAGAAGGCCTCCATCACTTATTGTTGCATTTTCCATCTTTCTGTGGCCAACTTTTCTCTCCCTCTTCCTCTGACAATGGCCACCTGAAAGAAGCTGCTCCAACAGATCTGTTATATAGAAATACTGTCAGTTAATCCATGGCAAACACTGGTGCTGAAGTTCCTCTGTGCTGTGCACTAGAGGTACTCAGAGTGTTCCCAGGTAAGCCACACCAAGGGAGCTGAGGAAATGAAGCTGTGCTGTTCATCAGTGGCTTATTTTGTCAGATTTACTTTCTTTTCCTCACCTTGCTGCCATGATTGTGGAAATTATGCTGAGGGAGCAGTAGCACTGCTTTCTGGTCATGAGAGGTTGGGTTTGCTCCTAAATGCTGAAGAGAAGAAACCTCCCTAGTTGTTACTAAATCTACTACACGTCTAGAATTAAAAATAAGCAGGAACCAGAACAATATTCTGCCTTAGCTGGAGTCAAGCCTTTTATTTTTGAATAAATAAAATATCCATAATATGATGCTTAGGATTTTGGGGGTTTGTTCATGAGTAATCTGCTCTCCACCATAGACAGCTGTGTTTTGTGTTGAATTTTTCCCCATAAAATTGCATAGATGAAAATGAACCCTGTATTTACCACATCTGGCTGAACCATCTTCATGTTCATGGCATTGATATGGTTTTGACCACACACTGCAGGCTGTAGTTTGTTATTTAGAGGCATGTCAGTATGGTGACATTTAGATTTCACTTGCTTTGGTGACTCTGTGCTCTTTATTGACCAAACCTGCTGTGCTGTGGATAGGTTAGTCTCCTAAGCTATATATTGTATTAATACTAGTGATAAGAGAGCATCCATTGGTGCTATTACTGATATACATCTTTAGCCCATTAAAATGCAAATTTTAAGGTGTGCAGCAGTAGAAATTTCTGCAACTTAAAGCACTGAAAAGGCTGGCTAATTATGACTTAGACTATTTTTCAGATAAGTGAGCAGTAAGTCATTATAAATTTCGTAATGTGAATCCTTTTATTTCCCTTGTCCCCTGACTATTGAGCTGCAGATAATCTCACAAGGCAGTCTCAGTTTCCAGAATGAGTGCCCAAGGGTTTATTCATTATTCTAAATTTGAAAGCAAATAGAGCTACGAAAACCAACCCATAGCTCCTATTATTTGTCTAAGCTACATAAATATATGCAGCCTCAAGATGTGTAATTTATATCAACAAGACCAAAGATCAAGGATTTTCTTATCATATAACTATCAGATGCCTCTTCAGTTTGCAGAGATGATTTTTGGGCAGTCCTGTTTTTGGTGTCTTCTAGTTCAAGGCTCAGCAAGTACTTAAGAGATTTATGACATTAAATATGACTCAAGGACAGATCTGTCCTCTTTGCCAGCACAATGCTGCCCTTAGAGGACAGATATTTCAGAAGTTGCCTAAAACCCTTTCAGACACAAGCACACCATGGTCCCCCAGGAAATTTCTCCCCTGAGCACTTAACTCCAGTGAGCCATTACACCACTGCAAACATGCCAGGAAAGAATATGTTTTTATCATAATACAGTCAGAAATTTCCAGGATCATTTGTGCAATGGCATTTATGTATGCTCGAGCCTGAACGTCAATTTTTATATGTGTGAATACTCAGCAGGCAAAGTGTGCTATAGATTTCACTCCATCTGAATTTACTTTCCCACTGAAGCGTCTCTTGATCTGGTTGTCTGGTATTTTTATAGTTATTCCTGTTTGAACACAGATGGCCCCATTGTGTTGCAGTCTACAGAATGAATGCAGTTGCTGTGATTAAATAAAGATACAGGAACAATTCATCCTTCTACTTCACACTTATGATCTTCCCCTTTAATATGACATTTACGATGACCATTTTTCTCGTTTTCCCAGGTTTCAACTCTTTTGGCCAGGCGATTAACTGTGTATGTGTTAAGTCAGACATAAGCCCTTGGCAATATGGCAGAGTGGCTTTGTAATAAAGCAGGTCTCAGTATTTGCTCCAAACTGAAGAGAAAACTTTTCTTTGAGTAAAAGTTTAGTTAACTTTCCTCATGTCGATTTTTCTTTGACTCTATTTGAAGAGTCCACCTCCAGCTGGCTTTTGAGACGCAACCAAGATCTTTGAAAGATCAGCAGCTACATTAAAGGAAGAACAGAGAGCAGTGCCAATGCAGCAGGTTAAACAGGAAAGTCAATGTCAGGGGCTTTAATTACAAAAATGACACTGTATGGCTGCACTGATGTACTTTGTGATAGTTGTATGCAGCGCTGGAGAAAGGCAAACCAGATAACCTCTGCATAGGGTGCAAACAGGGAGAGATTTATAAATGGAGCTTCTTGTTCCAGCTCCTGCTGACTTTAGGGCACAGAAGGAAGCAGTCTTGAACCCCTTTTCAGTGGGGAATGAGGACCATCTGTCATCAGTGTGGGTTTGGGGTTCTCTCCCACAAAAATATTCTCTGCCACTGGGATTCAGTGAGAGCTGGAAGGCAGCAGGCAAGTGCTCCTCAGCCACAAAGCATTTGAACTCCTCTCAAAAGGCAAATTCAGTTCGACGGTCTTGGAATAGGGGCTCTTTAGCTCATTTGAGGGATATGGGACTGAAGGGAAAAAAGAGAGTTTCTCTGTTAAAAAAAAATATGTTCTGGTTTTGAGGCATTTTCTAAATGTAATTGGACAAGTGCAGCTCCCTCAGCGACTGCTGCCAGAGACTTTACAAGCAGAAAACTAAACACTTTTATGCAAGATCCCCCTCCATGAACATAGCTGCTGGCCCGCCTGCAGGGCCCTGTGTCCTGGCCTTCCAGGGTACCTTATGTAATGGGGACTTTTACTTTGAGTCTATCAAGTAGCAGAAGATAGAAATCTGGGCTGCAAATGCTTTTTCAAATGAAAAAGAAAAAAGGTGGGGGGAAGGACCTATCCAGACCTCAACACCACTTCTGCATGGGTGAATTTTTCCACAATTTGCATGTGGCCATTGCCCTGAAGCCTTTGCCTGCAGGAATGTGTGGGCTGGTACCAGTTCAGGATCTCTCCCTCCACTGGTTTTGGGAGCATTTGACTTTCAGATTTGAAGTGCCTGGCTTGACTCCTGCTTTCTGAGACAAGCCTTTGCCACAGAGTTTTTCTGGGGAGTGGGTGGCATTTCTCTTCGTGTTAAGCTATAGTGGAAGGGAGACAAGCTAATGCGGACAAAATTGGCTTTTTCTGCCCCTGGCCACTTCAGATCAATGAGAAGATCTATGGAAACCCTCAGCCTGAAGAAAATAAAGGAAAAACAAAAGGAAAAAAGAAAACCTTTCTCCTGAGTGATCGTTTAAATCCCTCTGACAGCCTTGGAAATGGAATTTCACTTTCTCCTCCACAATTCCAGCCCAGATTGTTTACTTTTATCTGCAAGCTTGTCTTCACTAGTTTTTCACATTCAGTTAATTGATTGATTGCCACAAGATTGTTAGTTACCACAATGGCAAATCTGCCTGGGTGCTCGCCTAACATTTGTGGCAGTGCTGTTACCCTGGGCTGTGTCCCCATGTTGACTCTGGAGAAGTGCTTGAATAGAAAAACCTGCAGCATCTTTCTATTTCTTTGTCTGTGTCTGTATAATATCCACAAACAATCTCTAGATGTAGCAAATATTCAGGCCAGATTTGTGGCAGAGGAAGTAAAGGTGACCTTTCTTATTAAACAAGTTCCTTGTAATTTTAGTAGCTGAGGTAAACCTTAGCAAGACTCAAGTAACATCTTAAAATACTGATTCCCACAGTGGAGACTGTTTGAATGTATGCTGAATACAGCACAAGCAGCAGACTGTGGAGGAGCATCTCTAAATTAAAACTATAAGTTTAACTATGTCTTAGCAGAAAGCAATTACCCAGGCTGAAATTTGACCCAGCCATCAGAATTAATACACCATCATTCTTGAAGAAAAGGCCTTTGGATATTTAGATTTCATAAGCAGATAGAGGACTGGGTTTAAATCTCAGGGGAAAAAGACAAATAGTAAATAGGAGTAGCTCTTGCATTGGTTTATTACAGAAAACTATTAAGATGTCATCCTTTGTATGGCTAGTGCCACATTTCCCATCACCTCTGTTGCAGTTTGCAGCATGATTGCAGATGTGGTTAACACCTTTGCCCGTACAGCTATGATGTTTGCATGCATAATATAAAACATCTTGTCCATAAAACTCTTTTTTCTCTTATATAATTTGTTGTGCCTGCGTACTGGTATATATTTTTATTCAATCTTTTACATATAAATGAGTTTTATTGAATAAATGTTGCCATTGTCCATTCTCCACACCATATTTCAGCTCTCTAACTTTAGTGAGTTTATGATTTGTCTTCGATTCTATTGCAGTAACAAGTTTGTTTATTGCTTTTTAAATCTTTTGCACTGACACTGCGTAAAATTAAGGACGTGGTTAAATTCTTTATAGTTTCAGGGTGTTTTTAAAATTTCCCATTTCCATAAAATTGGACAACCAGTGTCACAAATCAAACCCAAGACACCATGGTAGGTAGGTCTGAGCTTGTGGCAAGTTGCCGCATGGATTTAGTGAGAGGATTGAAATACTGTATAAGTATTTTTCATCTAGTTTTCATCTAGTTTTATTGCTTTTCCTTTTGTTTTACAAGTCTGAGTAAATCCAAGCTGGGAATCAGTGTGTGGTTGGCCATATCTGAAGATTTTCTGAGTAAACCAACTTCTTTTTCTCTTGGAAGGCAGAGGATGTTTGTGTGTATATGAAACATTAATGCCAAGGCAGTGTGGATTTGAACAGGCTCATCAGTTCCTATTATTGACAGAAACTAATTACACAGCCCAGTCTCAGGGCTAATACATGCACAAATAATGTAACTATAACAAGAGAAGTCTGCAAACATTCAAAATAAAATGAAAAACCACAGTTCCTAATCCTCCTCTTCCTTAAATCAACAGATTTGCCTTTTGGTGTGACAGGTTGTAGAGGTATCCGCAAACCAGCACCAGGTCTGAAAAGTGATGGGGATTATTGTGTTCTCTGGCTGGTAGAGCTTAAGATGGGACTGGAGCAAACTGGGGTGGAATGGGTTGGGCAGAACCCTCATGTTCTGTTGGGGGCAATCCAATATCATGCTGTGGGCAAGGTCACAAGACAAGACAAGCATTGTGCTACTTTCAAGTGTCCTGTGCTGGAGGCTACTAGGCTTCATAGACCACTTTCAGGATCTTTGTATCATCAAGGTTTAATATAAAGTTAATTAAAATGGGATTTATCACAGACTTCCTAATGTAGAAAGATTTGGGTTTTTTTAAATAGTGCCATAGTGACTAAAATTGTACTTTTATGTGCAAGCACAAGAATGTATTTGTGTTCTGTGTTTTCAGGTTTTAATGGGGAGACTTGTTAAAATGTTAATTATTACAAGAAAATCCAAGACTAAGGCAATTGAAAGACTTTCAAGCAGCCTTTTAAATAATGTAATGAACACACATTTTTCCTTTTTAATTTTTGATCTAGTAAAAGGGAGATGTGTCCAGCCCCTTGACTGCAGCACTGGGAATACTTCTCAGCTTATAAGAAGATCCTTGTGACTATTTGGCTCCATTTCGTTTGTGCTTTCTTCTGAGCACAGAAGTGCTCTCCCTGCTAAAGGTGATCGTTGAACTTCTCTTGTGCTCTGTAGCCTTTCCTACAAAGCTTTACATTGTAGGGTCAAGAGAGAGGACGTCAGATAAAAAATGAATCACACCCCCTACATTCTCAGGTAATTCAGTGTATTAAGGAAATATAGGAATTTCCATGGGCTTGAAATGGCAAGTAAATACCCAGTGAAACTCATGGCAGGACTCCCACTGCCTCAAACGGTGTGAGAGCCTGACCATAACTCAGGCACCACTAAATTACTGCTGCTGTTCCAGGGAAGGTTAGTGAGGTTAGTTATTGCTAGCACAGTAATAGGGAGGAATTCAGGGGCAGGGGAGATGTTCCAGGGTGAGAGGAAATAGCAGAATGAGTCCTTCTCCCTCAGCCAGGGAGTGAACAAACAACAGAAGGGCTGGGACCTGATTCCTGACTGCCACTGATAGAGATGGGAAAACAAGTTAACGCCAGCAACAAGGTGGAGGTGAGTTTCTCCTTCTCCCTCCCCAGAGCATGAGAGAACCAGGACCTGAACTACAGCAAGAGTGGCTTGTGTCTGCTTCCTGTGTGAATGCTATTTTGTCAAACAATATTGGGAGTTTTCTGGGTGCTGATCTTGGTTTTGTTTTTTATGTGCCTTAGCTTCAAAATAAGGACAGTACATTAAACACCTATAGGTTGGATTCAGGTCTTTAAAAGGAAACAAAATGCATTTAAAAGCTTTGCTTAAAAAAAGGAAGTATAGTTGCTAATTTCCTCTTTCATATCACCCCTCTTGCAGTGCTATCTGCATTTCTTCCAGTAGCACTTTAAGTGTCGTGGCTAACATCTGACACGTGTTTCATTCTTCCTATCATGCTGTATTTCAAAACCAACAGTAAATCTTTTGCATAATGTATGGGCTGCTTTCCTTGGATGAAAATGGTGCTATGCTTCAGGGACCAGGCTCTGCCTGCGCTCAGAGATACAGCCCTGCTCACAAACCCAAGTCACTGCTCCCTGGTGAAGTGTTTGATGTCTATAAATGTGGGGATGTTTTATGAGGTCCACACTCAGCCTGTGATCTAGACTGCTCCCCAGCTGCTTCTTTTGCTGTCTTTTCTGGAGATAAAGGTGTGTCTGAAGGCCTTGCAGGTAGATCCCAGTGGGCTGAGAGATTGCTCAGCTTGGCTAGCAGTGACTGCAGGGAGCTAAGGGAAATCTTTACTGAGAATTCTTTCCCTGGAAATCTGTTGGGAATATAATTAGGTAGCAAGTTCTGGGTGAGTTGCACACTCTTATAGCCAGCCTAGTTTTACTAAATAGGTTATCTTAAGTGACCCCAGCTTTGGCACTGATGTAGGAATGCAATGAGAGTGTAGCCACATGTAGGACAGTCAGGGGTGGGCGGCTGCAGCAGAATCCCAAGGATTCCTGCACTTGGCTGTATTGTAAGAGGAGAATGACATTGAAATTACTCATATAGAAATGACAGTTGCTGAGAGGATGCTTATTTGCAGTGTGGATGTAACCATATTTTGGAGCTGGCAAATGATTTTAGGTCAAATACTCCAGGGGTCAGGCCTAATTAAGATGTTGGTATCGGATTCCAAAGTAATTATGCAGGGAAAGTGAGCTCTGTATCGTTATGTGTGAGTTGTTACATTCAAAGGTAATGCACATGGGTTTGTGCAGTGGAGGGAGATGTGATCCATGATGCTGTGCTGGAGTCAGAGCTGTCACCCAGCCTGAGCCCAGCAGCAAAGGGGCCAAGCAGCTTTGGTCACTCAGAGCTACAGAAGCCATGGACAGTGACTTGTGTTTTGGGAAACAGTGGTGTGCCAGAGGATATTCCACAATCTGTTGGGTGCCTTGTACATTGTAAATAATTCACTCTGGGAATTGTATCTGTGCACTGAGGGCACTCTGCAGCCACCCTGCTGATCATCCCCAGAGCACAGTGGCCACTGCATCCCACCAGCACCTAAACCACCACAGACTATTGAAACACCTTCTAGGACTTTTTCCTCCAGCTTACAGCAGATACTGTGGTGATGCTACTCCTGTTATACAATTTCACCAAATAGTTTACATTGAGCCATAACTAAGTTTTTCTGAGAAGCAGCATTTAATAGCCATTGCTGCTCCCATGGATACCTGTGGCTAGTTTCACTGAGCCCACGAGCAGGTCTCAACTGGCGTTGCTTAAAACAAAGGGAAGACAGGCAAGGTAGAAATTGTGTCTCCAAGGATGTAAAAGGTTGCTATAGAAATGATTGCTATATTTTTTTTACCCTTGTGTAAAAGAGGAAACAACCTGTTTACCCTGTTTCAAGAGGAAACAGGTTCATACTGAAGGAGAGCCAGATTGGACATTAAGGAACATCTTTTTTAATGCTGAAGATAAGAAAAGGTGGGAATAGTGCTAAAAAAAAGACATCACCTTCCCCATGCAGTACATTTTAAAAGGCTTCAAAACTAGGTTAGACAAACATCTGGGACTATAACCCTGTGACAGCCATGGAAACAGTCTTTTTATTGCAAGTCTTCTTCCCAGTCTGTGGCTTTCCCTGCTGCAGTCTTACAAGCCCCACATTCTTATATAAAATTATCATAGCTCATCTTTGTAAAAAACTAACAGTGGTTAAAAAGGGCAGGACCCTTGTGTAAGGGTCTTGCCTACAGACTGTGGTAGAGAACTAGAACTAAAACAGCCATTGTACAAGGGACTGCTCAAATCCTAATGACGTCTCATTTAAACCAACAAATTTCTCCTCAGGCCAGTCAAGTTTTGGAGTTACTGAATAACTTATTTGAAGTCTCTGTGCTTCGGAGTTTCCTGGAAGAGAAGACAGCTATGTACAAATGGAGAGCAGGACACCGTGTCCTGGTTTCATAGAGGCAGCCCATGTCACTGAGTGTGCTGTCCCTCTTGGTTTTCATCAGGGCATCAGAATGACCCAATTTTCCTCTGCTTTGCTATTATCCTCCCTTGCTTGTAGGAACCAGTGATATATAAAGTCATCCTTCTTTGAAGAATGTCAACTTCTAAGACATCAGGACAGGTAGTGGAAATTGCTGATAGAGAAGAACATTCAAAAAACCACGGTTTCTGGACTAAGTGATGTGGGTTTCTGTGGATGGGCTGCTTGGCTCATGTCCATGACGTGTTGCACAGGGCTCACTGCTTTCCAGGAGAAACACTGAGTGAACAAGCAAAGGGTTTGGGGAGGTGGCAGCCAAAATAAAGATGTAGATAACAACAGAGGTTGTCACCATTACATCTTCAGACTTCATCTAATACAAGGAAAAAATCCTGTTACTAACACTGAATAATAAATGCAATAAAATCAGATGCTATTACAATCTAGATCTGCTTGAAATTCAAATGTTTTGGACTGAAGTTCACTTTATATATGCCTCTAAATAAAGTTAATGTGTTCCCTACTTGCCCTTCCCCCTTACTCCTGTATCTTAATGAATAACAGGCTTAATCACTCCAGTATCAAGATAGCCTTTTTACAGCCATGCAAATGTTCTTTGGTGTATAATTTGTACATGCTTCACTCATCTATTATCATTGTTCTTTCTAAATGAGAAAATGCAAATATTGCACCAAGGGCCCCATCTTCACAGCTTACTGAATGTAATTCCTGACAGCAACATGAAGTTGTTTAGCATAATTTCCCTGTTAATAAACTGCCAATTACAGTAATTTAGTTCTTAGTTTCCAAAGACCAAAAGGTATATGACAATTTCCAGTGCCCTCCCAATTAATGTCTCAGGTTATTATTTTGGTATGTCTAGGAAAACAAAAATGGGGAGGCCTCAGTTGTTTGAAGATAATACCAATGCAATTTCCTTTCAAATATTCAGAAGTTTTTCTTATCTGAGAAGCAAAATGTGATTTTGTGCTTATGCAATCCCCCTTGTGTGTGCAAATTTATAGATATAAAACAACTAAAACCAGCATCAGAGGTATCTGTTTTTTATAGGAATGTGAGTCAGCTTGAAAAACTACCGAATAAAACTTTGTAAAAGCTCTAAGAAACACCTGCCAGCAATGAAAAACTTTTTTCTTCTCCCAGTAACTTCAGTTTGTTGTTCAAATGCTTTCAAAACTCAGGTGATTACGCGGTACTTTAATAAAGTCAGTGGGAAATACTGCAAGAGAGAAGGGGAAAGAATATTTAAAGAAGTGTTTATAGTTGCTAGGAAAGATTGAAAAACATTATGTTTAGAAGCAATTATGTTTCGAGCAGCTCTTCACTTACACTGCTTTCTGTTCAGATCTCAGCTTTTCTCATTAAACAGAATTTCCATGAAAACAGAATCCTTGTTTCCTAAAGAATTTGTCTGCTCTTACTGTTTATTTCCCATCTGCTCTTGACATCATCATTTTCCTGATACAACCAAACAATTTCTGAGGCATGTCAGGCTGATTTTTAATTGAGGAGTAAGCAATAGAGAGTATTGTGGGAATTAAAGGTTCTACTTTCACTTCAAATATCCCAGAGAGTAAATGCGGGAAACAATGGTTTGATTTAGGGAGGAGTCAAAGGAAATAACTGAGGTGGATGGAGCCTTTCAGTTATCTTGCTTTGGATGATGACTTTTTCCCATCCTATTTGGAAGCAGTTCAAGAACCTGTCCCATGTTTTCTGATTTATTATTTCTTTCAAGAATACGTTCACAGACTCAGCAAACAGATTTTGTGAATTTTGTCTTGCTTAGTTGCAACTAAGTTTAAAAAACACCCACCAAAACTCCTCCCAAAAATCTAAATCCTCAAACCCCAACAAGTAAAAAAAAGGCAAGGGAGATTTCATCCTTCCCACACTGTAGGATTTGCAATTGTAAGAACCTGGGCTGAGCCTCCTGTTGCCTGCAGAAGGACAGAGGCAGGCAGCAAGTGATTATGTAATAAATGTAATATTTGATGGATATTACCAAATGTAATATTTATTGGACATTCAGAAGTCAGGTTTGGCAAAGAAATTTCCATAAATACTTGTGCTACTGGCTTCTCCAAACACCTGGAGTTGGCTGTTCCAGCGCTGTTGTCGCTGGTTTCTGTAATGAAACATAAATGGACTCCTGTGGAAGCATGGTTAGGTCAATACTAAGCTGTTTCTTAAATTCCACCTTCCTGCAAGCTGTGTTCAGAGCACAAAAGCACAGGTATTGTCATCACCGTGTGGCATCTGCCCTGTCCCCCTCTCAGGTGAATGCATCACCCAGAACCTTCATCAGCTGAACCCAAGTAGCCCCCATGCCTAAAGAGCTGCCCCTGCCCACTCATTCTGGTAGCCAGCAGAGCAGTTTGCTGGCCCTGCTGGCGTAGTGCGAGATCAACATAGGTAAGGGGTGTCCTTCATCTGGAGGTGGTGGCTGGATCCAGGATGAGCGTGAGTTGGGTTGCTTAGCCTGGAGAAAGGAAAACTCCAGGAAGACCTTAGGGCCCCTTCCAGCCCCTGAATGGGCTGTGGAAGAACAGGAGGGGGACTTAAGGGAAGGTCCTGGAGCAACAGGACAAGGGGTCTTGCCACTGCCAGAGGGCATGGTTAGATTAGATCTTAGGAAAAAATTCTTCCTGTGAGGGTGCAGAGGCCCTGGCACAAGTAACCCAGAGAGGCTGTGGACTCCCCACCCCTGGAAGTGTCCAAGGCCAAGTTCTATATGACTTGGAGTAACCTTGTCTAGTGGAAGGTGTCCCTGCCCATGGCAGGAGGTGGAAGGAGATGAGCCTTAAGGGCCCTTCTAAACAAAACTGAAATTTGATGATTAACACCAGGACAATCTTACACAATCCAGTGTCTACAGCAAGGCATGCTCTTAGCAGAGAAATTAGTCGGGTTTTTTTTCTCTGAGGAAAAAAAGTACAAATGAGCTTATTTGGGGACTTTATTCAAACACGGAGCACATTACTAAGCTGGTTGCACATCTTTGATGTTGATGCTTGGCCAACTCTTATCCAGTGCAAAGCCTCAGGCAAGGGCTCCAGAAAGAGAGGTAGTTCCAATCCTCTGAAAGCTAAATTGAAGCTAAGTTATTGAAGTTATTAAACTTTAAGAAGGTGCAAGTACATGTGCTAGCTAGGTACTTTTTGATAAGTATATTCTATTAATAGCACTTTAAAAATCCCAACTCAAGATCTGCAGTATAGGTATTTTTCAAGATACTTTTGACTATTATGAGATTAATGGATATGGGGCAGTTTGAAACTGGTACATTAATTTTAATCACTTATCTCAGTTTGTATTAATGAGAGAGAAGTGGGCAAATCCTACAGAAAGACATGAGAATATATATATACTTATATACTTTAAAGGCATAGATGGTGCTTATGCCTTTTGGGTTCAAAAATTCTTGCTAAGCACAGGAAATAACTGACAATGGAATTTTTCAGATAGATGCAGCCACACACTGGGCAGGGCAGTGATATCTGTAATTGTGGCAGTGCCAGTTCTCTATTAGGTTAAGCAAATTCTGAAATAAACCTGGGGAGTGAAATGATTTTATTTCTTCCCACTGAAGACCTTCCTGCATGGGCATTGGGAGAGTGCTGGGGTATGCTTGCCTGTGCTTTTACTGTGAGTGCAGTTTTATGAGCATATTATGGTTTTCTTCACTCACTTTAGTGTTTGGTTGGTGCTAAATGACTCAGCTTAATCAAAACACTTTCAAGTGCCTTTGATATTAATTTGTTTTGGTTTGGTTTTTTTTAGTTTATAGACTTTAGACTCAGGGCTCTGTGCTATTTCCTTGCTGGCCTTGAAGCTAGAAGGTGTTCTTCTTTTCGAGGCTGACCTCCCTCCCTTGCTCTCACTGTAAGCTCATTGCCATAGCCCAAGGCTGGAATAGCGTGGCAAGGGACTGCCCTGGAACTAGTGTCAGGATATTAAATGGAACAAGGAAAGAACTTTGTATGGGAGTGACATCCATGTGAATCTGACCAGGGGCACCACCTCACTGCCCACCCACATCAGGTCTGTACTCTATCTGCCTGAGGACCAAAACCCCGTGTTAGTCACTGCTAATGATGCACCTAGTGTAGGGCAGGCTGAGGGCTGCTGCCATCCTGCTGGCTTTGTGCTTCCTCACCAGGCAGCCCTGAGGTGATTTAACACGGTGGGATGGGATGGGATGGGATGGGATGAACGCTCATCACTAGGAAGCCTGCAAATGTTTGTAGTTATAATTAGGAAATGTTCTAACACTCCTATTAACCTGATTGATGTGAAGTCTTACTTAGGCAGAAAACTGATTTTTCCCCAAGTGACTCCAATAGAAGATCCATTTAGTTTGAAATGGAACTTAAAAGGAGTGTAAATTACTGATGATCCCTGTAACCAATGAACAAATGTATGGTGCATCTTCAAGGGTTTGTAATGATGGGAGAAACCCCCAAATGAGGATGTATGTTATGAGAGGGTGACACTTTTTTATCCAATAGGTAGGATCACAGCAGTGTCTGCATGGACATGTGCTCCATCCCACACCAGGCTGTGCCACTGGTCCAAAGCACAGCTTGCTGACACTGCCCCATCCATACTTACTATCAAATTTAGGACATGTATATCTTAAAAGGACAAGATCATTCTATAATTTTGAGCAGAAGAACCAAATAAAAAGCTAGGCTGGCTTTATCAAGGCACTGACACACGTGTGTCATTCAGGACCAGCTGCTCCTTGTGTGGTGTTGAGCTGCCCTTGCCACCTTGGGTCAATGCTATTTCCAACACCTTTGTACCTCCTTCCATGGCACCATGAAGATGTGTTCTTGCTGCCCTAGCAGAGGGATAAAAAAAATCTGCTCTCTTTTTAATATCATTCTGGGAGAAAATGGCTGCTTTTCAGAAATAAAATGGTTTCTGTTCAAGGTTTACCCAGTACAAATGAACTAGTGATGCAGCTGAAGCTGTGCTCAGGGGCTCTGCACAATGCAAAGTTTCTGACCTGAAGAAGAGCTTGTGTGCCCAAAAGCATCTTTGTTCTTTAGGTGCATTCACTGGTTTAATAAAAGCTCATAGCTCTCCATGCAAACCTGGCTGTCTAAGCTATGAATTAAACTCCTGGACTCAAAAGGACTTGATGTTGACCTTAAAACCCTTGAAAACCTGTTAATTTTAGGCAGACTGAAGAAGATATATAGAACCAGGGTGGATCATGCTTCACTTGTACACAGGCAAACAAAGTTCTGTAGCATAATCAAAGGACAAAAATGAGCTCTAAGTAGAGGCAATAGAGAGCCACAATGACAGATATTTGACACCACTTTGTCCCGTGATTATTTATGTATTAGTTGAAGCCACAGTAATGTTAAAGTCACCCTCACTAAACATACAACACTTTGTATTTTGACAGCAGTTCATAAACATTAACGAATTAAGCTGAAGTAAACACTTCTCTAAGATCAACCTTTCCTGAATGGAGCTGCAAAGGCAGATTAAAGGCAATGAGGAGCACATTGTAGTTCAAGCACATAAAATCATTCATCACCTGTTCAGAACTTGAGTGGAATAAAATGTGGACCTTCTGTATGCTGCAGACCCATTAATGAAGTATCAGAAGTGACTTTTATGTGCCTTCTAATTTGAAAATTACACAAATGTAGGGTAGGAAGGGTCAGGATAAAAATGTGGTTCAAAAGGACCTTGCAAATCTCAGTAATTTTGTATTTACAGAAACAGAGAAAATCTGTGCTTATGTGCTTGGGAAAAAAAAAAAGCAAGTTTTTCCCTAAGTGACTCTTGTATCTCAGTGGTTAGTTGTCAAAGTCCAGGTGATGCCACCTTCAGAGTGTATATTCATATAAGGATAACCCAAGGCGTGCAGCACAGCAGCAACTGATGTGAGTGACAGTCAGCAGAGTGTGGCAAAAAGGGGGTTTTGATTTCTGTAAGGTAGGCAGAACTGCTGCTGACCATGTGTGTTTTGGCAACAGCTTCTTTGGGTGACCCCTGCGCTCAGCAGAATGTTTTCTTTGCCTGAAGCTGTGGTCCCAGTCTGTGCCCTGGGGCTGCTCCCACCATGGACAGAGCCAGGGAGCACCAGGCTGGCTGTAGGAGGTGCAAAGCACTCACAGGCCAACTTTTTAAAGATCCTCACACAAAAGTGCTGCTTGTCTGAGTTTGGGCCAAGCAAAACTCAAATACCTAAAAGTTTTTTTTGCTGAACACACAGGAACTCCTGAAAGAAGACTAAATTCCCCCAAAAATACAGACAAAAATCTTCCTTAGCATCTTAATGGTTCCTTTGGGAAAGCTGGCCAAGTCAGACAGTAACATTCAGTAAATCCTTGTTATCTGTGCTTGCTTTACTAATGAGCCTGAGTATCATATTTAAATCCCTGTAGCTGTGTCTCATATATTGGCTGCTGTGAAAATAAAATATTTCCATTCAGCAATTGGTGTATATCACGGGCAGCTTGGCTGTGCTCCCAAAATGCCTTTCCATTTATTAGTATACAGTGGGCCTTCGAATGGTCACTGTGATGGATAGGATGGTGGAGGCCATCAGAGGGCAACATTTCAAACCAAGAATGCTACAGCTGTTGGAGGGTAATTGAGCTATTGTGTATTTACACAGGTCTGCCTCAGAAATATTCCTTTAGCAAAGGCTACATTTGATTAAGGGCTTTCCTCCTCAGATCATGGCAAAGTCAAATTCAAAGAGCAAGAGGAAAGAAATAGAAGGGAAGCTGGAAAAATAAGATGGAACATTTCCAGTACAGCCCAACTAATGACTGGTGATAAGCAGATGGATGAGACTCCCTTTTGGAGGCAGGATTTTTAAGTGATATGACCCATTTTCTTTTGATCAAATTGATCGAGCAACATTTTGGATAAGGCTCTCTTTCCTTGGTGTGTTTTGCTGCTTTTTTGAGCTGAATTAAGAAGAAAAAAATATTATTTGTATATTTATGTAGGTCTGTGTCTCCTAAAGCCATAAGTAAAATCAACAGGCTCAAAACTATGATGAGGTTGTGTTTGGGAAGCTGTGTTTGGTCCCTCTATCCCAAACAGGGACAGAGACTGTGACTGCTGTGAGGAAGGCAAAAGGATTTTAGAGTGAAAACACCCAGCCAGCCTAGCAGATAATTGTACTTTTTACTTCCAACCTCTGGGAATACTCCTAAATGAGATAGAGGAAACAGCATGGGCGGTTATGAAGGGGCTTGCAGGGAAGGTGTGCTTCTAAATGAATTGTTGGTTCTGAGAGCACAGGCTGTCTTTGTGTGCAGGAGTTTTTATGTCCTGCTGCCTCATTATCTCAGTAACTTATTATAGTTTTATGTCTGTGTTGTGCTGCAAATGGACTGCCCATAATCCCCTTTTTATAGACTTAATCTGGTGGGTGATAAATGCCCACGGATTCAGCACAGCATCTTCCTCTTGGTGGTGGGGGCACAGTGTGAGTAATTCCTGGGCAAGCTGAAAACACCCCTCATGCCTGTGTTTGAAAATCCCCTCTATTCCAATCTGACTTTAAATAGGTGTTGGTGCTGACATTTCTGTGTGAAATACAGTGGTATGTTTACTTCTGGAAAGATCACTGCCAGCTGTCCTAGCTGTAGTATTCTGTATGCACACTGTGCTAATCTAATTAACATCCCCTCTGGATCCTGGGAGTTAACATTAGACAAGACTCTAAAGCTGTGTTTGAAGATTTTGGTAGCTTAGGTACTTGCTGAGACAGGCTGGATGAATTCTAGAAACTGCCTTCTCAAACATTCAGTGAAATAACTATTACGATTTCACATTACCTGTACACACAAGCCAGTTAATTTGTTTTCAGTGAACATTTGTACAAGTGAATTATTCACCCATCTGCAATATTTATCTTTAAAATGACTAGACAATTCAGCTCTGTGTGGAGATGTGTCTCCGTATGAATTCATAAATCCACAATCACTGGCAGGACATTTTCTGCAGCAGCTGATGATCTATTTATTCTCCCTTTTCTTCTCTCCAAGGGTTAGCCCAGACCCTCCTGCTTTGACATGAACAATAAGCAAACAACTTTTATAATATTTAATACTTCCTAGTTCCAACGATGCTTCTTACCTCTGCAGCTTGTCAGGTGAGCAGCTCTCAGATTACTATAAAGCAGCAATTTTGTGCTAATTTTTTTCCTCTCACACTGCAGACATAATGAGCATAAAGGATTATATGATGAGCTGAAATTACTGAGCTAAGTGAGGAATTGAAAATGCAAATGTAGAGCCTTTGCTACTATTAATGGTCAGCTCTGAGCCTTCTAGCAGACAAAATATATTTGAGAGGCAGTGTTTCTGTTCAGAGATGCACAGAGCTCCCACACTCCAGGGCAGCACAAAGAGGACACAGAGAGACATAAAATCACTGTTTTAGACATTCCTACTAATGTTTCCTTTCCTGGGATTGCCCCAGGGCTGGCATTGCCCCTGGCAGGGAAGCAACTGGAATTGCTCTGTTTAGATGGCCAATGCTTTTCCTGGTGGAATAACAAGGAGAGTAGTACTGCAATTAATAGTTGCCTAATGTAATGATTCAGAAAGTTGTTTCAACAGCTTTACCTTAGGAGAGTCTTAGCTTTAAAGAGCATTTTTTAAATGCTTTTTCTGTGTGATCATTAATAAGGGCATTCTTTGACAGGGATGATGAGCTTGAGGGGCTCCATCACACGAACCTGGAGATTTGGTACTTGATCTCACCTTGTACAAACTAGAGCAGTTCCAGCCACCTAAGCAGTAATTTCCACAACCTGAGGAAGTAGTCCTGAATATCCATGGTTTTGAAGAGCAAATTTGCCGAAGCATTTACTTAAGACATGCATTCTGTGGATATTTCAACACTTTCTGAGGACTGAGTACTCAGGGCTGAGTAGTGCACTCAGCTGTGCTGAGTGAGGGACAACTTTCACCAGCAGTTAGTGATTCCTACACTGACACTTGTGTCTAATTGCTGACATGCAGCATACAAAGAACTGTACCTGCATTTCTCTCTAAAGAGTCTCTTTCTTCAAATATTTTCTTCATCTCTCTCCTGAAAAATATGAGAAAAGCAGGTTTCTCTGAGACAAAAGCATTTTTTTTCATCAGGAAGGAAGGGTTGGATTTGCCCCAGCTTTAAGTTATTCTGAAATGACTTTACCTTGAAAATGAAGTGATTTGGTGCATTAAAGAGACTTTTGAAGAAAGCAGCTAACACACTGTAACCTATTTCCACCAAGTTTAGGATTTAAGTTCTGCTAATGCCTATGTACTCTTTGTAATGTCTATATGGAGAATAGAGTGTTTTACACTTGAACTTTAGTATCTGAAAGTGAGAACAGTACAGCTGTAGTTGTAGTTACGCAGCAGAAATGATTGTACCCACTCTGGCTCTGACTGTTAAGTAGTCAAAAAATAAGCTACTAGAGAGTAGATAAGTCATCTCATGTGACAGGAAAGATTTGCCTAGTAAATCAAAATTCTCCTGGTTCAACTAGACACCAGCTTTCTAACCTGTGTAATTTTGTTATCTGAGCTGCTTTCTCTCCTGTGCCCCTGTCCATGCTGCTCTAATTAGAAGGATAACTAACAGAGCAGTGTGACATTGCTAACAGGGACATTGAAGTTTTAGTTGAACACGCAAATTAGCTTTGAGATTTCCTGCAGTCCTAAAGATTTTATGGTAATTTTCCACTTCTGCATAGGCATATTTGCATTTAGCAAGACAGTTTAGCTCTAATCATCTGTCAGGTGTTGCCAATCTGCTGTCGGTTGGCTAGGGCCATCAGTTTAGTGAGTTTTTAATATTACTGTGCCCATTGTCTGTAATGGGCAGCTGCAAGGTGGCTCCTGGGGACTGTTCATGGATATTCCAGAGCAAAAAGGGCATTAAGGCATCAGTCTGACCTAGTGAACCTCCCAGGCCAAGTCTGCAAAATGCCGTAGGCAAACCAAGCAGCAGTATCTGACTGCTAATGCCTTGTGGAGCATTCCTTACCTCCCACTCTTGTTTTTCCATTTTCCTTTCATCTGATCTGCTCAAGCACAAGGCATAGTGTAACCCCTGATTTTGCCCACAATTAAAGGCATCTATAGGTGCTTTCCACAGATATCATGTGCATGAACTTCATTTGGCTACTGCTATTGTAAAAAAACGAGCAAATCAAGAATAACTGGAACATAAATTCTCTGGATGTCTCCTCCTCTCAGACAGGTTGTGTTTTCATTACAAAGGCTGGCACAAGGCTCTAGCTCCTTTGTTCTCCTACTGTGGTGAAATGCAGGTTCTATTATAATGGGGCTTTGAGCAACCTAGTCTAGTGGAAGGTGTCCCTGTGCATGGTAGGGGCCTTGGAACTAGATGAACTTTAAGGTCCCTTGCAACCCAAACCATGCTAGGATCTTACAAATACTGAGCAGTTAAAAACATGGCAGCCCTGTTACCTGTCTTTGGTTTATTTTTCAGACTGGAGTGTTTTTTAATGCTGTGCAGTGTCTCTCCTTCTTTCAGCTATCACCTTCAAATTTCACAGTGTCACAAATGTCACAAATTTCCTTTGCTTTTCCAAACTATCCCCATTATTGTCTCATCCCTATCACTTGGTGAATTTACACATTACCTCACCCAGCAAGCTTTCCTGGAGGTTCATTTTCACAAAGCAGCAGCAGATTCCTCTGCTCCACTTCTTTAATACATCATTGACTCATAGAACTGTTTGTTTGGAAGGGACCTCAAAGCTCATCTCATTCCAACCCAACTGTGCCCTGGGCAAGAATACCTTCCACTAGAACAGATTGCTCCAAGCCTCATCCAACCTGGCCTTGAACACTGCTAGGGATGGAGGATCCATACTTTCTCTGGACAATCTGTGCCAGGGCCTCACCATCCTCACAGGGAAGAATTCCTTCCTAATATTTGATCTAATCCTACCTTCTTTAATCTTAAAGCCATTCCCCTTTCTCTGATTATTGCATGCCCTTGTACACCTGTGTGTATCTATGCTTCTGGCTTAACACCACATGTGCCAGTGGCTCCAGGCATGCCTCATGTGTCCACCCTGCCCAGCAGCTTCACTTTCTCCTCCTCCAGCTCTCTACCTTCACTTCCTTTGAAAGTTCATTAATTCTAACTGGGGCTTCTCCTTCTGCCCCACCCCTCCCAGCCTCACAACACAAAAGTCTCTTGATCTTGGACACATCCTGCACCTCTTCAGACCACAGACAGCCAAGCTGTCTCCTTGTCCCTCCTCCACTGGCCTCCTCTCTGCTGCTGCAGCAGGATTGTGTGTCCTGGCCCTTTCTTGTGGCTGTAGTCCTCTGAGTCAGAAGCACAAAATCCTGCCTCACTGCCAGGTGTGTTTTCAGATCACACAAAAATTCATGCCAACTCACAGTTCCCCCTCCTGCAGCCCTGACTGAACTGTGACCAGGTACTGTCACAGCCCAGACCTCATTTTCTAGCCAGTTCCTTGTCCAATTGATTACTTCACCAGTCTTGCTGTTTTAAGGGCTCTATTGAAGTTCATGTAATTCCTGTTTCCAGTCTCAGTCTTGCCCTCTTGCTGTCCCTTTCTCAGAAATATAAATCAAACATTAATATTGATCAGCATTTAATGCCAAGCACAAAGGAAAATCTGCTTTCATGTGATATGAGCTATTAATAAAACATTAATGAGGGTAAAGGAGAAGGTTTCAAACATGATGGCCAGCCTATCTTTCCTCCTCCTCAAACACAGGAGGCAGGTGTCTAGACTTTCAGCTGCATTGAAATTTGGATTTGACTTTTAAATCCAGATTTGGAAAAGTCAAGGGACCTATTACTCAAAAGGATTGACTAAGAGACCTCAGGTGCTTTTACCCTCTGTATACACAGGATGCTTTCTCAAATACCAGTGATCTGACTTTTAACATCAATCATTCTATCAAAGCTGGACAGATTAATCACTTCCAAACACCTTGCCCCATTTAGCCAGATATTTACTCATGTTCTGGTATGTGTTCCCATGAAAGTACAGTCAGACTTCTAATGGTATGGACTGGTGCTTAGAAAGCAGCAACTGAGCTCTACTAGTCAAAGGGACTAGTCAAAGGGACGAGTGCCTCCTGTGGTTTGGGTAAACATCGGCTTGCTGGATCTTGTTTGTCAGGAAATTCTCACATATAACTCAAATGATGAAAGTGCTTTCTTGTTATTCTCCTATTAGTTTGAGAATATGGGGAGGGACAAAACAAGGAATTCAGGTCTAAAGAAAAGAAACAGAAAGTTAAATGCAATTAAATCTGTTTGGAGAATTTTGAAATAAATCAGATTGCTTTGGCCTCCTTATAACCAAAGCAGAGAGATCACATCTCAGCTCAGAGAAACAAGCAACCTCACTCTCTGCTGTGTAAAGGGAATCCAGAGATAAAGCTAAGAGAAAATTGAAAGACAAGAAAAAATGAATAACAGAAGTGGAATACAGGATGAGAAGAGCAGAGGACCAAAGAGAGGACAAAGAACACAAACATAATGAGAATTGCATCTATAAAATAAAGAGACCCAAGACTACTCTGTTGTAAAATTAGTTTTTTCTGGGTAGACTGTGGAACAACTCCACCAGATATATCCATCTACTCTGGCTACACAAAGGCATTGCTGAAAGCACTCCTGGTGCACTGGGTTTGATGCTCTCCTGGCTTACCCCTGGCTTTGATGTGGTTTATACTGGTGTGTGTGTGTGTGTGTGTGTGTGAGAGAGATGTACTCTGAGAGCAATTGTCAACTAATAACAGTATATAAGAAAAATAGGGCTCAAAAGATTATGAGAGCTGCCTAATCTGAAGATCTATCATTATACTTCAATCATCAGATCCTGCTAGGGAAAAAAGCTACTCCTGGCTCTTTTTTTGTCATGAACTTTGAAGAAGCTTCAGTGTTTACCAGTATCTGCTGATTGTTTGATCTTCAAGTTGTGTAGCCCCTGATAGATTTATGAGCTGCTGAAAGAAAGCAAAGAAGAGTTGTGTTTCTACCACACTATGGAGTAGATAGAGACACAGAAGTCCTCTAAATCATTATTTCTTTTTAGGGAAACTTTTGTTTTCACTGCTGCCAGATGACAGTTCATTCTAATTTTGCTTTCTGAGGTTCCTCTCCATCAATGACTGCAGTCTGTGTAAGTGGGAATATAAAGGAATTGACATAAAATCAATATTAATTCAGGAGCATGTTGGATTTTTTCCTCTGTTTCTATCAGGTATTTATCAGGGTGTTATGACCTGGCAGCCTGAGGCAGATGAGCTTCCAAATGCAGGACCCTGGGGTTTGAAGGGAGGCTTTGAGCCATAGTTGTGTTCTGTGTTCAGCTACATATCAAGATTAAGTGTCAGTTTTGTGTTCCTGTCTTTTATCAAAACTGGTCACTGCAGTTATTTCCAACATTTAGAGACAGTAGTCTGAGTTTCACAGCTGTTTCACTCAGAAATTTCTTGAGCAACTACTTGGTTTTAGTAAGTGTTTGAATAGTGCAAATTTGGCCCAGTTGTAATTCTTATCATTTTAGGTGGAAGAGAAGGTAGAGAAAAATAGGCTTGGTTAGTTGGGGTTTTTGGTCATGTTTTTTAAGTAGACCTAAAGCAGAGTTTGCCACTTGTGAACTTAAGGATCAGGACTAGATTTTCCAGCCACCATAGCAGAGATATTAGAGGAAATTTTAAAGGAAGATCTAGCAGATGTTCTGGGATTTTGTTGAAGTTCCCCCACATGTAAGAGGTGGAGTGGAAGAAATCCCAAGGATTTGGGAAAGAAAAGCTGATGCCTATGGATCAGTTTGGCACTGAAATCACTGCAGGATACATATGTTCTCTATCCTGAAGTCTGAGTTATGAACAATTTCCTATTAAAAGACAATAAAGTATTTAATGTAGATTTGAAGCAGGTAGCACTGAGAGAGCTCCAAGAGGAACTTGTGCAAAGAGCAATGAGCCAAGATGGTTTTAGGCACAACATCCCAGGAGATGGAAGGGAAAAAAAGCTTAAATGCAGACAACAGGGGAAAACCTTCCAGTCTTTGATCAAGCACTAATCTAAACAGCCTTGTCAACAGAGGTTTGAGCTCAGGAGCTTTAGGGTTTATTTTTGGCTTTTCAACTCATTTTTAATCTTGAGAAGTTGTTTTATTGCTTCCAGCCTCAGTTTCCCGCTCTTCAAAAAGGGATTTGTGGTAGTATCTCCCTTTACAGCATGCTTTGCTACCTGTTTCACAAAAATATATGCTGAAAGTTTTTCCCTCTTTATTGTACCCAGGTAATGGCCTACCATTAGCTATAACCAATGGGAAAAAAGGCTCATCTTCCAAGGGGGCTGATCATGGGGCCTCTCATAAGTGAGAGGAGAGGGACAAGGTGAGGGCTGCTGTGCATATCTGCCTTTGCCTGCCATGCCTCTGAAAGGGATGGAGGAGTTTAGTTGCCAGGGCTGTTAATCTGGCACCTTTAACCAGGTATATATAAGAAGTGGGGAAAATGATGAATCATCAGGCTCAGGTGCTTCACAAGTGCTCTTGTTAGAGACTTTTTGCAATGGTCCATAGCTTTAGTCTGCTAAGAGCAATTCTCTTCATCGTCCTGTCTGCCCAGCAGATGAGCAAAATTACTGACAGCAGAAATATTCTGAAACAGAGGATATTAAGCAAGCACACAGATGACTGATGTCTGCTGCTCTCCCAGTGGAGTTATCACTCATGTGATTTAACTTCTCTTCAGTGACATTTCTGCCCTTGAGGATTTCTCTCCTCCTTTGCCAAACTGTGTGCACTTTACTTGAAGTTTTGTAAAGAGCTTTGGGGAAGGATCTTCCCAGTGCAGGGCTGTGTTTCCACCAGTGTCAAAGGCATCAGGGCTTTTCCAGTGAGAGCAAATGTCACAAGCATCCCAATGCTTGAGTTAGTTCTCTGTGTTCATCTTACCAAAGCTCAGGTCCTCATAGCAGCCTGTAGAGCCCTCAGCTGTCTGAGAGTCCACAACTTCATCTCACGCTGAAACAGCAGTCTTTGTCAAAGGGGAGTCAGGCTGACTTCATAGATAAAAGCCATGGTAGATACTGGGGAGGATATTTAGCTCTGAAATGGGTTTCTCTCAAAAATCTTTCTGGCTTTAAAAACACACTGCTTGAGTGGCATTTGTGGAAGTTACCCATAACATGGCTTATGAGAACAAACAAGAGGCTATATTGGCCAAGACAAGAAGTAAACCCATCTTCTTACATCAACGTATGCATCAAAGCCTATAAATAGATAAACAAAGTAAGCTCATACAGTGTCAAACTAGAAAAATGTGATGTAACAGCTTCATTACCATATTTATGTCTTCCTAATTGCACTCTGCTGAGATCACTTGCCAGCCTAGCATGTATTTCTGTATAATAGGATCAAGTGTATTTGATCTTAAGCTGTTATCAACAGAAAGCTGAAATGAAAGTCGAGAATCAGAAAAGAGCATGAAAATTATTGCCTAACATTAATACCAAAAGTATTTTCTCTTAAGAAAACTTTTCTCCTGTAAACGTGTGACCCATTTTTCAGAATCCATCTGTATATCTGTAACACGCTGTGGGAGCTGGGACTGAAAACCGAGGATCTCACAGGCTGGGTCATCTATAGGCTAAGAAAAGTGGCAAGTATACATGAGGAAGCAACTTGTGGCAAACGGCAAACTATGCCTCCTGCATAAATTGACCAAAGTAATATTAGTATCTGGACTCAAAGTCATCTCCAGCCTTGAAATACTTTTGCCTTCTGTGCTCAGCACTGGTTTGTCACTGGTGATTTTGAGTGACAGTTGTCCAAAAAATATATAGAGAATTCCTCATTTGGGAATGATCAACTCTTGCAGTAAATGGACAAGGAAAAGGATCTGATCATTATCATAACATGATAAAGTGACACCGAGTTTAGGAAAGGATTGTTTCAAACTTCTTCTTGTCACACTATGTTTGTCAGAGTCTGACAAGCAAGTCTTGATGGCTCCAAGTGCTGCTGATAAGATTGTGGTGTATTAGGAAAGCTTCTTTCTCCTCGGCATGAAATTACTCCAACAGATGCTAAGGAGATGTACTCCAGTAATCTATGGCCACTTCACATGTGCTGCAGACCACTGGTGATTGCTTCTGCAGAAATAACTGCTGCATTAATACTGTGTAAATTCCTCAGAAAACAGCTACTTGCTTTATGCAGCAGTTAGAAAAGGGAATTGATTTAATTAGTGGATGTGCATTTTGTTGAATGTGTGCATATTATTATTCTACCAATTGCAAAGATGCAAACCCTGAGCTCACAAAAAAAAAGGCATCTTAAGAAATCATGATATCAGTTGTGTGCTCTTGCTTTGATTTGCACTGTGGGCTCTCACACCAGCAAGATCAAATCCAGCTGAGTCTCAACTCTTGGACACCAGCCCTGGGTGATTGATGCTCCTTGTGAAGAAGTTGGTTTTGACAAACTGGCTGGTGTGGAGGACAATGGCCCTGTAGTGTGATATAACTTCCCATTAGAAGCACTGCATTGAGATTCGCAGGAGAGCCTTTCCAAGAGGCCCTTGTTGAAGAAGCTTGTTTCTGGGACAGTGAGTGATGACTGAAGAAAATGAACAAGAAAAGTTAGAGGAAACATGCTGAAGAGTCTTACTGAGCTTTTTTCAGTATTAGTCTTATTCAAAGCTGCAATAATTATGATCACTGCCAGAAAGATATGCAGAGTTCTGGCTTTGGGAACCATCACTCAAAGTCAGTAAATTGTACATTGGCTGGATCAAAACAAAGGGTAATAGATTCAAGCTGAGAGAAAGTAGATTAAGATTGAATATTGGGAAGAAATTCTTTCCTGTGAGGGTGGTGAGACCCTGGTACAGGCTGCCCAGAGAAGCTGTTGTTGCCCAGAGACGCTGTGGTTGCTCCATGCCTGGAAGTGTCCAAGGTGAGGCTGGATGGGGCTTGGAGCAACCTGGGATAGTGGCAGGGGCAGTGGAAGAAGACAAGGTTCAAGGCCCCTTCCAAACCAAACCATTCCAGTACACTAGGATGCCCTGACTCTGTTATTGCTGCCCACTCCAGCTCGCTGGACACAGCCCAGGGCTGTGTTTCAAGGGGTGCTGAGGGATGCCATCCAGCTGAACTGTGCAGTCTGTGCTCCCTGTGTAGCATCCCAAAGTTCTTCCAGGGTGGCTGGCAAACTTAAAAATGCCTTGGCATAAGACTACTAAGCTTTACCCTCTCCATAAATTTGTCCAAGGACTAGGAGTGTTTTAAGGCACATCAACCTAAAGAAGTTTTAGAGTGTGCTGGAAAAGAGCTATAGTGCTGCAATTTACAGCCAGGAACATTCACCTGGACAATAAGAATCCTGGTGCATTGAGCTGAAAAATATGCTGCAGTGTATGGTATTGGCTTGTTTGTAATAAACCACTAGCCTGGTACATTTTATTGGTTTTACAGCCATTTATTGTTTTGTTTTCAGATATACAGTATGTAAGCAAAACCGATAAAATAGTTTATTACATAGCAATTGTTCAAGAAGGGGAAGACCTATCAGAAGAGGTATCTCTTTAAAAGTATTCAGTGGGTGCCATGTACTAGGGGACAAAATGAAAGAGATGGTTGAAGCCCACCACAAGTTCTCCACTGTCCTTAATCGGGCTGGAGAGAGAGTTTTTCACAAGGCCTTTGACAATTGTACATGAACTTTATCCGCTGGATCTCAAATAAAAACTCAAAGTGGAAGAACAATATTTACTATTTATCATGCTTTTATTAAAAGGTTTCAGCAGAGAAAACCAGGGAAAGCAGAGGGAATCAGAGGACACTTCTGAGACCAGACAGATCTCTCAGAGGAGAGCAGCAATTTTACCCAACACCAATTGCATTCAGGTAGCCAGCTGTGGTTCTCCTACCCCTTCCTTTGGATTCTTCTCTTATAATGTTTGATACACTTGTTTACATTCAAGTAAATTCTTTAAAACCTAGTCTGCTTTCTCACTTCTTCTTTCCTGTGCAGCATATTAATACAGTGCATATGATGAGCTAACAAATCCATGTGTGTGTTTGTAAGATGGGGACTCTGGATTTCTGTATTTGTACAGTGAGGCTTGTTAATGACAAAGGATCAATTAGTGTCAGCCGCATAGGACCAAGTCCAAGGAGGTGATGTTGTAAGAAAACCACCAGAGATGTGATGATTTAAGACAGAGTAGAGTTTACCATGGTTTATGCTGCGGTTTTTACCAGAAATCTCAAGAAATGTACAAAATAAATGGCAAAATTTTGTATCAAAGCAGTTAGAGACCAGATGGCCTTGGAACCCTTTTTCTCTTCTTTTTCTATGGTTAAATAATTTATGTCAGTCTTCAAGTGCTCCAGAGCAGCTCAGCACTGGTGTCCAGTGTTTTTCCAAGAGCAATGTTATCACTCTGCCTCATCAGTGTTCATACTCCCAGTAAGGAACAGCTTTTCCAGGACAGAATGGAACTTTGTGATGTACTGTTTGTGTTTCCAGCCCCATTGAACAAGATCCTCCTCGTTCATATTTCCATGTAGGTAAGAGATCAGCTCCATTGGTTGGAGCATGATGCTAAGAACACCAGAGTTGAGGGTTCAATCCTTATTTGAGTCATTCACGCCACATTTGGACTTGATGATCCTTGTCAGTCCCTTCCTACTCAGAAAATTCAGTGATTCTCTGTGAAGCAAAATAAAAAACCAAAAATTCCCTCCATTTCATGAGCTCCCAAAGCTGCAGGTGATTTTGGTTTCAGGGGTACAGAAGGGTCATGGGCCATGATCCCTAGCTTTGGACACGCCAGTTTGGACTGTCAGCCACAGAAGGAATAGCTCTCCCCAAAGGATGCCTTTGAGAAACCAGATTCCTTCGACATATCAAGTACTTTAAGTTTCATCTTGGCCTGAATCAGGGAGGAATGTTTGGTGGATACTCAGTTCCACCTGCAGCCTTTCAGCAGCTTGAATTGTTCACGGTACCCCATGTCCTATTTAGCCTTTCTGCTCAGCTGTCTGTAATTGAGCAGCTCTTCCCAGCACACCCACCACAGCTTCATCCTTAAACTGCAGGAATGAGTTCCAACCTATTATTGCACTGCTTAATGAGCCCATTCAGGTTGTTTTGGAAGAGTAGTCCTCATCGTCTTACCCCAGGGATTTAAATAGGCTCATATATCAAGGCCAAGCCTTGATAATTCCTTTATTTCTGGTGGCATTTTAAATCACACAGAAACTAGGAGCTTCTGAGCAAGGAAATAACTTCTTGCCATTAGGCAGCACCTATCACTAACCAAGAACACTCTTGAAATTTATATTCTTAGCTATGGCACTTGCTCAGAACTAATGAATTGGGCTGGGACAAACAAATCACTTTTTCAAATATTAAGTATCTCATCAAAGGATTTGCTTTCAATGATGTGTTTTAGCAGTAAGAGGCTAGGTTTTTTCCTTTCCTTTTTTGCGTTTTTATTTAGTTTCCAAGCCCATATGCAATTCTGTATTGCTTTTTCAAACTATATCTCTTAGAGCTCTCACACCAAGCCTTTGTTTTAGTAAACTCTTCCCTGTGTGCCCACATTCTCTGATTTCTTCCTTCTCCCTTTAATTTCTTTAGCCTGTGAGTCAAAGATTCATAATAGTGAGGAGGAAGCAAAACACTAAACCTTTCAAATCAAAATGAGAGCTTTCTTTTTTTTTTGAAGAAATAATCTGCATTTCAGTAATAATGAGCAATTATAAGAAGTTGGTGGCATTTCAATAATCATACTCCTATTGTTTTGTTCAATAGATGTTAGTTCACATTCTAGAGAACTCCTTTTTGTAGTACTAAGATCATCCTTGTAAAATGAGAGATTTCCTGACCTTTTTCCTCTTCAAAGGATTTTCACTGAGCACGCTTGTTCTACAGAATAATTGTTGACAGCACTCCCGAACCCCAGGTACTTTCAGTTGAACCTCTAGCAGAGTGAAGCTTTTGAGTTTCAGGATGTGAAATTCTCTTGACCCCTGTTGAGAAAATCACTATAGATGGATTTCTTTATAAATATTGTTGTAGAAATAGACATTTATTAGAAAGGCAGGAGAGGATGGTACAGCTTTTTCCTTGGAGTGATTTTTATGGGGCTTGGAGCTTCCCTTGCATAAGGGCAGGAGGATTGTGGCTGGAAGATAAAATTTTCTTCTAAAAAAAGACAGAGGTTGAAAGCAGTAGAAAGAATAATTATTGTCCCAAAGTTCTTATTTAAGCAAGAAAATCAGGTCAAGACTTGATTTAGGATTCAACTAAAGGCTGACAACAGCCTGAATATGGATGGAATTTTGACATGAGATTTGTTGCCCAAAACATATACCTGAACTATTAAAGATGCAATTGGAAATTAACTCACTGATGTAACTCTGCTGCTGTTGGATCCCATGGTGACATCCAAGATCTGCCTATGAATCTTTCTCCACCATTTTCTCCATGTTCTCAAAATATATTCTGGTGTCACATGACCAGGATATATTTCACTTTCTGGCTTGTTCCTCCTGGCCAGGTTTGCTGCTGTGCATCCCTGAAGGTGTTTGCCCCACAGACATGTGGTGATGAAAAGTGCAGTGAATTCATTTACGTGGGCTTCTATTCCTGATGCCAGCTCTTGAACTCAAGTACTTCTTCAGTCTTTCTTTGTATTCAAGTTGATTGAGTGGGTTGAGCCATATACAATATTCAAATTGCTTTTATGCATGAAGAGATTTTCAAGAAATCAGTGCACTCTTTGAGTGACATAATTAATACATGAACTGGCTGCCCTTTAAAGACAGCAGTAATGTTCCTTACTGAGACCGATGCACTAATAGTACATTCAGTAATGTACTTTTTAAAAGCTAAATTCTTCATTGTTGGTATTTGAGTAGGACACAGAATTAGGGCATGCTGAGCTGTATTTATTAGCAGAAAACTGATTATTATTACTGACCAATCTGCTTTTTAATGACTCAGTGAGCATGTTGTTTTTTATAGTAATGAATTCGTGGCTCTTAATCAGGTGATCTGACAAGTGTGCAGTTTGCCTGGAAAATTATGCTGGACTGAAAGTGGTTTTATGAAGAATAAAAATGGAGAAAGGACCTATAAAATGTTGGCATTTAAAGGAGAAAGGGTCAGGAAATGCTGAAGGAACAACAAGAGCGATTCTTTGTATTTATCATTGGTATGCAGATATTTGGCCAAAATTCCCAGTTAGTGTCAGAGATACATTATGCCCAACTCAAAACAAATTTCAGGTCTGATTTTAACATTTTCTACTGAAAGCCAAAGGAGCAGAACTGAAATGTTCTTTCAGTACAAGCAGGAGGGTAATATGGTACCATGAAAGACCCCTGTAAAAATCAGACAGCTGCAACTCCCCTGGGCTCTGTGGGCATATTTACCTTCCTCTAGTTAAAAAAAGGAGTACTTATTTTTACTTTGAGTACATATTTGTCTCATTTCTTACCCACTTATGTGCCCCTAAGCCATCTTAGTCTTTTTACCAACACAAACTATTTTCTGATACTGATCTCCTCTTACTCCTCAAAGTGCCTTCTCCAATGCCCAGGAGCCTGGCCTGGAGGATACTGATGGGTCTTGGGGGCTGCTCTTCACACTCACCACAGTAAAAGCAGATTTTCACACTGACAAAGTCTATGAAAGGAAATAACTGACTTGCGCCTGACAACAGTGATCAAATGAGGCTCCGTGGAGATTTCTGCCGATTTTGATGGCCTTTGATCAGTCAATAATGAGTCACTGTCACCAGTGACCTTTATCAATGTATAACCTGTAAAATGAATATACTGATAAAAAATACATCAAATGTCTCTTTTTTGATTTGCCTTTATTTAGCAATCTCTCTCTCTATTCTGGTTTCTGTGATTGACTAGAGAATACTATTATTTTTTATTCTGTTGATCCAGTTGTAAGTGGATGCCCAGCTCTGAGATTCAACTTAAGGGCAATTGGTCACTTTCCATTACAATTTACTTTATAAAGAAAGCAAGCAAAAGCAATTTTTAAAAGAATGATCCAAAGAATTTGTTCATGTAGGATGTTCTAAAAAGGTAGGTAAGAAACTCCCTAGAGACAGCTTCTAGGACTAACACTACTGCTTTTCAAATTCTGGCATAACATCAGAATTAACATGCCAGTTTTTGTCATGTGCTCTACATTCCATTTGGGTAATGAGGGTCAGTCTGTGGCTGTTGTTTCCTAGGCCACTCACATTCTAAAGACTGACCAAAGGCTCTTGGAGTCAGTGTAAAGAACCCCCATGTTGCCAGGATGCTGGCAACTCTGACTCACAGCACTGAGGCCCTGCTCATTGGGCACAACTTAATCTAAACAGTGTGTTGCCTGCAGGAATCACCTTTGACTTTATAAACTTTCTTCTGAGCTTTAGGTCTGAATTTATGCCTCAAGAGAATTTCCACTGAAGCCACTGAAAATTGTGTATAAATAAAACTCTTGGAAACAATAGTTGTCTGTTACATAGAAGGAGCAGGTGTATCTATTCCTTTTTCTCCTGTCTTCAATTTTCTCCTCTTCTACAACCAACATGCAGAATACTTGATTAGAACTTCAGTGTAACAGGTATGTTTTCCTTATTTGCTTTGGGAGAAAAGGCATCAAATATGACACACAGTGGGAACACAGCATGAAGGAATTTTCTGCTTTATGTTCTTAAGAACTAACTGGAGCAAAGAGGCAATTTCAACTCTAGTGTCACAAATAACCTTACTTTTTTTCTCCCAGGTTCAGTATTATCTTTATATTGTGCACTGACCTCTTAAAAAAGGGGGTGTGTGAAGCTGATAGAGAGTAAGGACCATCAGTGAATCAATATAGGTGAACTAAGTCCAGATGTAAAAGTGCATTGGAGAGAAGCAATATTACATTATTTTTGTATTGTCTGCAACACCTGAGCCTTGAGTATCATTTGGAAATACAAAAATGTTCTTTTATCTATATTGTGAGCCTGAAAGGATTCCCTGTCTGTTTGCTCTTTGTCATCAAAAGCTCTTGTCCATCACTGCACAGTATTTTGTATTGTCTTCTGTAAAACTCTGAAATGACTGTTTAGATTGAACGCCTCAAGTGAGCACTAGGGAAGCCAAAGAACATTGTATTTCCTTTCAAGACCTGGGAGACAGATGCGTTACTCAATACCATCTTTTCTCTGTATTAAAATCACAAGGTGCTTTAGTGCTTTTGTTTCACAATGAGGAAAATTGCTCTTTTTTTAACCTGTCTTGAAAGCCATTTTGTGGTGTAAAATTAAGTGCAGAGATACTGTAAAGTTTAAACTTGCAGTTATGTAAGCATTAGATATTGATGTCAACTGCAGTGGCCCTTCCCAACAAGTGAATAGAATGCAGAGAAACATTCACTGCAACCTCCACCCTCAAAGACTGAACTCCCACTGCTGCTGTAGTTATTCGTTATGGCAAAAAATCAGGTAACTATCAAAAACTGGGCTGCATTCTGTCAGGAACCATATAAATGCAGAATAGTAGATGCTCTATGCTCTGATGAGCTCAAAATTTGAAAAGACAATGCAGCCTTGGTGTTAGGTTAGGAGTATAATCATGTTTTTCAATAATCTCACTTCGACTGATGGATTTGAAATAGTTGTTAAAAGAAGGATCCAACGCAGTCTACAAATATTATGATTCCCTGAACAGCTTAATACCTTTTTAGTGTTCAAAATCAACTGGGCTTCAGCTAAATGATCTATAAGGTCCCTTTCAACCCTAACCATCCTATGACCCTAGAACACTATTTTCTTGAAAATATCACTGGTGCAGTGAGCATTTCTACACACACAGCCCACTAAAAACAAACTTAGCTTCTTCTCTAAGCTTCCAAGGCTGAACACCAGAGCCACTGTCCTCAGACAGCTGCTATCCCTACCACTAGAATCTGTAGCTTTCTAGCACAGGTTTAAATCACACCACAAAGCACTACCATAACTGACTGGTCCTTTCATGCAACCTTCCAGATATTAACAGTTGCAGGATTTGTGTGCTTTGATTGCAGTATTTATTTTGAGTTACCTTTAAAACATTTTAAAAACCCCATTTTACCTAAGTAAGAACACTTCTAGCCTCAGGAAATGAAAGATTCAAAATTAATCTTTATCTAGGCTAGGCCAAGTGAACTCATGTTTTACATTATTTATTATGATGGTCAGCTATTATTCTTTTCAGTGTCACAGTTTTAGACAGTCACTGTTTTCCCACATCCTCATCGGAAGAACTTTCTAGCAGTGACAAACTAGGAAGCAGTAGAGAGTCCACAAGAGGTGGCTTATTTTTACATAACACTGTGTTGATTGTCTGGAAGTTTTGTTGTAAAAATCAATAGGAACCACATGATGGGGAACTGGACATCTAATACTTCTATTTATGTTGAGTTGGTAATAAGGAATATTATGGTAATTAAGAGATTTTAACGAGATATTTGTGTGGTTTTCCCTGTGGAAGACATGGATGGCAAAGAACACCCTGGGTATATTATTCCTGGAGATGCCAAGCAGCTGCCTGTATTTTGTTCCATGTTCCAGTTGTACTTTGGGAACTTTTCTCTGTAAATGGTTTTCTCACAAAGTACATATTCACTCTTCTTTGCAAACCTAACTACTTCTCCCTGAATAAGAGCCTATTATGGCAATTAAGAGTTGCTGGTAGCCATGGAAATAATCATGTTTCTTGACCTGACAAAGGTGTTCTTCTGCTCTCCTGCATCTCAGCTTTTGTGATAATTTACACATTCCTGATTTAGATGATGCAATGCTGTTACTGCATTTTTGAAAATATGGGGCATAAATCAGTGAGTGGTTGTTTCATGAAGAACAAAAGCCAGTCCTTGGGTACACACACACACATTACTTCTGACTGAAATCAATCCTGCTTTGCCCACCAAAGGACAGAACTTGTCCTGTGCAACAACAGAAAAAAACTGAGGTGACCAAGAAACAATGGGACCTACACAAGGAAAAAATTATTGATCAGAATCTGACATAAAAAAATCAAATGTGAAAACTCCATAATTTAAAGTCAAGTCAAAATAAATAATTCAGTCATCAATTATATACAATTTCTCATTAACACAGAACTATTTTAACAGTTTTTTGTAAAAATCAGTCCATAGATCCTTATTATATATGCCTGTGTATAGATTGATAAATACACACATATAAAATCTCATGCCACGGTAGTAATTTACTTTGATTTATCAAGATTAGCTCTTTTTTTGTGAGTGTCCATGAATAGTTATCTTGTTGGACTATTTGTACTATATGATCTGCAATAACCCATCAGTAAAATAAGGATTTTCAAGTGTGACTTTGTTGGATTTACTCCCATATTCTGTATGTATAGTACAACAGCATGAAGCAGTGCCACCATGAGAATTAACTAGAACAATAAAGCTGAAAGCATCCTTTGTCAGTAGCCTTAATACACACTCACTTTCCTTTTCCAGGATTGTCACTAATAGGCAATGACTACTTCTTAAATATTATTTAAGTTAAATAGCTGATTATTATTGCTAAATGATATGAATAATTTTAGCTGTGATTGGACCCAGAAGCTGCTTTGCATTTCAGGTTCCTGAATGGATATATTTGCAAACATTTGCCTGGCACATTCATTTAGAAAGAGCTGAAATCAACATTTCATGAACATACTTTCTGAGTCCTTTAAATTCCTTTTTTTACAAACACGTCAATTACTCCAGGAAAGGCAGTGAAGCATATCTTTTCTCAGATATGTGCAAAAACAATTTAAAATTTGGATGAATATAGGCTTATTTCTTTGCTTCATAGCTTCTTCAGTTTTATTTGAATAGAAGAATGTATATTGAATTAGGTAATAGAAGCTATGTTGGAAAGTCTTTGTCATTCAGCTCTTGCAGAAGAGCCATCTCAGGCAAGGTGGCTTGGCTCATCCCACCTCATTCTGGGATTTAACTGAGCCAAGCAACTGAACCTTGGTTTTGGCATTTGCTAGTATTGCCCTCCTAAGACAGAAAAAACATGTTATTATCTGAAGAAAATCATCTCCTTCCTAAGTGGTCATGACCTAAATTGCTCATTTTCCTTTTTCTTTGCATACCAAATAAGTCAGCTCTATGGAACAAAAATTGTACTTTAGCCAGCCAGCAGCTTTGTCTGTGGAAATAGGTAAATTTTACTCCTACAGAGAAGTTCAAGCAATTAAATTTGTGAGCTCTTCCACAGAGCTAACATTCATAGAATTTCTTCTGATTTTTTTCCCTACCCCACCTTGACTTCACTCAGCCCCAGATAAGTAGGATTGACTTCCATTTATCCATGGTGCTCCTGGAACTGCCAATGGACTTGTTAAATTGTGATAGTATTTTTTAGGCTGTTGGCCACACATTTGTTATGAAATTAACTAACTCTCTTCACATGAGCTGTCAGACAGAAATTACTTTTAGTTACAATCAGTCTAAATTTCAACAGGAGGCTTCTGAGTGATAGCCATGAACTTTGTCACCTAAAGGCCCATGAAGCACCCAAGCTTTTCCATTTTTAGCTAGAACAAGACTTCCATTCTTGTGCTGGAGAAAGTATTGTTTACATGACAAAATTCCATAGCATTAAATGTAATAAATCTATATTTCTGCAGATTACCTCCATCAAAGTTGACTTTATTTCTTTAGGACAAATTCTGTGTTCCCGTCCTTCTGTTGAAAGCAATAAATGCTTTATATAAACTCTTGGGAAACTTTCTGGCTGGCCCCATGGCAGTAAAACTCAGAAAAGTGATCAAAAACTTATATATTTATAGGTTTCATTAGGCGTAAAAGGCTCGCTTCTTCTCTGTGAATGTTTAGGATTTATTAAGTACAGGGCAGTCTTGTTACACTGGTTATAACCTTTCACCCTTAAACCTTTGGAGTATTGAGCCCATGAACTGAGACTTTGAGATCTTTAAAGACCTATGGAAGGAACTCAAATAGGAGAGTGAGCATCCATGAACTCTATATAGTTACACACACAAGGACCAACACTGTACTTTGCATTTGAATATTTCTCTTCAATGCCTTTTGCTTACACTTCATTTTTAATCAGGCACGTTGAATGCAACCCAAAACAAGACCTTTACCTAATGCTGAGTTTAATGACCCTTTTAATACCAGCAGAGCTGTCCTCCTTCACTCTCGCTGCTGTTCCCTCGTAGCTTTGGAGCGTTAAACGTGTTGTAAAAATGTCTTTTTGGTATGGTTCACAAATTAACTGAAAGGCACAGAGAAGCAGTATACTCATCCAGCATGAAATCAAAATCTAATCAATGCAGATTATGTTAGATTAGCTAAGCAAGTAAACAATTAGCCAAGTTAATGTTACCTACCATGTCCTTCAGCACTGAACAGTTAAGGAATTTGTCTTCCCAGACATGTTTAGTTCCAGCTCTTGTTGGTGACATTGCAGGTTCCTGGATGAATTTTTCAAACAACTATCTCCTTTCAGCTCTTTATTTTCATTCTGTTGTGAGTCTTGAACAAAAAGGAAAGAAATGTTGGTAGAAAGAGGGGAGTCAGCTGCTTTGGAGGGAAGTGTGGGTTTTGAGGTGAACATATGACGCAGACTGAGGAATTGTCCTCAGACACACAGCAGCCTCTCCAGGCTGAATAATACAAGATTGTGATGTTGCTCACCCCTCTAACCGTGTTGAGGACCTGTGAATCTACACTCTTCTCTTTTAGAGGCAAAAAGACTCTAACCTCTCATGACAGATTTCTGGCAAATATGAAAACTAAATAAGCAGTTGGTTTTGATCTTTGCAAAATCCTACAATAGCTCAGGCTGGAAGGAATGTTGAACACCATCTGGTTCCATCTCCTTTGTCACAGGCAAGGACACCTTCCACTATCCCAGGGTGCTCCAGGCCCTGTCCAGCCAGGCATTCCAGAGAGGGGCAGCCAAAATTTCTCTGAGAAAGACGACTTTTTGGGGGAGTTGTTGGGGGTGTTATTATTATTTTTGTTGATGTGGCCATGTGAGAGTCTGAATCCTCTCTCTGAATTCCCATTTGTTCAGACTGATTTTTCTTATTAAGGTCACAGTCAAAGTGGAATTAGCAGCTGGAACTTTTTCATACAGAAAAAACTCTGGCCTTTCTTTTAGGTCTCTTGACATTCACTGCTCAGCTGGTGTGGACTGATGGGCTTTGATACCTGTTTTGTGTAGGCACATATCTTTTAAAATATTACATTTCTCCTTCTATTTACTCTGCCTTGCTTTCATTTGTCTTCGGACTAAGATCAGCACACCAACAAAAATAATTAATTTAACAATCTCAAAACAGTTTGTAACCATCTGTTTGTTAATATCACTGTTACCAAGCCACAGAAAAACTTTGAGTCTCACTTCAAAATTCTCATAATAATATAGGAATTAAATTAAGTTTATTTGTACAATTAATACCCTAAAACCATCATGATCAGGTTTTAGCTGCTGTTTCTACAGAATTGTTGAATGGAATGCATCCAATGGTCATATCTAAAATATTACAACTATCTTCTCTATTAACATGAGCTGTTTCAGCTTTTTATCATTCTAAAACCCACTTACATTTTTGTTGGGTCCATCATTTGCAAAATTTCACACAACCAGAAAAATTTTTTATGCTTTGTTAAGGATTGCATTCCATATTAAACAGTATTATAGTTGGTAAAAATTTTAATTCACAAAATGATTTGTATTAACTCTAAACACTAACTGCTATACCTGGGAAACTGATCCATATTTTTCAGTGGGATGGAAAGGAAATCACAGAACTTTTAAGATGCTTTAACCCAAATTCAACTCACTACATTTTTTAACTACTCTTAGTAGGGAGGATCCTGCTGGCATTGAGTAAATAGTTTGACTTTTCAGCACAAAATGAAGGAAGTCAAGTACAGTTTTATTAACAAGTATTTGGGGTATTTTCCCACACTAGCAAATTAATTATATTTTGTTTTATCTTAAAAGGCTTTGCTGAATCATTGCTTGTTGCTCTCTTTCTGACAGAGAAATTTTTAGGAATTCTGAGGAATAAATTGCAAACACCCAAGGCCAAAACCTGCTAGTGTTTATGTGTTTCCAGATGGCAAATACATGAGGAATTGAAAAGGGTAAATAAACACCAATGCCTATATGATTTTTTGGGTTTAAGCAAAAACAAAAAGGAGAAATGTGTACAGAAAATCTTAATAGGCCTGATAGTGGCTAAAATTTGTGATCTTAGTTTCTTAACAGTGAAAGTAAGGACTTTGTGGCTGGTTGGCAGGGGAGTGGGCTGGGGATGAAATGACTGTAAGCAATGATTTCCATTGTGAAGTTTTCCAGATTTTTCTGCCTTCTTATCAGCTGGCAGGTTATCACCGTATTGATAATGGAAGAAACGTGCTCTCCCTCTGACCCAGCAATGGGCCAAAGAGGGCTCAGAATGTTCATGTGGAGCTGAATAAGCCATGAGAGGAAGAAGAACAGGGTGGGGATGGGCATTCTTGGGGCTCAGCACCAGCTGCCTGCTGTGTTTTGCCCCTCTTGCCTTTGTGCCCTCTCAGGGAGCTGGCTGAACCCCTCTGGGCTCTATTTCAGTGAAAAGATCAAGAGCAGGTTTGTGGGAAGAAGGCTGAGGTAGAAGCAGCAGTGAAGGTTCTTCATGAGTTCTGAGACCTTCTCTTCACAACCCAGGAGAATAGGCATGGATTGATCAAGGATTGCACAAGGATGCTGCCTTTTTCCTTCACATTGCAACTTGTATATAGTGTGCTTTTAAAAAAAAAAAAAATCTATGGAAACCTTCTCATCTATGGTCTTTTCCCCATATTTTATCATTTGCCACCAGATTTTTTTAAAGGACATTTGGTTAAAACCAGTAACATTTCCAAGGCAGTCTGCCCTCTCTCCCTTAAGGTGAAGCAGAGGAAGAGACATCCCTGGAGTATCTCAACCCTATCCCACATGCCACGTGTACCCCCTGGGATGCTTCCTGTCCCCTCTCCATTTAGTCCTTACTCTTCCTTTACTCACCCTGTGAAGTCTTATCCAGCAAACAGCCTGTTTGAAAGATGAGTCCCATCCCAGGGCAATGTATTGTTTCCCTTTTACTTAACTTTAGCTGATCCCTACGGAATGAATATTTTAGCAGGAAAGTGTAATCTGTCTGGGAGATCTTGACAACAGAGTCCATAAAGACAGTAGAAACTTCTTAATCTTGAGAATTAAATGCAAGCCCATGAGGATGTGCTGTGATCAGAGGAGGTCTGTGGAGGAGTCCAAATCCTGCCAAGCACCACTGACTTTTCCTCCTGTGAAAGGAAAATGTTTGGCATCATTGGGACATTCACTACTACAATCCAGCTCCTTGGGAGCCCTCTGCAGGTGCTCTGTTCAGCTCCTGGCCCCGCTGCTCAGTCACAGAAGCATGGAATGGTTGGGATTGGAAGGAGTCATCCAATGATTCCTTAACGATCATCTAGCCCCAGTCCCCCACCACGGGCAGGGGCACCTTCCACAGACCAGGTCACTCCAAGCCCCATCCAACCTGGCCTTGGATACTTCCAGGGATGGGGCAGCCACAGCTTCTGTTGGCAACCCGTGCCAGGGCCTCACCACCCTCACAGGGAAGAATTCCTTCCCAAGATTGAATCTAAGCCTTCTCTCTTTCAGTTTAAAGACATTCTATTGTTCTTCCTCTGCATACCTTGTAAGTCATGGCTGCAGTATGAACACCAGGAGTAAGAAACAGAAAAGCACTCAAGTGAAATGAGACCTTGTTGGTGGTGGTGGTGGTGGTGGTGTTGGTGTTGTTTTGTTGCCAAGTCTACAGCTGAACCCTTTCGAAGCAAATCTTGGGGAGACATGGATTTCCATTTATACAACTGCTTGATAAATCTGGGGATCGTTGATAAATCTGGGGATTGTTGCAATTGATTGTCATATTAACAGTAGCAAGAATGTTTATCTCTGGAGGCCACAATGATACAAACAATCACAGGAAAATGTTACATGCCACAGCCCAATGCCAAGAGAATTCTAATGCAAAGGAACCTAAATACCAAAGAAAACTTTGATTGATACAGTTTTGTTTGATTCATAAACATATAAAAGGATTCATCTTTATCAAGTAATAGTCATAGGCTGATTTCAGAGACCTAAAAGTTTGAAAGGACTCCAACTTCAAATAATGTTGCCTTTTAATTTTGAATTTAATAAAGAAACCCTCTTTGAACAACTAAGCTTGTAAGGAAATTGTGTTGTGGTTCATTAGAGAAATCTTGTGTTTTCAGCACTTTTTTGTAAAGAAAAAAGGCAATCAAAAATTTTGCAATCTATTTTAATTTTAAAGCTTTAGATTACTTAAGTACTTTGATAATGTAAAGAAATCTCTGTTAGAAAAAGGAAACAAATTAATTTCTTGGTCATTTTCCAAAATTTCTTCTAAGAAGCATTTTCTTATTTTATGCTGGTCAAGAAATCCAGATTATAAGATCAGTTCAAATTTGACAAATATTGAACTCCTAAAAGTCTAACTGAAGGCATATAAATGAAGAGAAGAGTTGGGAATTGGAATTAGGGTGAATTACATGTGATTTGGGCAAGAATTTACACCATTTTTGACACTGACTTTTCAATTAAATTCTGGTTTATTGTGTTTTTTTCCCTAGTTTATCTACTTCTATGGCTTGATCCTCATCGTACTCCTTCATTCCTGTTAATTTATTTTGATGGAATACATCTTGATTCAAGGAGTTATAGGGGTGGAATGCTAAACTGTTCCAAATGAGCTGGGTTTGTGTGTACCTGAGGGTTAATGGGCAAAAGAGAAATCACAAGTCGAGATTTACAGGCTCTTCCTTTCCCTTCTATAACATTTTTAGGATTGTTTTTGACAAATAATATGGAACAGAAAGGATCAGAATAGCTTATGGTCAAGAGCAGATGCCCCTTGCATCCTGAAAGCCAGAGGCCTTCTGTCAGCTAAGACCCATCCAAACTCCAGTAACTGTGAAAGTTTGTGCGCTCTGATTCACTTCAAACAATGTGTTGTGCAATGACTGTAAAGAACAAAAGCCTATCAATAATCAAGGGGTTGTGGTTAAAAAATTAATGGCTCTCAATATAAAATTGGATCTCCAGGTCTTCACTCATCCACTTCAGAACTAGTTCAAAGCTATCTGAGGTAATAAAAGACATTGCTAAAATAAAAGACCTATCCAAGCTAATAAAAAACTTGACAGAGTTACTGTGTGTCATTTTCCAGGGAGCTGTAACTACTGTGTTATAGCCAGTTCATTGAGAACTAAGTACAGAGCACAAACACTGATGAAGCTTTGGAAGAGGGATGAATTATGAGTGGATCAGATACAGACACAAAAGTGCTGTGCTGGAGGTTAAAGCCATTCCAGAAGCTGAATGCCTTTGCTTCATAGAAAAGAATGTGACAATGAGTTTCATTTAAAGACTGAATTCATTTGCCACAGGAACAATGAGGTTTTGCTTTTTTAATCAAAATGCAGACAAGTAATTTCTTAGGCAAGCAAAGCTCTGAATTATTCTAGGGAAGATACAACGTGAGTAAACAGTCTTTTCTGTAATATAGCTATAAAATATTATATTATACATATACATGAAATAAAGAAGTGATTGAACTTGTCATTTAATTGTATTATCAGATTTGTAGCTTGTGAAAATGTCAGGGAAAATAACACAGTACATAGGATAGGTCGATTTATTAATTGTGGATAATTTTTGAGCCAACTCCTGTCACTGCTATTGTATTTCTTATTTATAGGCATTCATCAAGTTGCATGGATAAATAATTTCAACCAGCACATCAGTTTTTTATGGTCTTCCTCTTTTGATTGCATCCTGGTTGTCTACCAGGATCAATGACTGGTTTGCAAGGCCACACAGCATCATTTCTACCTGAATGTGTGTTAGATTTCCAGTGGGAGAGTAACCTTGAATACCTGCTGAGTCTGACCTTTTTGATGATGTGGCATTTGTGGCACTCTAAATATTTGTAATCTTTGAAAGAACAGGAGAAAAGGGATAATTTATTCATCTGTGTTTTTCTAATTCTTGCCCACTTCCTTCCAATTCTATTTCAGCTGGCTTCATTTGCTTCTTAAAGTTGAATCACAGAAAAACTCCAGTTAGACAGTTAAACTGAGGGCCAAATCTTGGTCTAGATATCCATTGTCACTCCCACAAAAATTGGGATTTTTTTTTAATGAGAACTTAGGACTCAAACCTGTCACCTAACAAAGAAAAAATTGCCAGTTGAAACTTAACCAACATGTCCATACGTGCTTAAAGCATGTTACTGATGTTTTCACCAGAAAAAGCTCAGTAGCTTGGAGGTTTCTTCTCACGTGAGGAACAATATTCACATCCCTGATCTTGGCCAGAGCACCTGAAACAAAGCCTCATCCAAACAGATTTTCTGGACAGGTTGTTCCTGTGCTTTCTTGGCAATGCAGAAACATTATGAATTTCTAGAAATAATTTGGAGAAAATCTGGTCACCTGAGATGGAGCAATCAAGTGTTGCTGGAGACGGGCTGCATGCACCCTCCAGCAGGATTTTCAAAATTACATCCAACATTGGTCTTGGAGCACAGAAGTTCATGGATTTTCAAAATATTTCAAGGCCAGAAATACTTCTGGAAATCTTGCCACATCTGTAAGTGAGTAAGAGCAAAATAGAGGAGCTAATCAGGAGCTCTTCCTTCCTGCCCAGGGGAGAAGTTCTCCATATGGAGCTAAAAGCTCCCCACAAAGCTGACATCTTCCTGTGGGGCAGATTATTTCTTGTGTGAGGTGGAAAGACATTTAGGAACATGGAGAGTGTGGCAGGAGGAAAGTGGAAAGTGCTCGGTTAGCCAGGAATGAACAATTTTCATGGTTTTCAGATTTCAGTCTGGGGCTTGGGGCAGGGAGAGAATATTTAAATGAAGGTATTAGATGATACCCATTGCCCTGAGGAGACTGGGTTGCAAAATCTTCATTAAGGCCATGTGAGAGGCAAAAGGAAAAAAAAAAAAGGATTAATTTCTTCATGTTATTCATAGACAGGAATATATAGTCTTGAATATTACCTGTGGTCTTATCCCTCAAGACCTGAACACACTGACAATGAGGAGTCTTGAACAGGTTCTCAGCCATTAGGGAGTTACACAATACATGAACAAGGTGAGATGAGAATAGGGATTAGATCTGTCCCTATTCTCTTATTTCTTCCTGTTTAAAATGCATCAATATTATAAAAAAAAGCCAGCAAAAAACAAAAAAAAAACTCCACCAAACAGAACAGTGGCAGATTTTGTAATTTGTCAAAGAAAAAGTAGAAATACTATATACAGAGCCACAGCTGACACTAAGTTTTTCCTTTCTTTTTCCACTTGAATCTGAGCTAATAGGAACAATAACTATTTTTTCTGCACACTGACCCAAAAGATATGCGTTCTTGTGCTAATCCACTTCTACTGGTATTGACTGCTGGTCCCCATGGGTTTGCCTTGTGGAGTCAGAAATAAATTACCCATCCAGATCAATGAAACTCATGCCTGTGGTTTACACAGATGTAGCTCTATCACCCATACACAAGTGATAAGTGCTTCAAAAGTACTTCCACACTTCATCTTTCGACCATGCTTGAGCCACTCTTGGGAGAAAGGCTCTCATCAGCATATGGTCCCTTTCAGACCATTGCTCTGCTTTGTACTAGTACAGTTGGGTTAGAGAAATTGAAGTATCTCCAAAAACAGCATTGATTTTGCTTCTTGCTATGGAAACAATAGGTTAATTGATGGTTGTGCTGCTGCTGTCTCAATGACACTGAGGTTACTGCACCCCCTCAAAACTCAAACTAAGAAAGCACAGGTACTTCACAGCTTGTACTGTGCCTGGCACACCCTGATTTTTAGTTAGATTACTTCATTATTTATAAGCTGCCAGATGTAGAGAGTTCACTGACTGCAGGATTTGTGTTGTGAGTGAAAGAAGAACAACGTCACCTCTTGGGCAGATGCCTCATGATTTCAAAGATCCTCCAGTAACACTAAAATACACAGAAGAGGGATGTATGTACCAAGTTTGTGCCAATAAATTGTGGAAGTGATTCAAGTATTTAATAGCAGCACTAGTATTATTTAAAACAAAGTAAAGAAAACTCAGGTTGAAGGGAGCTCAGTGAGAAAATTCTTGAAGATGCTGGGTTTGTATGTTGGAAATCTCTTCTGAAGCACAGGCAGTCACATGGAGCAGGATCATCCAGAACATCCACAACCACAAGAGAGCAGACACAGCGTAGGTGAAATATCTAAGTTCAGGTGCTGTTGTGAGGGTGAGAATGAAATAAGGTAATTTTTACATGTATTAATCTTATTTAATACCACAGTAGCAACTGTTCATCATAATATCCTATATGTGTTTTTCATCAGAACTTCTGTTTCTAGGCATAAAAAAAAAGACTTTGTAGATCAGTTTTCACTACTGATTTAGAATCTGAGCCTCTGCTTTGCTCCTTTAGTTAGAAGTCAGCTGGAGACTTGTTACTTTCAATAGCATCAAAACATGCATATCCCAGTCTGATTGCCTGAAAGTGGTCATGGATTTAGCTGGTTATACTCACTAATTGATGCCCCTTGTTCTAGAGGCCAAAAATCAAAAATTATTTGGAAAATAACAGAGCTGTAGACAAAATAATATGGATGGCACCTGTGGAGGTCATTCAGCCCAACCTCTTACTCAAGGCAGGGTCTGCTAGAGCAGATTGTTCGGAGACTCATCAATTCAAATTTTAAATATCTTGAAGGAAAGATCCTACAACCTCTTTGAGTCCTTATTCCTGTCTTTAACTGTCCCTGGGGTTATTTTCCCTCCCTTTCTCCCCCAGATCATGTATCTTTCACCCTTGGCTGTGCACATTATCTGTGTGCCCATGGGACACACTCAGTTCACCTTGCTGCCCTCCTTCTGCAGCTGCAAGTGCAGTCATGCCCCTTCTGAGTCTTTTCCTCTAAAGGATCAACTTATTTAGTATGACTTTATTATTTTTTATGACATTCCAGTGTAGCAAGTATAACTATAAAGAATTTTGGTTTATTTTAATTCACTGTAATATTTTCTCAATCTGTATTTGTAAATGGAAGATAGAAAGCTGCACTTGTTCCATTTCCTTTCATACAAAGCTTCTGTTGGCTCTGTACAAACTCTACACTTTCAATTAATTAATTCCTAACTTTGATTTTGCTCCCATTTTGGTTCTTTCCACTCCTGAGTAATGCCCAGCAGTGTGACCCTGCCATTCCTAAAGGCAGAAGAACATGAAACTGAAATTTATCCTGAGGAGCTGAATAAGGGGCAGGTGGTGAAAGCTATGTTCAGCTGAAAGGATGCTGAAGGAAGAGGTCATGGCCCAGTGGCTGTGACAGCACACAGCTATGCACTAATTCATGGTGCAAACAAATCCTTGGGGCTGGGCTGGGGTTTCCAGGCTTTCTCTCTGCTCTGCAGTGCTGCAGCTGTTGGTGCCTCCTTTAAACCAGGTTAAGTACCTCCCTGTGACTTGTAGTGCCATATTTGCATTGCAGCACAGATGTGCCCAGTGTAACATCACATATAACTCTGCAAAGACAACATCTGGTCCCATTAAGTGCAGTAGAAATACTGTTATTGCTTCCAGTAGGCCTGGTAGCTCATTTATTTATTTTGCATTGTTTTCTAGAGAAAATAAAGTCACTCATATGACTGAGTGACCTGAACTAGTGAGATCTCTGACCCATAGATCTGGTTGCTGAGCAGTGACATGGCTGCTTGAGTGACTTTCCCAGATTTTATGCTTTCTTCCAGGTCACTATTATTTTCAGAACAGAAAATTCAAAGATCTGAAATCATGTAATAGGTTGAGGGAGACAATGCCTTATAAAAATGTCATTGCTATTGACTTTGTGGAAAATTCGATTACAATGAATTGTCAGGGAAATGATATAATACTAAACATTGACAATGTAATATCCAAGTGTAATTCTGAACAATAGGAGACGAGAAAAAATACATTTCCTTTTATTGCAGCAGAGGCTGTTGCTAAACGGATAACAGAGACTCAGTGTAACTACTAAGAGTGATATGTTTGTATTGGAAGACTTACAGTAGAATTTTGGCCAAACATGAAAAATATATAAGGAAAAAAAATTCTGTAAGCAGCTGAAACAAATCTAAAACTAATTTTTTACCCCTGAAAATGTTTTATCAAAAACTGCCAAAAATTAGTTGCCATATGTAAGGCAAAACAACCAAAAATCAATTATCTATGCAGGGTCCCAAGACAGATTCATTGAAGCCATTTAACACTTTACTTTCTCATTGGTGTGTGCTTGAGCCTTAAGCATGAGGAATTTTGACTACTCGCTCCCAAATATTCTCTGTCATGCTTGATCATTTCCCCACTTTCTCTCTTCTCCCTTGCATTTAGTCCCAGCCAGAGATTTATAACCCATTATTTTACTTCAGCTCGAGATTGTGCTTCAGAGCAGCCAAATAGCTGTCCACCTGAAAGTGAAAATCTTAGTACAATTCCAACCAGAGACTCTTTGTCTTTAAAATATGGCATTCTGAAGCCTAATGTCCTCTGATTTTATTAGCTCTTGTAGAGGGGTGCTCAGCTAGCAAGTGCAGCATCTGCCACCAGCTCCTCACAGCTTTAACAGCCTCAGTGCAAACTTCCCAGCCAGGATACAAATTTTACAGAGGACAGTGGGTACTGGTGGAGGTGGGTTTTGCTGTTCCCAGCATTCCAGTTCCTCCAGGATGCAGGCACTGCAGCAGTGCACAGGATGCAACCCTTTCTTGGGCCAAGGGGAAGTTGGTACCTTGGTCACAGCAGAGAACAGTGGACCCTGCCTGTCTCTGGGAAACCATCCTCTCTTGAGGTAAACCATCCTCTCCTGAGATAAACCATCCTTTCTTGAGGTAAATCACCTTCTTCACCCCACTTCATGGGAAGTGCAGGGGCTGCTGTTGTGCCTCAGAGCCAATTCTTCACCTGAGCACAGCAGGTATAAACCCTGCACAGGAGCCTGTCATGTAGAGGGGACTCTGCATGGCCAGCAACACTAATTTAATGAGGGGAATATTTCAGCCTAAGTGGTCTCTACTGTGTATAAAACACTCAGTGCCAGTGACATTTGCTTCTTCTCTTAGTGGTAAAATATATTTATTTGTGAAGTGGATCTTAATCTATCTCAGAACAGTGTTTTTAGTCTTTCACAGTAGCATTTATAATGATTGAAAGTGTAGGCTGGAGAGGACATCTTTCCGTAGCAATGAACAAAAATAAGAATAACTTTTCAGTATTACCATATATCAATAGCCAATTATTTTTGTAAGGATGGTTTCTGGCTGGCTGCTAATGGACTGACAATGAGATAAGTCTTCCAGGAGAGAAACTATAGTTTTAAAGATGGAGTGGCTGGCCTTTTAATTTTAAGGCATTACCAAAATCACACCTTTCACCTTTAAAAATTGTAAATGATCACAGACTTGTTCTAAATCATTTAATTGCTGTTTTAACTGATCCTGGCTCATCCTTTGCAGGGCTTTGTCTTTCTTAGCACTGATGGTGCCACTTAATTTCTTAATTTTTCTTGAAGAACGACATCCTCCTTGCTTGTACTCTCCCTCCCAGCTACTTGCTGGCCATCTGTCTGCAAAGGCAATTTTATGAATCTGCAGACAATTCACCCTTGCTCATATGAATTTCTAGAACCTGATACACAGCCCAGATATGCACAGGCGCAAGGTAAAACCTGTTAAATGAGATAAAATGTAAGTATGCTCTAGAAAGCTTTTTCCTATGTTTCAGATAAAACAGGCTCACATTCCTTGCTGTTTTTTTCTTCTGCTTATTCTTTCATCTCCACCTGTTTCATCCATCTGCCTCTTTCTCTCTGACACAGGGAGTTTTGATGACACTGATTAGGAGTCCTGTGTCTCTCTCTATCTCTGCTAGAGCTCCTTGCTTTAAACTTCCTCTTGAAAACAATCTTGAAAGAAAGGTCACCAAATGCTCTAGAATATGCACCAAGACTTGCCTATGACTTGTCTGTATTTACAAATATCCAACGAGCTTGAGAAGAATCTAAACACTGTTATTATCTGTGCTCATGGATCAAAGTCCCTTCCTATATTCAGGTGAACGCTGCCCACTGCTTTTGATGGTGTCTGGGAGAAGAGACCAACAAAATATTCATAGATGAGGAAAAAAAATGAGGAAAATTGATGCCATTCCCAAAGCCACACATTGGATCAATGGCCATGGAACATGTTCCCACTGGTCCCATTAGGGTTCCCATTAACCCTATATTTTGCCATGTGCCTGTGGCTCTCAGGGCAATGGGGAAGGAGGGAGCTACTCAAAATAGCCACATCAGCTTGAATTCAGGTCTCTGGGACTATTTATTTGAACACTACATGTTTCCTACACAGCAACAAGCCAGCTGCCCTGACAGCTCCCAAGAAATAAGAAATGTGCCTTGAGTTCCTGTGACATTTTATATTCCAAACTTTGTCCAGTGGCTGATGGTTCCTTCCTCAAAGTGACATATTGATTGTGGGTACACGTAAGGGTAAGTAGGATTGTGTTCAGTATTTTGAGCTCATCATCTGTTATCCCATTCCCATTGTCATCTGATGCCCAGACACTACCAAATTGGAAGCAGTAGCGTAGAAAATTACGAACAAATCAAAAAAGACTACAGCTGTGAAATGAATCAAAACCACTGTTTCTACCCTTTGTATTTCCTTCAGTATAATTTTTTTTTCTGCAACAAAAAAAAAACCCACAGTTTTTTGTGTTTTGGACTTACAGCTATGAAGGCAGGGATGAAGCACTGCAAATCAGCACCCACCAAACAGAGCAATCTTTTACTAAAACATGACACAGACAGAGGATGGGTCACCAGGGCCAGCACCTTGCCTAGATCTGTGCCTCAACCCATTTTGACCACCCAAAGAACATTCCACTGCTGCAGACATTCATCCATAGGTATTCCAGCTTGTAATGATGTGGGAGAGCAGCACCCAGAGAATCCTCTTGCATGTTCGAAGCTCTTGACCTTGGTCCTCTCCATTTGCTGCATCTTAAACTGGGTGATGTGATTAGAAAAGTTCAAGCCAGTTCCATGTCAGCTTTCCAGAGCAGCCTCTCAGTGTGTGCTGTCTGTACCCCAAGAGCAGGGTCTGAATATGTGTGTGTTTGTATGAAGATGACCACATTAAATTTAAGCAGAAATAAATGGTAATTTAACTGGCACAGATACACAGGGCTGACATAATCTCTAAAGGTTTGAGGCTGCTATTAAATTCGTTCTCCTTGTTAATTTGTGAGCAAGAGGATAATGAAAAACTGGTAACTCTAAAGTTGACATAAAAAAGAGAAATACAGTTGGAAGGGATAATTTTATGCACTGTCAAAGTGAAAAGACTTTGCTAAATGTACGTAGGCAAAGATACACACTGTCATCTTAATGATTAATTAAAAGATGGACTTCTAATAATTGAATCATGACTCTTGTCACATTTGTATTTGTTTAATATCTCTAGTTTTGATTGAATCTTGTTTTGAGTTCCAATCTTAATCAGGTCTGATTTAGGCTCTTGGTTCAAATAACTCAAAGTGATGAGCATGAATCTTGTTGTCCTATTACCTCCTCAGCTTCTTGTTTCCAGTGAATACAATGTTCTTTTGAAATCTCATGATTAGTTACTGCATTTAGCTAGCAAGACTGGACAAGTGAGGTAGGTGGGTGATATACTGATGATAAAGGTTTGACTTTTTAAAGAGGAAACCCCTTCTGAACATTACTTCTAGTATTTGGAAGTACTTCAAATGGCTGATGTGGTTGCCAGTTAATTCCTTTGCTGGTAGAGCTCAGGGAGTCTTGGCTATTTGCATTGCTCTGTTGTGCCGGTATTCTTTTGTAAAATAAGAAAGAAAAGCTGTGTAAGAGATCATCTGTTCTTTAAAACTCTTTTCCTTAAACCAACTATGGTCACCCTGGAATGGGATCTTCAGTGACACAGAGCTGTGCCTTGCCAATGTGTTTAAAATTTCTCATCAAATTCCTAAAGTCCCATCAGTTAAGGCTAACAAGAGGTTGCACATTTCCAGCTCCTTTCACTGGAGTACACAAGGCTGGGACTGGCACAAGTCTCTCCTTCTTCACAGTCCTCAAATTTGCCCACATCATATTAATCTATTCTCTCTTGCAGCTTCAATTCCCCCAAACTTTCAGAGTTTTCTGGTTCTAATATATATGTTTTTAAACAGAAGGAATAGGATGATGCTTTAAATCTCATTACAGTGAACAGGTTATCCTGTGTTTCCATGAAAAAAAAAAGCTTATTTCTCCCCTTTCTCTGCCTAAGAATTTTTAGGTGTTCAAGTCTGTCTTTTAAACCATCCATTTTTCTCTTCTTTTTAACTACAATCATTGTTTATTGGGTCTCTTCAATTCCCAGTTCAAAAGAAAGCAACAACTATTTTGCTTCAAACTCATCCAGCCCTGAAGATGAGGAATTTATCACTTTTTCATTGCCAGCCTGCTCAGTTTATTTCTCCAGTTCTCTAAGAAAGCTGTTTGCTTTGCTCAGCTTCACAAAGGTGGGTGAACCAGGGCGGGGAGACAGACAACTCCCTCCCTGAAGAGCTCCCACAGCATCCTTTCAAAAACACCTCTTGGGATGCAGACACGTTTCCACAGGGCTTCTAAAGTTCTCAGGACAGATTGAATGTGTTTGAAGAAGTGGGGAATGGAGCTGGCTGGAGTTGAGGGTGTGAGGAGGGGTACCTCCATCTGCTTGTTATAAACAAGATGTTCAAAAGGTTGGAAACATCAAAAGATTTTGAACAAGAATACCAGAGATATGCACATGACCCAAACGTGAGAGAGAAGGCACTAAAAGTGCTTGTTGGTACCTACTTCTGTCAGTGGTGAGAAAGGGACCTCTGGCTTGAGAACATGGGCACCCGCAGCACCTGAGAGCTGATGGAAGAGCAGACTTTACATGGGCTAAGTTGTCCAACACTTACACTGTGCAGGGCAAATGTACTCCTTATTTAGCTGTGGAGGTGCTCAGGGTGCTTATTTGGAGGTTCACAAACAGGTGGGAAAGCAGGACCAGCACTGGTGGTGCAGGAGAGGGGTGAGCCCCAAGAGCTCCAGGGAGGGACCCCATAGCCCCTCACTGGGGGAGGTCATGGCACGCTCATGGCACTGCCCACACCACACTCTCCCACCTGCCTTGGCTGCCAGGGTCTTGAACAAACACAGCAGCCCCAGCCTGTGCATTGAAAACTGCATCAGACGGTGTAAAATGAGCAAAATGTTCCTCCTGCTACAAAAGTGAGGTGGCAAATATCACCCAGGCAAGCTGTTGGTGGGGAAGAAACTCTGTATCCTCCAGCATGTGTGGATATAAATAAACACGGGCTGTGCAGATACTTCAGATGTCTACTAATGCATCTTGTATTTATGTCCGGCTTGAAGAGATACAGAGAGATTAGTAAATACTTCAAATTGACAGCACAGACATATTTTCATAGAATAGATGATGCTGGTAAGTAGACAGACTTTTCTTCCTTCCCTTCAGGAAATGGGGAAGAGTCGTCTCCACTGTTATTATTTCCATTTCTTTTTTTCTCTCAGGAAAGAGAAAATTATCTCACTGGAGATATCATATTTGTCGCTGATTAGATTTCAGTGTTATTTTTTTAAAAGCTCAGATCTCTTAAACCTATAGGGCACCTATGAAATACACACTCATTTCTTCCAGGACACTCTGCAAAGACTTCTGTTATGTTGCCCAGGCACAATTCACAGTGGATACTCCTTTCCAAAAATTACATTCGTGATTTCTTTTTAAAATCCAAACCTTAAATCTCCAATTTCAGATCTTCCCAAAGAAGGAAACCACAAAATAACAAATCCTTACGAGCCTTTGTGTGTGGTTTGGGAGAACAAGCTCCATTTATTTGCAAACACTGAAAATATTTTAGTGGTATTTGATTTAACAGGCCAGAAACAAAGGTTCTGGAAAACCAGCCAGTCTGATCACTTGGTATTTCCTGCAAAGAAAATAGAAAATAAAAAATTAAAAATAAAATCCCCTAAATTTAGTAATGAAAGAGCCTCTTCTGCAACCTCGTGCTGAATTTTGTGGAAGGATTTTTTACTGAGCACATTTTCTCCTAGATTTAGACCCAGTTTCCCAGAGTAGCCCATGACTCTTTAACCATCAGAACTAGGGAGTCCTGTCCTTTTCATGCTGAAGCCAATAGAAAATCCAATCTAATTCTGAGGGTCCAGCTGTAAGATTCTTTACAGGAAGAAACACATAATTTGACAGGTTTTATCAGGTCTTTTAGACTGTTCCTCTCCTGTTGCTAATTCTGAGTGCTTCATTACCTTTGCCTAAATCTACTCGAAGCCTTTGGAACAAATACCCCACATATCCTGGTTCTGTGGTCCTGCCACGCCTCCTGCTCATGCAAACATCCTCGTTGAAAACTAGATAAGAAATTAATTATTATATTGAGTTTTTTGTGGGTTTTTGGTTTGTTTGGTTTTTTTTTTTTTTGGGTTTTTTTTTTTTTTTGAAACGAGATTACGAGGAAGAGGATGATGAATGAATTTAATGTTTGCCTCTCTCTATAAACATGGTTATGTGTGAGTAGAAGGCACACCTCCGGAACAGCCCAGCGCCTGCTGTGGAAGGGTCACGGCGTCCCATCGCAGACACCGCAATCCGGTGTCCCCCGATGTCTCCCCGGTCTCACGGCCACATGGCGAGGGGTCAGCGGTGCCGTGAGCCCAGCTCCGGGCAGCCCGGGAACGCATGGCCCCGCAGCGGCTCTGCCGAGCACGGGGCTGCCGGGGGGCGGTCGGGACGAGGGGGGCTCAGCAGCCGCACCCCGAGACACCACCAGCCCCACCAGGATCCCCCTGTGCTCCTGACCCCCCGACGGCTCCGCGCTACTGGCACCGCGCCGGGATGCTCCAACGCGGTCCCCGGTGCCCCCCCACCCCCGGGGGCGGTCTCGCCGCCCGCACAGGTGCCGGGATTGGGCGGAACATGCAAATGCGGCGCTGACGTCAGGCGGCTCCGGCCCGGAGAGCAGAAATAGGGCCGGCCCGGTCCGCGCCGCGCACTGTCCGCACCGGCCCCCGCCCCGCCCGGCCCCGCCGCCCCGGCTCCTCCCCAGGTGAGTGCGGCCGGCAGAGCCCCGCGGGGTTCCGCTGCTCCCCGCGCAGCGTTGCATCCCCATCCCCTGTCGCTCTCGGCAGCCGTGTCGATTCCCTCCTCTGTTCGCTGCGCGGTTCCCCCCGGTGCGGTTCCCCCCGGTGCGGTTCCCCCCGGTGCGGTTCCCCCCGGTGCGGTTCCCCCCGGTGCGGCTCCCCCCGTGCCGCCGCCGCGCCCCGCCGAGCGCTCACTGCGCTCCCGGAGCCGGGCGAGGTAACAGGTGTGTGCCCGCGGGGCCGGGAGGGGCTGCGAGCGGAGAACCTCCTCCTCCTCCTCCTCCTTACCCCGCACGGTGGAGGTGCCGCCGGTGGGGTGGGATGGGGCGGACGCGGCGGTGCCCGCCGTGCTCGCCCTGCGGGTCCCGCCGTCGGGGGGCGCGGGGCCCGGCGCGGTTCCCCGAGCGGCCGCTGGGTGGAGCGGTGGTGAGCGCTGCCGCCGGGGCTGCCCGCGGGATGCTCGGAGGGGAATTACCTCGGAACACAGCCTCGGAAACCTGTCCGCGCTTGGAAAACCGCGGGGAAATCTCGGCGGTGTGCAGGAGTTTCTTGGTAGTCCTGCGTCCTTGATGCTCCCCAGATTTATTCTGGAGCATTGAAGTGCTTTAGGGAGTTTCTCTAAGTGCCTTAGAGAGTCAAATTTCGATTTCACTAATCGAATTTAATAAATGAAATTTAATCGAATGAAGTATTTTTAAGTAGCTTTTGCTCAAATGAAAGGTCCGGTTTGTGTTTAAACATCAAAGTTGATTCCAATGAGTTCTTAATGCACCAAAACTTTAAGTATTTAACTGCAGACAGCTGACTGAAATAATTATTTGGTTTCATTTTGCCTTACCAAAACAATTGGGTTTTCTACTTAATTTTGTAGCTTAGTTTTGTAGCACTTAACAAGAAATCATGGAATTATTTTGCCAGCAATAGAAATGCTGTTTAGATAAGGCTGGAGCAATTGGGAAGGTTGATGGCAGGCACTAAGGACCAGATTCTTATCTGGTTTTAATAGCATCAGTTTGAATAGAGGTAATAGTTCTGTCCAAATGCTTTCTTTTTGCTATAGCAACAGTCAGAACTTCAGGTAATTAAGTTCAGCCTCTCTCTGATGTGGAGCTTGTTGGAAATTATTGAAAGCTATTGCAAACCAGTAATTTCTCAAATAAGCTGCAATTTAAGTAGCCCTGAAACAAACCCAATAACTGCTTTTGGCAAATTCTTTAATCTCATTACAGTCACCACAATTGAATTCTTAAAGCTTTTGTGTTGAGGAGAAAAAAGTTGTGTGATCACTGCAGGGTCTGGTTGTTGCATGCCACAGAAATGCTTTAAACATCTTGTGCTGCTCTCCACTCAAATGGCCAAGATGCTTAGTCCCTGTTGTTTTTCAAGGTGACCGTTTTTGCTTGAATAGCTCCCAGACCTGTACCCCAAAACCTGTGCTTGTCTTTGGCTGCGTCTGCTTGCTGTCCTTCCAGTGGAGACATTGCACCCATTTGCTTTAGACTGAAGGCTCTCTCTTTGTGTTGGTGCCTGCCCAGACCCATCTGGCCTTGGGACGGGTGTTTTGCTGTTGCCATCATGTTTGAGCTGCTTCAGATAACAGTGCACAGCCTGGTGCTGCTCTATTTGTGGAGTGATTCTTGCTAGAGCAGTGCCAGCTGCAGGGAAAGCTGGAAGACTGCTCTAGCTCAGAGGAGGAAACTACTACCTTCAGGTAAACTTTTTGGCTTTGCTTTGGCTTCTTTATCACCAGGGCCAATATTTATTCTTTTTTTGAGTACAGCTGCTTTTTACATTTTCGTATGCAAGCTTTGATTTGCTCTGGACAGCAAAAATCCAGCAAATCTGTCCCTCCCTCGAGTGAGGAAAGGAAATGGATAGTTAAACTTGCCTGAGCTTACAGTGGTGGTCTGGATTTATTCAATCAATTTCAGTTTGTTGATTTCAGGGAACATTCAGCCTGCAATCTGGTAGCTGTATTGTATGGTGTAGCTGCAGACCGAGTTTTGCAAGGAACCTTCCCTTTAGCTCAGGGTAAGGTGGTGCTGAGCTGTGGTTTAGCATGCCAAGTGACATGAAAATGCTGTGTGACTCCAGAGTAAGCTCTCAGTTGATATTTATGGTACATATTTGTTGCTTGGTTGAGGCTATTAAGATATATAATGTGTATTAATGTGTCCTCCTCTTACTGTGACTGAGAGCAATTAGTGTGCTGTCAGCATGCAATAAAAAATAAGCGATTTCTAAACTGACTAAAAATGTTCTAGAAATTCTATTTATATTCTATAAAGCAGCCAGAGTTTCTATCAGGTAGAGTCTGCCCTTTCAGTTTCATCAGCTTTACAGATCCCAATCCAAACACCTTCGTGCTTTCTTTCTGTTGTTTACTAAATATATGTTAAACTAGTGATTTCCCTGTTTTGCTCCAAGATTGTAATTTCAAGCAGGATATGATTCAGAGGTTTCTAGAACTGTGATGTTATTTGCTGTGATGGTATCAACTGAGCACACAAAACGCCTCTATTAAAGAAAAAAAAACAACCAAAACCCTCATTGTTTGTGAGAAACAATGTTGCTGTGAAAGAGCAATTCATAAAGTAACAATGTGCTCTTATTGATATAGTGACTTTGGTTTATTAAATATTTATTTGTAGCACTAGTAACATAACATTACATCTGAGGTTCATAATTGGAATTTAGAAAGCCTAATAAGTTCTGATTTCATCGTGAATGCTCTCGGTTCAATGTGTTTACATTAGTGCCAAGAAAAGGCATTGCCTGAGCTCTGTCGTTCTGTATGCTGTACTCAATCTAGTGATGGGGTGTCTTTGGGCAAACAAAATACCTGAGACTGTCACTGCTGGTGTAAATGGTCATGGCTCTGAAATTAGGAGCAATGCACCAAGGCGTGGATATACCCTGTAGCAAATACATGGCAATAAAACACTGTAAAATGAGTCTTGTCAGGACAAGGTATGTCATGGTGAGTTAATGCAGCTTGGCTGAATTTTGCCATTAGCAGGTAACCCTCCTTGTTGATGTGTATGGCTCAAGCCAGGCAGCAGCCTGTCCCTCACCCTATAGAAATGCCATCACTTCATTGAGGGTCATTATGCTTCATTAATGGTTCCATTTTAGCCTTCCTCAGCCATCTCAGAAATGGTTCCAGGCCTGAATATTCCTTTGGTATTTTAATTGTAGAAAGTAACGACACAATCTTGTGTTATTGTAAGTCCGGAGGAAGCACAGCTCCTGGTTTAGCTTCCAGGGGACCAGCTCAGGGTTGTGATGTGTGAAACACAGGAGTTCCATCTGGCACCACTCTGAGTAACTGCATTGGTGTGCTTTCCAAATTCATTAAAAAAACTACACAAGATGAGAACCACCTCTCAAAGTGCATGCAGATGTAGTGGAAATCTCTCCAGTTCCCCACAGATGATGTGGGGCTGTGGTAAGCTTTTGCCAGGGAAACAGTGCTGCTCTTGAGTGGAGTGAGTGTAGAAGGCATTGGAAATTCCTCTGCTTGGGACAGAGGCATATGAGTGGGGAAGTCACTGCCCCAGGCAGGACTCACCTCCATCATGGTTGGAGAAACGTGTCAGCCCTTTTCAGCACAGGGTTTGTTTCTTGTCTTTCAAGTTTGTGTGTGTTTGGTGGCCATCTGGGCAGGTGTCCTCATCAGGCACACAAATGATACCTGTGTGCTGGTGTCAGCTGTCAGCCCTGGCTCACCCTACACACCTGATTATAGCCAAGGGGGTTGGCAGTGGCTCTATCTGCTCAAAGCAATGTCCCAGTCTGAGGCAGAGGGGAATAATGATGTTTTCTGTCATTGCTGTGAGCTTCCAGAGAAGCAAAGGTGTGTGTCTGGCATTTTTCTGAAAATCTGCTGAGGGTACAGGTGGGAGTCCCTCACTGTGAGTGACCCTGTGCTGCTGGGGGCTCTGGAGAAGGGACAAAATTCACCCTTTGGCTTCTGCAGTAGCATAAGACCATGTTTTGATGTGTTTTGCTTCTGGCCACAGCAGTTACAGAAATCCCAGAACTCTGATTCTTCAGGTGCTGTGTGGCTGAGAGCAGCATGTCCTGAGGAAGGTAGCTTTGGGGTAAAATTATTACAATATGGGAATTCATTGCCGGTACAGACTCCAGACTGTAGAGCTCGGTAGGCACTGCTGGACACTGTCAGCTGAAGCCTCTGTGTTACCAAACCTGAGCTGGGTTTTGTGCTAAGATAAACATTCTATAACTGTTCTCTTTTGTTTTTCTTAACAGACTTGAGATGATGACATCAAGGAGCTTTTGGTGCTCTCTTGTACTGCTGGGGGTTTTCCCACTGGTCACAAGGGGATGGATGGATGTGGACCGGAGCAGAAGCCTGTATTCGGATGTGGGGAGCTTGCATCCAGAGGTACTGTACACCAGCTGCTGCTACAGCTCCTGGGTTTCTGTTCTTGGGCTGTGTTCAGGCTCTCTGTACTGCAAACAGAAAACAAGTGTGGGCTTATCCATGTATATTTGTATTAAACACCTCCTGAGGAGGTCAGTGAAGAACAGTGAAACAAACCTTTACAGTCATTGGCTATATTGGCATCATCTGGAAGTGAAATTGTGCATCTGGCTGTTGTGGAGATGCTGTCTTTGCCCCAAAGACTTTACAGTGTGCTGTGTCCTGGGGCTGCTGACACCAGTGAAGCTAATTTTAACAAGCAAACCATCCTGGCTCTTCACTTGGGTCAGTGGACATTGAGGTGAAACCTAAAAAAAGATCTTTGAAGGAAACCTGGTCCGTGGGTGGTTCTGAGAGAATCAGCAAAATTACTGCCCAAAGTGTTTCCCTCCAGACCTACTGATGTGCCACCTTCCTGAAACACAGAGGAATAGAACAGGCAGCAGTGACTGTAGTGAGTGGTGATCTCCTTCTACCCCAGGGCCCATCTTGATGTGGCACTGGGACTGGGCAGGACAGCAGTGCCTCCTCAGTGCTCAGTCCTGGGCTCTGGGAGTGGAGAAGCAGCTGAGCCTGTTTCCAGTGCTGAAGGTGACAGTGTTGGCTGCTGTCACAGGAGTGTGGATGGAGCAGTCTCTGTCCCAGCAGTGTTGGAGCAGGCTGCTCCCAGCAGGATGCTGCAATTCTGAGCCAGAGCTCAGCACTGCTTGTGGCACGGATACAGACTCAGATTTTCACAAGTCTGAGGCTGAGACATGTGAATAAAACCACAAAAACCTAGAACTGTGATGTTGTTGGAGCTGTAAATGATGAATGAATGCCGAAACAATTTTGGTTATTTAATTCATTCCTGTATGTTCACTAAATGGTTGATCAAATGTCTGAAATTGGGAGAGGGGAAGGGACACTTGAAAGCAGGAGGACAGGGAAAGGACACTCGGCTGTTTTTTAGCTGCCATTGCCTCGAACACTTCTGTGCTGGCAGACACATCAGTCAGTGCCAGGCTAATGATAAGCCCCTGATGGATTCATGTTGCAATTGGATCTGTTTAAGTCTTGGGATTGGTTGCAGTTGGAGTATCCCATTTCTCCCAGTCACATTCTGTCTACAAATACCCAGTTATCTGCATTATAGTTTAAGCCAATTAAAAAAGTGCTTTTTGCTGCTTAGCAGGGCTCAAAAGTAATTTCAGTGGTGTTGGATGTTCTACAGCTCTGAGGTCTGTTTCATATGTACTTTGTCCTTGAGGTATCCAACCTCTGTTCGGTAAAAGTGAAGAAAAACATCTCCTTTTCACCCCTCCACTGTTATTTTGCTGCTGTGTAGGCTCAGGTAGTACACTGGCACTTTGTTAAACCTGTTCTTGCAGAATGTCTGATCAATTTTGGTATTTTATTAAAAATTATTAAATATTTTGCATGCTTGCGCAGTTAAATCTCATTCTTCACTAATGCATGTTAGTTTTGATATTTTTTAAGAAAGTTGCTGTGAGGAATTAAATTCATTACTCAATTTACTTTAACCTAAATCATAGAACTATTATATTACTTGAAAGACACTAATTCATTTGATCTTTCTTTAAAGACCATAATGTTATTGTACCAATTACTTGATCTTGCTTGAGGTACATCTCAGCTAAAAATGTATTTGCTCAGATTTGCATGGAATTTAACAAGTGTGAATATTAAAATTGTGAATGTACAAAGAATGCAGTTAAAACAGATTCAAGAAATCTGAGTTATAATTCAGGTTTTTTTAAGAAATGTCTGTACAGAAAGGTTGTTTCCACAAGAAATAGTGTTTATACAGTGTGGAACCAAATGCCAAAATTAATCTGAAAGCTCTGAGCATAGCTTTCAGGTAGGTCAGTAAAATTGAGATAAATACCTTTTGAGAGTAAACAGCAATTATTACCTTCTCTTGCAGAAAATAGTTTATCCATAATACCTTTCTAGTAGTAAAAGTCACCTGAAATCCTTTTCTAGAGTTATAGAGCTTTGTTCATTTTGGAGCTCCTTATCCATGAGAAGTTTGTTGGGTTCCAAATGTTATGGTTTGATTAATACACAGATCCATTAATATGCATTTAAAAATATTGAATCACAACTAGAAATGCTCCTAGCAAGTCACTAAAACTGCTTTAAAAATGAGTAAAATGTTAATTTACAGGTCAAGTAATTTTGAAGTGTGCTCTGATGGAAAATTCCTGTGAACCTCATCAAAGCAAATACGTGGGTATGGGTCACTGACCTTCACTAATACTTGTTCTGATCTACATAGGAACAAGTTTACTGAATCAAAAACATTGCTTAATTTATGTTCAAATTGCTAAATCAATTTCTTCATGGTATGTGGTAGAATTATTGCAGCTGTGCTTTGAATTTATTAGAGAAAATAAGGCAAGGCTTTCTGATCATAAATCAACCTCTAATATAACAACGGTGTGTGTTTTTCTTGATGCACAGCCTTTTGCCCCTCAAGTTTATGGGGTGTTCCTGAGAATTGTTTTCTAGAATTCTTTTAGTCTTGTTTAGTTAATAAATACATATACAGAGTACGAAATTCCACTTTCAATGAAAGAGCTAAAATAGAAAGCTGAATTAAAAAAAAAAAGACAGTGTTAGTGTTTGACTGGAAAGCTGCAATGTTTCTGGTTTACATTAATTTTGGAGACTACTGCTGTGTTGTGTGAAATTTCTCATAGGTTGGTTCCAGGGGTTGCTGGAAAGCTGTTGTAGCTTCTGGGCATTGCATATGAACTTGGGTGAAGCTTCTCAGGGTTGAACTATCATGGGACTAAATCCTATTCAATGGACTATATGCCAAAATATCAGATATATAGACCTCACTGCTCTGGGGTGTTTTTGAACAAGTTTTTGCCTCTGCCTTCAGCAACTCTGATTGCATGTTCAAGTTGGGTGTTCTAGAGGTGACTACAATTCATGGGCAGATCTGTGCTGGTCCAGAAGGGATTTGTGTGGTCCATGGTACACCAGGTGATGTGATGTGGGGGTCACCTCTTCCTTCTAGAAAGAAATTCTTAAAAACCCGTAGCTTTCTGAGTCATTGCCAGTGGTAGAGAAGAGAGTTTCCAGTATGAGCAGAAGAGAGACAAACAATCTGGATCTGAAATAACCCTGGAGTCTGGATTTGGAGGAGAGCTTGGCCAAAAGGTTCTGATGGAAAACCAGCAGTACTAGTCTGCTCAGTCTCTACAAAGTAATCTACACGAGTAGCTCAGGCTGACTTTTTGAGTCTCCTGGGGTATTGTGCAAAGCATCTTATTAAATACTGATATTTGACAGCCAGCTTTCTCTGTGAGAGGCTGATTTCCTGTGTGTGCTGAAGCCGAGCTCACAAACTGGTTTTGCATTGCTTCCTGGGGCAGACCTTGCATCTCCTTTTCTGAACCTAAAATGAGCAGAGCAGTGCTGCAAGTCTTCATCAGCCCTTCCAGGAGCAGTGCTCATCTAAAACAACTTATCACAGAGCTGCATTTTGAAAATTTAAATTCTGTGTTGTTTTCTGGGTCACTGTTGGTGGATAGCTTGAGTAACATTTTCCTAGCTTGAGAGTGTGAAAGTGGAGAATATTCCTGTGTTGTGGTACATGGAGAGTTGTTTTGTGCTGCATTGTGAAGTATTTGGATGTTACCAAGCTCCTGAGCAGTGACATTAAAGGCTGGCAGGCATTCTGTGGTCTGCTCAGGGCTACAGAACCATAACTGCTTTGTGGTTTTCTAGAAATACTTAATTGCTTTAATTTGGCCTTCATGCCGTGCTTTTTTTTGCCACCCATGCTCCTTAAGAAGTCTCAGGAACCTGTGCATAGTCCCCCACGCTCCTGCAGGAAGGAGAGCTGTGTCCCTGGGGAAGCTCCTCTGCACAGAGCTCACAGGTGATGTTCCAAGTGCTCATTTGTCAAGGCACCATCACTTTCTTCTTGCTGGCATTTGGCAGGTATTGGCTCTGTTTGCTATCCATCGGTGTTGTTCATTAATTAATACTTGAAGGAGAGTGTAGATTCCCATCCCTGGGAGTGTTCAAGCCAGGTTGGATGGGGTTCTGTGCAGCCTGGTCTAGTGCAAGGTATTCCTGCCCATGGCAGGGGGTTGGAATTTAATGATCTTTAAGGTCCCTTTGAATTCAAACCATGCTGTGGTTCTATGAGTCTATGGCACCTGAACTGCTTAAAATCTGTTAAAAGTGTAAATGTATGGCCAAAAGCTGGATCAGACCAGCCCTTCAGTACCCTGAATAAAGCATCTGCCTGCCCTGAATAAAGCCTTTCTTTGCAGTCCACTCAACTGTGATTGTCCACTAGTATCAATTATTGCTGAAATTTGTAGTTATATTCAGATTCTTAAATGTTGCATCATTTACTGCTGCATCTGAAGACCACAGTAGGTTATTCTGGGCAGCAAGGGACTCATAAGGGATTATTTTGGGCTCCTTCCCCCAGCAAAGTTATGATTCCTAATCTGACAGACTAGGAAGGATTGTTTTCGGAAGCAAGTTAAAAATATTGCAAAGGCTTTTGATGAAAGCTTTTTGCTTCTTATATTTAAATATACACACAATTTCAGAGGATGAACTTGGAATAAGACAGGCAGAGTGTATCAATTTTATATACTGTGTGTATAAGTTGACGATCTAATTTTCTGGTATTTATTTTAACTGTTAATAGTAGTAATGTATTGTCTACAGTGTGAGTGTTCTTACTGCTTTTCAGTTTGGAGAAAGGAAGAAAAGAATCAGATTTGAATTTAAATCTATATTGTGCTACAGCCTGCTCCTGTTTCAAGCCTTAATAAAAGTACAGGCAGACAAGACTTAAGTTTATTTTTGTATCACTTTGGTACGTAGTGATAATTCACTCCTTGTTACCTGCATTTATATGGTATCTCTAACAAGCAGTAATTGCTTTTTTGTAGTGCATCCTAAATCTTAATAGGTATATTATCCCTGTGGAGATGAGAAGCTTTTGCTCGTGAGTACTGGTTACCAGAGCATCTGCAGCTCAAGATGCTGGAATGTTTTGATAATATTTATATTAGGCGTGTTGAGGTCCTTCCTCTGTGTCCCCAACCTCTGTCCACTTTATTCTGTGTACTCAGAGGGCTGAATAAATGCTGTATCTTACAGGATGCTCTTGTGCTTGTAGTATTAGAAAATGTGAAAGTTGGAACAAGGCAGGTACTGTACACTTGAATAACAGCAGAAATTAGAAGAATTTTGGTTTACATAAGTGGTTACGGCTCAACAGTGAGTGTCGGGGATTGTCAAGATGCATCTAAAGCATAATTTGAAGATCAAACCCACTTGTTTGCATCCCTTACAGAACAAAAATCCTGCTTCCTTTATGTTTTTTGAAGCTTCTGGTAGGATGCAGTGTGTGATACCTCGTGGTGGTCCTGCACTGCCCAGTTGCCTGGGGGCTGTCACCTTGCAGCCAAGAGAACCGGCTCCCTGCTGCTGCATGGCAGCAGATCCTGGTGCATTGGATGTTAATGATGTTGAATTTTGGGTGCTTGGATGCTGTCCCTGGGGAGCAGAGGGATGTGGGCTCCATAGTGCCTGGCTCTGTGCTGAGCTGTGGCACTCACTGACTGCAGGAATCAAATTTCAGAGGTTTTTCTCATGTCACAGTTGAGCAACTGTGAAAAATCGTACTGAGATGGGGAAATGCTGGTATGATTCTGAAGAAGAGAATAAGACTAGAGTAAATCATGTTGCAAAAATAAAAGGAATCAAAGCAATCTTAACTTGGTTATGATGTGGCAGAGTGTTAAACTTTCTGGTATTCTGTTCAGAAGCCACGAAGCCTTAAAATACTAAACATTGAGCAGGTATGTTTTTTTTTTTTTTCCAAATGTGGCATATTCTCCCTTTGGGACAAAGGCTATAGCATTAGTTTTTAAAGAAAGACAGTTTTACTTGAAGTACTTTTGACCAGCAAGCAGGGGCATTCTCAGTTTAGATTAGCAAGGGTACATCAACAAATTTTTGATTTCTAAAAAGAGCTGTCCCATGAACTTCCCAATCACAATGTGGAAATTTATAGCTCTATACCTGGGTTTCTCATCTGGAGTCCAGAAATAGTATTGAGTAAAATCAGAGACACAGCAATTATCTCAATTAGGTACCGTATGGATGAGCAGATGATACTGTGTGATGTGAGACATCAGAGTTCCTCTTTGTTCATACCAGACAGTACAAATCTAAATTGCCAGTGTCTGTACTGATAGCAAGCTTTCTCCAAACAGTGGCATGTGAGCTACATTTTTTATCTCATGCCTGATTAAAAGAAAAAGGTGGATGTTCTCTGCCTGATTAAGGAATATATTTTTTAAGAGCCATGTTATTCATGGCTGTAAAGAAAAAATCCTGATTGTCAAACTAGGCTGTGTATTAGTTGTATACTGTGCTGGTGCTCCAGTCCCCACACAGAGTGTCACACCAGCCCTGTATTCCATTTCATAGAATGGTTTGGGTCAAAATTTATCTAATTGTACCCCTCTGCTGTGGGCAGGGACACCTTCCACTATCTCAGGTTGCTCCAAGCCCCTTCCAGCCTGGCCTTGAACATTTCCAGGGATGGGGCAGCCACAGCTTCTCTGAGCAACCTGTGCCAGTGTCTCCCCACCCTCACAGAGCGGTATTTATTCCTAGTATCTAATCTAAATCTATCTGCTTTGTGTGACTCCTCACTGGAGATAAGGAGGAGAAGGCTCTGAAGGGAGGAAAAAATCCATGGCATGGTAATCTATTAATAGGAACAGCCAGTTCTTTATTAATTTGCTAAATGAGTTAGGACTGTATATTTAGAAATTGTACAGCAGTGAGGCTGATCCTGAGAGCAGGTCCCTGGAGACCTGAAGTGTGCAGAGGTAACATCTGATTTATTGTGAGACCCAGCATGAGCCCAGCTGCAGGGACTGGGTTTGATTTATCTGCTTGCACTGCTGTGTCTCCCACAAAGGGTCTAGTAAGGCCAGCAGTGCAGGGAACTTGTGGATCCGGAACGTTACCTGCCCTTCTGCATCTTTTCATCTGCTGAATTAATTGTTTTATGGGTTTTTTGCTGCTGGTTGTGGGAGGGTTTTTTGTTTGTTTGTTTTTTAAATTTTGGGGGTATTTGGCAAAGTCCCCTATATTAAATTCTGGTTATAAGGAGGGGTGCCTTTTGACTAAATCTAAATCATTATTAAAGGGCAAGAGACTGAAACCATTGAAAGGGTATCCAATGGATTATTGTGCTTGAGAGCAGTTGGTATCTCTGGTATCTGCTTTGGTCATCCATGCTCAGCATCATTCCCTACTGGGATCAGAGGCCAGTAACAAACAGGGATGGGAAATGCACAGCCATGTGAAAATCTCTAAATACTGAATTCATCCCGGGAAGTGTTCAAGGCTGGGTTGAACAGAACTAGTGGAAGGTGTCCCTGCCTGTGGCAGGGTGTTTGGAACAACATGAGCTTTATTGTTCCTCCCAACCCAAGCCATTCTGTGATTCTATACAAAATAACCCAACAGTGGTTTTGCTGCTTGCATCCATTGCTAATGACCACTGAAAAACTTGTTTGTGGCACTCCGGCTACCAAGCACTGCCTTATGTTGTGTATTCCCTTTCTGTTGTTGTGTTTTAACTCTGCACAATGAAGTTCCCAATGCTCCGTGTTTGTCCTAAATGAAATCTGATTTAACACTACTGCTCTGCTCATCCATGGACCCATGATTCATCATTATCAGGAGATATAACAAACCAGCTCTTATGCCTTGGCATTCCTTCTGTAAGAGCAGAAAAGGGCTTTGTGCAAACCAGTTGTTAAGTTGTATCAGGTTCACACAGGTGTAGGTACAACACGCTGCAGCTACAGGGGAGTGAAGCAGTGTGACAGCAGGTACAGGAACAGGAACTGTATTTGATTTTAATTTTCATCCCTCCTAATCCAGGCAGAAATAGTTATCATACTTGATGATGCTGCTTGGTCTTTTGGAGGTGCAGTTTTTCTTTAGCTACATGTCTGGTGAAAGGCAATCCTGAAGCAAACATACTACATTGATTTCCACATAGTGATTAGGCACTTCAGGTACAGAACAGAAGGACCTTTCATTCTGTACTCAATTGACTAACATTAAAAAGTAGGAAATAGGTGCTAAAAGTGAACCTTGACAAATAAAACTGTTGTATTGCACTAATGAAATGCTATTTAAAACAGTACACGAAGAAGGCTTTTTAGAAGGAATGGAAAATCCAAAACAGTGGTTTTCCCTTCAAAGGCAGATGACTTATGCTCTGATAAAATTAGATCTTTAGTTAAAGGAATTTGCAGTCATTAAATGGTGCCCATGAAATAAGTCTCATTTATTACCATCTGCTTTATGGCTTCTGCAGGAAAGTATTCCTCAGGCGATGCATTCAAGAACTTTGGTGTTATTTTTATCAAAACAGTTTGGTTCTCTATTGGTAACACTATTAAAACCTCTGAAACCTCTGTTTGTTTTGTTAAATTTTTTTTTTTACTTGAGATCAGTATCAGCTTCAAGAGAAATCTACCTGGAGCTGCTACCTTTCTGTGCTGTACAGTGGCTGCCAGGTGTTTTTCCCATTTTTTGTGTACCCTCCTGAAATCTTGAGCATTCTCAGTGTCATTGGAAGTTTCTTCAGGGAAAGGATGTTTTGGGGGCACACCAAGTGCTGCTGTTTTCCCAGGAATGGGAAGTTATGGCTTGCAGCCTTACCTCATGTTCTCCCATTGCAGATCTAACAAGCTTTTCCTCTGAACCCTGCATCTGTTTTTGGAATAGTTTATATTCATCAGAGCTTACAATTATAAAGGGAACAGAGTAAAAGAAGGGAAACTCTAAAGACCATCCTTTGTCTTTCATGATGTCTGTGCAGACATGGAAATAACAAAAGGGCATTTTATAAAAGTGAGATGAGACTTGGATATTTGTTTAGTAGTCTTGATAGTCTATTTCCTTTTGATCAATATAATAGTTGTAATTAGTTTTAGTGTTTCTAAGCTTTTGAACTGCAGAGAATTCAAACAGCTTGTTAGTGTGAGGAACTCTGGGGAACTTTAAAAGTATTCTTCCCTTTTGCATATATTGCATGTACACAGGCGTAATGATAGCAGCTGTAGCTGAGTTTTTTATCCTGTGCCCCACCTCTCAAACTAATATTTTGAAAAGCTCGGAGAGGTCCCTGGAGTATAACTGCCTGCACAGCTCAGAGCTCTGCTGCAAAAAGAGGATAAATGCTTTGAAGTCTGTACTAATCCTGAATGCCATTTTACATATTGCTCAAGATCACTGAGGTGGTATCCTACAGGGAATAATGACAGTATTTTTATAAGTAAATACCCATTTTTTTTGTTTATCCCCTTCAGCTGACTTGAAGGGTGCCAAGGAGGCCATTTCTGCTATTCTGATCCTTCTCGAATGTAGTGGAAGCTTTGTTTGGAGGAAAGCAGCTTGTGCTTGTGTGAAGGAAGGAGAAGCAGCATCTGCTGCCTGCACAAGTGATAGCTGTCACCGTGTTTGAGCAGAATGTGGGTGATGTGAGGTGGCCCCTGGCCTGGAGGAGACCTCAGCTGTGTCTCTGTCCTGCCCTGGGACTTTCTGGGAGGGGGCAGGAGGGCAGAAAAGAGCATTTCTGGAGGCAGTAAATGGGTACCTACAGCACTGCAGTGTGTTGTGGTGCCCAGACCTTCTCTTCTCCAGGCTGAACCACCCCACCTCTCTCAGCCTCTCCCTACGACAGAGTACTCCACAATAGTGGAATGGTCTTCACGATTCCACTGTTTCTAATGCTGCCTGCAAGAAGTAACTCGAACAATGGAAATTTGGACGTACTTTTAATTAATCCATAAATAATGTTACTGCATGGAATTAAATATTTATTCCTCTGAAGTCTCCCCATTAGTGAAAGCAGATAGTGTTGCCTGGGAATGCAATACCTTTTGAGACAGTGTTGTTTTAAAACAGTTTCTGTACTAGAGATGGTTGTGATGATTTGCAAAAAAAGTTATGTAGGTATGCATGGATTGAAATGAGCCCTCAGCTTTCAGCATGAGTAGTCCAGCGGCTTTGAAATTATTCAGATATTCGAAGAAGTCTCTGCTAAAAATATCTATAATAGATCCTCCTTCCTCAACCCCAAATCTTTGGTGTAGTAATGATAACCCTCCTAACTGCTCCCTTTTGACATCATTAGATGAAAAAAAATCAATTTTCAAGACAAATGTTGTGTTTTACAATGTAATTTATCACACAGTGATGAGTCATTTTAGGTGTTATATTTATCCATTAAATATCTGTAGACAAACTGAAATGTGTGCTTGTAATTACCCCTCAGTTATTGGATTGAGTTTCACAGATTCTTCCCTGGGTTAGTGACAAATGTTTTTAGAGGGGCTTGTTCGTCCTGCCTTTGAACAATTCTTGTATTTAATAAAAAACACCACCAAAAAAAATTCTCTTTTTCCTTATAGGACTCCAGAAGGTTTGAAGTTACAAGAAGAAAAGGTAGGAAAACGAGTTTTCTTTCAGTGTGCGTGTTGGTGTTGAGTATTCTTGCAGCAACTTTTTAAATCAAGCATGAGTTCACACACTTGAAAGGTTGTGCTGCTGTGTGTTTTCCAACAGTCTGTGCCTGGCACTTGTCTGACAGTTCTCAGTGTTGCAAATTGTAGATTTTTATTTTTGTTTTCAATGAAAAGCTGCTCTTTTAGTATAGAGTTGCATGATGGTGTTGGGTGTGCATGTCAAGGTTTGGGGGCTGCCAAGACGTCTAAGTGGCTTTAAGGTGAAAGAACATAATTTTGATTAGATATTAGGAAGCAATTCTTCCCTGTGAGGGGAATGGGGTCCTGGCACAGGTTGCCCAGAGAAGCTGTGGCTGCCCCATCCCTGAAAGTGTCCAAGGCCAGGCTGGATGGGGCTTGAAGCAGCCTGGGCTAGTGGAAGGCATGGCAGGGGGCTGGAACTGGGTCAGTTTTAATGTCCTTTCCAACCCAAAGCATTCTGTGTTACACTGGAAACCTGGAGAAATTCAGGGAGAAGGTGGCACAGAAGAGGCTTTCCATGCCAGAGCTCCACCCAGAGGTGCTCTGAGCTCAGCTCCTGCTCCTGGGAACTCTACTGCCTTAGTCACTAATTGGCTTCTGCCAGGAGTGGCTCTTGATGGCTCCTGGCAGCTGAGGGAGAATTGGCCATCAAGGAGCTCATTCTGGTTATCATTAATTTTGATTTTGTTCAACAGATGTTTTCTGGATCAGGCAGTTGCTTTCCTCATCTGTCTTGGTAGAATGTGAAGCAGGTGGCACTCTCCTGTTCAATGGATTAATGCATTCCCTGCTCCCTTGCAGCAGCTTCTTGGATTGCTTCAGGCATCCCATATCTTGGAAAGAGGTTGTAACTACCAATGTTTTACTGCATAAACAAAGAAGGTCAGGTCCAAGGGTAACTTGTCATTTAGGCAAATAATCTCTTTTTTTTTTTCTTTTTTTGTGGTTGTGTTGTGGGTTTTTTTTCTTCTGTGAGGCTGAGGCAGCAGAGAGGCTTGAATTAATTAAAAATACAGCTATTGCTATAGGTGAAATCTATTTAGTTTAGATGTCCAGCGCATGTGTGTTTGATCAAACTTCTGCCACTCTTCTTCAAGAAGTCCAGTTCTGTTGTACTTCGCTCAGTCTCAAATTGAGGAGGGTTCTTGGGTGGGTCAAGGCTGCTTTGAGATGCAGAAAAGCATCTTGGCATTGTGGGTGTGGACACATTTCAGTTATGAAAAGACACATTTCAGTCTGGCTGTAGTTTGTGGTGTAGTTGATTTTAGGCACAGAAACTGAATTCAATCTTGTGGATGTATCTCTGGTCACTTTTCAGATATGAGTTCTATATACAAAGCTTTCTTTCCAGAGAAAGTAACCAACACATATGAGAGTTTAAAGACAGCAATTTCTAAAATCAGGATTGAGTTTAAAGATTGTGTGCTTGGAGAATGTTACTTCAGAGCAATAACTGAATTTGGAGATCAGTGCCTCAAGAGACCAAATTTCCAGGCTACATGAGGTTGATTTCTCATTGCTTTCAGAGGATGGGTAAGACTTAACTTTTATTTTGAAGGGCAAAACCATAGTTTTTTCCAGAAGTGAATTCAATGTAATGGACTTCTCTGTTAGAAGCTTCTTAGATCCATGGCTGGAGTGAAAGGGATGGCAACTGAGGGAGTTTAGATGTGTGGATAAATTTGGCTTATACTTAGCAAGGCAATCTGTGGATTATCAAGTCTGTCCAAAGAACTGCAGACTCCTCCAAAGTCAAAAAATGCTAACAAACGTGGTAAATACTTCTTGATCACAAAAGCCTGTGGATTTGCAGAGCTACCTGGGGATTTTCAGCAATGTTTAAGAATCTTCCTCTCTGGAGTTATCCCTCAATAGTGCCTATAATATAATTCAACTAAAGGCCCCTTCAGAAACCTCTTCAGTATTAAAATGTGCACAGAGCAGATATCATTTGGTGTCAGGAAAAAACTAACAGGCAGGTCAGAATGCTTATTATGCACACAAAAGGATTTCTTATAAATTTTGTGATAGGGTATGAGGTGACTATAAGATCCACGCCTTTTTCCCCCTAAAAATGGTAATTTTTGCAGATAATGTTTTTTTCCTGAGGAAATGAAATGATTGGAAGAGATTGGGGATTGGGGGTTTATTCTTTTTCTGTTCCCTTGGTAGAAATTTTGGCTTTCTCTTAAAAAGCTGAAAAACTAAAAAACATCTCATAGAAACACCCACAAATGTGAGAGCTCAGCAGACTTACTCTGTATCTGCTTTTATTATCCCAGGCTTATGGATGATCCAAGATGATTAAAAAAAGAGCTTTTGGTGAAAGGAGGGACAATCCTGGTTTAGACTTTTCAGAATTTTTCTTTATTTTGGGACAAAAGGTTTGAATCCTTTAGATTTAAAGCAGACACTCTTCTTTCAAAGGGAACAAAGCCTTGACTGTTGTTGAGCATGAAAACACTTTTTTTCTTTTTTCCTTTTTTAGTTACGGATGAGTGTAGTTAAACTGGGAGGCTTTTTGTTTTCAAAGTGTTAGGATTACATATGCTGGAGAAATTTTGAACCTGCTCCAAAGCCCATTTCAGTTAATGAATGGTTTTCCTTTGACTTCTGTGGCATGAGATCAGCAGTAATTACATGATCTTTTAATTGCTGTGGTGTGGAGGAGAGATGCTTCCCTGACTGCAGCTGGCAGCCACCTCTCAGTAATGTTTGGAGACTGATTTTCTTCTCAATTGAAATGGAAATGACTGCGGAACTGTTTTGTTCCTGGGATGCCAAACTGGTGTGCAAATATTACCCTTTTTGACTAAAAATAATTTTTTATCAAAAAACCCCTCAATCTGGGAGTTGATAGGAAGCTGCAGAAATATTTTTCTAAATTCACTTGGAATTTGGCTCTGAGTTGGTCGCACACATGACACACTGTGGTATCTTTCTGTATTATGCACACGCAATGGAAACCGGAATATGGGGTAGGGTGCCAGGTTTTGTCTTGTGCTTTGAAAACAAACAAACGAACTCCCAACCAGCCAAAAACCTCAAAACACAAACTCAAGAAATCCCAGTATGTTATAAACAAGCACAGGATTTGAATTCCACCCCTCTGTATTGCTCTGTTGAACTAAAATCACAGGGCAAGTTTGGGCAGGCAGATCTTTTTTCACTAACTGCATCTTTTCTCTTTTACCATTTTTATGTTTATTTTTTGTAATTTTTCCTGCCCTTAGTGCACAGGAAAGGATAATGGAGCCAAAAGGTGAATAACCTGCACACTCCTGTCAGCTGTGCAGGGCGGTGTAATCCTGCAGGAGAGCAAAACAGGAGTAGGGAGCTGGGGAAAGCAGCAGTTTGTGCAGATCATGTGGACATAGCAGGCGTTTAGTGAAAAGAATGAAGAGAATAGTGAAAAGGATGAAGTGTCAGAATGATTGAGGTTGGAAGGAACCTTAAAGCCCATCCCATTCCACCCCCCCTGCCATGGGCAGGGACACCTTCCACTATCCTAGGTTGCTCCAAGCCCCTTCCAACCTGGCCTTGGACACTTCCAGGGATGGGGCAGCCACAGCTTCTCTGGGCAGCCTGTGCCAGGGCCTCGCCACCCTCACAGGGGAGACTTTCTTCCTAAAATTGGCATCATCTGAGGAGAAGACCCTGTGTAAGAAACTGGGAGACTGAAGGGTGTGTTAGATTGGAAGAAAGACAGGAATAAGCTCGTATAGAGCACCTGCAGTCATTAGGCTGGACAGTGGCATGGTTTAATTTTAAAGACTGATGACTTTTCCCTGTATAATGAGTGTACATGAATGCATAATACTTGCCTGTTGCTGTAAATTACAACTTATATATGTACAAGCCACATATATTTGTGTCTATCAAATTCCCCATGCCTGGCAGAACAGAGCCTCCAGTGGTTTCCCCAATTATTTTAATGGCAAGAACACAGGAACTAATTCTGCAACTTCTGGAGCTGACAAATGTTCCCATTTCAGTTGGCACTGGGGGGGCTGAAGGATGCTGAGTGCTAGAACAAATTGTCTGCTGAGTAGAACTATGCCCAATCATATGTATAGTCACTTTAAGCCTAAAGAGGCCAGGTCTTCGTAGACAGGAATAAGCAAAGCTCTGCTGAATTAATGGACCACCTTTGCTTTTTACTAGCTGAGAATTTAACCCAAGCACTTAAAACTTTTAATTTGTTTTTATGTTGTTCACAATCATCCGTTCAACAAATTAGTGTCAAAAGATGCTTTTGAAACCATTCAGCCAAGAAATGTTCAAGCAAATTGCTTCTGCTCTGACCATATAATCTTATTAAATGAGATGCAACTCTAGATTTATTCAGACAGATGACATCACACTGCCACGAAGATACAAACTTTAAATACCTGGTTTGAATTAAAACTTCTTTGAATTGACCCTTCTCTGAAGTTTTCACAAGCTCTGTGTTGTGGATGTCCTATTTGTATGTATTTATTACAGATATACAATCCTCATCGTTATGCTGTCATTCCTAATCACAATGCAGAGTAACAGAATATAGTACACCCTGAGCTTTCCCAAGTTGCCAGAGTTTTACTGAAATAACTGTACATCAATTAGCAGTGGTATAGGATCCAGCCAACAGCTTAAGAAATATTTCATTATTCTTCACTTGACATCAATTTTTATGTCCTACATGAAAAACTGACTCATGGTTATAAAACAGTAATGCCCTTCAGAAATTCTGTTTACTTCGTCCTTTCTTTTTGCCCACTTCAAATTTTTGCCTCTCCATGGAAGATGACAGGTACTACAAAATTGGCAGGAATGATAAGTTGCTCTCCTGAAATCCCTGGTCAGCTGTAATTACTTTTGTAGTAAATCACCTATTAATTTGCCATTATGTTGGGGTTTTTTTCCTATAACTGGAATCAAAAAAATGTGTTTTTTTTCCTTATGACTTGGTCAAAACCTATCAAAAATCAGAAGTTGTGCCTGTGTTGCTCTTTAGAAGCAACTGTACCCCCAGGATTTTGGTTGTCTGGATATCCTACTTACATCCAGATGATATGAAAGTAAGTATTTGTATGTATATGCTCTATACAGAGTTGGATGTTCAGAAACTCACTGACTGTATTTCAGGATGTTCCTCCAAAGTCTGAAGGACAGCTTTTACATTAAAAATACCTATTTTGTTGAATCACAAGTTGGAATATTTTCCATGTTTTTATAGATGTTTTAACAATTACTCAAGTCTTTACTTCAAACCAAGTTTTTTTGTTTCTGCCCATCTCAGCTGCTTTATTTCCATAGAAAGTTTTATTATGGCTTTGCCATTCACTGACAGCATATGCTTTGAAATCTGTTACCCAGGGAAGGATATTTGGGTCAAGATATTAATCTGATGTTTAGTGCCTGTGTTTCCAAGCTTATGAAACCAGTTTCTCAGATTTTTTTATACTTCATCCCACTTGAACAGCCTAGCCCTAGTCAGGAGGGGGCAAAGTTGTTTGCTCCCACACATCTGTCAGCAGTGGTGTTTAATTTTAACTTGGCATATTTCGTGCTTGGTGGCAGGAATTAAAAGAGGGAGTAAAACCATGTGGAGGGGGAAGAACTTCAAATAATCAACACATTAGCCATTGTTAAGCACAGTAGTAAATTAAACTGGAATTAAAGGAATGTGAATGCTCCTGGGCAGTCTTATTGTTGCTGTTTGTATTGCACGTGTCTGGGATGAGGAGCAGAGAATTGCAGTTTAGCCAGGGAGTTTCTGAGTAGCTCCTGAACCAAACAGGGCTGGTTGTGGTGGTCACGTTTGGCTGACAAATGACTGTTCATGGAGGTGGGTTTCTTCTGAAAACCTGAATGCAGCCATGGTTTAGCCCAGCTTGGCCATAGGCACAGCAAACCCATTGCATGCCCAGCTCTCTGACTGGTGGAAACAGAGTGGCTTTGCAGAGTTAAGGTTCTTGTAAATGGATCCATCAGTTTCTGTAGTTGAGTACATTGGGGCAGGAGAAGGAATGAATTCTCCTCATGGCAGAATGGGCATGACTGTTTAGTAAGCAAATATAATAGAGTGTGGCTTTGCTAGAGCAGCAGATTGATGGACTTGAAGGAGCTGAAGTGAAAACTTCTTGAGTGGCAGGAAATCAGGAAACTGTTTCCCAGCAGCAGGTCAGATCAAGGAACTTGCAGACAAGCTTAGAAAAGTGGACAGACTTCAGTTCCCAGTGTGGGAATAGGGAGAAGATGGAGATGAGCCAGAAATCTAAGAGACCTTGTCAGGATTTACAGGGAGATACAAAATAACATATATATGTATTCCATACCACTGTACATCATAAACAAGTATCCCCAGCGAAGAGTGTTGAAGCTGGATGTGCCTGAAGGCATCTCTCTTTTTTCCATCTGAAATCAGAACAAACTGTGCTGATTTGGCAGCTGAAAAAGATGCTTGTGCTGTTGGCTTCTATCATCCCTTGACTCCACAAGCTTCTCTACTTTTTCCATCTAATTTGGGCAGTCATTTGGAAAATGCTGCTTTGTCCTACAAAAGATGTTTTGGCTGCATCTTCAGACTCTCAAAAGCACTTTTCTCCAGCTGACCCAGAGCTGTAAACCCAGCTGGTTTTCACTGATCTTCTAACCTGTCTTTAAGAACAAGAGGACATACTTTCAGAAAAATGGGCTTTTCTTGACTGAAGTATCATTAGCAGCAGCCAGGCTGAAATACACAGTGAGGTTTGAAGTCATGTTGGATTTGATTTTTTTGGTTGTTTTCAGTTGTGCATTGTTCTTTCTATGAAATTCTACTTTTGTGTCCAGCCACATAACTGGTGAAATGCTGTTGTTACTGGGAGCATTGCATGACATGGAACCCCTCTTATATGGAGCAGAAAATTATGCTTGCATGCGATATTGAAAGGTGCAAATGCACTGTAAACCCAGAGTTTTCAGACCAGCTATAACATAAACTCATTTGAAGGGTTGAATAAAAAGCTGACAGCAGATGCTTCTGATAATGACAATATTATGTAATATGCAAACACTCTCCAACAAGTCAGTTTATCCAGCATGTCTTAGATATTAGAAAAATGCGTAAACTTGGACTTTGAGACAAAAGACACAAAGTCCAGCATAAACTTCGCTTCTGCATCCAGTCAGATTTTTGAGTCATGGTTTTTGAATATGCTACTGGTCTACTTAATATGTGCAAGAGCATGGTGTATTTTCAATTTCAGACTTAATAGGTTTCAACATGCTATTTCTTCCTGAACTGAGCTTTAACTGTAAGGCAGAGCAATTAGGTTAATATTATTGGAGCTTCAACTCACTGCTCAAATATGAGCTAAAAATAAGAGAGGAATAAAATAACCTTCTTTTTGCTCTCTAAGTTCAGGTACTTACTCCAGGTGGTCATGGCCTTGGCCTGTGGAAGATGGAGGTGTTGAGCCTGTCACTGGATTAGCCTAGCTTGGGGTGGTGGTTTGTGGCAGGGGAGGCTCTAAGGAAGCTCTGGTGGCCTCTCCTGGAGGTGACCAGGACAGTGGCTGAGGCCATCAGTGATCCTTGCAGTGCTTAACCGTGGGACTGTTATATTCTTGCACCACATCCTGCTCTAGCCAAACCCAGCAGAATCAGAGAATCCCGGAATGGTTTGGGTTGGAAGGGCTTTAAAGGTTATCTCATTACAGCCCCCTGCCATGGTCAGGTACACCTTCCACTATCCCAAGTTGCTTCAAACCATGTCCAAGCTGGCCTTGGACACTTCCAGGGATGGGACAACCACAGCTTCTCTGGATCACCTGGGTACCAGGGCCTCACTACCCTCTCAGGGAAGAATTTTTTTCCTAATAGGATGTGAATAATGAACCGTTCAGGTGTTTGGTGCTGTAGCCATGCCCCTGGCTGCTGCCATAGAAAGTACTCTGCTTAAGTTAGTGGCTTTCAGGGGGCCTTGCTTTGTGTGGAAATGGTTCTTTTGGACTTTACATTTCTCAGCAAGATTTCATTTCAGCAATTAGCGCATGTCAGTATATTTTTTAATAAGAACTTAGGAGCCTGTGAAATGGTCCAGTTGTTCTTAGTGCTTGGGAAAGAAAAATCTGCTCTGTGTAAGGTAATGTAATTACTTTTCTAAAGGAGTTTTTATTATGCATCTAACTGCACATTTACTGTACTTGACAGACCCAAATAAAACCAGAGCAGAATGAATAAGCCATTTTGGTCCATTGGGTAAATAAAAGAGCTAAAGCATTTATAAATATGTATTTAGTCAGCAGAGCTGATTGGCCACTCCGCAACTGCTCCAATGTCTCAGTAATCCACGTTTAATAGCGTTCCATAAATATTTCCTTGTTTGTCATGAGACAGGAGTTATTTATCCATGCCATGCTGCTTGCTTGTGTTTGATAAGAACTTTTGAAGAATATTAGATAGGTTTGGTTTTTTGCATGTAACTTTTTTTTTTTTTTGAACTGTGTGTTTATGAAGTAGCATGAGAGTGATCCTCATATTTTGAGGATGAGTCCCCATCTCCTCCTCATTATTATCCTTGCCTCTCCCTCATAGGTTGCATGTCTTTTTGTCATTTTTTTACTCTTTCAGTTTGAGGTTAAGATCTGCCTTCTTTCTGCTGAACTTCTGTGTGATAAAGTGTCTACAGTGATGTGACAGTCATTAAGGTTGAATATCAGCCCAGATGATTTTTCTAATTAAGTGTATAACTATTTGACTTATTTGAGGTATCATGAAACTCAACCAGTAACATGTTTTACCAGGGTGAAACTAGCCTATGTGAAAAGTGAATCTGGACCTATAGACTTCAAAGCTGGTTCCTTCCAAGGGCATAAGTTGAATTTTAGTTTTTAAATTTGTTCAGCATAGGGGACCAGCTCTGTTATCAATGTATGTGTTCCTGGGGTTTGTGTGCACAATAGCTGTTGCAAAGGCTAAAATCTATCTTGCACAGCCAGAAGATAATAGCATCAAATTATGATCTAGCTTGGAAAATAAAAAATGCAAGAAAAAAGTATTATGTTTTCCATCTGCAGATTTGGAAATTTTTCAAAATGTCACTTCTTACAAGATTTCAATTTAGCTTCTCATTGCAACTGCAAAGTAGGTGACCGTGGCATGCAGTGGCCCTGCTTCTAGTTGTTTTGCTTTTCCCATTGAAATTCTGTGATGTGAATTGCCTATAATAGGGTCTTTTTTCTTTACTTTTCCTATCTGAATGCTTTAAAGAATAATTTTTCTCAGTTATTGAAGTTAGGTTTTTTTTTTATTATCCTGGCTTTTATTCCATAGAATTATTTCTTCTTTACTCATACTTGTTTTTCAAAAATTATTAGTTTTCCCTAAATTATATGATAGTCATATTTAGGTTTGAACTCCTATTGCCTGTTAAATACAGAAGTTCATCAGCTGCTTTTAACAGAATCAACATTGTGGCAACCCTTATTCCCTGGGAAATAAAATCAGTGAAGCCAGAAATTGGAAGCAGCCCTATGCAGCTTCTCTGCTGTTATCAACTTTGTTGGCACCAATATCAGTGAGGGATGATCCATTGCCAAAGACATTTTTATGGGAAAGCACCAGTTTGTGAAAAGAGAGGGTGGCTCTGAGTGGTTTGAGCAGATATCCCAGCCTATGAGGTGCCTGTGTGTGCACCCCAAGATGCTGATGGGATTTCCCTGGTGTGCAGGAGCTGGGATCCGGGCTACATCTGGACACTGTGCAACAATTAAATAACTGTGTGATCCATGGAAAATTCTGAATAATGAAGAAGTGCATTCTCCTAACTCTGTCATAATACTTTAAGCAGTGACCCTCAGCAGCAGGCAGGATGAGACCCTGAGTGGGTGTGTCAGAGAGGGGCTCATGCTTAGGGTGGCTGGGTGTGTGCCTGTTCCTGATGCTGATTTTGGAACGAGCTGCTGGAGTCATAGGGAAGTTGGACGGAAGTACAGGTTTTTACATCCTTATAACCAAGCGGGGTTTTGCCATCATGGTGAATGGGCCAGCCAGGGCTGCAGTGTGTGTGCTGGATACAGGTCTATAACAGCTTCTACTGGGCTGGGAATCTCAAAACCAGTAAGGAGCAACTCTTTACTGTAAGGCAGAGCATGTGGATTAAGTCAAAGCCCTTACCAGTACATTAAATTATCTGGAAAACCCTGACTGCTCCTCACTACTACAAGGTGACCCAATTAGAGCTAAGTCTTCACATAAAGGTAGCAGTAAAAGAGCAGAGACAGCAGAAAGACTCTCTTTTCCTTTTGGATATACAAAAAATGTTTTCTGCATCGGGAGGTCTGCATTTGGATGAAACCTCTAAGTATATTCCAAACACGTCAGCTGGATTAGAGACGGTGCTAAGTGATCATTTTTGGTGAGTCATAGAGTTTGTATTATCACTGTATCATCCTAACATGTCCTGGGAAGTGTGGAAGTGCTGGTGAAGTAATTGGGCTCTGAGTGTACTTCAAAAAGATTTCTGTTTGACTGTGAGACAATGCTGAGAATGACTCTTTCACCCCTTTAATGTTCACCCAATGTAAATAACATCACCAGAACAAATCCTGCCTGATCTGTGTGTCGGGCATTGCAATTCCCTCTTCAAAGGAAGTGTGTTCATCAGGCCTTGTTTATCACATCTGAGCTGTGTTCCCTCTGATTAGATGATCCCATCATCATTCAGACATCTTTAACTGAGCATCCCCTAGTATTCTAAAACAGAAATAATAATTACAGCCCTCTGTCTTTCCTTTCACCCCTCTGCCTTTCTAGCAGGCAGAAGCTCTAATGTGATTATTTCTCAGGATGCTGTTTGTTCACTGGAGGGTGAGAGGCTGTTCTTGTCAGGAGAACGGCGCTGCTGGCCTCGATGAACACCTCTGCACAAACATGGATTTCTCTCTGTTTGGGAAACCTGTGGGATTATTTTCACTTTCAAATGACGCACCAATTAATATTTGGAATTACACAACTGAGACATGTTTTATTGTACTCATTTAACAACAGGAACATGATGGAAATCCTTAGAAGTATCCAGCTTGTTTTCGTTCGCACCCAGCAGCTAATTTTGCCTCAGTCCTCCACCGGTGGAGTTTCATTTCACTTCCCTGATTTTGTAGAAATAATTTTCAGACCTTCCTTACACCAAACCAGTTGTTCATTCTTTCAGTGTACTCCCAGGGGAGAAGAGGATTTCTGTCAAAACAGCAGAACAATTCCTTTCAGGAAGCTAACTGGAAGCAGGGAGGAGCGGGGAGGGGGCGTGTGGCTGGGTGCGTGCGTGCCCCCGCTGCTGATGTGCTGATCAGCACACGGCTGGTGTGAGCAGGGCTCTCCAGAGAGAGCCAGCTCCAGCGGGAGAGCCATTAATATCCAGCTGCTCTGTCAGTGGGAGCTAAGCATAGTGCACTTATTTAATTTAGACATTAAATCTCTTTCTTAGCACAAACAAACACTCCTTTGCTGGCTTAAAATTCTCCTCGGCAGCTGTGCGGATGGAGCTTTTGTCTGCCCTTTTGGGAAGGGCTTGGGGGGTGGTGGTGGTGTGTGATCACAGAAATATGGAATTTTTAAGGTTGGAAAAAGACTCTAGGATCATCAAATCCAGGCATCAACCTGGCACTGCTGTCTTCCTGGGAGCTCTCCCAAGCCCTGTGCTGACCCGTGCTGGCTGGTCACTGCTGGGGTGAGGGGTCTGCATGTCTTTGGTGGCTCCAAGAGCTTTAGGTCATTACGCAGATAGAGGTGGTTGGTCACAACTGTTCTTTTGGGTTTGCAATTGAAATAAACAGACAGAAATTCAACCCCAAACTAGGTGTTTTTAACTCACTTTCAAAATCCCATCTCCAGCATGTAAACGGGCACTCTCTAGCATTACTTGTAGATAAAGTGTATTTGAGCAGGAATAAGAGATGAGCTAATAATTATTAAAACTGGGATTTGTGCAACAAAGTTTTTTGGTTTTTAGGTTTTTACTTCTAACAAGAAGGGATGAGTTCAGATTTTGCCTCTTCATGAGCAGAGATGAATCTAAGCATTGTCTAGATCTTCCATGAAACAAATTCCTCACTACTTGATGCTATGCATGCTGCAGTAAAAATAAATGTTATTTCTTACTAATACCACCTGTGTTAGTATTTCTTTTTAATTACTGGAAAGATTGCTGGTACTACTCCTATTTTCCTACAGGCAATACCATATGACAAAAAAGAAGGTCTGAGGTTTCCAGGAGCATACACATGAGCTACAGGCAAAGTTTTCTAAAGCTAAAGGGTTGGGTTTTGTTTAACAAGATTCATTTAGTCCTTAAGACAACACACAAATTTCTTTCTTAAGGTCACATAAAAATCTGTTTTCTGTGCTGCTAATTTATCAGGGAATAGAATATGAAGGTCATGGTTTGTAGGGATAAGTATTTTTTACTAGGCCAGCTGAGAGAGAACTAAATGTGAGAAGCTGTTGAGCACAGGAACTGTTCATCAGATCGAGAACCTTAATGGCAACTGTGAGATAGTGAGTTCACTCCCTTTATACTTAAACAGAATTTTCTGGTTTTAAAGTCAGTGTAAACACGGTCCTTTTACTCGCTATCAGAATCTAATAATGTGTGTTTGCCAGCTGTTAAGATATGAATGACTTTCAGGTCTCCCATTCTTATCTCCTTTGGGTTTTTTTGGCAGTGATTTTTGTTTGGGTGGTTGGTTTCTGTTTGTTTTTTGTCTTTCCTTTTTGAAGGAAAAAATAAAGGTCACTTTAGAGAGTGTTTCCTGTGATGCCAGCTGATTGTAGTACTTAGGTAAGAGTGTGATTTGGCAGCAAAAGCTTTGGTGGTGCACTGTAATGGGGAGAATGATAGTGGAGTCTGAGATGGGCATATTTCCTTTTTCCTTTATTTACTTTCTAGCTTACAATTTAGATTTGATATTTCGGAATTTTCTTGTTAGTGGCATGGCTGGGGCCGCCCTGCTGTAGGTGTCCCCAATAGTCCTGCTCTAAGTTCATTCTATCCTCTTGAGAGTGGGGCCAAGGTTCCCATCTATGTAGGGGTGATGAGCACCATAAGGAGTGCTGCTGTCTTCATGCTGTCATATGAAATGGTTAAGATTGGATATTAAGAAAAATTTCTTCACTGAAAGTGTTGTCAGGCCACCCAGAGCAGTGGTGGAGCCCACATCCTCATGGAGAGATTTAAAAGGTGTGTAGGTGTGGCACTTGGGACATGGTTAGTGGTGGGTTTGGCAGTGCTGGAGCACAGTTGGACTCAGTGATCTTAGAGATCTTTTCCAACCTAAACATTTCTCTGTTTCTGTACTTCATGTGTGCATCACAGCATGGGGATTGCAGCTCAATGCCCAGTGTGTGGCACAATCTCTGCATTAGCTGTCTGGGGTGTTATTTTGCTCAGAGCTAGACCTTATTTGGGAGCTAGGTTGTTAGAAATTAAAATTCATGGAGCAGATACTTAGACCAGATGATGTTTGTCAGGGTGTGATGCTGCATTCCCAGATCCCAGCTCTCTGCCTGTGGGTGCAGCCAGGCCAGCCAGGCTGCCAGCTGGCGCCCAGAGGTGAGGGGTTTAGCTGCAGTTCTATACTTGTTTCTTGCACTGAGGCCTTGGTCAGGATTTAATATGAATTAAGTCTGATAGAAGAAGTTAAAAAGTAATGATCACTTCTTCAGTGATGCATTTTTCCCCTCAAGATTTCCTTCTCTGCATCCTCTGATAGATAAAAACACATGAAAACAGGATTCACTGGAGTGCAAACATCACCAAAGCTGGTGTGATTTCAGAGATAAAATCATCTATAAACTTATTTAATTATCATAATATTTAATATTCTATCACAAGTGTCAATACCCTCTAATCTGATAGTCGTGATATGCCTTTTTCCTTACAGAGTGTTAGTGAATCCTTTGGGTCTCACTGTCTGACAGTGGCAGTTTGTCTTTGTTGCTGATCCAACTCCAAGCTCTTAACGATTAAATTTGTGTGCTTGTATTAGGAAAAAAAGGCAAGAAACTTCAGTAGCGGAATACCCTGCAACCCTGAAGTGCAGCTTTTAGCATTTCCTCCTGTGGTTGCTGGCTTTTAGTTTGCAAGAAAGATGTGACCCTCTGAGAGAGATGGGCTGGTGAGATATGCAGTCCCATGGTGATGTGCGTGATTGCATAATTATTTGTCTGGAAAAGTGAGGGTAAGAAGAAAGCTTTCCTCTCTAGGCAGGACTAATGTGCAGTACATTTTTTGTGTATCACCTGCAGGAGGAAAACGCACAGGAAGGAGCTTCTGCTGCTGTTTCTTGCAGTTGTTTGTATTTTGTTTTTAAGGTGACGAGCACAGTAAAGTGGCTGATCATTGAAGGCCATGAGCCAACACCCCATCCCTGACATGTCATGTCTTACTAAAGCTTTGGAGGAAGCAAACAAAAATACCATGAGCTAGACTCTCTTGGTGCCTGAGAGGCTCTATCTATTCTGGTACTTCCAATAGAAGAAGCAAAGAAGAAATTTTATGAGAGTGACTAAAAATAGTCCTATTGATTCCTGGAGCTTAGTTAGTCTCAGTGATTTCTCTGTACTCAGACCTCGTTCAGTTGCTATTCTCTGCCTTTGTCGTGATTTCAGTGAGGGAGGTGTAAAGAAAAGGTAATATCAATCGACCTAAATACAAGCTAGAAGTGGAAAAGAAGGCATAGTACTGGGAAAAGCAACTGGGAGATGCTGGTGCTCCAATGCTTTATCCTGTATCAGCCCTGCTTGTGCTGAGTGTATGGATTTACTGGGTTTGTGTGAGTTATTTCATCAATAAGTTGCTTTACTTTGGCAAGTCAGTGTGTAACTGATAAACCTGGTGTTTGGTCTTAATGGGTTTGGCCACCCTAAGATGTATCATGAAGGACTTGGATGCAGTAATAATTTAACTCCTAGTTATGCAATTTTGAAAATATTGAAATAATAAATAAAATTTGAAAATATGGAAATAAAAAATAAAATTTGAAAATAACAGGAATTCTTTGTGTATTTATGAATATATGTATGTTGTCAGATGGATTTCAGCATTTTATATTGAATTTTATTGACTGTTGGGTTTTTACCCTGAAAGTCACTGTGTTATCTTAATCATAGCAAGTAACCTTTCTCATGTGTGAAATGGGGATAACACTGGGTAAACTTAGAAATGTTGCGTGGGGTGGTTGAAGTATTTTGGTCTCTTTAAAATAAAACTGTGTGCGTGTGTGCCAGCAATGTACTTTGCTTTCTGCCCAGGTTCAGTTGATGACACTTTGTGGATCAGTGACAGAGTCAGGTACAGAAAGCTGCTGAAATTACTGATGGGCTGGGGGCCACTGTGATAATTGGTTCAGAACTTGCCTGGTATTGATGTGTGGGGTTTGAATATTCCTGCATGCCTTCCAAGGTCTGCAGGACATCTCTCTTACTTAAGTTACTGAGACAGGAGGGGTGGATAGTTTGTCAACCAGACTGTTATCCCCCCTGATGGATGTGTAGAAGGAAAGGCATGTGGCAGGACCCCAATTTTCCCATCAGAGTGGGGATGTCTGTGCTTGGTGAGGGCATAATGTGCTGTTCTTCCCTGGCCCCTTATCCAGTAGAGCTCCTTTCTGCAACATAGTTCAGACTGAAGTGTGCCTGATACTGTCAGATGTTAAATATAAAATCATATAGGGACATTGCATCTTCGGGAACCTTATTGAAATGTCTCTGCAGTATTTCATCATATGGAAGTGGGCAGGGAAAGGGATTCTTCAAGCCTCTTAAGAAAGAGTTTCAAAACTCTTCTCTGGCAGGAAACTTAATGGCTAAAGGAAAGTTGATGTGATCTCCTGTGAAAACAGCAGCAAAATGGAAAGGCTGCCAGGGACTCTGCTTGCTGCAGGGAGGAAAACTAGGAGGGAGGTGCAGGAAGGTGAGGGAGATCTCAATTTCTATCCTGTAACGATTAGAAACGTGAGGAGGAAGAGTGAGTTGAACAAAAGGGAAGCAAGTGCTTGGGTAGGCAAAAGTCCCAGGTCTAGTCTGCTTTACCACCCTAAAACCTGATTGACTTAGTTATTCATGGAGGGGAGGCAGTGACTTCCGGGATGCTAGGAGATGGATTTGCTTTCTGTAAAAATTATTTGCCAGACAGCTGCCGGTGCTTTCTGATCCTCTCCAGTGCTTTTCCTGTGTACGTATTTGGAGATAGTGTTTTTCCCGTTGAAGAGCTCTAAAGAATAAAGCTTGACATCCTTAGGTTCACTCTAAAGGGAAACACACGGCATGCCATGACAGATACTGGAGTCTTTTCAATGCTGAAAGCTTACTATGTGCTCCACTCCACGGGGTATTGTTGGCCTCACTTCTGTGTGGAAAACTGTCCTTCTGCCCCAAATTTCCCTGGAAGTCATGGCCTGCTTCCCATGACCCTGCAGCATTGCTGTGGGCCAGGTCTGCTTGCTGAGCTGCTTTCAGCCCATGCTGCTCACTCCATGTCCCTGGCAGCAGCAGTGGGAGTTGTGTGCTCGGCTGTGTTTGCAAATTTGGCCTTTAGCTGCTTGGTCTCCCGTTTTGTTGACGGCTGGAGAGATCATACAGAACATAGAGAGGGACGTGGCTGTGTGCAGTGAATAATGATGAAATGCCTGGTTTGTGGTGCTGCTTGGGAACGGTTTGAAAGAGAATCTTCGTGGTGTTTGTGTTCAGAGCTTCTCTTGAAGTAAGGACAAGCTTAAAGGGAAAGAAAAAGTGACAGAATTTAACATCCCAACCACCACCTCCCAGAGCAGCACCCCTCTGTCTGTCAGACATCACTGTGCCCCTTCCAGAACCCCCCCCCTACTTTTAACAAGTAGCACTAAGGATGCTGGAGGTGAATGATCTTTAGAGGAGAACTCTGCTGTCAGTGGCTATGACTGCTCTGTTTAGCTGTGCTGATTTATTTTGGGTAGATGTTTCTGTGGTATGGACCAGCCTCCAATGACTCTGTAATACACAGCTCTTCAAAACAGCTTCTTAGAGCTCTCCCTGGGGAAGGCACTGCTTTCCATTGAGAGAGAGAGAGATGAGATTGCAGGGGCTGCACTTACCTCCCTTAAAAACAAACATTCAACAGCGTGAGGTAACTAAGTGTAATCCTGATATTTTGTAACAACTTTCTTTGAATAGAGTGTGGCTCTCTTAATGCTGTAGTACTGGAGCAATACTCTGCAGCTGACATTTGCAAAACCTCTTCAGTTTTGTGTTCCATTATTTGAACAGATCTTACTCATCCCTAAAGGTTTTGCTTTAGTAAAGGAAAAGCAGATGTGTCTACATGTGATCCAGAGTCATGAAAGAATATGGGTATGCACACTTGCTTTTTTCTTTCAAATAGGAGATTCAGACAGAAAAAAGGTCTTAATTTCATGGCGATCTGTGATCCTCCATTCTGTTAAACCAAGGGACCCCAAATCCTGAGGAACCAGTGATCAGGTGCCTATGCATGCATTTAGTGTAAATGCAGTAATGCTTGAACCAGGAAGGCATGACAGCAACCCACCAGCTCATCCCATTTTCAGTACTGACTGTCCTGGATTTTGCTCCTGGTTGCTCACCTGTAGGAGGTGAGAGAAGACTGAAGCCTTTACAGATTTGTCTGTGGTCATGGGGAACACAGTAAAGGGCACATGGTGGCATCAGCAGGAATAGATCATGAGCACAGTGCTTTATCTAGAGCTAGTGAAGATTTTACCACTAATAACTCATCCTGCTCTGTCCTTCTTATCTCTCCCTTAGCCTTGCAAAATGTATTTCACATACACAGTGTCCCTCTGCTTGAGCCAGTTATCTGCCTCTCAACATCTACCTATTTTTCCGAAGTACTCTATTACTGCTGGATTTGATTTTTATATATATACAATCATTTTGCTATTGTGCTGCTTGTATGTGGATGCAAAACTGCCTTAGCTCCCTGCACTACTGCACTCAATCTCGCTGCAGTATTGATGTTGCTGTACATGGTGGTAAAATTAATTAAATTATGTTCTCTATTTATGAACTAGTTTATTACTTTAATTATTTATTGCTCCTGCAGCTAATTTGATTTAGGCAATATTTAGTTCTGTTTCAGTAACTTCATTTTAAAAACAAACTGCTGGTTTGGATTCATTGGCATTAAGAACTTGTTATTGATTAGTTTGGCCTCAAACTGTGTGATGAGGAGAGTGGCTGTGTGCCATGCTAAGCCTTCAGCCCAGAATGTTAACAGCAAGTTGCACTTATTTTTCTGGGAATATTTCTTTGGAAAGAGTATGAAGACTCACAAAGTGTAAGGAAAGTCAAAGCCCTTCAAAAACTTCTGTGGCTTGAGCTTACCTTTATAGAAAAGAATAAAGTAAAGAACGCAGAACTGAATAATTACAGTACATCTCCCACTTTTGTACCTCCATCGCAGTGTTCAGATATGCCCTTTACTACAGTTTTTTTTGGGAATTGGTAGTATCACCTGTAGTGGTGACATTCAGTCTGCTCATCCATGTATCTCTTCAGTTCTGCTCTCCAATTTGAAGAGCTTAATTCAAAGCCTATTAAAATCAATCATAAGTCTTCCTCTTTCACTTTCTTTCATGCCGTAGCTCCAGTGACTCCCTGGCTTATCTCTGTTGCCACTTTCTGCTGACTCTTCATGGTTTAAAGATGAAGAGGTTAAATGACTTCTCTTCTACCATCTCCGATTACCTGTGATAAAGCTCAAGAGCTACTCTTGAGAGTGGAAAACAAAGGTCTTGTTTGTAAATTAGAGTTCAAGGTCAGTTTGCAGGGGTGTTCTTGAGGGGTGATTCTGATTTTCTATTCATCCCATAGTGACAGTCTGTATTTGGTGACCTGTCCTGCTGTCAGTCTGCAACGCTATGTCCAGAGGGAAGGAAATTATCTTGAAGACTTCCATACCAGCTCTTTTGCTCTACAGTAGCTTCTGTGATCAGTTTTTCTTGTTGGAAATTAAGAAAGCCAGCATGGTCCAACGGTCAGGGGATCTTTTCAGGTGCTCAGCCACAGCACTGGGTTTGTTTACAGCCCACTTGAACATGTGCCACTTCAGCTCTCTCCTGTGACCAGGCCAAGGATGTGGTGCTGCTGCCCAGCCAGTGGAGGCTGGGGCTCTGCTCCACTCCATGGTTCTTGCATTGGATCCGGAAAGCTGCAAATTCAGGTCTTTGCCTCAAATGCCACATGTGCTCCTCAACAGATATAAAATTCTCTGGGTCCTTGTGGTTTTCTTCTCTTGTAGAGATGCACATCATTCTTTTTTCTGTTCCTGAGCTCTTCTGTGAAAAAGGGAAGGGCTGAGGGAGGCTTTTCTGTAACCTCCTTACTCTGATGAGTATCTATTGTGGTTTCACACTGATAACCTACTTAAAAATTATCATCAAAACCACATTAAACACACAATCTTCACTTAGAAAAACAAAAACAACTAAACTAAACAGAAGGAAAAATGTTCCCCATGCGAGATTCAAAATAATCACAGCACAGAACAAAAGAGACACATTAGACAAGAATCCACCCCTGGACCCTTCACTGCAATTATAGTACAAATTTCCTACTAGAACTCTACTTAATAATATGATTCAATACTTGTTTTACCCATTGTTTCTCCCAATTGATATCCTTATCTCAAACTGCTAATGATGGCCTGCAATTCTCCACCAAAAAGACTGTTGTGGTTTGACACTGGCCAAACACCAGGCACCCATGAAAGCCACTCACTCACCCTCCCCTGACACAACTGGCAGAGGAGAGAAAAAAAATTAACAGAGAGTACATGAGTTGAGATTAGGACTAGGAGAAAACACTTCAATGGCAAAACAGGCTCAAAGGTACAAAGTGACTTTATTACTATCAGAATCATAGGAGGACAATGAAAAGTAAAATAATCCCTTTAAAACACTTCCCCCCCCCAATTCCTCCCTCTTTCCCACCAACAGTGCAGGGAGGCATGGCAGGGGGGTTTTGGTCAGTTCATCACTGAGATTCTCTTCTGCTGCTCTGGGAGAGGAGTCCTTCCCCTGCTACACCATGGGGTCCCTCCCACAGGAGACAGCTCTCTGTGAACTTCCCCAGCCTGGCTCCACTCTCACCAGCAGCAGCCAAACCACACCTGCTGCAAACCTGAGTCCCTCCCCAAACTGCTGTGGTGTGGGTCACTCTTCCATGGGGTGCATTCCTGCAAGGCAGTGCTTGGGGGGATCTCTGCATCCCCCAGGGATCCCCAGGGGCTGTGGGGGGGATCTCTGCATCCCCCAGGGATCCCCAGGGCTGCAGGGGCTCAGCTGTTTCCCCAAGCTCTCCCCAGAGCCTGCAGAGCAATCTCTGCTCCAGCCCCTGGAGCAGCTCCTCCCCTCCTGCACTGCCCTTGGTGTCTCTGTGTTGTTTCCCTCACAAGTTCTCACCTCTCTCTTCCCCAGCTGAAATTAGCACTGCCCCACTTTGTTTTGATTTTCTCAAATATGCCATCCCAGAGGTGTTACCAGCCTCTCTCACTGTCCCAGCCTTGGCCAGCAGTGTGTCCATCCTCAGAGCCACCAGGGACTGGCTCTGCTGGACACGGTGGAAGCTTCCAGCAGCTTCTCACAGGAGCCACCTCTGTGACACCCCTGCTACCAAAAACCAGCCCATGCAAAACTAACACAGTACTCTTTACTTATTCTGTACAACAGTGTGTTGTTTACAGCATATGCAGTGATATTAAACAGCTGCTACATCTCCAGCCAGAGGTAACTGCAGCAGTCCTGGAGTGCCTGTGTAAGCTCATGTCAAATCCTTGTGGATGAAGGGCTCTATTAAAAATGTAAGATCATTATCACTAATCATGAAAGTGGACCAATGCATTTAACATATATGATTAAAAACTTTGAAACAAGATGATTTCATCTGGTGGAGCATCTGGGAATTGTTTTTTTATTATCACGTTTTAGAGAGTGAAAAACCTTCCCACTCTCTCGGAGGATTTTGTGGGATTAGTTGCTGCTGTTTGCTGTTGTGTATTCCTGCATATGTTTGTATAATTATGCGCATCTTTAGTTCACTGCATCTTTCTTGGGGAGTTTTGCATGGCCTTCCCCAGTGATGTGCTGGGATGATTCCCTTCAGATGGCAGGGAAAATAAGGAGAAGCTTTTCCCATGATCAGTTTGAAAAATGATCTGACAATATGTGCAGGAGTTTACTGATGTGGCAAAGTACTTTCTTGTGCAATCAGTTTGGGAATAACCATACTGACTCAGAAAAATCACCTTATAAAGTGATTTATATGAATGATATTTTCAGTATGAAATGCAATAGCAACTATACACTGATACTTTCACTGGAGGGTTTTCTGAATTCCCTTCTAAAGCCCTGACAGCAGGTCCCACTGTCCACCAGCAGCTCTGACCACACATTTGCAGAGGTCTCTGGTCCTGGTAATTGAAGCTTTTCCTTATGAAGAAAGTGCTTTCTCACTTGGATTTTAAGATAAGTCAGTCAAAAGTCACTATGAGAATGTGTTTTTATCTGATAAGGGCAGCTTATCCCAGAATGAATTTTCAAACTATAAAGGTATTTGCTATTGTTACAAAAACTGATCTTAGACTTTTCTATTAGAAAAAAGCCCAGTAAAGGCAAACCCAAATTTAAAATGAGTAAAGACTTCATTTCATCCATTTAGCTGCCTGGTTGTTTCTGCTCATTTTCAGGAACTTTACTAAAAAGAGATTCAGAGTGGAAAAAGAGGTAAATAGTGTGAGAACAGGAAGGGAAAGGGGGTACTTGGAGATGGTGCAATTTCTACACTTGGCTGGGATATCAAGCTGATGTGTTGAAGAGGTAGCAGCTTTTTGGGAGTGTGGCACCAGGCAAGTGTAAAAGTGATGTGAATATCTTGTGATGGAAAATTCTCAAATTCCTACCAGGGAAGGGCCATGGTAGGCTTATAATTTTTTTTTTTCCAAAAATAATCTACTTCTGGCCAGCCAAGCATGTTTAAATTCAATCAATACATAAGGCTCTTAAATCACATCCTTTCACAGGATGTTTTAAGAGTATTACAAGTTTTTCTTGAGATGTTGCTTTCCTGTTTCCAGAGTAAGAGAGGAGGTACTGATGGGGGAGCAAGCAAAGCAAAGTTACTTGGGAGTAAGGCTACTCCAGAGAGTTTTAAAGAATAAAAGTTCAATGGGAAGTTTCTCCCTGTTCTTCTTTCATAGGAACAGTACAGTACAAGCAGAAAGAGTGACAGAGAAAAGAGAAACTTGTAAATAATTTGAGTAGTACTAGCATATAATATAATTTGAGCATATGACCTCTCAATTTCTTGCCTACATTTGAAAGACACCGTAGGGCTGTTGGCTTTACTGCAATGTCTCAGCCAGCCTCAGCTCTTGGTGTCTTAAATCTTAATGGTCTTTTCACAAAGAAGATGTGAGTAAAATGGAGTCTTTTTGCAGACTTTTAAAACTTAATTATTTTACAAAGGTAAACTTAATTAATAGAATCAATTGACACCTGCAGCTGAACCAGCTAACACATTCTCTTTCCTCAAATGTTTAACCTCTACTAATTAATACCATTGTGCAGTTGGCTATAGCATCTCTAACTTTGTTCAGCCATGTGGAAACCAGGGGTTTCTTTTGTTAAGAACTCAAAGTTTAGACTTAATAGTCTTGAAGGTCTTTTCCAACATAAATGATTCTGTATTTAACTATAATACCAATTCTAAATCCCAAATCTACACTTTTCCTTGGAGATAGGAGTGTTTAAGATGCATTTCTTACTTTTCAATGAGGCAGTGTAATTACCAAACCTGATTCCACCAAGCATATCTCTGTGGCTCCATATGGAGGTCGTTCATTCCACTAGAAAAACCATTTCAAATCTTGTCAAAGTCAGAAACTTAGAAGCATGTACAGTATGTGAAGCAATTCAATGATTTAAAACACGGGAACTCCTGTTATGCCTCCTGCTTTGCTTTTAAAGCAATTCCATCAAGAGAATTTTAAATCAATGACTTTAAACTCCTCTGTGCATCCAAATGTCCCAAGGAAGGACTGAGGATGTTGCTGAAAATTTAAATAATGACTTTAGAAACCAATAGCAACATGAAATGAGTACATCTGTCAGTCACTGCAGTCCTCACACGAGGCAGCAAAATAGGCTTTAAAATACACCTGGTGAGACAGTGCCCCTTATGACACTGCACACCAAGTTGTATTCCTCTTGGTGAAGATGATTTTTAAGGCTTTTTTTTCTGGTAGCACCAAACATGTGATTAAAGTCAGGTGAAGTTTTGTGCTTGTGCAGTGCCTTGATTATAACTTTAAAACATGATGGTTAATAAAAAAGATCAGAAGTAAAAGGGGATGTTAATTTTACTTGGTCTGTAATACTGCAGCAGTTATGTTCAATCATTTGTGAGACAGAAGGCTGTAAAATACATCCTGTAATGAGGTTACAGTAAAACCAAACATCATCATCAATAACAAAATCTCACCATTTATTTACTGATCTCTAAATAAAGTGTGATTGGAGTAAATATGATGGGAGACATTTAATTAAACTGAATGAAGAAGTGTTGTAAACATTACATCGCAATGAAAACAGAAAATTAATATGTTGGCAGACCACATAGTTATGACTCCAAAATGCATTTATAACTATGTCCTTTTGATAAATGTTTCAGTACCTCTATGAATGCCTTCAAACTGATTCAAGGATGTCCAAGTGCCTAGTACCTTGTCCACCCTCTGTCAGGGCTGATGTCTTTCTTTTTTTCAGTTAAAACATTGCAAGTAAAGAATGTTTTCCATAAGGAAACCTGACTAATACTCACAACTCCATAAAATGAAAATAGAGCTTGCATTGGAAGGATTAATAAGTGTGTTGTCACAGATGTCAAACGGTTATGGCCATGGTGGCAGTACATCTTTTTCTGATGATTGCTTCTTTTCTCTTCTTATTTTCTGTAAAAATACCGAAATACATTTTAATTGATCCGATATTTGCTAATACAGTTCTGCTCCGTTCTTTTGTTTTGAAATTGCTGGATCCAGAAATGAGGATCCTGTGCCAAGAAAGGAAACCTTGTCTTACTATGCAGTTCCTGCTAGAAGTGTTATTTGGAGTAGCTGATAAAAGCCCGAAGACTTCTGCCTTACTGCAGTAGAGTTTGGTACTTGTATCCACCATGCAAAACTATTCTCTCACCTCTGTGTAAATCCCTCCTCCTTTTTTGTGTCCTTTTTCTATTTTTTGAGGGTGATCTAGTCAGTCATGTTCAGATTCCAGTTTCCCACTGGACAAGCTGTTGTTGTCTTGTGGCTTTGTAGAATCACCACAGAAGCTACATAGGGCAGACTGATGAGTCTGACTCTCAAACACCTCTGCCTTTCACAGTGGGAACAAAGCTTAAATTTTTTTTGCTGCTTTTCCAACCACACCAGTGCCCAATTAATAGGAAGTCCATATGCCATCTACAGAACTGTGTTCATAAAAAATGTCAAAATTCCTTATTACATACAAAATAGATGCTGTGAGTTAGGTTTCATGGGAGAGGTGTCAGAAACATCAGTGTATCAAGCTGGTAAGTACTGACTTCGTAGGCTGACTTTGTCAGCTTTTGGAGGACTTTCTCCATAAAACAAGGTCGAAAGGAGTTGAGGTTGGAACACCAAGTACACTGCACAGACAGATGAAACCAGAGACCATTAAAAGCCCTGTCTCTTGAAGTGTACTTTGTGACAGAAGCGCATGAAAATCCCTCGCTGCACGTCCTCATCTGTAATGGTGTTAATGGAGCTTTGAATAACGCAGTGCGGCATTGCTGCAGTCCCGTGGTTTTATCATCCTTTTCCCATTATTTCTACTTTTTCTGTGGGAACCAGACTCATCCTTTCTATTCTTTCTCTTGTCTCAGCCATTACGTGTGTGAGGTGCTGCCGGGATGGCATCGATGAGCGTGCGGGCACACTGCACTGTCCCGAGCAGCCTCGCACGCTCTGCAGCACAGATAGATCTTGTGCTTAGAAATTAATTCCTGTTTCTGCACTCCCTCTCTGCCATTCCCCTGGACATGGGCTGAGGAAGATATGCCACACCCTTAGGGAAGCTGAGAAGCATAGCTACTTGTTTCTCTCTCCATGTGTATTTAAATGAGTTGGGAGCAGAGCCCTTGCTCTTGACTTTTTATCAATACTGCATTCGTTAGAAGTTCACTTCTGTTCATTAAAGTTTCCATTTTATATGTAATGTGTCACTTCTGCCCAAGGGAGAAGGACGATGTCTGCAGGAGTGGGGTTGCTGGGTTATTTTGATGTCGATTCACAAAGAAATGGGTGATATCAGCACATTGTCTGATGCTCCCCTACCATTGCAGGAGTTGATTCAGGTTCAGATTAAAATTCCACAGGTAAAGACCCATCAACAATTTTGACTGGTACTAACCATCTGAGCTTGAAACTGTGGGTTTTGTGGAGCCAAAGCACCCTTCTCTTTCCTACCCACATCTTCTATTTGATTTGCCAGAAAGCAGCTGTGGGTGTCACCTCACCAAGGCCAGATTTCAAATTCAGCATGTTTGTAGTGGAAGGTTTGTTTAGAGTTGTGTTCCTTGCTTAAATCCAGTCTGTGAAACTGCCTGATGATTCCTGTAGTGTCTTTTCTAATCTGGACATCAATGTGATGACCTATAGGCTACTGAACTACTAAGGAAAATCCTGGGAAAATACTCAGGCTTCATTAGAGGCTTTAAGATATGCTACGTGTTTTTAGCTGTAAAGGAAGACATATTTACATTTCCCTAAAACATAAAACAATAAAGCTGAATGTGGAAAACCAGATAAAAACCTTTTACCATTAAAATCTTCCATACTTACAGTGCTCTAAGGTTTCCCATTCTGTGCAAAAATGAGCTATTGGAGGTAGGTAGTTGATCATCCCATAATGCAAAACTGAAATAGCAGGCCCAAACTCCTGATGATGTGCATAAATGCTTGAAAAAAGGATCTTGCTTTTCTTGCTCTCTGAATTGACTCTGCCTTGATTCACATTTATTAAGTTATGATAGAAATTCTCGGCGGCTTCTTGAGAAACAAATATAATATTAATGTTGGCAATTAACCCAGTTGTTCTACCATGCAAAAGGTGCAATTTTCCTCTTAATGAAAAATTTAGATCTGCTTTGATCATATGGAAAGCATGAAGTAAACTAATGAAGCAACTTCAGGACATGAATTCCAACATTCTTACTAGGTAACTACATAGCATCATTCCTCATAGGCCCAGAGGATTGAACCATAAACTCAAAATAGAAAATCACAGAAGAAATTTCAATTAAATTTGCAAATGCATTCAAAGAGGTGGAAGGAATTGTGTCAGGCTTGAAAGTGTACCATTTATTCTCTTTGCATATGCATACAGTCTCTTCTGCATGTGAGATGGCACCAGCTCTCCAAGTAAGAAGAGAAGCTGGCACAGAGACATTTTCTAGGGCATTAATAGAGTCAAGCACAGATTCAAGATATTGCTAAAGCAAACTGCAACATGTGCAGAAGGAAGTCTGGGTGTGCATTGTAGGAAATGCCATAGTGGTAAGGAGTAACATGCCCAGCATGTGGATTCCTTTGGTGAGAAGAAAATCCTGTTTGGGCTGTCCTAGGGGTACCTGAGATCGGTGATGGGTTGGAGGCTTAACCTACATGTTTGTTTAGCATAAAAATTAATGTCTTTGAAAGGGAAAAGTAGATGAAAGGGCAAGAAGTCTGTCTGAAGTGCTGCTCTGGTGCTGGCACAGAGCTGCAGCTCAGGCAGCCTGTGAGCAGCTTCAGATTACTGGTCTGGGACTGCAGGTTGCCAAAATTCATGCAACAAAGCCAGGCTCTGCCTTGTGTGGCTTAAATTACTCCTTCTGGAATATATCTGCTGCATCTGTTCAGGGGAATAAAGGGATGGTAAATCACAATGGTGCTAATGAATTATTGTGGAAAAAGTTTATATCACTATCATAGAATCACACAATTGTGAAGGTTGGAAAAGACCTTTAAGATCATCAAGTCCCACCATCAACTCAGCACCACCACCATGGTCACCATTCAGCTATGTCTCCAGGTGCCATATCCATGTTTCTGAATGCTTCTGGAGATGGTGACTCTAGCATTTCCCTGGGCAATCTGTTTCAATGCTTGACAATCTTTTTCATTAAGAAATTTTTCCTAATACCTAATCCAGACTTATCCTGGTGTATCTTGATGCCATTTTCTCTTGTCTTGTCATCTGTTGCCTATTTTGCTCTATAAGTCAATTCAACTGCTGAAGTAACACCAAGGTCTGCCAGGAACAAGGAGCATTCATACCCATCAGCATTTGAGGGCTGTTTTTATTTAGAAACCTTTCAGGAGATGCACAAATTATTGCTGCTGTTAACCTTGCACTAGGGCTGTAAATAACTTCTTTTTGAGATCTAACTGCATCGAAATTGTGAGAATTAATAAATGAGACATGCAAGCACAGTAAAAAACTTTACAGGCAGCTTCCAAGACTCCTGCCTCATGAGGAGCAGCAGCATCAGATGAGCTGAGATGAGCAGGTGAAGCTGTGATGGGAGGACCTGCAGTACCCAGTTGTGCTGGAAATTGGACCCAAGGTATGGTGTGATCAGGAGCCTCCAGGACCTGTCTGGGATGAAAGAGGTGCTCATGCTGCAATAAACCCTGCTGTCACTGAGCCTAGAGAAAAGTCCCACCAACAGAAACACAGGGTTGAGGTGACAAAATAGGACAGTTCTGAAAAGGACAACCCATCCAAAGGCTTTTTCTTAATTCTTCAATATGTGCATCCATGTGTATAATTGAAAGAGAAAGGTATTAATTACATTCAGAGAAAAGTGCCAAGATGTGCTTTGAAAAATATTCAAATATTTTGATAAGTTCTGGAGCATTTCAAGGGGTGGCTTGTTTTTTTCATAGCTTGGCTTGATGTGAAGGGTATCTCTGCAACATGAAGGAAATTGTATCTTGAAAAGGCATCTAAGCTTACATCAGCTTGACTGTCATTTTCATGCTAATAGGTTATTAGAGGCTGAGTTAAATCGAAGACGGGAAACCTTTAGGGTCTGTTTAAGGCATCACAAATATGAATACTGCTGTCTCTTCATGTAACTATTTTTTTTAAGGAAAAAAACCCAGAGCAATCATTTATCTTGTAAAGACCTTACTAAAAAGAATGATTAAAAGAAAGTATGTTAGGTTTATTTTGTGGTACTTTTTGCATTCTGGAAGTTAACGCACTCAGTGATGTGATCTCACTCTCTGTGCTTACTTTGCACCAAGATTGCTGATACGAACCTGACCAGTGGAACGTGTGCTACAGGAGGGCTGGCTGTGTGCTGAGCCTCAGGGGTGGGGAGGGCTCAGCCTTGGGAATCTCTCCCAAAAAAACAGCAGGGAAACTGTGCACACCTGCTGCAGAAGGTTTCATTTGTCCCCCTTGCTTTGCAGTGTCAGGATCCAGCAATGTCAGTTATGTGGAGTCTCCCATCCATTGTCACTGGGCATTGTGGAATTGGAAAGCAAAAAACACATCTTTAGAGACAGCTGAGTCTTACAGCATTAGCAGAAAATGTGGTAGGGAGACGTGTTCTTTCACCTGGCAGGGATAATGTTTCTGTTTACTTCTGGTCAGTAATGTTTTTCTCTTGCTTCAGTGTGGGAAAAAACCCCAAAGTCTGGGTACCAGAATAGTTCAAGATGAGAGAAGCAATCTACGTGTAATGCTTTAAATCATGATCTCCAATCTTATCACTGTGCCAAGAACCCAGTTATTGTTAAGCATTGAATTTTGATATGTATATGCACAAGGTTGGGAGGTTAAGTCTGTTGTTTTATCAGCCCTCCTTGCCATTGTCTGAGTCTTTCTCCTCCACCTTCTTCTGGAACAGCCCAAATTAACAGTTTTGATGATGTGACGTGAAAACGTGAAGGACTTAGAAGGATTTGTTCACTTTGGCTGCATATAGAGAACTTCATTGCATCAAGGAAAGCATTCACTAACACCAACCACACAAAAATTAAGGGTAGTTAATGCCTGGCATTTTGAACAGGCATGGTGATAAATTCCTATGTGATTTTCCAGAGGTAAACTTAATGTGAAATCCATGAATAAACAACAAGCCACGAACAAGACAAAGTGAATGAGTATTAGCATTTTGCATCCCTGTCCCTTCTGTTATTTATCCTTCTCCCTCCTGCTGTATTGCAAAGCAAAGGCAGTGGATGTTGGGATTCTACATCAAAGCAAGTTTCTTGCTCTTTACTCTGATTTCTTTGCTCCATATTGACCATGCTCTCTCTCCTAGACTTTAATTCTATATTAATGGATGATTGTCCATTCCTCCATAAATAGATCATGTAGGTGATAAGTAGCTCTTTGAGAGTATAGGTCTACACACTCAGCAGAACTACATTCAGGGAGACTTGCCAGAAGCAAAATCAATCTGTTAAACTTTGAATATTTCAAAGAAGTTCAGTACTGTGTGTGAACAAAGATGTTGTAATGCACTCAAGCACTTTTTTTTGGCTACAAAAGCATATCTGGCAAAAAAATAGCACGCTCAAATATTCAGAAGTAAAGAATGCCATACAAAAATTAATTGTTAAAACGGCTGGTCTCCCCTTCTAATAACTCAGCTCAGATGCAGAGCTTTGATCATTTGCAAACTGTGCTAATTTGACTGAGCTGCAGAGCTTCAAGAGGAGGATTAAAGCTTCACCTGTCCAGAATGTATTCCCAGTTGGCTGAATTAGTTGGGCTTTAGAAGGTCCTGGCAGTGCCAATGCCAGTGCTGCTGCCAATGTAGCTGTGCTCCTGCAGGGACCTCTGCCTGGCAGTGTGTTTCCAAGCCAGAGAATCTGCATGTCCCTGCTATGGCACAAGTGAACCTGCTGCTGCAGCCTTCTGCTCCTCAAGGGTCTGTGGTGTGAGTGAGTTCAGCAGGAGCAGGACCTGTGAGCCTTGCTCGAATGCTGGGCCCTTGGGATGAGGGCCTGGCTTGTGGCCAAAGGGATTTCCCTTAGTGCACAGCCAAGCTGATGTGCTGTAAATCTTGGAAAATCTCAAGGAATTTTATTTTTTGTTTCTTAAAGGCCCCATAAGTGTTTTTAAAAGGATTATTTTACATTTTTTATTGGTCCTTAAGGTTTATTAAATATCAGCATCCTTAAGGTCCATGATGGACAGGAAACAGCCATAAGCTCTCCTGTCCTTCAGCAAAGCTGTTTCTGTTGTATTTGAAGCAGCATTCCTGTCTCTCTCCACAGTCTGTTGCAGTGTACTCTGCTTAGGGCTTTAGGAGAACTAACAGGGAAAATACATTGCCAAGGTTTATGTTTTAGTTTCGATGTGATAGATGACCTTGGTCTGTAAATCTCCACTGTATTTTTACTGCGTATGTAGTGATCACTGCTTTTGTGGACACTCTTTTCAGTCTTTGCTATAAGTTCTTAGTTGCACAAAATTTTAGTAATAGAATGTATTTAAATCATCTTCTGTACAAAGGGATTAATTTTATTCCTTATATTCTACTGAATGTTTTTTGGAGAAGACATAAAATAATTTGCAGATTTTTCTGAATTTCAGTGGGATAACATTTGCTTACCAAATGCACTGGGTTTGGAGCCTTTCCATACTCATCTCCCTTTGCATACAGCTGTATACATCTTTTCCCTTCCTATATCCAATTAGTTTTCAGCAGCAAGGGATTAAATTGTTCCACTCAAATGGCTTCTGGTGTTGCTGTCACATTCTTGACTGTGACACTTCAACTTGTCCCTCCAGCTTGCAGGATTCCCAGGGAGCCCAGCAGCGACCAGCTCACATAACTCTATAGACCAGCAATTGAAGCAGTTTCAAATGCAACTAAACACATCAGGAAAGGATGTGCATAAACCCTCTATGTTTTTACTGTCTGTTTTTTGTGTTTCCTTGTAAGTGTAGTTGTGTTCTTCTGAAATGAGTTAAGTTGACCCTGAAAATGCTGCGAACAAGTGTCACCTGTTAACCAGAGCTCATTGAACAGTGGCAAATAGATGCCACAGACTATCAGGTTTTTGAAGACTGTGGGGAGGTAGCTGCTGCACTTAGTAGAATTTTCTTTGACAGCACAATGTTGAGTTTTGGCTCAATATTTGCTTGGAAGCATTCTGATCTGGTGCAGAAAGCAGAGTTTCCCACTGGGATCATCTTCACTGATGAGGAAACTAATTCTCCATCCACCAACTGTGCTGTGAGGAAATCCCTAGTCTCAGTGGAGGCACATAGAATGGTTTGGGTTGGAAGGGACCTTAAAGATGTTCTTGTTCCAACCCCCTGCCATGGGCAGGGCCACCTTCCTCTAGACCAGGTTGCTCTAAGCCACATCTAACCTGACCCTGAACGCTTCCAGGGACAGAGTGGCCACAGCTTCTCTCTCCTACTTCTTGTTTCCAGGGGCAGGAGCCCTGCCCAAATGACAGGGGAAGTGCAAGTGCAACCCAAAAATGACCCTGGAAAATTATAATTTTCTCATCCCTCTTACCTATTTCCCTTTTTCATTGAGAAAATGCAACAGTTCTGGCAAAGGCTGGTGCGGCCTCTTCTGATGCTGATGGTGTCTGACACAGCATTAATGTGGAGTCAGACATGAAAAACAATGCAAGTAACATTGATTTGTTGTTTTCCAGGTTGGTTAAGTTCCTTCCGATTGAGGAAAGGGATTTAAATATAGCTTGGCAGTCTGGAGGAATACATATAATCAGGAGATGTGTTTCCACTGATCTTAATGGTGACACTTCCACACTACTTCCAGGGGATTCTGAAATTAAGGGTGGAACCCCAATAATGCTTCCAGAAAAGAAAAAAAAAAAAGGGGTGGGTTAGTTTCCCTTGGGTCTCAGTGATCCTTATGGGTCCCTACCAACTCAGGAATTCATTGTGGTAGGTGTTAAATGCAACAGCTGCTATCCACATTCATGCTTTAGCTCTACTGTTACTTTAACTACACTGTTTAATTCCACAGTTTACAAATTGCAAATTTTGATTTGTATGTGGGAAAAAATGCAGGTGAAGGTGAGCAGAAGTATTAAATACAATCTTACATAAATAGCCAGAATTCTACACTCTTTTTGAAGGCACTGCTGGTGCTACTATGCTGCTTTCAGCCAGTACCCGAGCACTGAGCTCTGCTGGACAGGGGGTTGTGCTGACACCTCGTGTAAGGCCTGTGATCTCCAGGTGTTCTAAATGGGAAAGGCACTGCAGGGATCATGAAGGGAAAGCCTTCATAAGGTGGTTCTCAGACAGCCCATGTTAGTAGGAAGGGTTTCATGAGTAGAATTGATTTATCCCGAAAATGCTGTGGATTTAAAAGCTCCAATTTTTTAAATACAATTTTTTAAAATAAAAAGTATAAATTTTTCTAAAGTTTCTCTTTTTTTGTGCTTCATTTGAAGTGGAAAAACCCTTTTTGCCATGTAACCTGCCTACACCCTGACTCCTGGGGACCTAGATCACACAGATGAATGTTACAAGGCTCAGGTATGGGTGGGAGCATGGGAAGGAAGTTTGAGCTCTGCTGGTGCATCACACCTTGTGATGCTGGCAGGAGGTGGGGTGGGAAACTTCAGTGCTGGTAAATCTCTGTTCTCTCGAGTTGCTGCCTGCTTGTTCTGTGGTCACATTGAGACAGTATGGAAGAGGATTTGGAATCATGAGCAGGAGGCAATGTACCAGACAGAGGTGGATGTGGCAGGTGGGCAAGCTCTGGAGGTGGCACTGGTGAGGCAATTCATGTGGTCTGATGTCTGGCATGACCCAGCAGGACTTTGTCAGGTGTGTGATGTGAATGGGGGTCCTGGATCCACTGCAAGGGCTGATGCTCACCCAACACGTGTGGCATGGGAAGGTCAAGTGTGTATTTGTTCATGCTCCAGGGGACAGACAGTGCCAGGCTCAGTATGGTGGGAAAAACCCATAAATGGGTTGTGTGTGCTGGAAAGCATCAATCTTGCTCCCCCTCAAATGCAAACCAAAAATGGTACTCCTCCAGCAGCTGTGTGTCCTGGGCTGTGCTCACTTGTGCTCCTCAGCCAGGTGAGGCAGAGCCTGGCTCGTGCTTGATGGGGACACATTCAAGTGGGATCAAAATACTTTGTGGGCTAATTCTGATTTGTAATTGTCGTGAAGGACTTCTTTCCCGTCAGTGAGAAGTGCTTCTGTAGCAGGGATGCCTTGTTCTCTCTTGGGCCTGATTTTGAATGACTGTACTATCCACAGCCCTTGAAGAGCCCACTGGGATCATTGCAGAACTATCAGCTGTTGTTGATAAAGAGGCATCCATTGCTCTGCTGTTCCACGTGGCTATGAGAGGACTTGGGAAAAGCTGATGGGATCCTTCAATAGAGAGCAATTTAAGGAATGTTTTAAAGCTTTCATGCAGATGCCCTTTGGTGCCTAAAGGAGGCTGCAGAAGTCCTCTAATACAGGACTTTTTTTTAACCCTATGTTTTTATGACTCAGCCTTAGGCTGTCTGGCTCAGAGAGAAAGATTTTATCAGATCACTCATACTAATTTCCTTGAAATTTTTTGCTAGTTGCATATGTGCCATGCATTTCAACACTGTCAGTATAAGGTGGCAGCAGGGCTGCATACACTGCATTTTGTTAGTCAGGGGTAACATAGTCCAGGGCTTATACTGAGCTTCATGGGTGTGCAGTGGTTCAGGTGTTCAAAGAAGCACTGGAAATGCCTATTTAAATTCTTCTCCAGCTACTGGCATAAATCATAAATAAACTTAACTTATGATCTGCCTTCTTTGCAGATTTCTCTCCCCACCTCATGTAGCAGAAAAATCCATGTTGTAAATCCCCTGTGAAGTGCTTTTTGCTGGCAGTTCCCATGGCTGCGTTAAAGGGATGCTCACTGCCATATTTCAAATCTTGGGCAGCTTTTATTTTCCTCATGCAAGTGTGCTCCTGGGTGCAACTGGGGGAGAAAGACAGCAGTTTGTCTGGATGATGCGCTCTGCAAGCTCAGATAAGAATATCATGACCTAGAAAAGAAAAAAAAAAAAAAGGGTAAAAGAGCCCCCATAACTCAGGTTTCTTGTTCCTTCCGATAATATGGAGCATGCTCAGCACACCTGGGGATGGAGAATCATCTCCTGGGAAGCAGTGAAATTAAGAAGTGCTGGTGCTGCTGAGGGTAAAAAGGAGAGCTGGAATCTTTTAGGTTTTTCTTACGTGAGGCTTCAGCTCTGTGCCGAATTTCCATATTCTGCTCTGAGAGACAGAAGGGACCAGCTGTTACCTCTTGCCACCAGACCTGCTCCACTTTGTTGCTGATGTTGTCAGCTGAATAGGGGAGGGGGGTTGAAGCAACTTTTCTTGCTTCTTTCTGCTTACCGTGTTGTGTTTCAAGATTAAATTGGGACGTCTCCTCCTCTTTGTGCCACAGACATGGATGTGCTGAAGCTGCACATGGGATGTAAAAAAGGACTTTTGGACCAAAGATTCAGGCTCTGTGCTGGTTTTATTTGTTTGTTTGTTTGTGGTTTTTTTTGGCACAGCTTAACCGGACTTGTGTCATCTGAGCACAACAGGAAGGAAGCAAAGAAAAACCCCTGAAAATCTGGTATTACAGCACTAACTGCAGAAAAGTGGTACTTAGAGTTGTGATGGTGTCCTGATAAATTCATGGTGCTGTGAAACCAGGTGATTTTTCATTAACTCCTTTTATTTTAGGGATTCCTGTCTTCAAGTTCTCATTTGATTTCTGCAAAAAAATCCTCCATTGAAAAGAGTTTTTCTGAATAGCAGGAGCTGTGGCCAGACTGTAGTCTTGGCTTGGGCTTTCTAGTTTGTGCATTCCCTCAATTCAGTCTACATTTTTGGATAGTATATTATGCTGCTTCAGAGTCATCCTATGACTGATTGCAGAGGGACTTATGAGACAGAGAATGGATTGGCTGAAAACGCTAATTTTCAGGTGGGACTTTTGGCAGCCTCATTCCCAATGCCTGACCTTCATGGGATCCCTCGTTTCTATGAGTTTAGGTTTTCCCCTGAAAACAGTATGCTATGGTGAACCTGAGAATGGTGGGACAAAGCAGTCACTGTCCCAGCTCTGTTTTGTTTCCAGAAGAAATATCGACTGGCTTAGATTGAATGATCAATTAATACCCCTCAGCATGCACACACAGTGAATTTATTTGATAATCCCTTGGGTAAAGAAGAATATATTTTGTTAGTATACAACAAGAAGAAATCGTATTCTGAAACAGTAAATGTCATGATATTGATCAAAATAGGCAACAGCATCTCCAAAATTTGTTGCTTCTGCTCAATACTTTTTTCCTTTCTTTCCTCCTTTCATTTTAAAGGTACCTTTCAATACCAATGACATCACTAAACCTTTCAAGGTGTGTTGATTTTGTTGGTTTGGTTTTTTTTTTCCTTTTTCTTGCTGTTAGTACTGAGTGGTTTGTGCTTGACTGATCATTCCTGGTGAAATCCCGTGTGAAGCAAGCTGTTGGTGGGACAAGGTGGGGGTACCCAGCTCAGGAAGCAGTTGCTGTATGGTGTAATGGAGCTAATGGCAATACAGCTGTGGGTACATCTGATGTTAAACTACCTTTATTTAAACTTTATGATGCAAGAGACTGCCAACTCTCCCACTTGCAGCATATAAATTATGTCAATTGCTCATGCACTTTTTTTAACCCTGATTTCTCTTGAATTATGGATGATAGACAGGGCCAGAATTTGCTTTTAGTGTTCCCTTGTGACTGTGTGTGTGCTGAGTGCGCTGAGCAGTCATAATCTCAGTGTGTGCAGTCAGGGGATGTGTAACATAATTTGGGCTATGACCATATAGCTTGTACCCTTACCATTTAGGGAGTTACAACATCTGAAACTTGAAGCTATTCTGGGGCAGGGTGGGTGCTTTGATGCCAGGTTTGACCTGCTGAGGCTGGAAGGTTTCATAGCTGTGAACTCCACATCCCTGATGGGTTTTTGAAAGCCAGTGTGATGTTCCCTTTCAAGAGAGCCCTCTGTTGTGGGGATTAGAGCCTGTCTTCCAGGCTTCATTGTGGGGAGGAATAATAGCTCCTGTCTGTAATGAAAATATTATGATTGCCATGCTTTGAAGTTTTCCATCCCAAATGTGTGGCAGTGGAGCACATTCATCTAGCTATTCACTTAGTTGACTGAATACACTTGTGTGGGTAGGGAGTGGGTTTGCCTGAAGCAAATGAAAGCAGCACACTCCAAAGGTGATGGGGATCTGCCAAGCTGCTGGCCTTGCTGTGATTTTGGCTATTGGTACTGCTCCTCTGCAAGGAAAACCTTTTAAAAGGTGTCAGTGCTGTGCGTGGATATCATAGAACTTTTGAAGAAGCAAGTCAAGGCACTGCTGCTTTTAAGATTATTGAATAAATACTTCAGAAATTATGTGTGTTTTAAGGTGTGCTAACAGCAGGTGTTTGTAAATTATATGAGGCAGCTACAAACAGTGTGTCTGCACTCCTGTTGCTGCATCTGGATTCAACATAAAATTTAAGACTTTTTTTTCTTTTTTTTTTCTTGCTTAAATATGAAGAAGGCTTCAGTCCCTGGCATATTGATTTTACAAGCATTAGCACTTTAATCAAACAGCTCTGAAGTGTTGCACTTCATTAACTGATCTTTAGGAGGAAAGTGCAAACTGTTTGCATTGGGTGAAGCCTGTCCTTGCTGATAGCACTCGAAGTGCCCCATGATGAAAGATGTTAGACATGAGTCTTGCTTGGAGTGGAGGCAGCAGAGCTCAGACCTGTGGAAATGGCTGGCTGGAAGAAATTAATGTAGTCATATGCTGTGGCAAGTGTTGCTACAGGAAAGGCACACAGCACTGTCATGGAACAGGCTGCCCAGGGCAGTGGAGGGATTTAAAAGACATGTAGATGTCCCTGGAGGGATTTAAAAGACATGTAGATGTGGCACTTGAAGACATGGTGTAGTGGTGGACTTGGCAGTGCTGGGGAACAATCAGACTTACTGGCCTTGCAGGCTTTTTCAACCTAAAAGTTTCTATGATTCTGTGATTTCATAGAAAAAGTCTTTAGTCTTCTGAAACCATATGGATGCAAATCTTAGTTTAGCTCAGAGGTGATTGGGATGGGATGTAAAATTCTTTTATGTGGCCAAACAAAGCCTCCCTCAGATCCTTCTGCAGAACAAGGTGCTGCTATAAAAGCTCATGTGGCAGGACCAGCCAGTGGGAATCTGGGCTGGATGCTGCTCTCAGCTCTGCTGCCCATTGCTGCACATCAGGCTGCCCATTGCTGCACATCAGGCTGGCCAATATTACATTTATAATACTGTAATACTGTTTACAGGCATGATTATGAGGTCTTATTAATAGTAAGCATTTCATACTGAACACATTTACAAATAATGACTTCATAATATTTCCTAAATCATTGTTTTCAAAGTGGCTAGAATGTTACCTTTTAACAGTGATGTTTAGAATCTAAAGCATATTTAAAATCTAAAGCATGCCATCAAGTTTTATTTCCTTTCATATTTTCCTTATTCTTGTATTTTCTTATTTTTCTTTCCGCACTTTTATTTTTGACATTTTGGCATATGCAGATGGTCACCAGTAAGATATATTTACCAAAAGTACTGTGGAAGCACTTCCAGAGTATTGAACCGTGTCTCTTCACAGCTGCAGTCCCTCACTGGTGCACACATATGTAAAATACTGTTATGAGACCATTTAATGGGTGCAGTTCATTAATACAGGAGAGAGAGGTGCTTGTCCTTCCCTGCCAAGAGCCACGTGGTCCCCAAGACTCTTTGCAAGCACAGACCTCTCTGAAGAAAATCCCTTAATCCTTGGGTGAGCAAATACGATGAGAATGTTCTGTGCTTTGTTGTGTGCTATGATCTAATTGAGATTTAATGCATTCTGCCATGTCCCTGCTGTGGACTCCCTTTGGACCCTCTGGTACAAAGCTCTGTGTTGGCAGCTTTTTTTTCTGTATCCCAATTTATGCGTTCCAAGACTTTCAGGCATTTTTTTTTTTTTAATTTGCAGATGTGGAATAGTTGTGCTGGGAGAGATGCCCAAGAAGGGAAGAAATGAGATCCTTAGTTTTCCTTTCAAAATGCAATATTTGCTTTAAGAGTATTGAATATGATTCTTTCATATTCCCACCCCTCTGTTTAATAACTATGTATTTGCTACTGATCATGTTAAATACATCTGCACCTCACACAATGGTATTTAATCCCACAGCAATATTTCAGTATAAAATCAATGGGAATTGCCAGTACGAATGTGTGTAACAAACCCAGTGGGAGGAAGTTTTGGACAGCTTTTGGAGACCAGTAGCTCTGGTCTTATAAGGGAATTCAAGTCCACAAAGCTGCCTATGCCAGCCTGGGGGCACTGAGCCCCTGTCCCAGGTTGTGCCTTTCCTTACTGATCAGGGACCTGTATTTAGTTTTCACGTAAAAAAATCCAAGAAAAATGGTTGTTCTCCTCACCCCTAAACTCCATTCCTGAGAATCTCTTTCTAATGGAGGGACATATACATGGGAAGGGATGCTGTAATTTTAAATTGTTTTATATGTTTTAGCCACTAAAGTGGGCATTGTTGATGCAAATAGGACTTTAAATGTGAACTTTGGGAAACTTGATTGCAGTTCAGGATCACTCCTGCCATCACACAGAGAGCAATTTGCCTGTTTCTCATTTTCGTTTTTCTTCCCCTCTCCCTTCCTTGCCAGCTGGTCATTCACTCCATTTCACTCTGAGACCCTAGGGTTTTTTTATTTGTTGACAGGCTCAGACCTTTTTTCCTCCAAAATGGGCACTCTGCATGTTCTTCCACCTGAGTAACCTAGAGGCAGCCATTTAGTGCCCACAGGTCGTGTTGGAGTCAGTAAATCACCCTCCAGCATCCCTGTGGGGACCTGCTCTGCAAATGCAGCTCCCTTTGGTGTCAGGGAGGATTATGAACATGAATAGTTGGCAGCTCTGGTTTGTCCTTTAGGTAGAGACAAATATTTCCACTGAAAAATGCAGGTTTTAAAGTCAAAGCTACATTATTTAGTGCAGAAGATTTTCAAATAGTACCTTCTTTGCCCTTTTTTTTTTAATTTTTTATTTTATTCAACATGAGCTCTATCTCATGGACAACCCCAGCTGCAGCAGCTCTGATGTTGTTTGAATCTCCCATGCTGAGTGTTAATGGGAACAGGAGCAGTTGAACACATGCACATCAATAGGAGACTCGGAAGCATAAAAATTGAGTTCTCTCCTGCCTTTTCCTTTCCTATAGAGAAAATAGCCCCATTAGTACCGAAAGCTTTGGCAAGGTGGTATTTCCAGTCCAAGACTGGAAAGCAGCTGCCATCCCCAGTGTGTTGTTCAGCAGAGGACTTCACTTTTCATTGCTGCCAGTAATCCTATTTACTGTGAGCACAAAATACCAGCTGGATTTTGGCTGCTGGGTGTGATGCTCTGGTATGAATGGGGTCAGGGCAGTTCTGTGCTGCAGTGGATCTGATGGAGCCACACACAGGGACGTGCTGCCCAGCCATGGGTGAGAACTGTCAGCCCTTTCCAAGTCATGGTGGGATGGGAAGAGCCAGGCTGGAGGGGATCAAACACAATTTTTGTCTCTAAAGCAAATGTTTTTGGAAGTGAACTTTTTTCCCCAGGCATTTGCTGTCATTCCTGTCACGCTGCTCATGTATTTCCTTTGCAAGCTTTAGACTCCTGTATTGCTGTGCTGAGCTACAGAATATTCCAGCACACCAGGCTGGTGGGGAGGCATTGTCAGATCCTGCATGGGACTCCAGAGTGGGGGAATCTGGGTGCCTTGTCAGAGGGCAGTACCAGCTGCCTCTCTGCTGATAATTCATCACTCGAGCTCTATGTGCTTATGGAAAAGAGTTATGTTCTCAGCACAGGATATTCCTATTTACTATTTGTATTTATTTGTTTATTTATTTATTGCCTTTACTCCTGTAGAGTCAAATACAGTGACTTTCACTGCCTTTTTTCCTTTCTGGTCAGTCATCCAAAAAGATCAGTGGAAATTCTGCCTCTTTCCTTTCTTTTGATCTGTTTCATCATTCCCTTGTTCCCTCCGAGCTGCCCGAGAGCTCTGTGGGCTGATCCAAAAGGACAAGTGGCAATGACAGAAACTGGGGTGATACACCAGGGAGTTTCTTGAATTGTCCCCCCCTTTTTACAATGAGATTTACTCCATTTTTCTAAGGCATCAAGGAATGAGCTTGAAATATAAGGTAGTAGAAAAGCCCAATTCCAGTCTCCTGTCCAAAATATGGTGGCTGCCTGGTTTTGGCTAATGCTGGGAATCTCATGTCTCTGCTTTCAACTGATGCCACTGGTTTTCTGGGGCTTTCATGGCATTCATCTCACCTGTGTGTTCAGATGTAGCCACTGCTTTGAGCTCCCAGGTGTCCATGCTCATTTTGGACTCCTCTCTTGGAGTATTTGTGCCCTATCCACGTGGATCAGCCCCACAGCATGCCCTGCACCAAAATGCCTTTTGTTCTGTTCCCTTTCTTAAAAGAATAAAAAGCCCCATAATGCTGCCTTTGCCCAGTATACTCTGATGTTGATGACTGATGATTGCTGCTTATTCCAGCTTTTTATCTCAAGCTTTTCCTCTTCTGCTATTAAATGTGACCCTCTTGTTTTCATTTGGTGCCTTTGTATTCAAAGGGAAACAGTGTTCAGTTGATTTTATCAGTTGTTGCTTTTTTTTTTTATTCCATGTACAGAGCATTTTCAAAGGGAAGGCAGTGAATACACATACTCTTATTTTATATTCACCCTTTCAGATCTAGCTCTCCCCAGGCTTTCCTGATGTGGGTGACTGAAAAGGGTTCCTATACCCTGAATGCAGGCTGCTGTCTTTGTTTGGCAGCAGGATAAATCCTGGATGGACTCTTTGCATGGCTGTGGACTAGCACTGATGCAACGGAAGGGAAAAAGCTCATTATGTGGGTGAGGGGAAGAGGCTCTACTCTCTTGGGCAATTTCCCAAACCAGATGCCCAGCCTTACAAATTAAGAAAATTCAGATTAAATTAAAACTATCTGAAACAAAAACACAGCCATTGCAGAAACCCTTAATTAGCTATGAATTTTTGCCCATCTTTTCTCTCGCCTGAATTTTTCTTTTTAGACTGTGAGTCTCAACCTGAGAAACAAGTGATATATTCTACTCCTCACAATAAAAAGGAAAAGCAGCTAATCTTAGCGTTTTGGTGCTAATGCTCCATTTCTGCACTGGTACTTTCAGAGCTAGTTTTAACATTATATGAAGTTTAAAGGCTTTTCACTTTAAAATAGATTTTTAGTAGGTTTTTTTCATCTTACTGTGTTATTCTTTCACTAGTTTCAGTAGCCGATAACTCTTCCATCAAGTAAATGCACTATAAAATTCTTCCTTCAGCACAGAGCAAATACAGAGAGAGTAAAACGTTTGTAATGCAGGAGAAATGGCATTAATTCTGCTATCCTCCTTTGTAGAAGAGCACAGGGAAAAGTACTGGGGTTATTTACCTCAGGAGTAGGAAGAGATCTTGAAATATCATATTCAGAGGAGATTAATCACAGTCAGAGTAATTTCCATTATTGATGCAAAAGTGAAATTCTCAGGGAAGGGGTGAGAAATTGGTTTGCCCTGAGGACAGAGCCTCAAAAGTCTGGGTATTAACAATGGCTGTTAGGTCTGATGGGCACTTGCTGACAGACTGAAGGGCTTTGTCCTATATGAGATGAAGGTTTCCATTTATTAGCATTGGCTTCAGATGGAGATAAACAAAATGCTGTGTCCACAAAAGACAGGTGTCCAGGCTTAGACAACAAATAGAGAATGAAACAAGTGGAGAATTACAAAATTAGCACTACGTGCAGAAGACCTGCATGCAGTTGCTTTAAAAATAGTGTTTTTCCTTTTTCTTAGTCTTGGAACAGGAGTTCATTACGGATAACAGAGAATAGGAAAGGGGATTGCAAATTGTTATTGATTGGTGTTGGGCTGTGGCGATGTTTCAGTCTGGTTTCAAGCTCCTGGAGCATTTCCTGCTCACTGTCACTGACCAGCACTGAATTAAAGCTTGAGGCACTGCAGTCTCTTGTGCAAGAGCAAGGGGAGCTGCTGGGGCACATCTGGAGTCAGGAATTTGGGGGGATGTTTGTATTTTTTTATACAGTTGGTAACATTGCAGTTAAAAGCAACTCACTCTGCCTGGCTGTGCACACGTCTGAGTGCAGCTTTTGCTCCATGGCTTGGCTTGAGCAATGATCTGAGCACAACCTTTGAGCTGCTAAGCAGATGCCACCATTGAGCAGAACTGGGTTAATTTCAGGGTTATCTGCCATTTCAGTGCAATATGTACGTTTGTCTTCATGATTATGCCAGTGGAAGATGTTTGGTTTGTTTGGATTTGCTATCATTTAAATGTGCTTTGTTCCTGAGTTTTTATGAACCTTAACAGACAAGCACTACATAATGTATGTAGAGAACATTTTAAAGACACATCCTGTTCTTTCTAATTTTTAAAGGCAATCCCAAGGTGGGATGCAGTCTCGCACATGCTGCCAGCAACGTGCCTCACATATCCGCTTTGCATATCCCTGGAAGTGTTCAAGGCCGGGTTGGATGGGGCTTGGAGCCACCTGGTTTGGTGGAAGGTGTCTCTGCCCCAGTGGGGAGGTTGAAACAAGGTGATCTTTAAGGTCCCTTTCTACCCAAACCATTCTATGATTCTAGAAAAACTGTTTTATAAGATATTATTTCTTCTGTATCCCAATGCAAGTAGAGCACATCTTTCTTCAGTATTTGTGTGATTGTAGTTCACCCCATGCTGGACCTGTTTAGCTCCTTCCTCACACTTGTGCTGTATGGTAATACTCCTGCAGTCATAATCTAGGGGCTCTAAGGCATCTAGTTGGGAAAACATAAAAGAAATATCTTGGGGAAAAAAGTGTGGGAAGACATTGTACAGCCTCAACAGTTTCAAGCTGGAGGTTTATGCTGATTTAGGTGCAATGCAGGAGGGGCACTAATCCTGTTGCTGGGGCTGCTCCTCAATCAAGAAAAATGTCCATGAGTCAAATACAAGTTTGGCTTTACCTAGGAGATAAAACCACCCAAATACAAAATGCTTGCACTAACACAATCCCATTGCAACTTAATAGCTCTAATATTTTTTCCCCTTTTATTTCCAGCAAATATCAACTTTTACAGAAAAGCATCAGTTCTCAGAAACAGACTCACAAAACGAATCCAGTCCCTAATTTTCACACAGAACTGTCTGCCTTCCTTTATGTGTAGTAGTAAATGACAGAAGTGTTGCAAGTTGTACATAGATGCAACTATTGATAGATTCCATCTGGAAGCTTTTACCCTTGTAAATTAATCTGCTTGGGGCAAAGGGGCAGGAGAAGGAAGGGACAGTAAAAGACTATAGATTAATTTTCTCAATAGGTCAAGCTGAGGTGTTCTTTGACCATATCATCCTAAAGATTTTTTTTCCCCCTTCATAGCATGCATGGTCTTCCTTATCTCCAGTGAGGGGGTCAAGCAAGGAGGGCAGATTTACATTAGATATTAGGAAAAAATTCTTCCCTGTGAGTGTGCTGTGGCCCTGGCACAGGCTGTAGAGATGCTGTGGCTGCCCCATCCCTGAAAAGTGTCCAAGGCCAGGTTGGATGGGACTTGGAACAATCTCACCTAGTGGAAGGTGTCCCTGCCCATGGCAGGAGGTTAGAATGGGATGAGCTTTAACCAAACCGTTCTGTGATCCTGTGATTTAATTACTGTATATTTAGCTGCTGACCTCCATCACTTTCTAATCTGTTGTTTCTACTGCTTATACATCTTTGGGTTATGTTTAAACAAAGCTTTAAAGATGTTCATCAAAACATGAGTTCATTTGTAAGGTTGAAGTATGTGACATGCACGTCAGAAGAAAGAAAAGGAAATGTTTCTGGAAGTGGTGACACAAATGGAGGATTCTAACCTGTCATGATGAAACCTCCTGCAGCAGCATTTGAACAGTTTGCTGCAAGTCAGATGATTTTTAAATTTACATAGAGCTGAATTCAAGAGTAATGTAATAAGGAAACTGAGTGGGTATTAATTATAAAAGCTTATCTATTCCTCTTCAAATTAAAAATAAATAATCAGAGTAATGTTCTCTGTTTTTTGTTACCGCAATGATCAAATGTCTTTCTGCTTCTGTTCTTTGGCCTCAATGATCTTTATAAACAGTCTGAATGAGAAAATAAATAGGAAACTGGAAAAGTCTTTCTATCCAATCTGAAATAACATTGCATTTGTGCATATATAAGGGGGAAATAAGCATACAGTAAACAAATTGATTTATTTTCTGATAAATGGTCTTATTGCAAAGTAATGAGTCAAAAAATAGGAAAATACGAGATTTCTGTGAGACTGAAGAATGCTTCTCAGATGGGAACAGGTTGTATTTTGGTTTTTAACCATTGATAATAATGCACGATGTTTTTACATAAGTGTTGTAAGTGATGGCCAAGCATGTTCCCTGCCACTGCAGCATGTCCCACACTCTTGGTTACACTTTCACCCTCCTCCAAGTAGAAATGATCCAATGAAGGTAAAATTGTGAAAATTTTAGAATTAGATGTTGAAAAATAGGTGGAAATGAGAGATTTCTGCCTGGTTCCAAGAACTTGTAGGGGCAGCTGTGCAAAGGTCTCTGGGTTCACGGTGGTGGTGGGGGAGCCAGGGGAGGTGTGAGCATTTTGTGGAGGAAAAGCCTTGGATTGTGGATTGTGCCTGAGCAAGCCAAAGGCAACATCCATGGACAGAATTAAGGGTTAACAGCTGGGAAAGATCCAGGCTGTTCAGCCTCCCTCCAGGAGCTCCACTGCTAATGTATTTGGAGAAGTCAACATGAAAACAGGCAAGTCATTTACAGGTATTTTATTATTGGATTGTAACCTCCCCCTTGTCTCTGCCACAAGAATTTCATTGAAGGAGTAGCAGAGAGATACATGACACAAAAGATAAAAGCCCACTGAAAACAAGGAAGGGGAGCCAGCCTTGTCCTGAGAGTTGGAGTGTAGAAACAGGACAGACACAAGATACACAAGCAAGATTAAAGGCAGCAAGACTGATTTTGAGCAGCGACCCATAGGAATTTCATTGCCTTCCTTCAAAAGAATCTATTCTTCTGATATGGAGTTTTGCCAAATGAACCAAAGTATTAGTGTGATCTATTCCTTCCAGGTCTGAGACGGGAATTTTCAGCTTATTTTTTAGCTGTGGAATACTGAGAAAATTAAACCCACAATCAAGTAAAATACAAGTGTGTGCACACATGCTTGTGCATATGCATGTTGCTGCTATGCCTCACTGGGTTTCTCACAGCACTGGAAATATGGGTGCCAAGGAAACATTGAATTAAATCACAGAATCATGAAATGGTCTGGGTTGGAAGGGACTTAAAAGCTCATCTTTTTCCAACTCCTCTGCCATGGCCAGGTATTACCTTCCACTAGACCAGGTTGCTCCAAATGATGTCCAGCCTGGCCCCAAAGATTTGATTCTTCTGATCAATGCAGGAAATATATTAATCTTCTGCTGACATTGTGCTGTCTCTTGTCCAGCTGCTGGTTGTAGGGACCTAAGCAGCTCACAAATGCAGGGAGAGGTGTGATGCCAATGGGAACTGCACAAATTTACCATTGTGTGTATACTTGTTGCATAGGATATTTTAATAAAATTGCCTTCAGTATGCAGTATCTATCAAAGATATATTTAGATAAACATTTAATAAAGAGCAATTTTATTGATTGCCTATTTCTCAGCTCTTTTGAGAAGAGAACAATCAGGAAAATTGTGTATAGTAAAGTTTCATGGCAAGGATGTAAACATATATGGTCTCATACCTGTGTTGGTGTCTCTTCCTCAGTAATCTCTGTATATGCTTTACATAGTTTGGACCTTTTCATCTCTACGTGTCTTTTGTCTCTTTTTTCCTGTTAGTACCCTCACAGACCACAATACCATCCAAAAATAATATTTGATTAAGCTTTTGATCTCATAGTGGTTAGATGGATTTGAAATGGAGCAAAATTATGCTAATTATTCTAAGAATACCATAGTTCTGATTTTCAAATGACTTTTCATGGTATGACCTCCAATGGTTTTCAGAGTTCTTACAGATGCAGAAAGTAAGATTATATCCCATTTCAGATGTAAAAATTGATGCAGAGAATATTTCTATAGTATTGAGTGCTTCCTTGGTGGTGTCTGCCGGGTAACTGCTTGCTGTTATTGAGCTTCTGTTGAACAATTACTGTTTTCATTTGGTATTAAACTGCATACACAGATTCACCAGTTTCTTTCATTGGTAGAACTATTAATCACAACCCTCCTTTCCAGAGTCTATTTTTCCTTCCTTTTGCAGTCAGTTTTGTTTTTTAAACTCTGAATCCTCCTGAAATAACACAACTATCTGGGACGTCTTGGTATCTTTTGTTCTGAAGAGGCTGTCCATAATATCTTGCCTTTTGTTTCATGTAGAGCATCTACACCAGTGAAAATGATTGATTTTCTGTCCTCCTCTTCCAAGGCTGATGTGTCCCTCTCCATCCTGCTCCAAGATGTGCACAAACACACAGAGTTGTCTCGTGGATCTTGAAAGAAAATAGTTTGTACCTATAGCAAATCATATGCTTGAAACACATCTTATTCTCTGTGTCATTCTCCAGGACAAGCCAGCATTTTTGCTTTATAAAAATAAATAAATTATAGCAAGAGTAGGCTAATAACAGAGACAATGAAATTGCTGTTGCCTTGCCCAGGTGATTTACTGTGGCTTCTCTGCCTCTCCACTCTTACGTCAGGCACACAATGAAAAACCCAGGAACTCTTAGAGCAGACTATTATGAAATTCCTGCTTTGTTTCCTTTCTTCTGTATTGTGGCAGGAACGACATATGCAGCACACAATTTGCTTGCTGATCATACTCCAGGCTCAGTATGTAACTCAATTTGGTTGCTTCCAGCCATGAGTTACTTACTCGAGAATCTACTGAAGAGGTGCTGGGTAAGGGAGGTTCAGGAAGCTGTGCTGCAGCATCTGACACTGTGTCATCAGCAAAAATAAGTTGTGCCAAGGGAAGTGTGTGGCTGTGTATAATGTGTGTGAATGGATGGATGCAAATACACACTTGAACTATACATCTGCATGTATCACAGAGGGTTTGATTTTTTTTATTTCTTTTTTTTTTAATTTTAGTGCATTTGCAAGGTGCAGCATTGCCTTGGAAGGACTTGGTATAGAGGCGTCCAGTTTCAGACATACTATAATTGAAGTTTCTAGTTTTAGCCCTAGCTCTGATGTAATGTCTAAACTTCTTACTTCAGCAATAAACCTGGATACCCAGCTGCCTTGTTACTTGAGTGCAAACTCGCTTTTTACATATAAATGTAAATTATAATAATTTACATTTCTGCTGTGTATAAGCCACTTTTTATGAGCAGTGGTATGATAGAGCTCCTTAGGTTTTGGGTTTGCTTTCTGCAATGGGTTTGTCTGGTTGGTCCTAAGTGAAACCAGTGCTTGTCCTGAACCCAACCTTCACTTGGGAGCTTTGAGGAAGTAAGGAATAGGATTGTATTCGGCAGTGAAAAAAAAAAAAGAGCATGCATGCCTTAGTCTGATCTGTAACACATTTAGTGGTGTGCAAAAGGTAGATGAGTCCCTGTCTTTAAGAATTAATACATAGTTGGAGGATGTGCATTCTCCAGTGTGGCAGGAACATCTTAATTTCCCCATTAAAGTCTTGATTTGAGATGCAGGCAGCCTGCTAACCAACCTTACAAAATTCCAGAACTCAGTTATTTTCTGCTTGCACCAAGCTCTTGTCAGTTTTCTGCTGGAATTCCAAATTTCTTAGAGACAACCAGGAACTAATTGGAGAGGTCATGTGTTCATGGGTTTATGAGACTGGGCTTCCTCTGTCCATCCTTCTGGCCTTAACACAATGTAACACCTCAGACTCTAGCCTTGTTGGGTGTAGTTAATTAGTGTTGAAGAGCAGCTTGTTTTGCAAGATGATAAACTTTTAACCTGTGTAAATTGCTTTCTTTGCAACTAATAAATTGAATATATTATGCCTTTTCCAGTGCAGTACATACTTTGTGCAGTTAGTGGTAGTTTTGCTTGATTACCTTCCCATTTCTGTTTTTAATATTCCTTGTAAGAGTGAGGAATTCAGTCACTTTTAATAGTTCCCAAAAAAAGCAGTGGAAGGCATGTTTCGTGCCTGTGAGCTGCACACCAGTGTCCTGCCTGTGGGATCCACCTTGATGCAAGCAAAGTCCCCTTCCATGGTTCATGGTGCTGCTCCAGATAAATTAGTTACTTGGATAAAGACAACAGTGCTTGTACAGCTAAACACTTCCTTTCCTCTGCATTTACGCTGCTCTGTTCTGTTTCACACCCTGTTGCTGTCCTTGCTGGGCAGAGGGTCCATTGGTACAGCTGAGTGAGCTTGTGGGAAGCTTTAGTTCTTCAAAGGATTATGCAAATAATAATTGAATTAAAGAGCTGCGGTGAACATTACAAGGCTCGGGCAAAGGTAACTGCTGTCAGCACTCTGCTTGCAGACACGCGGATTTCAGAGGACTTGGACTAGGAGAAACATATCAGGATTCCCAAATACTTGAATGCTTCCTTTCTGGTGTTTGCTGGGGACCTTTCCTTTCCCCTTACCAAACTAAGCTGTTTAACGAGGAGTTGTGCATCTGGCAGCACAGAGTAAATTATACTCTGAACGAAAAGAATAAGGCATAAATATAGCTAGGGTTTCTGGGATTTTTTCATAGCAACTGGGATAGATGGAGGAAAGATAAAGTATTTTATATTTTTTTTAATACTCTGGTTCTTTAACAAATCTTTGCTGTATCATTAAGAACTTTAAAATCCCATTCTAATAAAAATCTTTGTCTTCAGTTATGCAGATTTTATAGTACAAATCAAAATACCAAAAATACTTGAGGCTCTTAAGAGGGTTTTTGCTGCTGTCAGGGCAGGGTGCAGCTGTCACCTGCTCAGATGTGACCTGGTGCATTAAATCAGAGCAGTACCTTGAATGAGGAGGCAGCAATAACCTTCAGTGAGATGCATAACACAGTCCTTGGCTGGTGGAAGCTCTGAGAGATCAATTTTTAGTGATCAAGGCAGCCCACAAAGGTCTTTGCTGTAGTCGCACCTGAATTACATTTATAGAGACAATAATAGCTGCTGAATCTTGATTTTTAAATAATTTTATTATCTCCAAAACATGTCTTTTGAGGCACATTGTGATGGAAAAGGCAAGTGCCTGTACTGATGCAGGTCCTGCCACTGAGAGGAAGAGGATGCTGAACCAGAGCTTCCTGAAATCCTCATCATTTGGGCTGCTTTGATTTACTGCAGACACTGATAAATAATATGACCTTTACAGTGAGGTCTCCCTGAGGTCACAGAATTTGCATTTCTGAGGATAATTTGCAAAAATTCTGGAATAATTAGTAAAGTAAGTAAAGAATAGTGAGATACTCCTTCCATGGACTGTACTTTTTGCCCTACTCAGAGATGCTTTGACCTTCTAGTTTATTACAAGTCAGGAAAAGTCAATATTTCTTAGCTTGCCAAGTTGGAGGAATTTTAATGAGTTATTGAGTCAAATAGTTAATCCTCCAATAACAGACTTTTTTCCCTTTCAGATTTACAGTGATAAAAACAAAGGCTTAATGGGGACCAGGTTTTGTTAGAAACTCTTTCTTGTCTTTGTGCACATGCTTTTAACCCCTTGACCACAAGCAGATGAAATGGAGTTTCAACTGGGACATTTTGTATTGGCATGAAATACTGGGCAGGCAGGGGCTATGTTGATGTTAGCAGGGAATTTAACTTGATAAGATGGGATCGAAGTCGCTGGTACTGATGCTTCTCACATTTCTTTTGTATGTGATAAGGGGCTGTGGATGAGATCTGGTCTGTGCTGAACTGTTTGGCTGCTGGAAAAATCTTTGAAGGGGAAAGCCCTGGGTGTAGTTTAGAAGATGCTGTGGCACTCCAGTTGCTGTAGGATGTGTTCCACTGGTGCTGCAGCACATCTGAAGTAGTGCTTGCACTTGAGCTTATCCTCTGAGAGCTGGCACACACCAATAGCTTTCCAAGAGCCAAACCTGCATGTGGTAAATGTAGAGAAAAGGGATTTGCTTCCAAACCATTTTGCTGGTCTAGACTGAGTCCCTGGCTCAGGGGCAGCCAGAATCTCTGGCTGTTGGAAGGCTGTGCAAAGCTGGCAGTGGGGTTTTGCATAAGGAAAGGCTTATTTCTGGTGTAATTATGCCTTTTGCAATTCCCCTTTGTAATGCTCAACTTGGTGAACTCCAATTAGCATAGAATAATCTAATTTCCTGAAACTCTCTTCGTTGAGTGTAATGCTAATTATTGCTCTGAGTAGTGGCTTGTTTGGAAGTGCCCTGTCCTGTGTGAATTATAGTAATGTTCTCTGTAAGCCTTTAAGTGAGGAAACTTCATAAGCAGAGAAAGTTACAGCACAAGGGCAGCTTTCTTACACTTTTAATAGTATCAAACAGCACAATCATATTCAGAATATCATATCCAGAAATTCTTAAAAGTAGTAGAAAGTTTTTTTTTTCACTATATGCCATTACTCAGAGTGTAGGAATAGATAATGATGGTTGCTTTTACAATGAGTAGCGTTTTCCCATGTCATTCCCTTCAGTGAAATTCAGTAACATTCCTTTCAGTAATAGTCATTCTTGGGGGTTATTTTTTCAAAAGCTCTCAGCAGTTGTTTATCTGAGCTTTCCTTGAAACCTGTGTGAATTTTAGCCTGGAGGATAATCTGCTTCTGTGTGGGAGCTTCTGGCTCCCAGGATGAGAGCTGGACTCTACATGTGGACAGGAGCTGAGTGCTGACACTTAGGGCACTTTGCTGAGTTTTGTGGCTGGAGTAGTGTAGGGTTTCAGAATTGCATTCTGAATGTAACTCATGGTCAAAGTGTGGGCACTGAAATGCTCTCACTGGGTTTTATTCTAGGCGTTAGTTTCATGAAGAGCTAAAAGAACAAAGGGTCCTGTGTCCATCACTTCCCAGTGAAGCACTTTGAGCACACGCTCACTGTTGTGATAAGGGGGAGCTGGAGGTCTGGGAGTGCAGATCTGAGCACTCTCTTCAAGCTGCTGCTGTTCAAAGGGGAGCATTTTTTGCCTCCAAAACCTTTGTTGCTCCTGTTCAGGGCTGTGCTGCTGCAGTACATGTGTGGTCTGTTGAGGCAAACGTGGCTTACGGAGGCGTTTTCTGCTCTTGGCAGTGCTCTACGGGCAGGACGGGCTGCACGCATCCTGTGAGAAGAAATACTGCGGCCGGGGCAGCAGGTGTGTGCTCAACAGGGACACCAAGCAGCCCGAGTGCAGGTGTGTCGAGGACTGCAAGTCCAGCTACATGCCCGTCTGTGGATCTGATGGCAGGTTCTATGAAAATCACTGTCAACTGCATCGAGCCTCGTGTCTGCAGAGGAAGAAAATCTACATTATCCACAGCAAGGACTGTTTCTTCAGAGGTAGGGCATTGTTGAAAATAAATACTTCTGTAGAGCTTTCATCACTCATCGTAATCCTGGAAAATGGCTGAATGGTATGTTTTATTTCTAAGAGCTTAATTTTTCAGGGATTATTTATTCCAGGACAGCAGAGAACATACACAATGTTTTATGCAGCTATTAAGCCCCTGAGTGCCATCACCATGCAAAATGTGATCATACTGGGAACTAGTAAATAATTAACATCACTGTATGCATTGTGTGCACTGTAGTTGTGCTGCTCAGTACTTTCAGCTGCTAGTGTTACAACTTTTTACAATCCAATTAATTTGAAAAGGCTTTGAACAAGACAAAGATGTTAAGAAAAAGTAGATGGTATAAACAAAACAAAAGTTTGCTGCAACATTGAGAAATGAAAACCTAGTTAGACAAATGACAAAGGCAAAGGAAAGGAGCTGTTTAGATGAAATAAGGAATGGGGACAGACTTAAATAACTTGAAAGACAGTTCTGGTTACCAGTGGGATGCATGCATCTGGAGCTCTTTTACTGGTTCGGTAGCAAATTTCGTTATCATCTTTGCACCAAAGCCAGTCCCTTGTCTTTCCCATTAATATTTTGTATGCCATGTACCATCGTGTCATCAAGGGAGACTGCAGGAGTAGGAGTGTGTGATAAAATGCCAGGGAATGGAAGAAGCTGTAAGTTATTTTACTTCTAATGAGAGGTCTCATAAAGAGCCTCACTAGAGTATTGAAAGCTCATTGTCAAATATGACTCCATATACCTACAGGAAGATTTGAGTGGGTTGATGCAAATATATCCAGTGACGTTTATGTCATCAAATATGAAAATAATTCCTTTATCAGCTCACTTAAGCCCCCAAGGAGATTGGCTGTATACAGAGCTATCCATCATGAGTTCTTCTTTGCTAACATGATGCTAGAAGAGCCTATTTAAGAAGCAGGAGCCTATTTGAAGAGTCTTATGAATATGTCCTTGTGATACCCTTTGGAGACAGAGAAGCAGTGCCATTCTTGTGTCTTGGAGAAGACCTTGTGTCTTTTTGTGACCAAAATTTTTCCAGTGGTGTGTAGACACTGCTTTGCAGTGCATTGCAAAGTCTCATTTGTTTTGAAGATCTGGCTGTGGAGAGGACAGCACAGCTGGTCAGAGCATTGATTTGGTGAACACCCTGGGTTAGTTTCTCACAGGCAGCCTCTAAATTTACCAAAGCAGGTAATTAGGATCAATAGACCTTGTAAGAAGTTAATCATGGAGAAGGGGTCACCCAAAGGCATATTCCAAGAAGCACATGTGCATATTAAGGCAAAGAGGGATTTTTTGCTTGTCACATTAAAAAGGAGCATCTTGAAAGGACACTTGTGTCTTGCTCCAGCTGTTGTGCTTCTGCCTCTGGGTATCAAGTCAGATTTGGATCAGGCTGGAAACAGTGTCCATCCCTGAGTAAGATGCAGGTAGGCCTCTGCAGCATGAGAAACCTTGCAAAGAAAGGGAAAGTCTTCATTTCAGAGATGCTCAGCAACTCCCCACTCAGTTCAGGGGATTTTCTTCCCTTGACTATGAAAAATAGTCCTTGGCTTTTTCATTCTTGACATCACCCACCTTTTTATGACAGTGCCTCTGGCCTGGGTTTTTATTCGTTCCTTATCACATATAGTGTTAAAGAAAATGAGTTCTTATTGCAGTAATCAGCCCCTGCAGTGGCTGTATTATGCCTAATGATACAATGTCACGCTTGAATGCTTCCCTGAACACACCATGAAATGATGTCAGAAAGTAGGAGTTTTGTGTCCCAGTTTAAAGTAACCCTCGAACTCTTGCCAGGGAGCACTGCTTAAATTTGTGTTTCAGCAGAATAACAGCTTTATGGAAGCAAAGAAAGAAACAAGCTCACTTCTCTTCCCACGTGAATAAATAAAAATGTACTTCACACCTCTGTCTGCAGAGATAACATACAGAAAAAAGTTTACCTTAAGTGTGGAATAATCCGACAGAGTGGAACTCCATAGAAACACTTGACTTCAGCCCTTTTTTCTACCATGCAGTTCCTGAGTAACCTTCTGTGTATTGCTCTGTTTATTGGTCTATTTCTATATCAAGAATGATAGTGATTTCTTTTAAATCAAAATTTTCAGTCAGCAATTAAGATACAAGTTTTTAAGCACCATGATAAGTGTAACATGAGATTTAAGACTTTGACTGGAGGAAAACCTTTAAGGTGCAAAATCACAGAATCCCAAAATGGTTTGGGTTGGAAGTGACCTTAATAAGCCTCCTATTCCAGCCCCATTGCTGTGGTCAGGGATACCTTCCACTAGACCAGGCTGCTCAGGTGTACATCTAGCACTAAACACATGTTTTCTGTTTGCTTTTGATCAAGTAGATAATTTAATTATTTGGGTACAGTCAGACTGATGAGTGGGCTGCTTCATGGTTTTTTGTCCCTGTTGACTTGATCAATTAAGACTTAAATTCCTGTGTAGAGCTGAGGGACACTGCAGACTGGATGTTTGTTTGTGCTCTGCCAGTTTGCCCAGTTATCAGTGACAAACTGAATGGACTTAAGGTGAGAAGAGATCAAATACCCTGATTCTACTTTGGCTGAGCTGGGTCTATCCACAGTTTACTGATAATAAAGCAAACAGATTTATAAAATAAAGCAGAGATTTGTTTTCTTTTGTGTATTTTGGGAAAGGATTTTTTGATCTTGTAGCATACTTATCAGATATGGAGTGCCTTGTAAATACTAGTGGATAGCAGATACTCCTGTGTGAGTAGAAGCATTGCTCCATTTGTGCATTGCTCAGTAGTTCAAATAGGCATTCTGTACCAGCAATAATATTAGGAAGAGCAGAAGAGAATTTTTCCCTGGGAAAATGACTGTTTTCTCCTTGGCCCAGCCTGGAATAAAATGGCTCCTTGAAATCTTGAGAGTCCAAAACATTGAAAGAACTTGTGGAAATGTGAATGAAGCAACAAGAGATCTCAGCAGGAGTGATCTCCCCAGGCTTTGTCCTGCAGCTTCTGTTGCAACATAGTTGCCCATACAAAAAACTCTAAATGCAGTACCTTTTCCTCAGTTGATAAAGCAGGTGATGAATAGTTGGGAAACTTCACTTGGGAGTTTGAAGTCACAAGGGGAATACTGTGAAGCAGAAGTCCTAAACCCAGAGATCTCAGGAGAAATGTCAATCCCACTCATAGCCGTTCACATCCTCCTTGACCTGGTTGTCTCTCCGGTGTGAAATACAGTTTGGTTTTCCAAAAGGAAAGTGTTCTATTTAAGACTTTTCTACCATGTGGCAGGTTTTTTTACATTTTCTCTGTTTTCACTACTTTGTGAGTTTCCGTAGTCATTTGATTGGGGTGGTGGTGATTTTTACTGCATAAGAAGATACATAAATATAAAAGTATTTTCACTGTGTGCCAAACTGGTGAGGAAGGAAGTTTTTCTTCCCCAAAAGCTCTCCCAATACTCATGAAGATAGCTGTGCTCATAATTGTCCTATGGATGTCCAGAATGAGCACTTCACCTGAAAATGTTCGTATTTGAATAAATGCCTTGAATAATGAGGTTGTATCATTTTAACACAGTATTTGGGACTGTGCTTTGCTTTTTCATAGCAGTGGTCCCCTTTTTTCCACTACTTTTAATTCCACTAATTTTTCTTTCCTTTTGACTGTCTACACCCACTCTGTCTCTTCCCTCACTTTTCTCTCATTATTTTTGGCCAGCAAAAGCTGTGCAGACACTGTTCAATAATTTTTCTTCCTTTACCTTCTTCCTTCCTCCAGAAACATCAGAGCAATGCACTTCCCTAGCAGTTTGCATACATTAGAGAAATTCTGTTTAGAGCTGTGCTTTTCCATTTTCAGGATTTAGGAGTAATTTTTCCCTTTCTTTCTTTCTCTTCCTGCTTTTTTCTGCTTGATCAGCAATCTCAAAGCTCCTGTGCATCAGCCAAGCCCTTGCAAGAGGAAGGCAGCCATGTTTGCTTGCCCAAGCTCATTCATTATTTTCCGTGGCTCTGACATCCTCTCTTTATCCAGGTGGATTGTTTTTTTTTATAAAAGGCTTGGCCTTTCTTGCCAGCCTGTACAGCAGCTTTGTGCTGCAGCTGGTCATGTTGAGTTTGTGCTCTGGCATGAATTCAATCCAATTTAGCCAAACAAATTTTTGAACTTTCCATTATGTAAATGCACTATACCTGTGTCAATTACTTAATTTTTTTTTTTTGTCCATTTGTCCAAACTTGTACCAAAGCTGTAATTTTATGAAATCTGGCAGAGTTTTATGCAGAGAGACAGTGTGCTGTAAAAGCATGTTCATGTCTGGTATTCCAGTCCCATTCTCTTCCTTCCTTCCTTCTCTGCCAAAATGTCAGTATTAATTTTTCAATAATTTTGTCCCATTGCTTAAAATATATATCTTTCCTCTTCTAAGCAAGTATCTGACAGTAATTTTCTTCCTTATACAAGGTCATTTCTTGTCCCATAATAAATCATAATTTTATGCATATTTTGTACAGAATTTCATAAGAAATCTCTGTATAAAACCACCTGCCTCTCTCCTTTCTGTTACATACACACAGCCCCACTGTTTGATTTGAGGCTTACACTGTTGCTCAGAACAGTATTTCATGCCATGAATTTATATATAGGCTTCCAAAGTGTGCATGCTTGTGTGCATGTGCACGTGTGAGTGTGTTTGCACATTGACAGAGCCAGAATAATGTGTTCTCTCGGGACATTTATGCACAGGTAGTGTAGTAGAGGATGGAACCTGGATCTGCATGGAGAGAGAATGAAAAGCAAAGGGCACAGCTGAAATGAGATTCTCAGCCTGATGTAAGGAGATGGCTTTCCCTTGGGGACAGGTTGAGTGTTGGGACAGGCTGCCCAGGTGCCATCTCCATCTCTGGGAACTTTCAGAATCTGTCTGGGAACTGCCCTGAGGAATCTGGTCTGACCCTGCACTAAATGTTTTGATGGAAGCCTCTTCCAGCCCATATCATCCCATAATTTTATGATTTTATGGCCTCGGGTAATGGCATCTTTCATTTTCAACTACTCTATCTTTCATCTGGTTCTCAAAAAGTTTTTTTCTAATTAAGGAAAATGATAATCTTCTGCATGTTGACAGAAAATTTTCTATGCTTGAATGTAAATAAATTACAAACCTGGGAAAAAAACCCAAACAAGCAGGCTGATAACTCCTATCGCTGCAGTAATCTCAAATACATATAAATTCAGCCTCAGGTGGTGGTGGTTTATTTCCTCTGTACTTTATTTGTTGTCCATGTGTTAGCTCTGTGCTTTGTTACTTGCAGAAGTAATTTGTTCTACGGAATAGCATTTCAAAACATCTCTGGGAAGGTGTTGAATGTTTTGCTCATTATGTGCTTGCAGAACAGGCAGACCCGCTCCATTGCTGGTTTGGAGGCTGGAAGGAAATCTGCTCCATTTAACACTCTCTGTCTTTCCAGCTGGAAAAAATCTGAGTGCAAACTAATGGCACTTTTCCCAGCTGGCAATTAATATTTGCTGATTTAACTTTGCAGCAGTGCTGACAGACTGCTCTGGTGGCAGTGAGCTGGCAAGGGGGCTGCTGGGAGGAAGGCAGTAATCCCTGTGGGAGGAGGCTGGAGGCTTTGACATGGGGGTCTAGCCTCTAATGATCATTTCAGTGTCCAGTGTAAATATATTAGGAGTTATAAAGTGTTATAAAGAGAGATAAGTGCTGTATAAAATGAAGGAATGTGTTTGCTGTTGGCAGAGCTGATACAGTTCTTAATAAACTGAATTCCAGAGGGATTTCTATTCCCAGCCTGCTTTTTCAGCTCCCTCCACTTAGTCTTTTGGGGAGGGATCAATTTTACCTGGCTTTTCAGGCTGACTGCTCTTAAATGTGATTGATAGCTTTACACCTAATAAACAGACTGCATCAATCTTTAGGATAAATTATGGAAATTCCATTGATTTATGTGAGGATATGAACAAGGATCTGCTAGCCTGCTCCTAGCTTCGGTAAGAGGAATTTTCTAGGAATAGGTTTAGAATCTTGAGAAGTATTTTCCATTTTAAGAGAAAATTGAATGCTTACATTACTGAAATTCATGGAAAGGAAATCTTGGCTAACAGTCAGTTGTGAAACTCCCTGATATAGGTGGGCTTTCACTGGAAATTAAATGCCAATAACAAGAGTGGAGAAAGTCTAGGCATAAGAAAAATAATCAAAAATGTCAGAGAGCCTAAAGAAGTCTAACAAAAAGACATCTTTAATTACATATTAGTAATAGAAAACCTTTGCTCAGGACCTCATGGCCATAATGGGAACATAAAGGGAAAGTGGGACTGGAATGCTGCAATAGACACTGAATTTGACATGGTCAATCAAAAGATGAATTACGCCCACTGGAATTCTTCACGGCAGGGCCATTACCCGCTTCTGCTTGGCCAAAAGTAAATCTCTGTTTCTGTGGTGCTGGGACTCTGCATAGACCAGTGGCAGATTTTAGTTCCAATCAGTAAAGCTGAAATGGAGGAACACACACCATGGATGAAGCTAGTGGAAAAAGTGGTGTTGTCTAATGTGATCCCTATCCACAATTTTTGGTGTTTTTATAGCTCCAATTTGAGGCAATATCCATTTGGGGAGTGCAGGAGTAACTGTGATGTGGCTTTTTATTTTTTAAATACAAAATTGTGTAACATTTACTTACAATGGTCATGACTATGACCCCCATGAACAGTTTTATTTGGTGACTTTTATCTGTCTCACCTTATTTAGGACCCAGTCTATTAATCTTCTCCAGTTGCCAGTCTTGATGTGTACGGCCACAATATCTCCCATAAAACCAAAAAGCTTCATATTATGTATCAGCCAGTGAACAAAGGAATTAAAGGATATTTCAGCAGCAGTATTAACATCTTAAAAAAGAAAAGTGAGAATTAATCTTTCTACTTTGTTTCCCCCTTATAACTGAGGATGTGCTGGTTGAACTGGAAGCCCATGATTAATGGAATGGGCAGCCTGGCTCCCCTGCTGGAGGACCACCCCAGCACTGTGTAGCAATCCCTGCCCTCCATGAACCTAAAGTATGAGAGGAACTGCTTGCATGCTGAAAATAGAAAAGCTCAGCCTAAACCTCCATGGTGTGGAGGAAGATGGTACTGGCATGAGGTGGTCTCAGTTTGAAGTGCCCCAAGTTTCAGTTTCATGTTCTTGAGGGCAGGGAAATGAGATGCAGGTGGCTTTAGGGAGACATCTGCTCCAAGTCTGGGGCTGCTAAACCTTCACTGCAGTGCTTTCAGGAAAGCTGAGAGGTGATAATGAAGCTTTTTTTTTTAAGCACAGCCTTAGCAGTTGTGATGGGGGATGGAACAGAGGAGGAGGATGGAGAGCTAAATTAAAGTGTGTGGGAAGAGGAGCAGGGAGGTAGTTTGTATTTACCAGTGGAAGTTCCTGTGCCAACTTTAGTGCTGCTATCTGCAACACTCATTATGTCAGGGGGGTTTTGTCTTTCTTTTTTTATCTATTTTTGTGTGCTCTTTGCATCTTACAAGTGCTTGTTGCAATCTGGTGGCAGCCTGAACTCACTGCATCCACATCACTTTTCTTTGCAAGTCACATTCATGTTTATTGTACATTAATTTGGGAGCTCAAACCATACTTAAATATTGAAGAGCCTAATGTAGGAAACATTAAAGAAAGTTTTTGCTTTTTTTAGTGTGTTAAATTTAATATTAGCTCTCACCATTCCATCAGCGATTTTCCAAAATGCTTTAAGTGGTGTAAAACTGGAGAAATGCCAGCAAAGTGGGGCATGATATTACAAAGTCATGATTAAAAAATGGTACATCTACTGAGCTTCTGCACTGCTGAACCTCTCCCAGTCCTGAAAAGGGCTTGGATGCTCAAAAGTTTCTGCTTTTTTCCCCAATTCAATTATCTTAAAGGTCTGTTCCAAACTAAAATATTCCATGAAGTGTCTACATCAATAGTTTTCCCAGTGGAAGGAAAGGCTAGAACATGCCAAGTAATTTCAAATGAATTCAAACAACTACTGTAATACTTTTGAAGTCGCCTTTATTTCCCTAAAATTACATAAATTGTATCAATAAAAAAAATTGCTGATTTACTTAAGGCCCTCACAAGTCACCTTTTGAGAAGCAGCATGCAGCTTGATGCCAGGGGACTCTCCAGAGGGCACCTCCAGCTCTGTGCTCAGACAGGGGCCAAGGAAAACCTTAATTTCATAATAAATAAAAAAGCTCCGAACCTAAGAGAGATAGAGAGATTGCTTTAAATGAAAACTGAAAAGGTTAAAAGGTAGAGATGAGCATTAAAGATTAAGATGATTAGATCATGGTAAAGGGCGCTGGAAGCTGAATGAAGGAAAACAAATGGCTGGAATAAATTTTAGGGCTGGGGAGACTGAGGCAGGGAGATTTAGAAGTGCTTTAAAGACAAAAAGAACGATTAAAATAGCTGATTAAAAGCTATTCAGCACAAATGCTAATTTTTTTGGGTGCTCAGTATAAAAATCCATGGAGCAAATTGAAATTGAGTGCCTGGGAATACCAGCAGGCTGGATGCTGTGGATTCAATTAGGTGGCTGCAAGGAAAAAGCTGGTCCAGCATCCCCCAGCCTTCACTCCCTTCCTGCCTCTCTCCACCAGGATTTAACAGGCAGTTCTTGCTAATATGCTTGAGAGGGCTGAATCCTACTAGAGATGTCCTGAAGTCATGGGAATACTAGTTAAAATGAGCACTCCACAGCATGAGGTACTGATAAAAGCCCTTTGTAATTTCCCAGTTGTTTTTTTTGCATGTAGAATCGAAGCTGTTCTCTCGTCAGGGGCTCAGAGAGTGCCAGGGGTGAGGTTATCTGCCTTTGCTTGCCTGCCTTAAATGGAACTGCTCCCACAAATAATAAAACTTGACATAGGAGGTAATGAGTGATCTGCAGATTTATTCTGTCTGCTCATGGCTTGAAAGCTCTTTGCGTAGAAACTTTTATTCCTGCTAAAAAATCCTGTTAACAAAGATTAATTTCAAATGTAAAGCACATAGTTAATTATCAGTGCAGTTGTAGGAATGGGGGGGGAGGGACAGTGTGTACGAGCATCATAGAATCATCATTGACTGATTTGGATGGGAGAAGACCTTCCAGTTCATCCAGTTCCACCCCTCTGCCACGGGCAGGGACACCTCCCACTATCCCAGGTTGCTCCAAGCCCCATCCAACCTGGCCTTGGACACTTCCAGGGATAGGGCAGCCACAGCTTCTCTGGGCAACGTGTGCCAGGGCCTCAGCTCCGTCACAGGGAAGAATTTCTTCCTAGTATCCAATCTAACCCTGCTTTCCATCAGTGAAGCCATTCCCCCTTGTCTTGTCGTTGCTGGGTGTTGGTGTAGGGATGGGGGTTTGTGTAGGCATGGGTGCTGTGGTGGCAGGGGGGTCTGTGCCCCATCCCTTTGCCCAGAGCTGGTTCAGGTGGTCCCAGTGCAGTCCAGGGGTGCAGCATTCTGCCGTGGATCATACAGTGCAGGCACCAATTGTCCAGCTTCTTCCTGTGGATTAGCACTGCTGCTCTTGCTGGCACCTTCCTGTGGGGTCTGCTCTGCTGCTGGAGTCTGTGTGTAAATCCCATTACCTCTAATTACATGGAGATTAATCACAAATTAAGGAGTAAGAGGAAGGTTTCCAGTTGAGATTTAAATGGAAAGCCTTTACTGATAATATTTTCATCAGTGTCCTAGAATGCTTTGCAAAGATTAATGAATAAGATCTCACAACACCTTTGCATGCCACGAAAATAATAATCCACCCATTGCAGAGGAGGAATTGCAGTCTAGAGGAAAGCCAGTGACTTTCTCAAGGTCACAGAAAAAGACATCAGAATTCCTGTTAAATGATCCCAGCTCTAAGTACCCTGTCCCTATGAAATCCCCTGGCATGTGCTGGTTTTTCTGTAAGTTTTGACAGGGTGAAGGAGGGGTATGGCTGGGCCAGGGCTACAGAACACACAATCCTTGTGCCCAAGCAGGGATGAAAATGGTAATGAATGGTCCCAAGAGGAGCATTGTGCCTTGAAGTGTGGGACTGTACTGTCCTTGGCATGCAGGACAGCAGGGTTTGAAAGGCTGCTGTCCTGGCATAAAGAGGTGACCTGTGGTTGAATTTGCGGCTCTGGAAGGGAAAGGAAATGCTGGAATTATACAAGTTCAATTGCAGCCTTCTCATCTCATAATGGTCTTGGTAAAAATAAAATATCCTCATGGTAATGAACCCGTGGGATGGAGTAAAACAGAGTTCAGGCTCTTCTGCTCCTTAAATTAAACATTGAGAAGGAATGAGCCATGCAATGGAGAGGGAGTTCACAATTGAAATGTATCTAAGTATTTAAATATTTAAATGTAACCTTTGTAGTAAAAAGTTGATTGGTGTGATGTGTCCAAAGGAAGACACTTTTATTTACCTTTTCAGTGAGGGTTCTTTGCACTGCAAACAGCTTGATGGGCCGAGCAAAGGCTCACCTGGAAGAGGTTTGCCATGGGGTGCATGGGCTTTGTCTCTTCTTGCAAGTGTCAGGATCTGTCAGGGCTTTCCTCTTCCTTCCTTGCTTTTAGTCTGCCACGCTGGTAATTTAGTTGAGAGTTTTGCTGTTTTTCAGGAATAATGATGGGGGCTTTATTTTTCATATTATTTCAGAGTAATATATGAAATTTTAGCGGGGTTTTATTTATTAATACTTATATACCTGCTCTGGCACAGCAGCTAACCACAGCCACAGCAGCAGGTTTTGTGGCAGGTTTGGAGATGTTGATGCCTTATTGTCCCTCTGTAGTGTTTGGACACACACAAGAACCCTGAGGACACAGGGCAGTCTTGGGGATCCTTGTCCAAAGCCAGCCAATCTCTTCACCAGAGGTTTTCCAGAGGAATCCATGATGCTGAGTGCTAGTCATTGTTACAGGTGGTTTTTTTGTGGGTTTTTTTGTTTGTTTTTTCATTTAATCTAGAGCAAGCCAAATACTGTGAAAACACTTGTGGTGAATATTTAGTTGTATTGTCATATGTAAGCATTTTGCTGTATCCATGGCCCTGTAGTTTGCAATTCATGAATATTTTAGCAAATTGTTTTACTAACAGGAGTGTTGCCAGGAAGCAAATGTTCCTGAATATTTGTAGAAAAGCAGATTTAACTTTGGGTTTGCAGTTACTTGCTTTGGGAGCATTATCTAAGCCCCATCTTAATACTCCTCTGGGAAGACCAGCACAGCCAATTAAAGCAAATCTTGTTTGGAAATGTGATTCTCATAACCTGCCCATGAGTAAACTGATATAAAGAGTTCTATCTCTGAATAAAGACTGACAGACAGCTGGATAAACTGTGTGCAGCTCACCCTTGGCACAGCACCTGGGTGCCTTGCAGATAAACTGGAAGCAATAGTGGCATCTCTTGAGGGCTTGCAGGCATCTCTGATATTCGGTCTGTTTTTTGAATCAGAGCTGTGCTGAGGGAAAGATTTAGAAATATATATCTTTGTTTGGCATGTCCCATGTAATGTGTAAGTTTTTGAAGGGTAACTGTACTCTGGGTTCTGTTGCTTTCTTCTGGCTTGAGTTGTAAAACAGTCTTAAAAGAAAATTACTGCAGTGCTATTTTCGTATGGCCAGTGTTCAAGTATCTATGCTTGAATTCTAGAATAACTAGGAAAAGAAATGAAGTGGCATGAATACCTACTCAGCTCAAGGACTCCAAGTGCTGTGAAGTTGCTGTGAGCTGTGCAAAGGCTGTGGCAGTGCAGGACTGTGGGGTGGGTGTTACCTGTTCAGGTGCTTCTGGGCAGGGGCTTGTAAGGAGGTGAGAGGACTCCACTCAGGGTGGAGCTCCATCTCTGTCTCAAACACTCCATTGTTTAAGCTGTACAGACACATCACAGTAGTGTGTGGTGAGGCAGCTGCTCTTTCCTGTGGACTCAATGCCATCAGTGAGAGCAGAGATTGGATTTTAGGAAGAAATTCTTCACTGTGAGGGTGCTGAGGCCCTGGCATATGTTGCCCAGAGGAGCTGTGGCTGCCCCATCCCTGGAAGTGTCCAAGGTCAGGTTGGGATGGTGCTTGGAGCAACCTGGGATAGTGAAAGGTGTCCCTGCTCATGGCAGAGGGCTGGAACTGGATGAAATGAGCTTTAAGGTCCCTTTTGATCCAAACCATTTTATGATGATTCTATGAAGTTGTGGTCACGGAGCTGCACCCCTCCATCCATGGCTTCCCACTCCTTTCCCATTTGTTCCCTTCGATGGTTGCCATCAGAATTCATCCTTCACCCTCCTAGAGGCATGTATGAGACCTGCCCATTTTCTTCAGAGATTTTTTTTCTTAGGAATAGTTTCCCATAAGCAGAAACTCAGGGGTCAGCCTATCTAAATGCAGCTGGTACAACCCTTACATTTTAGAAGAGCTCTGCATCCAGCATTTAAGTGAGGTGCTCAGCACATCTGGAAAACATCTGTCTTCAATTCATAATTTGGCATTGTCATTCTTGGAGTGACTGTAAAATGGGGCCTTGTGGAAAATGCTTAGTTCTCCTGGACACATTGTGTTTTGTGTTAATGGGGAAATGGCTTGTTAGGTCCAAACTAACTGTCAGAAAATCTTGCTGTAACTGCAGAGTGTTGAGGAAGTAAAAGGCTCTTAAGGCTAAAATTTCAGCCTCTCTGAAGCCAGGAGATTTTGGCTGCATTTTTTGGAAGAGAATTGAAAGCTAATGAAGGCATTTGGTGGCCCCACACTGGCTTTCAGCTAGCTTTTATTTTACATAATGATCTGGGGAAAATTGGAGTGCAGTTACTTTGGGCTCACTTTAGAAATGTGAACAGGTTGCAGGCTGCTGTTCTGGGCTTGTCAGTTATAGCTAATTCCTTTGGCTCTTTTAAAACAGAAATGCTTTGTTTTCCTTAGCAAATGGTGGCACAGGCAGCACACAGGGCTGCTCCAACAACAACCAGCCCAGGAAAATCATTGGAGCCCTGCCCTCCTGAGCAGTTCTCCCCCAAATCCATCCTCTGGCTGTCCTGATGGGATTTTTGACAGTTTTTTTTTTTTTTTAGGTCACATATCACCACTTTTGTAAATTGATGTCAATTTCCTAGGAGGTCGAATTTCTTCAAATTGCTTCTTTTTATTTTTCAAAGACACTATGTCTCATTTTAATTTTTTTAATTTATTTTCTGCACTGGGCTGAGGTGTTTTTCATAATGTTATGTGAACGGACATCTCTTTTTTTATTCTCTTTCAATTGTTTAATCTTGGCATTTATTTACTTAACACTTCCTTGCAGTTGCCTTCATAAAAGATGAAGAATTGGATAAGAAATGCTTCGTTATCCTGTTTGATACTGTTACACCCATGAGTGTGGCTCTAGTTTGTACTGGTATCTCGTCTGTACTGCCTTGTTCACACAAGTGAAAGTCTTTGGCAACCTGAGCTCAGGGAATGCTATCCTTCTCAAGTTAGGTTCCCATTGACAGGTGTTCTTTTGCAGTAACTTAGTACCATGAAGATAACTTATTTCTACTGACACTAAAGTACATAATATACTAACAATATTTAGAAAAGAGGCAGTATCGAATCCCCAAATCTTGTCTTCCTCCTCTTTAGAAAGGCTCCAGAGAAAGCCATCGTCCCCAACAAGGAGCTGGAGAACTCTGACATTTCAAAGTAATCAGGTAGAATTACTGCATTTCCAGATATCTTTAACCTGTTTACTGACATTTCATTCACATCATCTCATAATGTTCATTGGATCAGAAAGCAGCCTGGAGCCACATTTGCAAAATGCTTCATGAAATGTTTTGGTCTGGGAATGTGAAATCATTGTATAGGTTAAAGTATAGGCTATTTATAGGATAATCGAATGGGATATCATAGTTCTTGATTTTTTTTTTTTAAGCTTCTATGGTTTTTCCCATTTGTTTGTTATTCTAATTTCCTCTTCTTTTTGGTCACTGAGCAGACATTTCCATACTCCCAGTGTCAGGCAGTAGGCTGCCATACTCTTTGATGGGATTTCCTAACCAAGCACCAACTGGAGCCAGCCCATGAGACATGCAGGGATCCTGACAGATATTTTGAGACATATTTCAGGTGCTTATGTAAAAGAACTGGTCTGTCAGGACACAGAGCCCAGCACTGCTGTTGGAGCACCAGTCAGGAAAGATAAACTGCAAATGGAAGCTGGAATTTAAAAAATCAGTGCAGGGAAAAGGAGAGCATCAACAGTGGAAGGATCAGGGTCTTCCTCAGGTGTATCCTGAAGTGTAAAAAACCTACATTGGCTTTGCCCAAATTCAGAAATGTGCCTGATGGCAACAGGCATCTGCAATCAATAAGTTCAAAGAAAGCTGTTAAAAGCATTATGAGTGTTTGTTGTTTTCAAAGAAGAAATACCGATATTTAATTAAAATACATGAAGATCATTTTTAGGGACATTGGAAATTATATTTCAGCACTGCAGATGGCTGTTGCTCCTTGTATCTTTTGGCAGCACTGTCATGGCTTTTGAATTACGGAGTTGGAAAACATTCTACCTTGTTCAAAGAAAGGTACAAGATAATCTCATTTGGTGTGTTGAAGAAAATACTTAGCAGTCTTGTAAAAATGATCTAATTAACAGTCTTGGTCTGTATGAGCTTTTGATTGAGAAGTTGCTGTCTAAAGCCAAGCCAGGTGAGGTTTATCCCTCTTGAGACAGTTCAAATACTGAGTAAACAGGAGCTTTATTTATGAATTAATTTCTCTGATAAGTCTTGCCTTTCTATGCTGCATGAAGTTGTGCATGTTTCTAAGATACATATTAGCACTCATGTTTTTTTAAAAGTTTAAAACCAAAAAAAAAAATATATATATATATATATATATATCTTCTACTCTGACATTAATGGTAAATACTGTAAAGTGATCTTGGAGGTCTTTTCCAACCTTAATGATTCTGTGGTTCTATGTGAGGAAACTCCCAAGCACTTTGGAAGATGTTGGTCTTAATTTTCTTTCATTATTGCATTTGGCTTGATGTTTGTTAGAGCAGGAAAAAACAGTCCCTGAAATGTTTCATAACAAAAAGCACAGAGCAAGTAAAACATCAGCTATTGATTTATTGTTGTTGTATTTCCACCATCAGTTTACAGTTGTCTTTGATGAGGAACACATGAGCCCAATGATGGAAAGAGCTTTTTGTCAATAAGGGCTGCTTGTAGGAATTTAGTACCTGTAACAGATAGAAACTGGAAGGAGTAATTTTCCCCCTGTGCCTTTTGGTACTGTGAAATCTCCCCAGATTTTAAAAGCAGTGAGGAGCTGGAAGGGTGACAGATGACACAAGCAGGTTTTTGCGAAGCCTGTGCCATTGTGGCACCCTGCTCCCACTGGCTTCTGTAAAAATTCGTTCTGCCCCAGCCCTGTACTGCTGATCCATACAGCAAAAGGTGCAGACAAATGGAAAAACAGATTTTGTTAGTGTGACACAGGGAGGAGAATTGCCATGCCTCCTGTTTTAGGCTGATTTACACTTTTCTGTGTTCTTTGTGTGATGAGGAATCAACAGTTTCAATGCAAGGCTGGTCTGAAGTTTTGGTCTGAGGGATCCAGGATCTAGTTCAGGGATCTGGCTGCAACATGGATAACCTGTCAGGCAGAGGTGGCATTGGGTGTGCAGTGCAAGGCACCAAATAAAGACAAAATAGGCTGTTTCTTTTCTTCTTGGGTGTTATTGACCCATTTTTAACAGACTGTTTTGAAGAAATTATGATTAATTGGGTGTTTTAATTAGCTGATAAATAGTTTCCTACTTAATTACTTTTTCTTTATTTATGCTGTCTTTATCCAAGGGTGAGCCTGTGTCAGTGCTGACTGCAGCTTTCCAGGTCTGCCTGTGCCACAGAGAAAAGCCCATGGGAATGGGCTCTCCCTTCTGCTCCATTATTTTATTTTCAATTCCTTGTGTGGATTTATGCACTCTAATTTTTTTTCCTTTAGCAATTGATTTATAAGAATCAAGGTGAGTGGTGGAGAATTTGCACACTGAGAAAAGGCTCTTCTTTCCAGTTTTTTTTCCACCTGGCTCTCAGGTGAAAGGCCTGAGAGCACCGAGGGGCTTTTTACTGGTTTTCTGTGGATGGTGTTCCAGGTGTGGTGATCAGATGTTCTGAACAGCAGCACCAGGAGACAGTCTTCTTGCTTCTGTAGAACCAAGGAAACACTGAAAAGTTACCATACTTGGGAGGAAAACCTTTTAATTTTAGTTTCATTAAGTAACTTCCCCTAAAAACAGCACTGTAAATGAATACCTCAGTAATAAAGTACATTGTTTTAAACCAAAACAAAATTAAAATGATTAAAGACCACAAAATCAGGTTGAAAATTGAGAGAAACTGCAGCTCATAAAAATATTCTTGTCTTGGAGGCTTTGAGTCAATGCAAGAAGGAATTCTCTGCATGAATAAACTATAATAATTTTTAAATAATTGCTGTTAACACTTTTGTTGACTACCTAAGTACACGCTGACATATGGTGTGTCAGCATGAAGCACTGATTTAGAGTTTGATGTTCTATACCAGTTTTCAAGCTGTTAGATGTAAGCTGGAGGAAGCATTATGTAAGCAGACAGGTGGCAAGGATTCAGCAGCTTGGTCAGCAGGTGGGATTCTGGCCTGCTGCTTGCCATGGAAAACCCGTGCTTTCCTCCTACCTCACTGACCTCTTTTCCCTATCTCCACTTTTTTTCTCCTTTTCCCACTGTTTTTTTAGCATCCTGTGCTTTGCTGGGATAGCATCCCCAGCCCAGCTGGGGTCTTTGAGGCCCTACAGCTCTTCTTAAGGCAAAAATCAAAATTTCCCTACAAGACAGGGGAGGAGGAAGAGAAGGAGGCACATTCTTCTTTTATGCCAATGAAAAAGCTTCTAAAAGCTGCAGGTGAGCATTGCAAACCAGCTCTGTGAATTTTGCAACTTAAAAGCATCCTATTTATTGTTTTTAAAAGCATGCACATTTTCCTCTATGAGTTTTAAAACTTGCATGCTTCAGTAGCCCCCTTTGTGTAGCTTTTGTGAGTTTCTTGCTGCGACAGTTGCAGGCGAAGATGCTCAGAGCTGTCTTCGGAAGCTTCAGCTTTTGAAAAGGAAATGCTGGCACTTTTCCCAATTTTCTGCCATCTGTTGGAAACAACCTCCAAAAGCCAGAACTTGTACCTACTCTGTAAAAGTTTCCAGGTGGGAAATCAGAGTATTATAAAGACTGGGTGTAAAGTAATACCATGTTAATGCAATGTGTGTGCAATTGCTTATTCCAGTTAGTTCCAAACCTCACATAGTTTGGGCTGAGCCCCCATAGACCACGTGGAAGTGTCTAAGGTCACTTTGGGTCCTTTAGAGATGGCTTGTACTTCCTGATTTATAGAAATGATCTACAAGAAGGTGTATCCAAGATGTTTGGAGTAGAGAAGGAAGAGTGGCTTGTTTGATTCCTTCTTTTCCCTCTTGTCTCCCCTCCTCACTTCGTCTCTTCTGCTTTTTAAATTCTTTTTCTGTAACTCAAGATGCTGCAGTTTTTTTCTGGGGAAGCTTAGCAGCAGAGATGTGCTGATTGTGGAGCAACAGGAAATCTGTGGTGTGAGGAGCAATTGAAGACGTTCTCAGCTGGAAGCAAAGCTCCTTGCCAGGCTCAGCACAGCCGAATTTGTCAGTGCTCAGCAAGCAGCAGCAGATGTGAGGCTGGTGTTGAAAGCAGCAGGTCTGTGGGGAGCCTCAAGAGCAGCGTGCACAGGGAAACCCGGAGTTCATCCGTGGGGTGCTGGGAAATCACCTGTGCTGACTCTGACATCAAAGCCTGCCTATCTCTGGCAAAAGGCACATGCTCAGGGATCAAGGAATTCTCGCACGTGCAGGAGACATGCAGAGTGAGAGTGGGGAGTGTTATAGAAGATGTTGCTTTCGTTCTTTCTCAGGAGGAGTGAGTGTATCCTTTCTCTGCCCATCATCTATTGGACACACAAACTGCACCCAGAATTTTATATAAATAACCCCCATAGGAATGTCAGCTGCTGGGTTTAAGCACATGTTTTAAAGACATCATAGAGTAAGAGGAGAAGGAGGCAATATGAATAAGTAAATTTTTACATACTGTAAGAATGTAGTTCTTTCATTGCACTTGGACTTTTGGGGCCTTACACAACTTTAGCACAAGTTGGGATTTCTTTTTTAGCTTTTGAGTGTTATTATGATTGGATGAAGCATTAATTGTTGAAGCCCTCAACAACTGCACTTCAGTAAATATGTGAAAAAGTGAATGTAAATAGAACTCAGCAAATGAAATGCAAATATGTTTATTTGTGTAAAATGTGTCCTCATATCTTGCAGGCAAATTTACATTTTTAAGGAGCTGCTTTGAAACACCATCTGCAGAAATCCCTTAATATTAAATAAATTAATTTTTATCTTCAGACTGGATTCACGTGTAGAAGTAGCCAAATGTATTCTTAATACAAAGTAATTCTACAGCATCATGCACTGTGTCTAATGCCTCAGCATTTTAATGGATTCTGGTTTAATTGCTCATACCCCCCAGCTGAAAGCCACAGCTGAAGGTGGTTTCTCCTGGTTCTTCTGAGGATTTGAAAGCCTGAGAAATTCCTGGGGTCATAGCATAAGCAAACACTTTTGCTAAGCATTTTCCCTGCATTTGGAGTAGGAGAACAGCTCCAGCAAACCAAGCTGCAGGCTGGGGCTCTGGGCTGATGCTCGTGGAGGAGCCTTTGGGTTTTGCACCCCAAGTCCCTGCAGCCTGAAAAAAAATAATTGATGTGTCATTTTGCTCTGAAAGTCAGTGCCATATGCCCAGTGAGCTCAGACAGAGTACTGATAATTCCTAAAATCTCTCTGAGCCTCAGCATAACTGCAGAGCTTTGCCATTTGATTCTGCAGGCTTATCCCAAATCAACCTCTATTAAAATGGAATTACTTGGCAGGAGTAAGTCCGGGGAGCTCTTGGCTTTCCAGCACACTGATGGCTCCTAGTAGATGTTCCCAAATTCTTGTGGACACTTTAGCACTTTCTCAGATTGATGTGTCTGTTACTCTTCCAATGGCCAAAGGTTACCACAGGAGGAGGCAGGGCCTGGGTTTAGGTTTGGTGTGCCCCAGAGTGAAAACTCATTCTGGGTTTGCTGACTGACCATCACAAGTTTGGATTTCTCCTGGTGAGATTTGGTTTCTGTCAGTGCCCAGATAATGGCTCTGCAGCCAGTTGGGGGAATTTGGAATCTGTGGCTGTGCTCGCTGCTGGAACAGGGGGTGTGAGTCAGTGGGGGGTGAGGATGAAAGCGAGTAGTTCTAGATGGTGTCTGCTTAAGTCTTTGATAGCTTGTAGTAAAATCTTACCAGCAACTCAGTTCACGTCATGTCTTTAACCGCTTGTGAAATAAATATAACTGACAGCTCTGCACGCAGCAATGCACCATTGGTGCACAGAATATTTTTCATTTGAAGCAACCCAGAGGCAGAAATAGATGAAATGCTTGGAGCGGCAGCCTGCATACCCACAGCATGTGTCACTGCGCCAGGGATGAGTGACACATGTCCTGATGGATTTGGGATGGCAGTCGCTCAGACGGTTTTCTGTACTGATAATGAAAACAGTGCCCAAATCTGATTTGAGATCTGAAAATGGGAAAAGCGATGTAAGCAGCTGAAATGTATCATTTACCTCGGGAAGCCTTGTCGCTTGGATTGCCAGGGGAAAGTAAGGAAGAGAAAACACCTTCCAGTGTTCAGCTTAACCCCCCTGGAACAGGAGATGTCAGGATGTGACCAGGGTGCAGAGTGAATGTTTAGAGGGCAGTTTAATTTGCACCAGTGTGACATAAATTCATCTTGGAGAATTCCCCTGGTAAAGCACACAGGTCTGTGTGACAAACTTCCTTTTTTTTTTTTTTTTTTTTGACCCTCTTGCATGTTTTCTTTCAAGAGAGATGAAGATGCGTCTTCTTCCCAGCTGCCCTTTTGCTCTCTTGGGTTGCAATGTTGTGTTACTTCGTAAAGTCACTGGAGTTGGAAAAGCCCTCCGAGATTATCAAGTCCAGCCCTTAACCCAGTGCTGCCACTGGCAAGCCCACCACTAAACCATGACCCAAGTGCCACAAATCTGTTAAATGCCTCCAGGGATGATGACTCCACCACTGCCCTGCGCAGCCCGTTCAAGGCTGACTGACCCTTCCTATGAAGACATTTTCCCCAGTATCCAATCTAAACCTCCACTTGTGCAACTTTAGGCCATTCTGTGAAACTCTGGTCTTTTCCACTTCCATGGATGAGAGCTCATTCTCAGTGCTGGGGGCTGGAGCTATGTGTGCTGCTGTAGAGGTGTTAATCATCGTGTTGGAGGCGGGGGTGAAGTCAGTATCTGTTCATGAGAGCTTGTCATTAGTGCTGACATTAGAATGCCTCATTCCTTTTTCAGTAGGTGTTGTTTTAGATATAGAACAGAAAAAGGGAATCTATACTATGGCTAAAGGTACTCCAGAACAGTGTATTTATGGCTCTTGTTGCACTTTGATGATTGTGGGTTGATTTTTTCCTAGGAAAAAAATGTTCTTTCCGTTGTATTTTATGAAGAATTAGTGACATCTGGTGATCACTTATAATGAGCCCTCTCAAGACTGCGGACAGAAATAAACCTTTTAGTCATAAAGATTTGTCTTGCAACATGTCTGAGAGAGCAACTGCAATTAGCGCGTAATCCCTGCCCGCTGCTCAGCTTGGGGACATTCAGAACCTGTGTCAGGGAAAATACTGGTTTGAGCATATTACAAAATGAAAAAGGTTGTTCCCTGGCTCTTAGGTCTAATTGAATAAAGGCCTGTCCAAATTAAAAGGGCAGCACTGATGCTGTGGACCCAGTGAGATGGGTGCAGTGAGTGTCAGGGGGGATGTTTGCAGGATCAGAACAACTCTGTCGTCAGTTAAATGCATTTATATTTGTGGGCAGAGGGTAGAGGTGTTTTACTTCAGAGTTTTGTCATTTGTTTTTGAAGTCTTATAAAGCAAAAGTGAAATAATGGAAGGCTGTTTTGGTGTTCTGCAGTGTATGATGCCAATTGATGATGAATTGATCAGGCAGGGAGGTTCCATTCCTGCTCCATCCATGAATCTTCATAATGCTGGGTTTCCCAGTTGGCACTGAAGCCCTTCAGGTGTACCTGGATATGCTGCCAGCAGCCACATGGGCTTTTTGCCTCTCCTATAAGGAAAGGCTGAGAAAATTGAGGTTGTTCACCCTGGAGAAGAGAAGGCTTTGGAGAGATCTTAGAGCACCTTCCAGTACCTAAACTGGCCACAGGAGAGCTGGAGATGGACTTTGCACAAGGGTCTGGAGTGACAGGACAAGGGAGAATGGTTTCATACTGAGAGAGGGCAGGGTTAGATTGGATCTTAGGAAGAAATTCTCTGTGATGGTGGTGAGGCCCTGGCACAGGTTGCTCAGAGAAGCTGTGGATTCTCATGCCTGGAAGTGCTCCAGTTGAGATTGGATGGGATTTGGAGCTACCTGGTATAGTGGAAGGTGTCCCTGGCCCTGACAGGAGTGTTGGATCCAGATGGCCTTTAAAAGTCCCTTCCAACCCAAACTATGCTATAATTTCATAAATAGGATGGTTTGCATCAATTGTCTCTACTGTTGGTTTTCTTAATCAAGTCCCAAGCTGTTAATACCTTTCTTGGTACTCTTTGATGTGGGGAAGGTTGGGTTGCCATGGGTTGCTCTGTGAATCTGAACTTAAGGTAGCCCTAAGGTGTACATTAACATCTTTTGAAGGAAAGAAGTATGTTGGCTTGATTGTAGAACTTTGCCTGGTTTTACTGATAGTGAAACCATCTCTAGTCATACTATGTTGCCTTTGTTTGTAAAACAAAGTAAAGATTTAAAATGTTTTTCATTTTAGAGCACTTGGCCCTGGTTTGTGTTCTATAATGGCTTTTTAGAAAATTTTTAGATTTTTTTTTTTATTCAGTGAAAATCATGCATATGTCTGAAGTCTGATGATATTTTAATTTTCTAAATAGTATTCTTGCTCATAAAAATCTGTCCTTCTGTTTTAAAAAACTTTGAAGAGAATTATGGGTTAGTTAAAATATTAAATTGAAAATTCAGAGTCTGCTCTGATTGACTCCTTCTTTCTCAATGTGCTCTGCCTTGGAGCTGTCCTATGATTTTAAACAAACAGAAAAAATTTTAAACAAACAGAAATTCAGGAAATGGGAAATAGCCCTCAAGGAAATCCTACCCATTTTATGTGAAGCTAGCTTTATAGAAGAGATTTGGACACTTAATTCTTTGAATGCAAGTGCTAAAGCTGAGTAAAAATAGATCTATTTCATGCATATGGTGCAACTTTCAAGGAACAGAGTTTTAACTCAACTTTGCTCTCAGTATTCTGAATTTTGCTCTGTGTTTCAGAAGGGGGGCAGCTGTTCATGTGCTTTGTGTGGTGCCAACCTGCAGCTGCTTTCACTGAATGGAAAACTCTGAAAAAAATCTTGGGTTGGATTTAATTTTAAGAAAGATCTCTCCAGATTATTTGAATTGAGCACGTGTAAGGCCTGCATGCATAATCTCTGGAGAAAGTGTGGGTTGTTGTGAATAAAGTGAGTTGTAAAACACTGAAGAAATGGCCACAGTAGCATTTCTCTTATTTCTTTGATCAAGTACAATCTTCTCTTGCTGCTCGGTTTTGTAGTCATTTTGAAAATAGCGTCTTTCTAATCATATGCAGAAAAGTTCTCTTCCTTCCTGTCTGTGTGACTTTCTCTTTGCAACCCCATGAATAGATAATCAATGGAAGAGGCTCAGTCTTAGACCCTGGCTGACCCTCCATTGTTTTCCGGTGCACAAATAGATGAAGTTATTGATAATATCTCTGGATTAAATGGAAAACAAAGCAATAGCTGGCTCCTTGCAGGCACAGGGTAATGACACAGCTGATATGGAAACCATATCTTTATCAGCTTTTTATCTCACTGGTTTGCCAGGGGAGATACCAGTGCAAGGAACAGCTTGGAAACAATAGTCAATAACTTGTACTCTGTTCTGTGCAGGGAGGTGGGACTTAGAGTGGTGTGACCTTGGTTTGTGGTTCTGAGTGGCCAGATAAAGAGAATTCTAGAATGGTTTGTGCTGGAAGGGACCTCAAAGAGCATCCACTTCCACCCCCTCTTCCATGGGCAGGAACACCTCTCACTAGACCAGGTGACTCCAAGCCCCACCCAACCTGGCCTGGTTCTGTTCAAGGGATGGGGCACCCACAGCTTCTCTGTGTAAGGTGCCAATGCCTCACTACTGTTCAAGTAAATGTCTTCCTAATACTGTGGATAATTCACAGCTGGTTTTCAATAGCTGGGCACCAATGCAGTATGCTCTCTAATGTGTTATGAACTTCCTGACTAATTTCAATCAAATTGGACAACAGTGGTGCAGAACTGCATGGTGGTTTTCATGAAATTTGAGCCCCTGTTGTAGTTGTCTGTGGAAGGTCGACTGGAGCTGAATTTTGTGAGATGCTGGAGAGCTGACATAAAGGAGAGTCATTACATGTGAAAAGATTTGCAGATTAGCTCATTATGTGCCAGTGCTCTGGGAACAATTTCTTTGTTGCACAGGAGGAGCCAGCCAGCTTAGGTGCCAGGACTTAGAAGAGGGATGGAAAGCCTCTGCTTCTCTTGGATGTCCCCAGCATTTATTGTGTACTAGATCCAGTTTCTGCTGTAGCTGTTGCTGCACAGCTGTTTGGTTGGGTTACATTTGGTTTTCCAGCCCTGAGAGGAGGAGTGGTGGGTGTTGGGGCACAAGGAGTTTGAAGGACAGATGGAAGCCACATCCCGGCCCTCCTGACCCATGGGTGTTTCACTCCTCGTTCCCTCTCACCTCTCTTTAATTTTGGTCTAGATCTGCTGGGTACACCTTGTAGAGGAGCTGAGAAAATGCGGATGCTTTCTTTTTAAAGACATGGAAGGATTAGATCTCTTTTCATTATTTTACTTTATCTCCTTTCCAAAATATCAATGCCTGAGCCAGGAGCCTCTGTCCCTGGTGACAGCTTCAGCGTGGGTCCCCAATTCCCATTTGATTGTTAAATTGAATTATTCCCTGCTTTATCTTTGAAAGCAAAACCATGTTATCATCTTCTGAATGTGTTTGCAGACTATAACCATTTCCATTCTTCTGCAGGATACAATGCAGCAAACCTTAATCAGATGGCTATAAAGCTTGGATTTATGGTGTTTCAGTCTTTAAGATTTTCATATTAATTAAGATTTTTGAGAATGTCTCGCAGGTTTCCCTTCTGCATTTTATTGTTCATTTTAGCACCCTTTTTTGTCCTGCTTCTATGCAATAATTTTTGTACTCTTACTCATTGAACCACAAAATTATTTGGATGGGAAGGAGCCTGTAAAGACCATCTAATTTCAACCCTCTACCATGGGCATGAAAGAGACACCTTTCAATAAACCAGGTTTCTCCAAGCCCTGTTCAACCTGGCCTGAAACACTTCCAGGAAAGGGGCAGCCACAGCTTCTCTGGGCATCCTGTGCCAGTGTTGAGACCTCAGTCATCACTGGCAGCACAGAGCTTTGTCAGCCTGTGACATCAGCAGTTCATCCTTGACAGATGTTGGGGATGTTGCTCTGTCTTCTCTCAAAAGACATTATCTTTGGTTTTTTGATGAGGAGATATCTGCCTATGCTAGGGACATCAGCTCAGCTGCTTGATTCCTGTGAGCCCCAGTGAAACAGCATTTTGGTTATTAGCTATTTAGAAAATGGCTATATCTTTAAAAATGATTTTTAAATTCTGTATTTTTAACACTTTTCCTGTCCAGGAAAGAGAGAGATGCCAACTCCTCTGGGAACTGTGATTGCATGGAGTGTGTTTTTCTGATGATGCCATGGAGGCAGTAGGAAGTTGTATGTGACATTGGCCTTAGCTTTTCTTTGTGCTCCATGTTCACTGCCTGTGCCAGCAGCCTCCTTGTAGTGAGTCAGGGTCATTTCAAAGCTTGCCAAGTTCTGGGTCCTTCGTACTTACCCTCTAACAAGGCCTTGCTTTCTGCCCTGGAAGTCAGCATTCAATTTCCTCTAATGGCAGATTTGTTTCGGAGGTTAGGAAAGGCAGCAGTGAATTACTATATGGCTCCTTATTCATTGTCCATATAAAAGAGATGCTCTTGAATTGGAAATAAAGGTGGAAGAACAGCAGACTTTTCTGAAGACTTTTTATTATGTGGACTAGATCCTCCTGATCTTGCTTTGCTTCGTTTCTGGCATCTGTAAAACCCTCTGCTCTAGCATGGATGTGCCAGCAACAGAGCGGGGGTGGATGCTGGACCAGGTCAAGGGGATGCTCTATCTTTTCATGGTGGCTCATTGTACTAGGGAAAGCCCAGTGTCTCTGGGAATAACTGGGCGGAAAAAGTCTGTATAGGAAGACTGTTGGAAGTTTGTTATCCTTCAAAATTGGAGCTGTTTTTAGAATAAATTTTCTTCTAGCTACTGGTCTGGGAAATGTTTGTCTTGGTCCACAAGATCATCTGACTCCTGTGTATCTTAACTCCCTGGATTAATGTGAACAGACATTTAATTGAACTGTGTATTTTTCTTTTGCTGTTAATTTAATGTTTTATTTGTAAGCAGTGGGGAAAAGCACTGCAGAAAGTATCCAGTCACCAGAGAGTGACATTGTGAGTGACATTGTCGCTGACAATATTTGTTACTTCTGTCATATTTCATTCTACATGCCCACCAGGTTTTCCAAAACTTTGTTGTTTTACCTGGAATTGTGCCCTTCTTGACAGTCCTGTTGTTTTATCTGTGCTGTTTTCTGCAGACTAAATTATGAGCTTGAGTAATCTCTATTTATTTCTCAGTCAGGCCAGTGTGATCTGGGGACTGTGAGAGACGATGTTTTGCTCTAACGTGGCTGGCTCTGAACCTCATTAGGAGCCATCATTAGAGGAAAGAGTTTTTTACTGGGGGATGTTTTGATTTGTTTTCTGCTTTCCACATCTGCAGCACCTTGAAAGGACACTTGGCAGCATCACACCTTTCTTCTGAACTACCAGGACTGACTCAACCCATGAGTTGTGCTTTTTCCACTCCAAAAAATCATGACCATCTAAAACCAAAGACAGCTCTCTGAGAAGGTCCTGATGATTTGAAGATACCCCAATGCTCAAGCTGGGGGAAGCAGGGGTTATGTATGTGGACATGAATGTGGTGCTGGGTCCCAGTGCCATGTTGTGGCCCGATCACATCCTTCTCTTCCTCAGCACGAGCCTGTTGAGCAGTGTTGGGGAGGTTGGTGCAGAAGAATGGAATTGATACAGAGCAATGTGCACACCTGGTGACTCAATATCAGGGAATGGTGACACTGACAGCACGCTGAGCTGTTGCCTTTGTGCTGTTCTCAGTATCAAATAAAAACCTGGTTTATGTTTTAGGGACTCTGCAGAGAACATAGCTTGTGATTGCAAACAGCTCTATAGGACTGCATTTTACAGGATAGCATGTTTGCTGTGTCTGAATAATTGCACTGAAGAGGAATCAATAACCTATAGATTTTATAGAAGTAAAGGATGTTTCCTGTCTGCTCCAAGTAGCCATGACTTGGGTGGACATTGAAGTATTGCCTCTCTTTCAGGTAGGCTGGATAGAGTCACTGTAGGACTTGCCTTTATATTTAGTTTTAATTTCAGTCTTGATTTTGTGATCTGTTAGCTCCATTAAGTTATTTAGGAGCTATGATCACCAATATTTTGGTAAGAACATACAGATAGTAATCATGGTGTGAATAGGCCATTTCTCATTATTTCTATTGACTTTGATGTGCTTATATTATCATTTCAAGATACTGATTTGAATTTAATACTGTTTAGAAAACAAATACATGTCCAAATTGGCTCCAGATGTGTTTCATTTAATTTTGTGCCTTTCAAGATGTTTTTAACAGCTGATGTATGATTGTGGAGGGAGATTGCCAAAACAGATGCTTTCTTTCAAGTCGAAGAAGCAGAAACTCTTCATCGAAAGCATGACAGAATTTTTTTCCAGTGTTTAAAAAGAATCTCTAATTATATATTTTAATGAAAGGAAATTTCTTTTGGCTCTGCATTTAAAAAAGTGTCAAACATAAATAGTTCTCCTGCCAAGACATCCATTTCCAGGTATTTCCAGCATTGAGGTTAGGAGAGTTTAAGGCTGGAAGGGTGACAATGGGACTATGGCATTAGTAGAGCTACATACTTGAATGATTTCAAAGGGATGGATCTCTGCTGAAGAACACCATTTAAACATTGCAGAGGGAAAGAAAATAATGAAGTAAACAAGTCTAAACCAGGTGCTGTGGATGTTTTGAAAGTTGTTGGCTCTGACTCATTAGATGCCTTTTTTCCCTGCAGAAAATACTAATATTTCCCTTGTAATAGGGCATTTAAGGAAGAGCAGTACAGTTCCATTTCTAGAATTTTTATTTTCTAATTTGCAATGTGTTCTTCTGAAAGCATAAGCTTTCCCATGCAGTGGATGCTCACTTGCAAAAGCTTTACTCCTATTAGGGACCTGGCTGAAGCAGTTTAGGGCACGATTTTTGACCACAAGACATCCAGTGCTGAATTTGCCAGCAAGCAGCTCCCCTGTGTCCTCCTGTCTCAGACCCACAGAGAGATGAGCCCTACGATTGCTGCACTGTGTCCTTGTATGTACATTATGTACATAAATGTATATAAAGGTATTATCATAATATGCATGCCCTGCTGAGGTGCTTGAATATGGAGCCATGTGCTGTCACCAAGGTCAGGATAGTTTAGATTAAAGAATTCCTGAGTCTATAGGTCAAGATGCTTCCCAACCTCAGTTCTGGCCTTAGGAGCAATAATGGAATTTAATGTCTTTGTGGTCTGAATCACGATGTGTGTTTGAGAGGTGTTTAGTTAAGCTTCATATTTAATCTTGTAAAGAATAAAAATAATCCCAACCATATAGATCAATATATGTTCCAGGTCCTGTCTAGGAGATGCAGCTGATTATTTAATTTTTGCAAGTTTTAGAGTTAAAACCTTCATCTGCAGTCTTAGTGCAAGGCAGTCTCTTAATGACTGTGAAAAAGCACTGTTAAAAGATGGTATCAACCCCTTCTCCCCCCTACCTTTTGATGCATATTTGGGTTATTTTCAAGCTTATAGGCAGTGTATTAGAAAAGCTGACATGCAGATAAGCAATAGCTGATGACTTTGGAGCCAAGGGATTAGTTTTGTGCTCGCTGCTGAGGACTGCTCCCATTTTTTACTTACTAGTGCAACCTCCACAAGGCTTGACACTGTCTCACAGCAGTGCCATCATGGTGGAATGATGGAGGATGTTGCTGGTGACATCCTTCCTTAGAAAGTGTCCTAATTTGTCAACCTTCTTAGTGCCAAGGCTCCTGCAATTGTACTTTGTCAGCATTCCTTGAAGGAAATACTGTAGCTGCAGTCTTTTCTTTTATGGCTCAGTCCCATCTGCAGGTACTTCTGTCAGGTGTTGTTTTAAAAGTGCCATTATCACATCTTGAACGGTGCTACCTTGTTTTTGCCTGAGGTATTCATTGGATCAGTGGAAGAGCCAAGAGAGCATGTGGGGAGGGAAGTGCCATGGAATGAGGCATTGGCCAAATGTGTGTTAATTACACCTCCTTCCATTACGAATATGTGCTCATGGAAAAAGTGTGCTTGTGGAGCATGATCCCTTCTCAGATAAAGTCTTCCTAAATGGCTTTTGAGGAGTTAACAAATTAAGACTGGGAAAACAATTTTATTTTTATGTCTCTCTGGTTTCTGATAATGGGTTGGGTTTTTTTTAAAGTTCAGGCTTAGCTTCCTTAAAATGTCTTTTTACCTAGAATCAGAGTCACAGAATGGTGTGGGTTGGAAGGGACCTTAAAATCATCTCTTTCCAACCCCCTGCCATGGGTAGGGAACCTGAAACACCTTGGAGATCTTCCACCTGACATAAAAATTGAATTCTTTTGTAATATGTAATGAATTAAAGTTTTGACATTTGAATATCAGTAAGAAAGGAATTATGCCATAATATGCCACAAAGCTCCTGAGACAAAAGATCCCAATAAAGTTTTGCAGGGAAAGGCTGTTCATTAGCAGAAGGAGACTATGCATGGCTTTCCAGGGCCAGGACAGGGTTTGGAAGGCTCTGGGACTGGCTTCTTGTGAAACTCCAAACACCCAGGGTTTCACAAGAAACAGGTACCTCAGGGCTGGGTGTATGGAGGGAACAGCAGATTCTTTCAGAAGGGAGTGAATGAACTGGAAGTCAAAAGGACTAAATAAGATTTTCAAAGACATGGAGAAAAAGTGACCTTTTCTGCAGTGGCACAGCCAGAGAATGGTCTGGTTTCTTTGTGTGTCATGGGAAACAATGATGATTTTAATGAGCATTATTAAAGATGCTGCTCCTCTTGACATCTGCTGGGTTGCTTAGGGCCTTGATGTGTGTTGCGTTTTCCATGGATGTGGGGATAAGAAGTGATGGGCACCATGGTTTGCAAGGAAACTGCTGTGTGGGAATGCACTTCTGTAGTTTTTCAATGTCTGTGGTACAAGCATCTTAGATTCCATAGGTGGCATTGCTGTTGACCTTCTACACCCTTAGCAGAGATCCAGATGTGTAATCTTTCTGTTTCTTTTTTGTAAAAGTCAATGGGTTTACACTGCTGCTACAAATCTACTCACAAATACCACCATCACATTTCATGAATGGGTCACTTGCAATATCTTTGAAATACGAATTAGACCAACAGGCTACTGGCTGGTATATTTGGGATGCCAGGATACTGCCTTATGTGAGATAGCAATATATTTTTTTCACAGCTGAATATAAATTTATCTGACAGCCATAGATATATTTTCTGCTTCAGTGATTGCAGCTCAAAACATTTTGTGGTTTTACAAATTCTAGCATATGAAGCATAAAATTTTAGAATATTAGTTTTTAAAGTTTTCAGATATTTGGCTGCCATTATATTAAGAAGAACAAAACTCAAGAGGTTAGTTTATTTGCTTAGGTAAGTTTGACCTGGGAGATTTGTCCCATTAATGTGACTGGCCACTGCTTATCAGAGGGCATCAGCCAACAGAGGAATGGTTAATTTGTTTTCATTTCATGTGGATGCAGACAAAGCTATCAAATAATGGTCTGAATGTTATGTTTTTCTTACAGAGGTCATTCCAGCCCAGGGAGATGAAATTACCAAACTTGTATCTTACATGGGTTGGAAATTAAACACAGAAAATTGAGTTAATTTGTTCGTTCCTTCATTAGATTTTATTGGCTGCAGGAAAGAGATCTTGAAATAAATAAACAAAGACAGATCCTGATTCCGGTCATCTTTTCTGTGCTGCAAATGAAGACTAAGTCCAGCAAATTCAGTGATATTCCCTTGTGGTAGAAGTGGGGTGAGGAGAGTGGGAGCAATTCTCTGTAAAAAATGCAGACAAGGGGAGAAAAACGTGATCACTCTGTAGTTGCAGCATGAATATGTTAGCTTTCACTTCTTTTAAAGGCAAAGTGATAAAGACATGGGAGACTTTTGGTGCTGTTTTGATTGCTGTGGTTTTGTGATGCATAAAAGCTGGGCAGGGCTGTAAGTTGACTGGGGGCAATGGTGTGCAGGTTGATTTCATCACCTCCACGTAGTTTGGCTGAATTTTAATTCAAGTTTGAACATTGATTCTTATTTTTACTTTTGTCACATTTCAAGCAGCTTAGCAGAAGAATCCTAGAATGATGCATCTTAGTTTGTACATCACAAAACCACATGGTGTATGAGAAAGACCTGACATGACTGAGGGACTGGCCCAGCATTAAATTCCTTGGCTCACCCTCCAGAGCAGGAACTTTCACTCATTTTCTATGTAGTGCTAAAGACAAGGAGAAAAGCCTTTGTGCAAGACCACGTTTGATCCTCATTACCATTGAGGTTTTTCAGGGTGTGTTAGCAAGAGACCCAGATCATATGGGAAGGTTTTCACTGAGAAAGCCAGCATTTGTCTCAACAAACCTTATTATCTTACTGAACCTGCCATGAGGGAAGGACTTCCTTACATAAAACTTAACTACATCTCTTCCTCAGAGCACTTGGTATCCAGACTTTTGCTCTCTTTGTAATGCCAGAACAGGCACTCAGCAGCAATGCAGTGACTTATTCGTGCCTTGTGCTGCAGGTTGAGTTGAATCAGTCTCCAGAAAAAGAAGGAAAATCACTTGGGGTACCCAGTTTCTGGAAGTGCAAGGCATAAGCATTAGTTCTTCCTTTAAAGCCCTCAACAAATAGAATTTATGTCAATAAAAATGTGTTGAACCCAACTTACTGTTACCTAACTGCTTCTTTGAGCCAAGAGCACCTAAAGCTGTGCAGCATTTTAACAATTTGCTCTGCTGCAGTATTGAATTTTAGTCTCCACTGTAAGAAACCTCCAAGTTTTGTCCTCTCCAGGAGTTTGAGTTTCATTTGGGTCCTCACTTGTGTTGTTTGGACACAGCTAGATGGGATTTGTGAAGATTGAAGATTGGCTGTAAGCTGGTAATAAGCCCAAACCCTTGTGACACTTTAGGGTTACTGTAAGCGTAAGGACATGAAGACATGTCAGTTCATCAGGGCTCTGGGAGCCAAAGGATGCATCATTTGGATCTGTCACTTGTGTCACCTGTTATAGTTAATGCATTTGAAATAAATATTGTGTGGTATGAATTTGGAGCAGAGAATGAAATGAAAAGATTTCCTGGGATAGGAAACAAATTCATAGCTGAGGGTCTGCTGCAGTGCTGTTTGGGCAGAAAGGAGTTAAGATAGAAAAGGTTTTGAAGACCGTCCTCTAAATGGCTTAAATTCCTTTTGGGAGAATCTGGAGATGTGCTTTCATCTTCTTCCCTCTTTCTTTTCTAATCTTCAAACCCTCTCTGATGCTGGGGATGTGTTTACATGGGGAAAGCATTTCTTGTCCATATGAGAGATGGAAATCTGGGGAGCCCCTTTCTTTAGGGAGGTCTAGAGGGAGCCTGTTGAGGCAGAGCATGAGCTGAAGCCATGCAAGAGAGGGACAGAAGTGCCAGTGCTGTGCCTGGGCAGCTCCTATGGGACCATTGCTCCCTTTGTTCCAGCTCTTAAGCTGTGTTAATTCCCTCTCAATGTAGTGCTCTCATGGATCAAAACACATGGATCAAAAGTCATTTGTCATTCATGCTTTTCCCTGGAATATGGCACTCTCAGTGCTGAAAATCTTCAGGAAAAACATGTTTTCATCCTGTTATTGCTGTGGTAAGAAGCTTCCCTCTGTACTTTAGTGACATATATAATGAAAAATCCCACTGCCAGCAGTTGGTGTGGGGATATTGTTATCTTGACAGGCCTCCAGCAGATCTACTCCAGAATTGGTACCCTGAACTGCAGAAAGGTTATTTGACTTGTCTGTAGCAAAGCACTTCCAGTGCTCAGATAACTGTCCAATTCACTATCCATCATTATAGTGCTTAAGAGAAAATATTAAAAATCCACAAAAAAGAGGAGAGAAATTCATACCCAAAATCCAGCCTGCAGCATTGGTGAGCTTTTATTTATTCATTCTGTTGCTTGTTCTGCTGTATTTGCTGTTCGTAACATGGATTTGGAGCAGAAATACAAATCTTATTGTTTCAGTTGCCTGGGCTCTGAAGGGAGAGGACAAGGAGCAGTGATGTGGATTTGTGGTGTAAATGGGAAGTTAGAGTAGATAAATCTGTGGTTTTCTCTCTGTTGGAGCTGCCTTTTATAGAAAGGTCAAGGTGTATTCAGAGGTTGTGTTGAATGCTCTGGTTGATTGGGCAGGTTGGTGCAATAGGCATTGGAGTCCTCATCTGCACTGTTTGTCATATGGAAAGAATTGGGTTTATCACTTTATGTAGTTTGGCCATTAAGTGGCACAGTTTCACTCTCCATAATGGAACAGGGTATTGGTTTATGGAGTGCCCTATGTGTATGACACTATATATGTGTGTGATTATAATAAACTAAAATAAAATCCAATCATGCTTTTGCAAACCTTTATATCTACTAAATGGAGTACTTTTGACCTCTTTAAATTCTGGAGGAGTAGTTGTCCTACTCAAGTCCACATGTGCATGTTGTAGATGTTTCCCTTTAATCTGTTGTTTCTGGACTAATATAAAATTTTTCTGTGTGAAGTTTCTTACCCCTTCTTAATTCTTGCTTTCCCTCTCCCTTGTGCATGTTTTCCTCTTCAGAAGCTAACATTTTATAATTGCAGTAACGCCCTTTAGGGTGTATGTTATGGTCTACTAATGAGATGCCTGAGAGGTCTCCTAATGACATCTGAACAACAGGCACAGCACATTGTTATCAGACCATTACACACATCCTTAACAATAATAAATACTCCTGCTTACTGTAATTACATGTGTTGTCCTTTAGTGCTCAGTAAGAGGATAGGGGAGACTCCACAGTTCAAGTTCAGGGTGGGGAAGTGCTGTAAATCAGCAGTGTTTTGCAGAGGATTTCTTTGAATGCCTTTGAGGATGTGGAAGGACACAGTCTAGGGAGAATTATCGTCTTTTCCTCTTGCTTTTGGATTTAAAATGTCATGAGAATTGCTTCCCTGTGTGTGCACATACCCTCTGCTCTCCCTGTTGTAAAACATCACACACCTGAGTAGGGATGTTCTTGAGAGAACAGGTAACCATAGGCAATGGGCTCAGAATTGCTTTGAGTACTCTGTGATAGAGGACAAAGCTGTCCTGTGGCAGAGCCTCTGGTTTTGTCATAGAAGCAAGAGTGTCTCTAAGAAGATACCAGAGAAAACCTGTGCACAGAAATACCCGAGAAAAAGAAAATATGTTCTTAACTGTATCCATCACCAAGGATGGTGTATTTGTAATACACATTGCTGGCCACTTTTCCTGTACATACTTCATACAGATAAGACACCAGACAGTAAAAATGAAAACTACCTCTACCAGGGAGTCAGATTCATGAAGTCAGAAGCATTGAGTGATAGTGAAGCATTTCTTTTGACAGTAGAGACAGTGAATTGTTTGGAAAGGTGTTTCAGAGCAGAACAGAATCAGCAAAATTTACATTTGTGCTGGAGGACTTTAACATTTATTAAAGCTTCCAAATAACACATTTGCTATCTAGAAGTATTTGATAGATGTACCAGTCAGCCATAAAAAAAGTGAGCATTGGTTACTTCCCAGAGGAATCCAGACAATTTTGCTTTCTCTAATAGGAATAAGGTGGAAGTTTGTAAAATGTCAAACTGCAGCTTGCGTAGCATCACCAACTGAAGCAGGCACAATGAGCAGTTGTCCTGTTTATCTAACAAAAGCCTGTTTGATTTGGTTATTTTCTATTAAAGGGTGTCTGCATTAAAGTAGTGAAGACATTTTCCATATAGAAATGAGGACTAAGTGTTGGCTGCAGTGACAGGCACGCCTGGCTCCCTGCACTCTCAGACTGATGGACCAAGACTCTTCCTCACATAACTGCTGACGTGAAGAGTGAGTGAAGCTAATCATCACTGTACAGTAATTAACTCTTCCAGTTCGTGATGACAGATGGTTTCAGGTGCTTCAAATGGCCAGAAAGACCTTATTTATTTATTTATTTCTGTCTTGCCAATCACTCAGAAAGATTTGGCTTCAGTGTTAACAAAGCAGCACTCCCCAAACATTAATGGCATGACAGGTTGATTCCCTTCATTTAAAAATAACAGTCTCAGGTGCAAGGAATTAAGCTAAAGCACAGCATCAGGTGTAAACTGGTGCATACATTGATATATTGCGAAAGATATTACTGTCTTTCAAACAGCTCCTCTTCTTGATGTATTTGGTTTGGGTTTTCCCTTGTCTGTGGCCATGTGCATCAAGCCAAGGGTGATAGCTCTTAACTTCTTGTCAATCTCCTGCTTTTGCTGCCTCGGTATTGAGGCTGTAATCCATCACTGACACAGCATCTGATGCTGCTGTGTGTACAGATAGAAGGGTCCCAGCAGATCCATTGCACTCTGTTTATTCTACTGTTTGTGTTTTGGCAGCACTTGAGGCTCCAAACCCATGCCAGGAGCTCTGAAAGCATGGCGAGCGCCTAATCTCAGAGCCTTTAAAAAGACTGAACAGACACGGACAGGGAGAAGTCTGTAGATTAGTACAGACCGCTCCCAACACCCCAAAATTCCCTGCTGACCTACAGCTGTCCTCCAAATACTCCTTCATAGCCCATCACAATGAAACCATGCTGATCAGAGCCTTCCTGCCATTGCTGGTTGCCCAAAGGTTCAGCCCATGGAAAGAAACTTGTCATCCAATCACCCTTACAGCAAAAGCACAAGGAAATATGTAAAATGAATACCATCTAGTTAATTCTTGCTAAAAGCAGAGTGTTTAGTTTTGCCACTCTGTACAGACTGAGTGTTGAGTGAGGTTCCTAGAGTGTCCCATTGTGCTGCCCTGGAGCAGCACACACAGCACCAAGGCTCTGGGATGGATGATTTGACCCCAGGAAGCACAAATCTCACAAATGGGGATGTGTCATACACAGTAGGTTTGCCTTTAATTACCTTTGATTTGCTGAAGTGATGAAACAGAAATTCAAGTCTGGATTTATAGAAAACATCCTTGTTTTCAGGAGTGCTGCTCAGCTATTACCGTCTGGGAGTGTATCTTTTCACAAATAGGTCTTTTTACTTTTTTGTTGTGTTTTTTTTTGGGGGGGGGGGGGGGGATTTTTTGTTGTTGTTGTTGTTTTGGGTTTTTTGGTTTTGTTTTCCATATTTGAAAGCAGCATTATGCAATTTCCTTTAGGGGTCCGATTGAGAATCCCCAGTACTCACCTTGCACCTGCCCAGTCACCTCTCTTGTCTTACTTTCTTCTCTTTCTTACCCCTTATAAAAACCTCACTGTCTTCCCAGGCTCTTTAAATACAGTGTTTCTCAATCACTGAAGCAATTCATTACACTGTTTGTTTTAGGATGGGATCTAAAGTAATTTGACATTCTTAAGCTAATTTTGTTGTTATTGTTAAAAAATCTGTACAAGGGACCTTTTCCTCTCCTGCTCCCCTCCTCCCCTGTCTGCACCTCAGGATGCAGCATCACTAATTTAGCTTAATAGCTTTTAAAAAGCAGAACAATATAATCTGAAGACAAAATGCAATTTAGAGCGAGTACACAACAGTCACAGAGAGCTGAGTGTGTGAGATGTGTGTGTAAGATCATAAGATCAGTGGAGTAATAGATTTATAGCAGAGTGGGCTGTGTTTCGAGTATATTAATCACTAGAAACAGACAGTTTTCAGTATAGGACTCATGCATAATTCACTCAGGATTTCTGTTATATTTACACTCACCTAATAGTTGAGACAAGCAATATAGGAGTTATGAGTTGTTTGCCTTGACTGCGTGGTGTTCCTTCATCTGCATTGATGTTCATGACATTGTTTCTTCTCTCTGGTTTGACAATAATTTTTAATTTTTTTAACACAAAAATAACAGCTAATAGTCAGCAGTCAGCAAATATAATCCGAATAGCCTTGTTTGCTTTTGTGCTTTCCCAGCCCCAGCATTGCTGTTAGTTACATCTTCTTTATGCTGAATAGTTGTTGGGAATGCTGTCTGAGTGGATCTTTGGGAGAGATGTCCTGGTGGAATGAGAGCAATCATCCTCCAAATCATCTAGAAATCCCTGGCTTGGGAATGTGTTTGGGCTCTTTGTGGGCATTGCAGGATCACCTTGTAAGGTACCAGGGAAGGTCTGAGCCAGTTCAGGGTGTGGGCACTGAATTTTGGAAAAGCCACTCACTGCTGTCTGGGAGCCAAGGATTCTTGCAACCATGGCCACAGTCATTTTGTTGCCAACCACAGAAGGATAAAATTCCCAGAAAAGAGAGGAAACCCAGTCATTCAGAATGTGAGCTGCCTTAGTGAGAGCCATTGTATTCCCACAGCTCCTCAGAGAGGACAGGTACAACATGAGATGAGCAGACCTTGGAAGGTGACATGTGGAATATAAAATTTACAATTTGATGTACCAGATATTTGTGTAACAAAATTCAGTGGATGGAAATTGAAGCTAAACAAATTAAAAATAAAATATGTTTTGCCCACTGAGACTAAGTAATCTTTTGAAAAATTGTTCTTAGATGCTTAAATTAGGGCTGGAAGCTTTCCTGGGTGGTGTGCTATAGAGCAAACAAATTATGGAGCTGCTGCAGGGAAAATCTCGTTGAGCTTGGTGCAGGAGGTCAGAGTGTTCACATAATCCCTCTTGGCTTTAAAAATCTATAAATCTGTGGCACACTGCCTAGGTGATGATAGCCACTTGATACATTACGTTTATTGTGTGTTTTCCCACCTGCAGGCTTTCTCCTGCCTTCCTCCCTGGGGCTGCTCCTGCACCCTTCCAGGAAGGACACAAATCTAGAACTTGCCTTTGGACTTGGCAAACCAAGTTGTAATTCTTGGGCTTCCCAAGAAAGGCTGCAAATTCATCCATCTCTTCCTGTGCATTTGGGGCTGAGGCATACAATTCATTTAGCTTTATGCAGTTTGGAAGGTAATTGTTTAAGGTATGAATAGAATTTTTGTTTATAGTGCTGGGAATTCATATTCTCATGCTGTAAGTTTTTAATATATTTTTAAAACTCCCAAAGTAATAGATGGGTGCTTTTTCTTGTAATAAAATGAAATATTGAAACAAATATACACTGAGGCAAGCTTTAACTCTTCCAGGTTGTAAATGTCTATTGTTTAATAGTATCTATTTCATGGCATATATTCCATTCCATTTCTGTGATAAATTTGGTGAGCTCCCAGTTGCTGCTAAATTATATATGGATACCTGATAAATGTACATCTTATTAGCTGAAACACATCCCTAAGATAAGCAAGTTAGTTTGGATTTTTATTGTTAATTGAATTTTTTCTGCAGAGGAAACTGAAGGATGTTCATGAATTTGCATGATGTTAAACATCTGCTCCTCTTAGCAGGAACTTAACCAGAGTTTCACTTAACCTGTAAATTCAAATCAGGAATAAAACAGGTACTGAGCCTTTGAGGTAGTCGGCTGTGTGTAAAGGAGGCGGGCAGGTAATGCTGTGAGGGAACAGGATGTAATTAGCAGCATTGCCTAAATGTCACATCTGTGGTGTGTAGCTTCCTCTGTACACAGAGATGGTCTTCAGTGACGTTTGGAGGCAGCAGAATGTTCCCTGTGTTATTATCAAGTGTTATAGGAACACTGCAGTGGGGTTACGTGCAGTGTAATTGCTGCAGAACACAGCCTGGTATTTTATAGGAAGCTTTCTCCAAATGATCAGAAGTTAAATGGTTGTTATCACAGATTTTTATATATTAAGATTTGGGTTAATTTCTCTTCATCCTAAATTGATTTGCTCAGACCTTTTGTAGAATTGTGGAATCATTAAGGTTAGAAAAGATCTCCAAGATCATAGAGTCCAACCTTCAGCCCAGTTACCACTATCCCATTGCAAAGTGCTACAACTGCTCATTTTTTTAACTCTTTCAAGGATGATGGCTCTGCCTGAGCAGCCTGTTCCAAGGTTTAACCACTCTTTCAATGGAAATTTTTTTCCTAATATCCAACCTGTAGTATTTACAACCTATGAAAATCAGAGTTGGGAAGATTCAAAACTCCCATATACCTCTAAATTAGAAGAAATAGTCAGTTCAAAAAAAGTTTCTTGATGTTCTCCTCCTTCAGCGGCACTTGCTCAGAGGAGTCTGTGCATGTAAATTGTTGAGAAAAGCAGTTTTTTTTTTCTTTCCAACCACACAAGAAATCTGGGAGGAAAGTCCAGCCAAATTCTCCGTGCATGTGCAGAAACAAGCAATTAAAGGAAGAGGAAGATAGATAGAAAGAGACAGAAAGAAAATATGCGTGGCAGAATGGGGATTTGCAAGGATACCCCTGAAGAACTGAAGTCATCTTTAATTTTCCTGTCCCCATGTAAGCTTATTCTGTCGAGTCAAACAGGCCATAAGGCAACAGATCACTGGGGTGAAGAGTTCACATAGTGTCTCACATTTCCACTGTTCAGCCAACACTTTCATTTTGTATGTAGGAAAATGGGCTGGTGCTGATGAGGAGTTTTGCCATAAATGGCACAAGCATTAAGGAGCCACACTCAGAAATAAATTCATAACATTTCAGTTTAGTCATTTTCTGATCCTTCTAACCATGCCAGATAAAGCCTGAATGATACACAGGGAAAGGGCAGTTTTGAAAACAGGACTTTTCTCCAACCCCCTTGATTTTGTCTAGAAATGTTATTTCCAGTAACGGTATCTTTTTTGCTCTATAGATACAGATGAGAATACAAACCTTAGTATTCTCATCTCCTGCCCTAAATGTCTTCCTGGAGCTTGAAAACTGCCATAGGAACAGCTGAAAATAGTCAGCATGGTCTGAGAGGATCTGTCAAATAAAATGACACCCCCGATGCCTCCTGCCGTAGAAATGACACTCTTCAGCCTCCAAACTGCTCTTTGTTACCACATATGGTGGGGCTGAAGGGTTGCCTAGAAAATTAATGCTACTGGATTTCCCCCTTCAGTGGTGGGTTATTTGTACTGGGTTATTATCATCCTCCCTCATGGGGACAGTGGGCAGGACACTGTCCTGCCATGGTGTGTGGATTTCATGCAGGTGATGGTGGCATCCAGGAGCCAAACAGGGCTGGCAGCTCTGGGGAGCTGGGTTATTATGTGCTTTCTCACCTGCACTAATAACACACTGAGTCTAATCCTGTATTGGGAGTGGCAGCACAGTTACAGATTTTCAGGGGCTGGAGCCCTGATCTGAGAGCATACAGACTGGGTACCTGTGCTCCAGCTGTGTGGAGATGCCACTCAGGGGAAGCTTCTGGAGAGTTATTGAAGGGTCACAAGAAGTTGGAATCTCTTTGTATGCTTTCTTGTGTGTTTCTTGATAATCACACACTCTTATACTTGTCCTGGATGCTAATGGCTGCACAGCTTCTCACACATATTTTAGGAAGAGCTGCAGGTGCCACCTGCCATTCTTCTGACCCATGTACTTTTGCTGGAAAATATCTCAGGAACCAGTGGGACTCAAATCCTCTAAATACTTCTCTGTGTGTTCAAGCTCACATCTGCTGTCAGGTGATCTGCACACCAAGGTCTCAGAGATTGGTGCTTTGTAGGTGTTATCAGATCATTTTTGATATTTAAAGAAGTACTGACATTTCGAGTAATCATTGTCTTGTAAGGCACCTTGCACAGTAATATTTCACTGGGAGATTAGTTTCCCTATCAAAGCAAGCTCTTCACTTCCTCAGTTTATTTTTATTTTGTACCCTGCATTCCTTTGAAGGACACTTTCATCTCCAGCCTTGCTGTTCCTCTGTTATCTGCTTTTACTCAGAACTGCGTTGAAGATTGCTGTGGGATCCAAGTGTAAAAACCTTCAGCGATTCACAGAAACCAGGAGTAAAATTTTTAAAGAGGACAATTATTGAGGGAGCTGGATTAATGATCTGTCATCACAATTTAGCCACATTCACCACTGACCTTTCACAGGGAGGATGCTCTTGATAAATGTAGATCATTACTGAGTTCTGACATAAAAACATAATGGCATTCTGTGTTTCTTGGCAGGCTGATCAATATTTTATCTGCCAAAGCATGCAGAAGTGATAAACAGGATGAATTATGTCGCTGCTGCAAAACAGAGCAAGAAGCAGCATTGCTTGGAGTGAGCAGGGCATGTAAATTTGACAGTTATTTGCCACATTTTAGCAATCAGACCTTCATATGCTGGATTTTTCTTTTACTCTTTTTCTGTCTTATTGTTTTTCTTTTCCTGCCTCTTTTTTTTTTAGTTTCCTTTTTTAATTCAAACAGTTTCAGGCTTCACTGGCTTTGAAAATGCTCTAAACTGATAAGAAGGGCTTGTTTCTTTGGAGAACTTCCCCAGCAGGAAGAGGGAAATAATGGACTAGAATTGAAGAATCAGTTTGGGGCATGACAGAATAGCAGCTTTAGCTCATCCAGAATTTGTGTGAGTGTCTCTCTGTATGTTGGGTCCCCAGCTGTGTGGTGGGGATGGAGCCCAAGTGCACACAGTGGGTCAGCTGGCAGTACCACACAGGCACCTGGAACACATGTGGTGGCATTTCTCATGTTTAGAAACAGGCAAGGGAAGGAATGCTTCAAAACCCATCTCTGAAGAGCAGTGGTGGTCAGCTAAAATCATAGAATCAGAAAATCCTGAGTTAGAAGGAACCCACAAGGATCATCAGGTCCAGCTCTTGGCTGGACAGGATAACCCCAGAAATCCCACCATGTCTCTGAGAGTATTGTCCAAATGATCCTTGAGTTCTTGGTGCTGTGACCATTCCTTGGTGAGCCTGCTGCAGTGGCCAATTACCCTCTGGGGGAAGAACCTTTTCCTGACATCCAACCTAAAACTCCCAATACAGGTTGCAATTGTGAGCAGAATCCAAGTCCCTGGGAAGCTCTAACAAAGAAACCAAGCTGAGAGACATCCATTAGCAAGACCTACCAAGGAGAGTAGCCTGAGATGAGATAAACTGCTAATGATGAGCTTGTGTTGCAAAGGAAACTGCTGGAGGCAGTCAGCAGAGAGAGAGGAGAGTGGGGATAAGTGAGAGGGCACAAACACAGCTTTTCTGACAATCTTTTTACTTAACAGTCCTATTTGTAGTACCTGGAAGAACAGAATGAGAGGTGACAGAAGCCTAAAGAGAGAGTATTTAGTAGATAAAGTTGGTAGATCCTTGGCACAGTGTAAGAAGATTACAGATGTCGGGACAGCAGGAGAGGGCAAGAGGGAAGGAGAGGAAATACAGAGCTTTGCTCTCCAAGACCTACAAACCAGCTCAGTGTCAGCAGTCTCTAAGGAACTTAGGTTAAAAGATGAAATAATAATGCCTAATAAATGAGGGGAAGGATTTTTGCTGCAGAAAAATCCCACTGTCTTTGGTATTGGCTTTCCAGATGTTTCCAGGAGTCTGAATGTGTCTCCTCCATAACTTGGCTGAGCAGGCAATGTCTTTTCTAGGATGCTCTTAGCATCCATGTCTGGTCGCTGAAACGCCTCAATTTTTTTGAAATAAATAGCTTTAGGTCTGGGTTATGCAGCAGCACATCGGCTCAGATGTCCCAAGCATAGATAATTTCTGAACCAACACTTAGGCCTGACTTAGTATGAAGTTATAGTTTTAGGTCAGAGTATTTCATCTGACCTGGAGAAGTTTTCCCTCTGTTCTTCCACTGAAGTATATAAATTATACATATATACTTATATGCATATATATATATATATATATATATATATATATATATAACAGATTTAACGCATTTTTCTATTGATCTTTTAGTTCAGTCAAAGGAGTGAATTATCAATCTCACACCCTGGGACAGAACTTTATTGCTTTTACTTGTTGTGTGCTGCTAAGATAGCTCAGCATTGCTGGGCTTTTACCAACTGCTTCTGCATCACTGCAGCCCTCAGATGTCTGGGATGTCAGGGAAAACATGCAAAGGTGTGAGACCCATGAGTCTGTCACATCACACTGGATAGAGGCCTGGGATCCACTTCCAACAGAGCTGGAGAGTGTGATTTTCTCCAGAAGGAAGTGAAGGTAATGAAATTTTGGGCCAGATTTGACAGGGCAAGGCCCAGAAGCACCTTCTGACTTTCTGCCTGCAGCATATGTTAGCAGCATGTGAAACTGGACTTATTTTTTAAATAAGAGACATAATTGTCTTACTGCTGGTTTTCTTTGATGTGGTCACCATAGAGTGCCCTTACCCTGCTGTGCAGGATGGGGGTCTGCTGGATCCATGACTCTGAACATAGCAACAGCGTGATGGGGAAAAATGTATTATGAGTTTATAGCAGGATTTGGGAATTGCTGCCAGCGACTGTCACCAGCTCTGTCCTTTTGTGCTTTCCTTTATTTCACTCTTAGTGCCCATCACACTTGCTGGAAGCTGCAGCATGGCTGTGACACCCCCCCCCAAAATGGGCACCTTTACCTTGGGCTAGCTTGCAGCCCAGATCAGTGTGTAGTTTTTCAAGAAAAGGAGTTTTGTGGTGGCTTTTTTTCCTGAGCATGGAAGAATCCAGGAGGGTTGTCATTCAGTGAAAGGATATCACTTTCTCCTGGCTCACATCATGCTTGATAGAACTGGGGTGTTCAACCTGAGAAAAGGAGGTGCAGGGGGACTTTCTCACTCTCTTTAACTACTTGAAAGAAAGCTGTAGTTGAGAGAGGGTCAATCTCTCAAGTAGTAAATGACAGGATGAGATGAAATAGCTTCAAGTTGTACCGGGGAGGATTAGGTTGAGTATTAGGAAAAAATTCTTCACTGAAAGGCTTGACTCCATCCTGCCCAGGATCAAGCTGGAGTCCCCATCCCTGCAAGTGTGGAAAAAACCTCATGTGGATGTGACACTTGGGTTAGTGCTGGGCTTGAGGGAGGAAGGCTGGGAAAGCCTTGCCCAGGTAACAGCAGATATCTGCAAAAAGAAGTCCCAGCTGCTGGAAACAAAACTTCTGGAAGGTGTAGAAGAACTGCTTTGGCATGTCTTTGTGGGGAGCACAATGTAAGTGGGTCAGCCCACCCAGGTGTCAACACATGTGTTGCCTGTAGCTGTGCTGGTGCTCACTAATGGAAACCACAAAGCAGAAACAGAAGTGGAAGAAAATTAAATCACTTTTCCTATCTTCATTTGCCCTAGATACATTTCTGGGATTAATTTTTGACTGAAAATAAAATTCTGGATCAGAAAAAAATATTATTGCAGTAGCCAAAACAGTATTTACAACAGAACAGCTTGATTAAATGGATACAGTAATCAGGTTTTCTTTAAATAAGCTGGTGATTAAATGAAAAAAAAAAATCATACTGCCTTCACAAACCATCAAATGACATGGCTCGGAATAAAGAAGTCAAGAATAATAAATGCAGCTAATAGTAGTTGAACAACCTTTTTTTTTTTTTTTTTTTCTGTTTAACAAGACTTACCCCAAGTGGGACCCAGTGGTTTTTGGAGGTTGTTTAGAGGAAAGGAAAAATTTATCAGCTGCTTAATATCCCCGAGCAGCAAGAAACTCTCCAAACTAGATGGGACTGAGTTCAGGGTAGGAAATAGGCCTTGTCTTGCAGTTCTTGTTCATGTAGCAGGAGGGCATTGACCTGCCTGGTGAGCACATGTTCAGCTTCTGTGTCCTCTCTCACCTTCTCAAGTCATGATGCTTTTGAAATTGCGAGCATAAAATATGAAAAAAAAAAAAAAACAACTTGACGGTAGAGAGATTTGCTATCAGAGAAATGCCTCCCACCTGGAATTTTAATTGGGTTTTGGTTGGATTGGGACCAAGAGGTCCAAAATGTTGCAGCTCAGCAAGAAAAGGACAGGAACATTCGTTGTCACTGTGCCAGAGTCTTCTGTTATTTTTCAGAGGAATAATGTTTAGAGTCTTTGGGGAGCTGATCTACAAGTGTCTTGTCCCTTAAACTGAGGTGGGACCATGTTCTCTTAGATTTAAGATTAAGTCTTAGATTTAATCCAACAGGATCAGTGATGGGATTTAAAAGAAAAAGTTCATTTTAAAACCAGTATTGCAGAGAGTAAGGCTATTTACATTATAGGGAAATTACATTATAGACATAAGGACATCTGAGGGGAGCAGCTGAATGTGTTGATGCTGTTGGTGGCGTATGGTTGATACCCACAGAGTGTGAGACAGCTGAAGCCTCAGAGTGCTCCAGGGTCTGCTCCAAGGCTCCTGCAAAGCACTGGCCACTGTGCTCTGCACTAAAGCAAAGAGATTTGCACATAAAGATAGCTGCCATTTCTCATTCTGCTGAGCTCTGCCAGACAAAAGGTCATGGTATCTTATACCACTTTGGGCATTTCCTTGGGGAGGAGATGGATGCATTTCCTTGAGGAGGAGAGGAGAGCTGCGGGAGAACTGGATGCTGCGGGCACAGCATGAGCTTTCAGGGTCAGGAGGGTTCAATCTGATTTCTTCAGCCGAGCCAGAGTCACTTCAGGGAGAGTGGCTTGAGGGCTTTTCCCTAATAATAACCTTTTTCCCTGGTCAGGGGCAGGACAGTGTTTATTTCAGCCTGCAGCAGGGTGATGAGAGCAGGCACTAGTGACACCACAGCTGCAGGGGCTCCCCACAGCCCTGCACTGCTCACTGTCCTGCCTCTGGCCTTCTACCACCCAGGCTGCCTCTAAGGATTGAGATCAGCCCCATGTCTGACATAGGGTGACACTCTGAGGTGCCATTTACATTAGTGGAACTTTCTAAACATTAGCTTCCCCAGGTTTATTTTTTACTTTATGGGATAAATTTATTCATATAGAAAAGCATAGAGCCAATTTAATACTTGTGGTAGTTACAAAACTGAGTGTGGAAATCTGTAACTGAAGCCCTATAGAATCTGTAAGGTGACATGCTGGAGAGTATCCCTGACAACAGGATTTAGAAAATCTGCCAGCTCTTACAAAAGGTAACAACTACAAGAGCTCCTCAAGTGCAGAGCTGAATGGAGCTGAATATCCAGACATATATGCCTAATTTTTCCCTTTAGGACCTCTGTCCTTTGAAAAGATCAAGGTAAATGCACATGGTCCAGTAATGCTGCCTTATCTCTCAGGTGACACCTGCACAATGGCAGACTACAGCCGGCTCAAGAGCATCCTGCTGGACCTGCAGGCTCGCCGGCAGAGCCCGCCCAGCAGCCTGGCCAAGGACAGAGTGGCCCAGAAGCGCTTCCTAATTGAAGAGCTGTTTAAGCACTTGGATCTGAACAGTGATGGGCACCTCAGCAGCTCTGAACTGGCTCAGGTGGGTTTATTGTTCAGTGAAAATGGAATTATGAAGTGGATTTTCATTCATAGTGTGAATTGAATGTAACACAGCAGCACTCGTGTGGGAATGGTCATTTGTACCTGTCCAGTCAGCACAGGTAAAGGAGGAAAATCCAACACAGTCAGTGAGTCTCTCTCTGCATCTCCCGGGAGTCAGTGTTGTCTCAAACATTTGAAGCTCATCTCCAAACAAAAAACCATGGCAGTTTTCCAGCCCCATCCATACCCTTCAAAATAGATAATAGTCTTTGCTCTTCTAACTGATATCTTTTGAAGTATTTCCAGTTAGCCAGTTTGGGGAGAATTTAGATTTTTAAGGTGCATGTAAGCTAGACAGAATTCTCTCAAATTTTCTCCCTGCCTTCTGGCCTGTGCATTAGCATAGAGTAATGTGACAACAAAGTTGGAGTGTTTTTCAACAGGTTTATTGTCCTAAATATCCCTGGTCAGATGCTGAAATTGATAGAAAAGGTAAGAGCTTAAAAAAACTGTTATTTCGAATTTCAGGCATGCTGTGCTATTGGAATTCATCTCATTGGTAAAGTGAACCAAAGCCATCCTGGGCACTTGATCTGGGTGCTGTGTCCTTGACTTGCTCTTTGCACGTGCAGACCTGGGAAAACAGTCCTGTAAAATGTCTTTTCCATTCCATTATGTCATCCATGAGAAGAATTAGAAGCAAATGCCTTTCAAGAGCCCTTTGGAAGCCAGTCCTGTCTGGGACCTATTCAGTTTCCAAAGCCGTTCCTTCACAGAATTATGGAATGGTTTGGGTGGGAAGGGACCTTGAAGCTTATCTCATTTCAACCCCTGCTGTGGGCAGGGACACTGCCACTAGACCAAGTTGTGCAGAGTAAGTTCACACTTGAGTATCTCATTTGCGCTCTTATTTTCCAGGGAACACAGAGTGTGTTGCAGGCACGAGCCTGCTCCTTCCTGAGCTCACTCCTCTCCAGGACAGTTTGTGCTGCATTCTAGTCCTCAGGCTGTTGACAGGATGCTTGATCCTTTCCACACAATGCAAAGTGTCAGCATAAATTCCCTTAGATCTCGGGGCTATGAATATATGCAATATTTCCTCTGAAGGCAATGATTTTTTCATAAAGACATGGTAGCTATAAGAAAACACTTTTATCTGAATTCAAAGCCAGCTTTTACATGGTAGCATTTAAGTGTCTGTTCTACTCTCCAAATTTTTTCCCTTTTTACGTGAAACTTATTTTATTGGGATTTTAAAGCTCTCATGGAAATAAAGGTTTGGCAGCCTGCAAGCAACTGTTATTGCAAAGAGCACAGACAGTGCTGTGAGGTCTGCCTCACAGTTCTTCTGGGCTTTGTTTGCAGATGTGCCTGGAGCCCAGGTCTCTCTCACAAGTGCAAGCACAGACATTGGCTGCTCTTATTTTAATTCTTCTCAGTTATCAAAATCAGTAAATGTGCCTGAACATTTGGAACCCACTACAGTTTGATGGACCAGAGTAAGTTCAGCCTCAGTCAGGAGCCCTCTCACCCCACCATTCTCCATGCAATCTGGCCACCAGCATGGCTGAGTTGACAGTGGGATCACTTCCCAAAAGACAAAATAATGCCTCTTAATGCACAATTTAGATAAGCCATGAGTGCTTTTAATCTTGAGCTAAGTGGCTCTGGTCTTGGGCCCTTGGTGGCAGCATGGCTGAGCCCCAGCCAGGCTGGGGACACATCTGTGGGGCAGCTCTGGATTCCCACAGCAGCAGGATTCCGTTTATATGGAGCATGCCAATTCTTTATTTTTCTCTTTAACATGGTAATTTTTATGTGCTTTTACAAGACCAATTTATGCGCCCAGGTTTCAAGGGATATTTTTTAAGGTAATGAACAACTTTTAATTACCTAGGTTATAGTCTTAACAGAGCTATTCTTACCTCTTTCTTAGGTAGATTTGTAATTGATTTGCATTAGCTCTCTATTTTGAAGCTCTCTGCAACTTTTAATTTCCTCCAAAGATGGGAATTTCATTGCCCATGGGCAGAAGAAGCTGAGCTGAACGTGATGCAGTGAGATCTTGTTCCCTCTGATTGCTGGATGAGCTGGTGCTGTGCCTTTGCTTTGTTTTATTTAAAAGAAAAATAGTCTCTCGAGCACTATAACCTTGTCTGCAAGCAAAAACTCAGGCAGGTAACTTGCACTGCTGCAATAAAGAGTAATTTTTAATACCTGGGAGTGGATCTTTAGGAGGCTTATTGCAGAGGGATTCATTGCAGAAGGAGAGTCTATCCAGGGGGAGATGGTCCTTCATTGATGCAGTGCTCATTTATTTGTTCTCCACAACAGACCTGCTTTGAGCAAAACAATGGCAACAGATGGCCCATCCCCTTCTATTTAGGGCTGGTTTGCCTCCTGTCTGCTGGTAGACCCTAGCCAACATTTTCCCTCTGCACCCAACAGTGAAATTCCCATGTAATTTTGCAACCATGGATATATAAGGCTATTAACAAGGGTGTTAATTAGAATGCTATTGCCATTTAAACCTTTAATGTATTTTAAAGTTAGATTTATAAATCTACTAAGGGCGTCACAGCTGAAGCATTTTCCACTGTTTTTTTTCCTGACGTTAAATCAAAAGGACTAGTAAAAACTTGTCATTCTTATGAAAAGTTAATCAATTTTCTATACAAAGGGTAGACAGAGGGAAATTTCCATCTTTAGAGGATTGATCTTGGAAGTTATGGTTGATCTCACTTTTATTGAATATTTTTTACTAGCTAGGTGAAGGGTCATTTTTTTAGCATTATTACTTTAAATTGCTTCAACATAATGGGTCAAGACTAGAATAGTAAATAAAAGAGTCCCCAGCCTACAGGAGAAAGCTTTCCTGTCTGGAAGATGCAACAGTTCAGCAGTTTTCTTCGTATTCTAGAGTAAATTCAAAGAACCCAAATGAAATGTTGAAAAGAGAAAAGAAGCAAACTATCAGGAGTTTGAAAAGCACATCAGTGTTGAGTACACCATCCACTGTTGCCTGTTCCAGTCCTAAAATCATGGAATACAATTTTGTCCTTCCTTACAGAGGAGAAAGGAGAGGCAGACTTTCCTTTTTCCCCGTTGAATATTTATCTTCAGTCCGTTTTCAAAATGAAAATGTATTTCTGTGCTGCTGGTAAAGGAAGGGGCTGTCCAGTCCATGGTCCATGAAGTGCTGCAGGAATACAAATATCTTGACAGAAAGCAAATATGTAATGACAGATACGATTATCTGTCTGTCTATCTATCTGTCTGTCTGTCTATCTATCTCTCTGTCTATCTGTCTATCTATCTAATCTCCCCAAAGGCCATTTCATGGAAAATCTGCCAGGTTAGCCAGGCCAGCAGTGTGGAGCATTACATTATATGTGAGGTTACGTGTTTTCTTTGCTGCAGCTGACGAAGAAGGAGAACCTGGGGGATGATTTACTGGGCTGTACAATTGAAGACCTTCTCCAGTTTGATGATTACAATAACGACGGCCGCCTGACCCTGCAGGAGCTCTACACAGCCTTCCGTGAGTCCCTGCTTTGGTCTGTCCTGGGTGTTTGAAGCATGTGAATATCTGTGAGGGCACTGTTGTCTTCCTAGATGTGGTCAGCGAAGATGATCCCTTTTTTGTCTGTAATGCCATGAAAACACTTTGGAAGGCTTGTTTCCAAAGGTGTCTGTGCTCCACAGCACAGCCATGAAGCAGGAGGTTGGTACAGGTGTGTCAAGCTTTTTGTTTTCTTCTGTGTTTTGTTGTGCTTCTTGTTGATGGCAAGGGAGAGATGGTGGCCAGGCCAAGGTCTGTAGACCTGAGTATGTGGTTTGATTAACCCTGAAGGAACGAGATGGAAACCTGTCCAAAGTTCCTGTGGTAATATGAGTTAGTTTGCTGTGGAGAAGGTGTTTACTGAATATTTTGCCTGGGAGTTATGTTTTCTACGTTTTGTTTCCATGTTCACGAGTGTATTAGTGTGCAATCGTGATACAAATCTCAGTATCCTGTGCAAGCATCTGGGGATCACAGAGCTACTTAAACAGTGGGATATGATAAATTTGTTATCCCATTTATCTTCATAAATTTATGTTCTCGCTTTAAGTTAAGCATTTGTTGAAGTCCTTCCCTGGAAAAGACCTCCACTGTCTCCTTCATCTGGGTGATAGAAAGTTGTATTGCTGCCTGTTCCTTTGGGATACTAAAGAAAATGGGAAATGGGGAGGGTTATTCAGTAATCAGCTCAGGATTGTGAGCTACAGAGAACTTGGGTGTGGTGAAGACATTGTGGCTAAAACTGAAGCAGGATTCAACCACTGACTTTGTTGAGTGCAGGAAAAGTGCCAAGAACAAGCTGGTCACCTCTTAAGCAGGATTATTTTTTAATGAGGGTAATGTCTTTTTTTTTCATTTACAACTTTTCATTTAAAAAAGACAATTTAGATAATAACCACAGAATGGTTTGGGTTGGAAGGGATTTTAAAGATTATCAAGTTCCATCCCCCTGCCATGGGCAAGGACACCTTGCACTAGACCAGGTCACTCTAAGCCCCATCCAATCTGGGTTTGAACACTTCCAGGGATAGGGCAGCCACAGCTTCTCCGGGCAACCTATGCCAGGGCCTCACCACCCTCACAGGGGAAAATTTCTTCATAAAATATCCAATCTAGCCCTGTGTTCTGTCAGTGTGAAGCCATTCCTCCTTGTCCTGTTATACCATGCCCTTGTCAAAAGTCCCTCTTCAGCTCTCCTGTAGGCTGCCTTTAAATATTGGAAATCTGTTTAAAGTGCTTTAAGATTAGCCCCAGTTGTCACTGTGGACCTTCTCTGAACCACACATGCATTTAATTCAACACAGCAGATATACAGTAAAACATAAAATCTCATACATTAAGAAGGCATAAAGTGTGTTAACCCAGCTATAAAGGCTTGACATGCAGTTATTTGGGAGCATATTTGGATCAATGGGTTCTCAAAGCCACTTCAACTTAAACCTAAATTTCAAGAACTATTCCTATGGCTTTTGGTTCAGAAAATTTTAAGTAGGCAATGAAAATAAGACAAGTACAAAATATTAGCCAATTAATAGCAATAGTATTTATAAACTACAAAACTATCATAACAAAACACAAGGTGTAACAATGACTGTTTGTCCAAGGAATTTTGTATCTGAACATAATTGCTCATCTAAAGCTGAAAACCAGACTGACCTCTGCATTTTCAGTTTTGCCAGAATCCTTACTTTTATCAAGAGCAAGTAATGGTTCACCATTTGCTTTTAATTTAAAACCAAAGTTAATTGCTTGCAACTTTTGAAATTTTGGGGAACCTGGAAGCAAATTTAGTGCCTGGTTGAAATATATTTTTTGCCTTTACTTTATTAAATTATGTAGGAAAAGAACCACAAAAAATACTTTAAACACTTAAGGGCGCATTTTCGTTTATGAAAATTTTGTTTGTATGATTTCAGCTTTGTTGTGAGTCAGAATTGGCTTGCAGCAGTATTTTTTTAAAAGGTTCATCATCCTGATCATTTTGCCTATTTTTTGCTTATTAGAGAGATCTTTTTGTTGCCTGAAGTTTACCCAAGCCATGAATTGTGGCTGCCACAGGCTGGCAGCAAGATATGGGCAGGGCTGCTCAGCAAGCTGAGTAACATAATTACCAGGATTCAGTGACATCAGAAAGTGTCAGTCTAATTTATGATCTCAAAAATATGTTGCATCTGTTTCGGTGCTCTGTGCTCTGGTGGAGTGCTGCAGTGTTGGAAAGGTTTGAAAATGACCTTGATAATGTGAAGAGTTTCACAATTTGACATTCTTGTGCGTTGGAAGTTGTGTTTCATTTTAGAGGGTCTTGTGGCCTTGTTGTAACTCACGGAGCCACAAAGTTTCTCTCACTCTATGTGTGTGTCTCTTTCTTTCCCTTGACCCATCCTCTCTCTCCAATACACTCAGGGACCCAAAGGTTATTTTTCTTCCCTGTCATGTTGATCAGCTGTAAATAAATGATAAGTGCATGGATGAGAGAAATCCAGAGTCTTACATTTTCTGAAATGTGGTTTTACCAGTACAAGCACTACATCTAATAGATGCTATTTTTAATCATAACTTCTAACCAGGCTAATAAATTTCATACACATTTTAATGCACAGTTTTGGATAATGGACAGAAATAGTGGCCTTCCTTCTAAGCCTACCATCTTTCTTCTGTTTTTCTGAAAGTTCTTTTGTTCCTTAATCCCAAGAATAGAACTGTTAAGATTTTTCTTGCATCTATGAGGATGACTAGAAATATCTGTTAACTGAGGATTAAGGTGTCAACTCTTCAATTTGCGTTAATCATACACAAGTAGTGCATAAGTCAGATGAAACACTCTCCTAGAAGCTCTGGTAAGAATCATTTGTAGGTGTCTACTAATTCCTCATTAATAAATTTTTATTAGATAAACGGTTTCAGGACCATAATTTTTAAAAAAATAATTTTTGATACGATGATCTTGAGATTTCTCACATGCTGAAAATTGACTACTACAAAGATTGTCTGTTGTATTTTCTAGAAGTTGTCACAAAGATTCAATATATGACTAATAAATGAAAGGCTTAGTTGTCATACAAGCTAAAGCAATGCATGCATCTAATTAATCAGCACTGAGATAGTCTGGTGAGTTGGCAAGCACATCACCCAGCTGAGTCATACTTTTAAGAATGCTCAGATGGGTGGGTTTGGATATAACTTCTGACACTGTATCTGACAGGAGGTCATTAGAATTAGGCATGACACTTGTGACATTCCTGTTGTCTTCCCTAATGGGCAAGTGGCAGGTTGGCAGATGTGAGAGCCCAAATTAAGAGAAAAAGTCTGTGTAATCTTCTAGATCTATATCATCATCATCAATATGGACAGGTCAATTTGTAATACAGATAATTGAGGGAGAGGGAAAAGATTCATTCCATCAAAAGGCCTTTATCCTGCCAACACTGTTTAGCTAATAAGGCATTATTAAACCAAGAATAAAATCCCCTTAAATTCTAGACCATGGCCCATTAAAGTACTTTCCTGATGTCACTGCTGGACCAAAGCAACCTACAAAGGAAGTTTAAAAGAAAAATAGTGAATTGTTATTTTTCAGTCCAGTCGTTATTTGCCATTGTCTATTGCATGTAAGTTGCATGTAAATGCCTATAAGTTTCCATGTAGATGGGAAATTGCTGTTTCTGTAAGATGAGAGGCATGTCATCTATGGATATATTGCTATCTAAAGAACACAAGTAGGGACATTCTTCATGCAGGAATGAATGCAGCAGCAGCAGCTGCAGGATAGATTAATGTGCTTTTCTCTTAACTCCAATTAAGGAGTAGAGAATGCTGTTTTTCTTTCCTCTCTGATTCTCTTTTAGGTCAAATCTTACTTTTTTTTTTAATATGTCCTTAATATTAACCAAAAAAGCACAAGTAGGAAATCTGAAAATGAGATATATACATTTTCAGCAGGAGGTCAGGGAAATGCTGGAAAACAGCCAGGGAGGGTGGACAGTGCCAGCCCCAACCCTGGGGCTCTCCTAGCACCACCACCAGGGACTTGGACACCAGAGTGAATTTGAATGAACTGGGTGAAAAAATGAACATGAGAGCCTGGGCTGGGCATGTGTGTCAGGTACATCTCTGCCAGTGCAGAGAAGCAGCGTTGGACTGACTCCAGATTCACTGCAGTGACTCTAAAATCTCCAGGAGTTGTATTCCCCACAGCTCTGTGGTGTGAAGAAGGGAATAATCCATTCCTGATTCCACCACCATCCTCCAGAGGCTCATTAGAAGTGTGGAGTATAAGACAGATTTATTTTTGAGTTGTGTTTCTGATTCACTACAAACTACTTTAAGATGGAGCTTTTAATTGTTCGAAAATTGTGGGGATTGCTGCTAACTGGGAAATTCAAAGCTCTACGATGAGAAGCAGGGAATGAAACATAAAAATAGGCTTGTGGGGTCAAGTGGGAGAGGAGGATGTTGAGTGATGAAGAAGCTTTCAGCAGGGTATCTGTTCTTGGTAGATATATCAGCATATCCAACTCTATGGTCTCACAATAAACAAGGTGAGAATGGAAAATAAATACTGTTTGAGGAAAAACAAATATCCCTATTTGCTATCTCTGTGTGCTATCTCTGTGGGGGTGTGTATATATGCACACCACAGACGTGCAGCAAACCAGCTCTTCCAGCAGCAATTAAACCTGTAAAATCCACGTTCACATGAAGTGTTTATTCACAAGTTCATGAAGCTGTTCTTGATGTTGCAGTACCTACAGTCAGGTATTTGTTGCTGTTTCCTTCCAACTGGATTGGTCAAGCCCAGATAATTATATCGGGCAAGTATATTATTTGCCATGTTTTCTTAAGCAGTGTTGTAGCAACAGTTATCTACAGAATCAAATCATAGTCCTGAAGTATTGGCAGTTTGTGCCCCATGCTCTGCCTCCCCCACTGTCATCTCCCTGGTATGTGGTTTTTCTTTCATGTTGCTGCAGATATTGGTACAAAGTTGGAAATAATTCATTAGCTTGCCATCATTGATTGCTTCTCCTGTGAGCGATGTGATATCCCAACTTCAAACACGGCTGAGCAGGCAGGGGAGCAACGGCCTCTGCTTTTGGTTTGATGTGGTGTTAGAGAAGCTGCTCAGGAAAGAAATGAGGCTTCCCTTAGTTGGCCAAAGCAGCCTATTCCTGATTGCCTTGAGGAAGGGTCTGATGTGTTACTGAGGATGAAGGCAACTTACTGGGCATTTAGTAGTAGTAGTAGTAGTAGTAATATTGTTATTATTATTGTTACTATTGTTATTATTATTGTTATTGATATATTAATACTAATTTAATAATGTAATCTTATAGCTGAGACAAAACTAAAAAGATTTTTTAAATTAAGGGAAAAAGCAGAAATTGAAAACAATTCAGCTTGATTACCACAGGGAAGTGCAAAGTGGCTGAACAGGGATGACAGAAAAACCCAACAAGCACCCAAGTCACTGCAACAGCACTTTCTCACCAGCATTCCCATAGCTGAGCCATGACACCATATTGGGTTTTTAGGCATTTTGAGAATGGAGCTGGTGTGTGTTGGAGGCAGACACAGCAGCTCAGCACATGGGAGAGTGCCCAAAGACTCGTGAGTGAGCAGGGCTGAGCTCTGGACATGTACTCGAGGATGGAGGTGCCTTTGATCAGCTCCTGAGATCTCCCTGCTCAATATGTTTTGACTTTAGTTCATTTTCAGAAGCACCCAATTCCTTGCCTCGCACATAAATGTAGTGTAAGATGCTTGGCTTGAGCACTAAGAATGATCCTGCTGCACCTGGAAATGTCATTTTTGTCTGGTAGATGCCTCAGCTGGGGATATCACAGTGAGTTCATCTGTACTGCATTTTACTGGGCAGCTATTTCTTGAATGTTGAAAATTTTCTTGCTTGGATTTTCTTTTTTTTTTTCCTTCTTTTTTTCCTCTCTTGCTATCAAAGAAATACATTCTGCAAAGAAAAAAGTTGATTTCGTTTTCTTTCTCTCTTTTAAAGCTCTTCTCATTGTGAAAACCTTTTGCACTTCAAGTCCAAAATATATCTCAGGGTTCCAGCAAAGTGCCATGCATTGTTTGCAGTTCAACAAAACAGATGTCAGAATCAGGTTTGTTGCGTAGTCTCAATTGTTTTGCTGCATTTTGAACAAAGCAAAAGGCGTCTTCTCAGAAGAAAAAAAAAAAAAAGAATCAGAATTAATTTGTAGCAAGAAATACAAGTTTAATCTAAGCAAAAAGGCTTCAAAAGCTAAAATGTGGTTCCAGAGAAAAAGTTAAAAGTGCACAGATCAAGAATAATTGTGTTGTGTGTGAATTTGTGCTTGCCAGTGGAGAGAGGGACGTGGTTTTGCCTTGGGCTAAAAAGTTTCCATGTTCAGATCAGATGTTAATTCATTTAATCGGGGCTCCTGCTCAGCTTTGTACTCTGCCCATTTGATCTATTTTGGCATTATTACTTCAATTAAGAGAGCCTCCTCAAAGAAAATTTTAGCAGAATTAATAGTAAACATAGATGTGGTTAGAATGATTGTGGTTTCATGTCAAGAATTGAGGCCAGGTTTTTTCATGGAGAGCCATGGAGGGTGCCTGACAGTGGTCTGGCTGTTTCCATGTCAGACCTTGCACACTCAAGTGTCAGTTGCCAGACTCCAGTGTTTTTTCTAGTAGGGAAGCACAGAATGGTTTGAGTTGGGAGGGACCTTAACCTCATCTTGTCCTAACACCCCTGCTACAGCGACATCTTCCACTAGAACAAGTTGCTCCAAGCCCCATCCAACCTTGAGCATTTCCAGGGATGGGGCAGCCACAGCTTCTCTGGGCAACCAGTGCCAGTGCCTCACGAGGCTCAAAGGAAAGAATTTCTTCCTAATACCTAGTCTAAAGCCAGGATCTTTCACTTAAAGCCATTCCCCCTTGTTAATATCTCTCATTTCTAAAGATACCATCTGCAAAATGTCAACAGTCTTAATATGCAACAACTGAATAAGAGAAAGTGATTTAATTACAAGTTGTTATTGGAAATCTATTGTCTACAAATTGCAAAGAAAACTCACTGGAAGACAATGTACTGTTGATCTTAAAATGTTTTTCAGGGTGCATTGATTTGTTAATCTTGGTTTTAAATGCAAGAAATTGCCATGTGGAGTAGAGCTTCAGAGGTGATGTAGTACAAACCATATCAAATGTCTACACACACTCTTGCAGGACTAGAATATTTAAATATTTATAAGTATTTATGAGTGAGTCACTGGCGCATAAACCAGGCAAATACCATTTCTCAAAAAGTTATTTGATCTGCGCTGGCAATGTTCACTGAAGCAATTTCACATGCACAAATAATAGTAGTTTGGGTTACTTGCAAACACAAAAATATGTCAGTGAAGAGTAAATACAAATAGTGGTGAAATCATAGAATGGCTGACAGTCCTAGACAATGTTGAGTCACTATCAGCCATTAAACAAATGTGTAGATGTGGCACTTGAGGACTTGGTTCAATGGTGACCTCGGCAGTGCTGGGGTAACAGTTGGACTTAATGATTTTAGGGGGCTTTTCCAGCCTAAATAAGTCTATGATTCTCTGTGCATCTTGAAGTCATGTCATTAGGGGTCTAAAAAGTAAATTTTTCATTTTCTATAAGCTAGGAATGAAGAATTGCAGGAGTTCCTATGGCTTCCTTATGGTCTTGCAAAACCAGAGGCATTTCTGAGTGAAAATTGGACACAAAATTTGTGTTGTTTTGGGCCTTTTTTTTTTTTTTTTTTTTTTTTTTTTTTTTTTTACTTTTTAGTCATATTCTCTTTTTCTGAGGAAGTTATGAAGCAAATGCAATATTTTCATGAAGCAAAAATGACTGTTTGTTAAAAATGGGCAAAATTACATTTGACTAAGACTTTACATGAAGTCAGAAGCACAACAGAGTAAGATCCTGAGCCAGATCTTGTTTTATTACATACAGTCCAGAACATTTTAGCTGCGGTTTTCCTCTTCTTTCTTGTTTTCTCTCCTTATATTTCCAAGTGGGTAGTTGCTAGACTTTTATTTTCCTTTCAAAATCTGCCTTCATCTGAGGAGGGCTGCTGTGAATGGTCTCTCTGCCTTTACAGGCACCTCATGGATGCTTTGAATTACTTCTCCATTTACACGTTCTTCATCTTTTCTTCCACTGGTTGAGCAGATTCATAGTTTTGAGGGCAAAAACATTCCATGATATATATAAAAAAAAAAAAAAAAAATTAATTGCCTAACACATCTTTAGTCCCACCAGAGTAGGTACAGAGGGTAGATTTTGCTCCAACTTCCTTTATTAGACTTTCTCTCCATGTTACTTTCCTCATCATCCAGGTAGGGATCATACTGCTGTTGTGTGTTTTGTCGCTTTCTGACCCTTTTCCCGGGATTAATGACCTCATCTGGTTTCCTTTTTGTAGTTCTGCCTTGCTTTCCTTGTTCCTGGCTGTGTGGTCTCTGATACATAATTGTATTCATGGTTATGTTAAAATTCTACACCATGCACAGAGGCAGGTTATTGGCTGAGCCCAAAAGCTCAGCACAACAGTCCTGCCTCCCCCTGCATCACTCTCAGGTGTCCAAAGTGTCAGCTGGAATTTCTGTGTTCATTCCAGATCTCAATGGAGATGTTGAACAGATTTGGGCTCTGGATGGCTCTCAAAACAGCCCCGTTTGAGTGAGTCCCTCTGAGAAATGCTTTTAGAGTCTGTCCATCAGCCAGTTCTTAGTTCATTTAGGACAGACTTTACTGACACTGTACAGCACTACAGAGCTGCAGTGCTAATTTTGTAATCAAAATGCCAGAGCAGCCATCAGAAAATTATCGAGTACAGTACATATCCCCAGTGCAGTGATACAATTTATGGAGAGCCACAGCTGAGATGATTTTATTTCATGTTCTTCACAGGAGAAAATCTCCTTGACAAATCCAGGATGCCCAGATAGAAACTTTAAAAAAAGAATAGCAGAAGAAAATTGAATAAGCTGAACTTAAAGTTTGGTTCTGCTTTAATACTTCCAAAAGGAATAAAAAAAGGGTGCTACTCTTTAGAAAAAAGTAAAAAAGCTTCAGAGATGCTTCAGTGGCATCAGGATGTGAGGTGAAACTCAGCTGTTGCTAATATTTGTCTTTAGCACCACTGTAAAAAACTCATTCTCAAGATTCTTGATGATCAAAACTTCAGAAAGAATATCAAGAGCCATCAATAGACATAAATAAGGGCAAGCTCAGCCCTGCTGTGCCTCTCAAGCACTGTTCCTGCTGTCAGCTTTTCCATCTGTAGTACATAAAATTCATCTGCAGAATTTTTGTTTCTCTTCTTGCAAACAAGTACAGGCAACTACTGAACTCATGCTTTATGCCACACTTAGATTCCTGTAGCTTTCACCACAGTTCAGACACTGATATTCCAGCAGTGTTATTTGAAACTTGCTGCTTAGAGAAGTAATTTGTGGCCATGATTTAACACAAGGAAAAAAAAAAAGGAAATAAGCTATGTATATGTCTGTCTATAATTTGTCATTCTGTTTATCATACAAACCTGAATAATAATGTACTAGTAAAGATCACAGGTCCTGTCCTGGACACTGAAGCACTTGGAATGGTGTCCTGCTCTGTGGCCAGCTAAAATTCAGCATTGATTAGTAGCACCATATGCCACAGCCCCAAAAATTGCTCAAGGGAGGGGAATACAGAGAGTGATAGAACAGGGAATGGGAATGACAATGATTACACAGTAAAAAGGAGTGGGGTGAAAAGAGAAGGAAAATATCCTCACCCTGGGATTTCATGGGGTATATATACACCTTTTAAATATGAAATTAAATGAGATAATTGAGAGCTTGAAAGACCAGGGTAACATTCCAAATACCCTTTCAGAGTGTATTTTGATACGAGCTGTGTTTTTGCAGTGTTCTCCCATATCTTGATTTCCTGTAGTGTCAGGGCAGGGCTCTGGTCTGATGGATTGGCGGCTGGAACTGCTTTCAGGTACAGACTGATTTTGAAGTTTTTCCTGAAAGATGCTGCCCAGACAGACTCTTCCTGTGGTTTTGTTCTCCTGTCTGCCTCTGTGACCTGGTTCTCCATGTCGTTCATGCTTTCTTGCAATAATGGAGAAAATTCAGCTTTCTCCAGTATTTTGGGCTGCCACAAGTGGCATCAATCACAGCCCTTTGCTGAAGCTCCTCATGTAGCCAGGAGTGCTTTCCTGCTGTTCACTTAGGAGCGAAAAAAAACCCAGGTTAGTTTGACCCTGATCTGTGAAAACCCAAGAGCTGTCACCAGTCCTGATACTGTATGGCCAAGGTCAGGCACTGTCACTGTGCTATTTATTCTTCATAGAATCACTGAGGTTGGAAAAGATCTCCAGGATCATCTAGTCCAACCTTTTAGTCCAAGATCGTCTAGTCCAACCTTTACAGCAATACATGCACATATTTAATACACATATATGTATATTTTAATATAATGTCTCACAGCCATTATTTGATAGCTCTTACAGTTAAGCTCATAAAACTTTTCCTGCACAAATGTCTCCCTTGTACATTCTCCCTCCCAAAAGGCTGTTGATCTAAGGAACCCATTGCTGGGATGGGGAAAAGGCATCATTTCTGCCAGGAAAATTCAGGAGCTCTGCATGGAGCCCTTAGCAAGCTGATGAGAGGGAATTCATCTTGCTGCTGCTGGTCCATGCTGAATGTCTTTGGTTTAACATGTCCATTAGCACATCTTGTAACAAAATTGGGAGCTGTTTGTGTAGTGAAACAGAATGATACGCTGTGTCACCTTCTACTCAGCATCTGCCCAAGAACCTGGTGATTTACACATCTGGGAAAAGGTTCCTTTAGAGGATGACTAATGTGGGTATAAGTCCACTTGTAAAGTTACAATTTCTTGTAGTTTACAACAGTGGACTTAAAAAATAACCATTGCCCAAGACCTTATTTGCAGGACAGGAGTCTCATTTCTTTATTGTTCTTAGAATGCTAATGTGTTTGTTTGTTTGTTTGTTTTTTAATCTGCTAGTTCTGTAGCAGGATGCTTTGATTTCCTGTTCGGAAAGAAGAAAACTTTGTCTGGGGTGAGAGCTGTGGATCTCTCATGCTCCTGCAGCAGGAAAACCCAGATTCATCAACAGACTAAACCAGCTGGAACCAAAACTCCTTTTCTGCCCAAAATACCCAAACAACAACTTTTCAGTCCTGGCATCTGTAGCTGATATGCAGGCATCACTAGGTAGGGTTTCCATTCCTGTAGGACCTGCAGGCAAAGTTATTTCAGAACAAGTGATGGCACCTGGTTGCATTTGGTCTTTATTGTAGCAACAAAAAAAGCTCTGTGCCAGATTTTCCCACAGTACACAGCATAAAAGTCTGCCCTGTCTATCCTTAATTCCTATAACACTGGTAGCCATCAAATTCATGTCCAACCATTGGAAAAGTCCATATGGTAATTTACAAGCTTAAGGAGGTATAAAATGGAGATATATTTTGGCTGTTTTAGCACATCTTCACTTACTCAAATACTAATTATTATTGGGTTTTTTAGCATTAATATATATTTAGTGCAGTATTAAGCACAAAGAATACAAGTGTGTCTCCTAGGTAGACTGGCCTTGGAGTCTGCTCAGAGGTGTAGTGTATCTTCTGGCAGGTCTACAGAGTTGTGTGACTTCTAATGCAATTTGCTAAGCAATCGTCTGCTAAAATGAGATGTATATGAGGCTAAATTTGTTACAGAATTGTTATTATCCTTCTTATTTTGTTTTAAGATGTATTTTTATGAACCCATTCACTCCAAGATGCACTCATGGAAAGACTCCAATATGTTAATCAGTATTTATTGAATACCTCAGTGTAATGGGATGAACAGTCACTGTGGATTGTAATTAATACATTGACATGCAGTGACTGTAGCTGAATGGAAGATGAAAACAGGTTAGTCTTAGGACAGAGTGTGCATTCATCTGCAGTGCTACATGGACACCCACCGAGTGAAAGAGCTCTCAAAAAGAATGGGAATGCATTTTCTTTGCCAAGCAGGAGTTTTTTGGCAATAGCAAAACATACTGACATGGCAGAAATACAGAGTGTGGGCGCTGGAGGGGCTGCTAATGCATGAACTCCTCTGGAGAGCAGCGCATCCCTCTGGCATTATCCATGAATGAGGGGAATGCTTAGCACAGAAAAGAACAAACTTGGCTGCTGCCATCCAGGTGAGCACAGCTAGTGTCTCCTCCCTGCCCTCCTTCCATCTATTCCTTATCCTGTAGCCTCTCTGCGTTGAATTCAGTGAAAACAAGTGCATTGAAGGAGGGATTTGGCTCAGAAAATATGGTTTTTTCCTTTCTCAAACTTGGTGAGAGTAGCCCACTTACTGCTGTGATGCATTAGCACAGGTGGCCTCTGAACGCAATGCATTAAACAAATTATATGAGCTGCAAATAATGTGGTTTGTATTCCAGTACGTAGACAGGGCTTCAGCAAACACATAAACCAATGGAAAAAAGCTACTTTTCAGATTTCACTTTTCAAGCCCTGCAGTGAGGCACTAATACAATTATGTCAGAAGTCTGTTGAGCAGATAGAAGTAATGAACTGTTGGATTCCTGCTCTGTGAGAGCTCTTTAACTGCACACATTGAGGAATAAAAGATTTGCTTTGCACCGGGCATCATATGTCCAAGAGCTTTACAAGTAACAAAAAAGAGAGTGGCAGGTTAGCTTCATTCTTCTGGCTCTTGTGAGGGGATCAGCACTCCTTTTGTTAAACATTAGGCAAGAGAAGACTTGGCAGGTGTAATTTCCTTTAAGGAGAAAGTAGGAGGGAAGGGAAGGCTGAGGGACTTGGTACCACACTGCACTGAGCCATCACCTTCATCCTCCTGCACAGTCACTCTCTGAGGGGCAGATCTTCCAACAGGCTCTGCAAGCGCCCCACAAACCAAAAAGTGCTTTAGTAACTGTTTGTGATCTACTAATTTCCTATAATGAAAGAAACTTTGAAGAAATCAACAGGGCCAGTGGCAAAGCAATTTCATTACATGTCTCATGTCAGCCCACTGGATAATTTACTCTGAAGAGTAGATACAAGTTGCTCATAGAAAAGGTTGAAATATCTTATGAAGCAGTTATTCGACTTGTGGGGATGTTTGACTTCCTATGGTTATTATTGCTTTTGTTATTAGTTTTTGTGGATGGTGCCCCATAGGAACTGGATTGTGAGGCCCAGCTAATTTAAAATTCCAGCATCAAAAGCTGTCAGATAAAGTCCATTTTAAGTTGTTCGAAATAACAGATGTGTTTCAGTGCAGTGGAGGTAACTGGTGCTTGGCTCTGCAAGCAGCCCAGTAAATGCTGCAGTTGTTGTAATCCCTGTACAGAGATAGGAAGTGCTGTCTGAGATTCACTGTTTCTCTTTTCATTTTCATGTGAAGAATTACCTAATAATCAGTCAGAGTAGCCAGGATGATTTTGCTGTGCTGAAGTTTTATCTAATTAGTCTTCTGGGTGGTTGTGCTATCAGAGCCAGAGGTTATGCAGGGACTGCATGGCTGCCCCCAGCAAATCCAGCAGTGTCTGACTTTGAAGTGTGTTACTTCTTGTAAATCTGTTATGTATCAGGTTTGTGTTTGAAATATAAATTCTGCACACTCTGAAAGTCCTTGCCTATTCCAGCTGTCAGCTGGAATAACAAGTTGCCCAGAATAGCTGTGGATGTCCAATCCCTGGAAGTGTTCAAGGCCAGGTTGGATGGGGCTTGGATGGAGCAACCTGGTCTGGTGGTAGTTGTAACTTTAATCATTTTTAGAGAAGATCATTTACTTGTAAGTGGAATTGTTCCTGGGTCACAATTCACCTATCTATGCATATTTGCAGTTTCTTTTGACCTGTTTTTTCTGCCCACTCCATAAAATCAACAAGACATTAATAAATAAATAAATAAACCAGTAACAGCCATGCAGGAAAAAACAGCCCGGAGAGAAAGCGAAGCTGCTAATTTATATTTTTTGTCTCCCTCCCTGCCTTCAGCAGGCTAATACAGTGCAGGATCAGGGGTCCCATGTGGCATTCCATCCCATCCTGCAGCCTGCTGGTTTCCTGTGCCCACTCGCTGCCACCCGGGGCTACAGGAGTTAACTGCCCAGGGCCACCAGCATCTCCACCCCCATCTTCCCGTGCCTGGCTTTCTCTTCTCAATTATCCTATTTCTTCCTAGACCTGCCTCTTTCTACTCTGATGGAAATAAAGGTTGACTATGGATGTCCAAGAGATGTTTCCTTTGTTGCTCAGAAATTATTCTGTGTCAACAGCAGATGGGTCTCAGCTGTTGGGGGCTATAGCATCTCTCTTCAATTCACAGGTGCTGAAAAGCTGGATAAGTCAAGGGTAACTTTTCTCTCTTATCTCACAAATCTCTTTCTATCCAGAGTAAAAAAAAAAAACAAAAAACAAACCTTTTTCACCATTTTAAATCCTTCTAAACATACCTATTACAGGACTTACTGTGTCCTCCTCCTCTGGTCGTGGGCTGACTCTGAGGTCCCTGTGCTCTCCAGCACTGAATGAAACACATTGGCACTACACATGAAAAGGTGACATGTTTGCTCATTCCTGTGCAACAAACTTTATAGACATGTCCACATCAGCCTTAGATGTGGAAATAATGGTGGGATTTTGTTCAAGAGAATTAGATGTTGCAAGCTCAGCTGGTTTCTGAGGAGGCATTCGATGGGAGATATCCCTGTTCCAGTGGAAGGACAGCATCTCCCTGATGTGGCAATGCTTCAGGAGTTGTTTCTCTCTGAATTAGTTGGGCAGCACATCAAGAACTATATCCAGAGTTCACATTATGTAATTTTCTTATAACTGCTCGTCCCATTGGTAGCCTGTCACATGATGGTGGAGGTTGGTGTCAGCCACATGGAAATGCCCCTGCCAAAAAACAGGGTCTTTCTGGTCAGTGTGGGTTTGTGTGCTCTGTAACTGTGGGAGTGGTGCTTCCTGGCAGTAATATGTGTCCTCGACAAGATGAAGGATAGAATAATCCATATATTAGATAAAGCCTTCAGCATTTTGTATGCTTGAACACTGGTGCAATGTCAATATCACAATCTCATCAGATTGCGGGGTTTTAGTTAAACCAAAATGACAAGAAATTTCCTTGGACTTTACCCATCACCTGAAGAAATTGGTTAGAGTCTGAGTTTGTAGAGCAAACACATTGAAATTAATTTGAAGAACTTCTGGAAATAGCAAGACCTACATGATCCTTGCAATTTCTATTATGAAGATTTAATTTCTAAAATTGCAAACTGTGACTAGGAATTATTTATTACACTACCTGAGAAATTTCTTGGTCTTCCTATCTTTGTGAATTACTTTTTCGTTTTTTTTTTTTTTTTAATTCAGCGCAGCAAACCATTTCTCGGTCATAGCTACTTACACGTTTCCACTGAGCCTAATGCCTTCCTAGAACTGAGTGTAATGAGTCTCTGTGAAGTGAGATTCAGGCTTCCCTTTGTGCCACAGGACAGCAGGGCCAGACAAGGGGAAGGGTTTGGGTGCCCAGTCAGTCTGACTTAGCCCCTCAATTTTCAGAATAGTGTTTGTTGTGTGGGTTTTTAATAGTATTCAGCTTTTTGCTTTTCTGCCCTCCAGTGATGAAGTTAGAAGCCATAAAGATGCTCTTCCTGCAGCCAGCACCAAGCAGGCAGCTGTTGGGATCTGTCAGTGGAGTTGGAGCAGGGCCAGTGCCTGAAGATGGCCCTGGCCCAGGGAGCTCCCACTGTGACCAGTGATGCTCAGTGCTAGCCGTGGCCCTGGCAGACACAGATCCCCTCGCAAGGACGTTGTCATTCACTGCTGCAAAGGGTTTTCATGCTGAGCATGGCAGGTTTTTTCCCTCTTGGCTGAAGTCCAACTGCCTTCTAGCTCAAATGAAATTTTTGAAGAATACTTCATTTTCACTGTGCCTCAGAGTGACTTCCCCCCAGAATCTGACCCTGCTGTCTCCACCCAGAGCTGCTGGGAGAGCTGGACATCCAGGGGAATCGCTGCCTCTGTTGATCCCTCTTTAAAGTGAGACAGCCACACTCGTGTCACACACAGGGACTGGAGGTGATGGTAATGCAGAGGAACAATTTACAGACTTGGTAAAGGATCATGCTCTGGATTTTAAAAAGGATTTTGTTTGCTGCAGAAACACTAGGACAGAAGTGCCAGATTTTCCAGTTACTTAAATGCCATCATTTCATTGCAAAAGGTAACCTAATCATGATCATAAAAGTTAGAGGACCATGGACAATGAAAGAAACTTTTTTACAAGAAACTTTTTACATTGTTTCATTTTTATAGAAAAGAATAAACTGTTCATTATGTGTTGTGAACAAAGCAGCTCTGCTGATGAGGGAGGATACAGACTAAGTTTATAACCATCTTCCAGAGCATTCAGAAAAAGGAGTGTTGGGTCCTGGATGGACACCAAGAGTTGGGGTATGTCTCTCTGATTGGGAATATTGAGGAAGACATGGGGACTGCTGCCTCCAGATAGCACCCTCAGGAAAGGACAGGAGCAGCCTCACAGGACAGGGTTGGAGCAAGGAGAGGATGGTTGGTGTGTGGAAGAAGGTAAAGAGTTCCTGGTTATCATAACTAAGCAAGATTCTGTTGGACCAGAGCTGTAGCACAAGGTGAGCTGGGGGCACACCTGCACTGGGTACTTGTGGCAGCTGGCTGCAGCCACTCAGGAGTTTCCTGGTTCCCCCAACTGTTGCAGGATAATATTTGTGGTATCTGGGAACAGCTATATTGCCCTCTTCTGCAGCTAAATCTGCTGTAATGGTGGCAGGAGCAGATGAAGAAAGGATCTGTGGAAAAAACAACTGAGGTAGAACTCTGCCCTGCAGAATATGGGACTGTCCAGCCTGACTGTCTCCTAGAAAAAGAGTATCTCTTGCAGAACATGGTAAGAAAGAGAATGCAGTACCATGTGTACTCCAATAGTCTGCGTCCTTAAATCGGTGAGCCTGAATTTATAGAAGTGAACCACTTGACATTTTCCTTGTAGGGGATTCTTTTTAAAAGCAGCCACATTCCTTTATATCACCTGTCATGGCAGGGCACTACAAACAATGGGTCTTTTTCCATCTTGTTACCTGGCTGGAAACAGCAAATAAGGATGTATGGAAAGATTTTACTTTTTCTCTGAGACAGCTCTCCTACAGAAGGGGGGAAGGAGCCTTCATCTCCAACTTGATGGGCTGTCTGGAAAGGTTCAGTCCAGGATCTGACAGCACTATTTCAGTACTGATCACTTTCATGCATTTACCGGGTAGCTATTTGCTTCATCTCTCCTTCCCACTTCCCCTAAAATTGTTTGGTCTGTGTACTGGTTTCAGTCACATTTCTTGAGAGGCAGAAGTTTTAAATGTGCCAAATATCATTAAAAGGAACTGAAAAGGAAGCAAAAACTGCATTTTGGTCCCAGGTGAGTGGAACACTGAAGAATAAGCTCACTACCTGGGGACACATGAGGGAACACAACCATGAGAATGACCTGCCAGAACTCCCACAGGCAGAGAGCATCCTTGGAAGCTCACATCATCTTAGATGCCAAAGTCAATCTACCTTGGGTTGCTGTTGGATAACTCAAAACTGCTTCAGTTCCAGTGCTGAGACATGCTCTTTCATAAGCCTAATCAGATGCTCAGATGTTTATTGTTAAGTTCCCTTCTCACTGTATTAGTTTACAGTACGAATAACAGTAAGAGCAGAATGACTTTGCTATAACCCATGTTTTACTTTCCCTGGTAGAACATGATGTTTTTTCACAGAATATTTATTAATCATCTGTTCTTATTTCTTGAAAGATTTTTGAAGATAGGGGTTCAAGCAGTTCATCCAGTCCAGGTTAAACATGTCTCATCACAGCTGTGTTTCAAACCATTCAGGTCTGCTTTGCTCATTGTTGAGCAAAGATTCCAAGAGGTTACATATGGCCAGGGAGGAAGATTCATCTTCCTTTAAGCTGTCTCTTCACTTACAGAAGCGAATAGGCTGAACAGCACCCTTGCTGGCTGAAAACATAAAGTCCCATTTAATTCTTTTGCTCTCCCTACTTCCAGACATTGTAATATAAAATAATTAATCCTGATGCAGCCTATGTGGCAGCTTGCAGCCTTGTTGATATTGGTCTGTTGCTCCAAGCAGAGGGAGCTTGCATTGTTGCTTAACAAATTAACTGCTTAGAATTGTTTAGAGAAATAATTTCTCTTTTAGTCTATTCTTTTCTTGGAGGCATGAAAAGCTTTCAGTAGTCAGCTCTTTATTACACCTGTGGGCAAGCAGAAATATGTTAAGAGAGGACATAGAGTTTATCTTTACTGCATTTGCATAATAATGCAATTCAAATTATTTTCTTTTTCCATATTTTTCTCTCCTCAAAGAGAAAAATAAAACAGACACAGTTATGTTAAATTGGTGTGTGTTGTAACATGGCAAAGTCTTCCACACCACAGAATCCTCAGGGCAAGAATTGCTCTGATTGTTCACATGGTTTAGAGAAAACTGGGAGTTTGGAAAACCAATTGACTTTTGATATTGTTGTGTTAAGCTAAACTGTACACTGCAATCAGATGCTATCCTGTGTTCTTAGAAGCTGATTGAAATTTTAGAGTCATCTGAATTTGTTCAGTGCTAAGTGCTGTGTGACGATAGATTCAGAATTTCTGCATGATCACATGCAGAAAATAAAGAATGAAAGCTGGAAATCTAGTTCCATGAACCTTTTGGATAGATTCAGCCTAGCTGGACTAATTGAAGTAAGTAAAAACCAGTTCTTATTTCATTACTTCTTTTTGGTTAATATGACACTTAAATACAAGCATGGGATGTTCTCGTAACTTGAAGTTAAGTTAAAATCAGTTATTTTGAGTGATTGCAGGTAGAACAACTTTCTGTGGTTTTCTCAGGATCCGTTTCATACATGCTTTCATAAAGACTGAGTCTGTGCCCCTGTTTCACAGTGGGGGTGTGGGCTGTCTGAAGCACTGTCTAACAAGGAAATTCAAGAAAGTTTTCCCTATTCTTTCTTAAACACATTACTTCTACAACAGTAGATTCTTTCCTCTGACTTTTGTTCCCTTTGTCAATTATCTCATCAAATAATATAGCAGCTTTCCCATCAAGGTTTTGTGGCCTTAATTAATCACATAAGGTATATATTTCACAAGAAAAAGTAAATACTTACCAGTTGTGTTTGGACATCCAAGCTAAGGGCATGGTGAGACCCTCCAGGGTGTGACATGTCCTGAGGCTGAGGTGGGATATCTTTTGCTACATCCTTCATCACAAATTTCAGATGCACCATTCTGCTCTGGTAGCAGGTAACAGGTGACCTATGGGCCAGCGCAGCTTTTTTTTTTTGTAGATTTTTATATTTCTAATAAAATTTTGCAGTTCTTCAGTCAGAGGTATCATTTAAGGATTGCTTGTGTCTGCGTAGAAACCAGAGAAAATAAGCACATACAACTGATTTAAATAGGCCTATGGTGACAATGTTATTAGGCATTCAGGCCATTGTTGCCATTTTTTATTTAATTATTTAATGTCTATCATCTCTTTAGAAAGCCTTGGTTCTTCACTGCTTCATTAAATGCTGCAGTCTCCTCCCAGATCCCTCCCATCTCCATTTAGATAGATTGGACAAATCCTGTTAACTTTCTCCTGGTGATGATGGGGACAAAAAACTCATGTAAACATATTTGGCAGGCCATATGTCTTAATGCTAACAGTAACAATTCAATAGGAAAAAAAATCTTGTGACTATAGGCTAAGTGAAATTAAATTAGGGCTTTGTGCTCCCTGGGGGCCAGAATCCTCTTGTCTCCTGATGTAAACGAGATGGGCATTTGAGCTGTGTAGTGGAGATGGAGAAATGATGTTCAGGGTTCTTCTCTGGAGAGATGTGGTCTGAATGCCCTTTCAGGTGGGCAGATATGCAGAGACCCTTGCACAAAGAGTTGCCTTAATGACTCAGAGTGCTGATGGCTGTGTGCAAACCCTCTGGGAGATGCCAGCCACACCCAGCAAACTGTAAAATCTGCTTTTCCAGCGATGAAAGTAAAGGAAGGAAATCAAGAGCAAATAGGGATGACAGACAAGGGTGTTTCCATACTAGGAAAAAAATCAAATGTGTTGTTCATCACTGCTGTTGCAGGGGGAGCACCTGAGGTATAAACAGGGCACAGACATTTTTATTACTGTGCCATCAAACCCTGCCCAGGGAGATTTAAGGCATTATTGCTGGAGGTAGCAGTCAGTGTAGTCAAAGAAGCATCGAACCTCAGTAAAGAAATTATCTAAGCTTCTTCCTATAATAAAGTTTATTTTCCCAGCATTAAATAAAAGGGGAATATGTGTGTCTGGGGTGGGAGCCATGCCACTCCCAGCACACTGTTCTGCTACCTGCTGTCACCAAGCTTTTACTTCAGCTGTGAAATTTCCATAGCAGCAACTTCTGGGTTGCATTTATTTACCTGAGCCACACGAATCCTGGGGTTTTATTACCCAGCTTGCGGTTTATGCATAGTTCAGGCTGGATGCCTCTGCCCAGCCAGGCACAGAAGGGAACTGACTGCCCAAAGCACTGGGGACCTCTTGGCCAGGTGTTTTAAAGGGTTGATAACCTTATGTGCATCAGAATTTTATCTTGGAACCCCAGTTTTGTTTGTCAAGTGTATTATAGGCAGCTAAGCAGCAGAGTGAACATCAGGGGCTTAGGTTCCTCAGGTAGGTGCTGCCCTGAATCAGGGCTGGCATCCATCCACCCATCCCCATAGGATCAAGCCCAAAGAGCATAACTTGATGCAGTGATGCTGTTCTGAGGTGTTTAAATGCAAAGGGCCATGTAAGATTCACTAGACTGGCAATGCTGTTGGAATCAGTGGAGTTTTTTTAGCATGCAGCCAGTGTCTGTCTGGAATGAACATGGGGTGCCAGGCTCACCATGACCAATAGATGGGAAGCACTCGTGGCCACCACACAGCTGTCAAGGGCAGTGATGTCAGGGCAGTCTCTTCCATGGTTCCTTTTGCCACTGTGAACTAATTTCCAGTTTTTGTGTTGTCAACATGTTCTCCTCCTTCCATTAAACTCTCACCCCATCACCCTGTTCTCTTGGCTTCAGCAGTGATTTGGTTGCTGTTTAAGGATTTGATCCACTAGTTTAAAGCTCCATGACGGAAAATCACAACATTTTGCTGGCATCAGATGTGGTGTCAGATTCTGCAAGACTTCTTTTTCTTTTACAAGTGTTTATGTGGTTGTAAGAAAAAAAACCTAACAAAACAACATGAAGAAAACCACACAAGCAAAAGCCTGAAATTAAAATGACAGCAGAAGAGAACAAGGGTGCTGGAGAAGAGATCTCAGCTCTGTTGTCATTTTATAAACTTCATTATCCAGTTATGGGGCTTGATATTGCTATTGATTTCACATAGAAGATACTCAAGTGATTCAGGAATGCGAATTGTATAAAACCCAAAGACAGATCACTGCAAAAATATAATAAGATGGTGATTACAGCTTACATTTTTGGTGAAAACTGCCACTAATAGAATTCTGTAATGAAATTGCTCCTTAAATGAATTATTATTCCAGAATTTTCTGATTAATATAAATCCCCTATTATGTCATACTCCAATTAAATTAGACAGGATATTATTTTATGTGAGATTGTAATTAACTAAACTGGAATTTGGCCAAGTAGTCATAATTTATACCTGGACTGTGAGAAGATGTATGAGGTTTTTAATATTTATAGTTGGTTGAGAACTACCCAAGTTTCACATTAATCCAGATGATTATATTTTGCCTTTCGTTCACTGTTAATACTGTAGGACTGATTTAGGACGTCTTTGTGACTCCTACCTTCAAACTTTGCTTTCTCTCAAATATTTCTGTATCTGTGAAATGTCACCTACACGTTTCAGCCAAGTTAATTTTTTGGGCTGGTAAAAGTAAAAAGGTAATGGCCCTGGCACAGACTGCCCAGAGAAGCTGTGTCTGAGTATGCAATGGGGCCATGCAGGGCAGCACAGAGAGTGCTTTGAGTCAGGGAGAGACAAAAAGGTACCTGAAATCGATACTTCTTGATTTAGGCTTCTATTTTATAGGATTAAAAATGTTTCTTGAGTGACCCAGAGGAAAAATGTAGACTGGAGGCAAAGTAGAAATTATTACTGTATCTAATAGCTTCCAGATGTCCAGCAATATTTTGAGTAAAAGGGTGAAGTGCCAGTTTCCAAGCATTATATATTATCAGTTTCAAAGTGAGGTTTTAATTTTGGCTTGTTGCTTATAGGTTTTTTTTAATTGATGCAAACACAGATTTTGCTGGAGAACTTTCAAAATATCTGCCTTTTTCTTAGAGATTAATACTTTATAAACAATATTTTTAGTAGCTGGGAAATGGGAAGAACACAGCGTATTTTGCAGTGTAGTTTTAAATCATTCTAGTTACAAGTTTAACACAAAAAAACAGATCTTTTTTATAGGAGTATAAATTGCTGCACAAGGTATTTGGACCATTCTGTTCTCACAGAATCGCTGGCAAGCTATTTATGGAGCTTTACAGGACTTAATGCATTTGTCATGGACTTAACATTAATAACAGCCTAATGTAGTTCAAAGTTGCCCATCTTCATGGTGTTTTATTTCTTCGCTGGCTCTGCAAGGATTTGTTTGGCAGTTGGGTGCTCAGGGTGAGGAGGGAGGAGCTCTCCATTGTGGTGATGGAGGGAAAAAAATTCTCGAAAACTAATTTTTGCTTGAGTTTCCTGATTGTATAAAGGCAGCCCTTTGTGTAGGCCTGGAATAGAATTACCATGTGGAAGGGCCTATAGTTTCATTGTAAGTCAGTAGTAAACATGACAGGTCAAAGCCATGAGATCTGCTGTGCACAGCAGCTCATTACTGTCAACAGCAAAGTCATGGAATCAGAGAACTGCTTGGGGTGGAAAGGACCTTTAAAGGACCTTTAAAGCTCATCTCATTCCAGCCCCTCTGCCATGGGCAGGGCCACCTTCCACCATCTCAGGTTCCCCCAAGCCCTATCCAATCTGGCCTTGTTGTTTTATAACTTCACCAAAAACCCAGAAAAATTAACCAAGACAATACTCAAAATTTAATGGCAAAAAACCCCCTCCAAAATGTTGAGCTCGTCAGCATATATTTGTTTAGATCCCAATGAATAAAAACCTATTGGTTCTTTCTGTGTCCTTAATAAAAGCAAATCCCTTTTCTCACCTGGCAGCTGTCAGCAATGGGAACTTCACCTTTCAGATTATCTTTTATTGAATCATGAAGAAATTGAATTGTTCATTGTGTGTGTCAGCTGTGGTTTACTAGAACACTTCTGTCCCTCCAGGAATGGGCAGATTGCTGTAAACAGGGAATTGATTCAGTCTTAAATTTTAGAAATTCAGATGCAGCCCTGGAGCATGTGTCTTCATCCTGTCCTTTTAATATTTTTGTGGAATATTTATTACTATAAGTATACAGCATTAACTTCCCATCACCCATGAACCAGATCTACTTTAAAATATTAAAATATATTTTTTCCTTTGAAAAAAGGAGGGCTTTTTTACAAATACAGATTGCATTAACCTTTACCCTTTTCTCTCCTAATATCCATGCCTCTTTATGCAAAAAAGTTCATGTCTTCTTGCTTCTGTGTGCAATCCAAACACCCAAACTTCTCAGTCTAAAAGGTCAGAGATCTTTTCAGAAGAGACAAATTTAATTTTCCACCTCTTACTTCTGTCAGACTCAGCTGGTGGTTCCTTGAGCTCCACATTTGGGTATTACCACGTACTGGGGTTTATTTCTGATACACAACAGCAGAATTCAGGGGTACTTGGCATGGCTGGCTCTGTCACACCCTTTCTGGAGACTGTCCCACCCATGCTGTGAGCTGGTGTGGGTTTACTCATGGGCATATCACTTGATCACTTGACAGATGCTGCAAGTGTGCACCACTTAGAGGATCCCAGTGTTCCCAGTTCATCACTGCACAGAAGCTCATTCTCTTCCCAGGTGGTCTGACCTGCAGAAAACAGCAGAGTACATAATTATAAATATCTGAAAATTCATTACCTGATGTAATTAGTGGGATTGTTAATTTCTTCTGTGCATGTCACAAATGTGAACTATTTCTGGCAGGGTGGTCACATCGACTGCACTACACACAGCACTGGGCTGTTTGTAATGCTTTCATTCAGTGGAAGGTATTATTTAGTAAGTGGCACGTGGGGATCTTTTGCAGATATTTTACATGAAAGAAAATGACTGTGAAGCCGCAGAAAAGGAAGCTTAGAAGCATTCTTATATCAGAACTGAACACCAGATAAAGATTCAAATCCTGTCTCATTCAACATGACACCATTCTTTTTTATTCTTTAACAACTGTGGGAAATAAATGTTGTGGCAGTAGCTTGCATAGTGTGGGAAGTCTTGTAAGATTAAGAGAAGGTGGTTAGTACAAGTCCCAGCAGGAACATATTCTTCCCAAATTGCAAAGGGATTTGTGAGGATGAGGGGAAGGAGCAGAGCTGGACACTCTGTGCATCAATTAGAGGGCTCAGCATGTATTGCTGGGAGCTGCAAAAGGACCAGGTGCTGCCTCACAGGACATTGGCAGAGACTTCTTTATTGGGAAATGAGGATACTTACATTGCTTCTGGAGAAGTTCAGCCTGTGGTTTTCAGTAGGATATTTAACAGGGGGATTGACAGGTTAGGGAAGATGTTTCCTGACATCTGAGAACAGGTAGTGTGCCAAACATGTTGGAGAGAAGCATCATGTGATTTGTACATGGTGCTGTAACAGCCTGTACCTGGTAAACAATCAGACAGCACTGGAGTCAGTGTCTGTCACATGCCTCTGCTGAACTATCACTGTTGGGTTTTTGCTAGGCAGGAATATCTCATACAGGACTGAGCAGGGGAGAGAGAAAACATCACCTGACAGAGATGAGGTTAAATGATAGTGGCTGGCATTGGGCAGGGCATCTGAGAGCAGTGCCCCCCTTGGGTTTTTTGGACAGTGTTGTTTGGTTTATTGGTGTTGGCTGAATTGTACTGCACTGTATTCCCCACTGGCACAGGACTGGAGACCAAAGACTCCTACTCTGAGATGATTGGTAAGATCTCAGCTCTTCTGATATTTCTTTTTCCATCTCCCAGTCTTGTTTTTCCTTCTGGCCTCCTTTGGACACCAAAAATAGTTACTGTGGTGGGGAAAAAGAAGTGGTTAAAGCCTCTTTTGTTAAATCAGGAAGCAGATTGATTGTGTTATGTGAGGATTAGCAATGAAAGTGATAATTTTTGGTTTTTTGGATGTCTGAATTAACACCTAGGATGCTCTATAGCCAGCTGCAGCACAGTAATATGTCTATATATGTGTACGTATGTATGTATTTGTGTGTGCACATTTTTTATGGTACTTGAACAATTCATATTATTAATACAGCAATCCTCCATGTTATTCCAAGTCAGCCTGTTTAAACCTTGTACTCAAACATGGATCTATTTGCAAGCGTCTGTATCACATGTTCTGTTAAAAATGTTTGGTGATGTAGAGGCAAGAGCTCTGAAGACAGACCCAAAACACTCTCTGGCAATCTGGTGGTGTTGTCATTTCATAAACAGAGTGCTGTAGAACTTGTAGAAATAAATTGATTTTTTTCCTTGGTAAGGAATTCTTTGCCAAGTAGGGATTGCAAGCCGTTTTCTCCTCCTGATCCTAGCCATGATGGTGAGAGCCTGCAATGTAACCCATAGCTGCTTCCTCCCTACTCATTCATTCCAGGACAGTACCATTGCTGTAGGACCCTGTGTTTTTCTTATCTCATGAGAAACATTGGCATTTAGGGTAAATATTATGCTGTTGCTAATGGATTTAAAATTCATTTCAAGTTTTCCAATTACATATTTCATTTATTTCATGAATGTGAAATGACACTGCAGAGAGCAGAGCTGTTTCACAGGCATGCACTGAGCTGGAGAAGGGTTTACTTCTCCATTTTCCATTTAAACCCACAAATACAGTTATTGAATGAAATTTGTTCTTGTTTACTCTGAGGATGAGATTGTAACGTGTACCTACCACTACTGTTTTATGTAGAAGGTAAAAAAAAGATTGTCCCTAATAGCGTGTCCAAATTTTGACCTTAGGTGATGGCTGGTGGCATGTTTTGGGAGTTGTTTTGCAGACAGGAATGCTCTGCAATGAACAACCTTTGTGTTCTTCTCAAGACCATGGGTTTATGTTCATTTTTTCTTGCAAAAAAGATGCAAGGCTCTGCCTGCAAAGCAGTTTCTTATTGTAGCACAATTATTGAATTAATTTTATATATAGTTTTGAAAAAACACATTTTCTTGCTGGTCCTCACTCTTTGCTTGAGGGAGAGTTAAGAGATACAGCGATACAACGTGATACAGATCATGTTGTCACATGCATTTAAACATTCAAAAAGGACAGAAATACCTGATGGGAATTCAGAAGTGTAAGAGCAGATTTTAAGTGGCTTCTCAACAGGAGATTGAGATCTGCTTGGGCATCCCTGAAGTCTCATAAAAATCCAAATGATGCGAAAAAATAAGTCTTAATAAATAGCTAAATGAGAATAAATAGATCTAGAAACAAAAAATAGAAGGACCAACTCAGTTTGCAATTCTGCATGGAGTGAATCCTGCCCATTTTTTAGCTGTTATTGATTTGTGGCAGCTTCATCAAATCCTGTTTAGGGCGTTAATATATGGATCTTCTGCTGTGGTATGCTTGGAGACAGACACAAAGTTATAGGTGTGTGAGTGCCATTCACTGGTTAAACTTGCAAATCAAGTGTAGGTTCCAGGGATACAGACTCAGGGACAAGCAAGGAAAATGTCCAGGATGTCTTTATTCCAGCCCAGGATGAAGAGCTGTGGCATCTTCAAATACAAAATCCTGGTGTTCAGGGGTTTAATCTGCAGACTGAAGAGAGGAATCTCATTTCTTTGTTCAGTGATCAGAAGGGGAAAAATGCATGTGTCAGAAAAATGCATTCATATCTTTATTTTTCATTTGTGCATGAAAAGGATCAATGAGAACAAATGCTCATTGCAAACATTACAGATGATAAATTGTTTTGGATATCTTTTCTCAAAGTGTAGGGAGCACTCAAGTGCAGCAAACTGTCCCAGTGTCTCAGGCACTAATAAAATCTCAACATAATTCTTAAACCCACAATTCTTCACCAATCTAAGATACGTAGAAAGATAATTTAGGTTATTTCATCTCAAGCTGAGTTTTACCTTTTTAAAATGGCAAACTGATTTACAAGGTTTCTCCTCTAAGGTCCCTTAAAGTAAATTACTTGTCACAAGGGTTGTGGATCCCTGTCTGCATGTTTGAATAAAACGTGTAACAGATTTATAGCGTTAATAATGGGGCTGTCATGGAAAGCTCTCAATTTGCAATAGGAGGAGTGGAGAGATGGCAGTTTGGTTATTTAGCACCCTGCTTATCTTTCCTCTGAAGTTCTGAGAACTCAGTTGCTGATTATTTAAGATGTGCATCCTTTTTTCTGACTCTGCAGCAGTCCTCCCATAGGCCTTAGCAGTGCTCCCCCCCCAAATCCATGAGTGTCCATAGCTGCCCAAATCTTGGTCCCTACATCTGGTGGTAGGTGCTGAGCATGTGGAGATAGCAGATAGCAATGCTCAGCAGATGAGGTGGGGGTGCACACTTTTTCTTCCATCAGTGAAAGAGGACTGAATTCTTCATGAACAAATATCAACCAACTGATACATGTTGACAACGTTTGATATCATTCCTGCAGGAATAGAAATAGTAAAATTGCTATTTTAGAACTTCTCTTTAATAAATTTCAGTATCATTGAGCTAACATCATGTCTCTGCAGAAATTCATATACTCATGTGTACATCTGTGAAATTAGACTGGTGCACTTGAAATAAAATCCTGAACTTTATGAACAATTCTAGATGGGCCCTGTTGTAATAATATTTCTGCATCAGACAGGGATGAGTGTCTCCACAAAATAGAAGTAGCTGCTCTTCCATCCATTCATAGTCTGTTTTATATTAATGCTTGCTGCCAAGCCCCAGTGAGACAGCCTGTATATCTTACTCATCTGAGTGGAGTTTGCATTTCATTCTTATTTATCTGTAAAGAATGCACACAGCTCTATGACAAGGGAGAGATGGATGGAATTGCTGATGGGAAATTTACTACATATCTGAAATGCATGCAGAGACCTTTGGATACATTTCCTCTTTTAACTAGATCCATTTGCTTCACCAAGCTTGGACAAAAGCATTGTTCTGTCTTGGTGAAGCAGTGGGTACTAAAGTGCCCAGAGCTGCCTGTGCAAAGGGTAACCCAAGATCTCAGAGCTTGTCAGCAGCTGCCATGAGTCCACAACTAAGCTGTGTCTTGAAGCTGTCCAAGGACAGCAGTCTTTGGGTTGAGGGAGTCAGGTCTTTCCATCCTGTGAGAATGAACATACTTTTTTCATCTTTGGCAATTCTCCTTGTGAAGACATACTTCATGTAATTCCTGGTGGCCCATTTCTCCAGTGGGTCCCCTTGTAAATCTCATAAAATCTCTTCTAATTCCTTCAGTTCAATAAAATCTGGCTTTTAGTAATGTAAAATTAAAAAACCTTCAAAGGCAGGGAGGGGCATGCTCATCTGAAGGACATAGCAAAGCTATTACAGCCAAGATGACCTTTCCAACATTTCATTGCTACACTGAGGAGTGGAAGAGCCACTGCTGCAAGACTGTTCCTGCAGATGGGAAAAGCTGCCTGGGGCAAAAAACCTACCATGGGGAGTGAAGGCCAGGGCTGTCCTCCAGTATCAGTGACTTTTATACCAGCATAGGTGGTATAAACTTGAGAGAGCTTTTGCCAGCAGGGCTGATGGGGTAAAAAATTACACTGTGAACTGGGTAGTACAGACCAGTGGGAGGATGCTGCTGTGCCCTCCTGCTTCTTTTGCTGTCTAAGGAAAATTGAATTCTAATGAACTAAGTTTACTAATTCTAAGTGAACATCTTTCTGTGCCAGGCAGGGACTTCGTTGGAGAGTCACACATTTATTACGTATCTTGAACAAAGTGGTAGTTAAACCAAAAAAGAGCAAGATAAAATTGCATACAACCTGGAAATCATTAAAGCATTCCAGAAAAAATTAATGGAATAACAACACTAATATTTTTGTTTCAATACTATTAATAGTCCCAAAGTACTATTTCTGTATCATGCTATTTATTGAAATACCAGTGCTGGGTGTGTTGGTCTATTTGCAAACCTTATGCTATCTGGATCTGAATCAAGAAAAAAAACACTTCCAGTGGAGTAATAAATAAGGCGTGCTTAGAACATTAATTTTCCACGACCATTTGTATTGCGTTATTTTTTAATTACATTAGTTTTCTTCCATGTCATTATTTTGCAAATATATTCCTAAGTAAAAGTTGTGTAGATGTGTTTGCACTGTTATCTTCCATCCCAAAGTGTAATAGTGCCTTTTGATATGTTTTGTATGCGCATAACTTAACTGGGAAATTCGTTAAAACTTTAAAATCAAACCATAATTTGAATAACCGTGTGTGTTCTTTGACGACCTGAGGTTGTTTCACTCTTGCTATTGGCATTGCTGGGCTCATGCTGTGCTACAGATTTCACTTAGAGGGCTGTACTGGCCAGGAAACTTTTATTTTCCTAAGAAAATAAACAAATAGGACTTCAAATGAATTCAATAAGCAGGTCACTTTTACTTGTGTTGTAGAAAGGCAAGTTTAGTCGGGGTCAAGGGGGGAGTGGTGATGATGTACTACACTTAAAAATGCAAAATTGTAGAGAAAGAGATACCTGATGTGAACCTGGCCTCATGATGACTCAATCTGCTGATTTATTTTCTCAGTTATGCCAAATTTCAGTGCACATTTGCCACAATGGGTTTTTATTCAAATATTATGTTTTAGATAGCATGTAAGTAACATCTGTGCATGTTACCTTGCAGTAATTTAAAATGAAGAGATAACTATAAAATGTGAAGCTTGCTTGGGTAATGTCTACATTTAATTATTGTAATTTAAAATTAGACTATTCTGTTCTATAAGAGCCACACACAGAGCTGTCAATTTAATTGCATTACCTTGTTGTCCATTCAAGTGGCATGTACAGTCCTTTTCAAGGAGTGGGACATCAGTAGTGAAAAAGGAAATAATTGCTAAGATTTGATGTGGTTTTCCTATCGATCCTTCATTAGACATTTTCAGGGGTAACCCTGCTAACCCAGGTGGAAGTCCTGGTCAGAGGAAATAAGCTGTTTAGGGTCTGGGAAATCAAAATTGTATGTAACATCCACAGAGCCTAAGGAGGTTCTGAGTAACGTTTTCTCTCTATTCCCAACAGCCTAATACATGGCATTATAATGTAGAGAAAGACATAAATTGGTCCCTTAATCAGTGCTCAGCTATGATTCAAGGATTTTGATAGAAAAGTGGCTATTTAGGACTATTAAGTTTGGAACATCAAGCAGTGAGAGGCATTGTATTCCTGCAAGTGTGACCTTGCCCATAATTAAATGCAAACCTTAACTTTAATAATTTTAGAATTCTAGTGCTGCTAGTTAATTAAATGTTATTGATCCCTATTGTGGGTCTTGATATAGTGCTGTAAAAGTATCACTGTGCTTTTTCCTGATTTTCATATGGGGGAGGATTTTGAGATGTTTTCCTTACCTGAACCTTTACCTGCACTTCCCTTTCCCATCCTGCGTTACCCCTGGGTGCTATTTTCCTGCTGTTAATTTGGAATTTTACTCCATTTTTGCTCAGTGTGCACTTTTCCCAGTCTTTCTTGGGCTGTGCAAGCTCGTGTTTGGCTTTTTTGTGTGCTAAGAACTGGAGAGAGTTTATCCTTCTCTGATAGGTGTTGAGTATGTCTATAGGGAACATCCACAACCTTCCTGTGGGATGCAAAACCCCAGTGCATCACACTGGCACCATCAGTGCTCAGTACTCAGTGCTGTGGGATCTTGCATCCCTTTTTGTTATAAAATCATTTTATTCATGGCTGTGTAATTAGGAAAAAAAAGCCTTCAAAAATCTGTAATTTACCTATCAAGTAATGTGCAATATTTATTCCTGGATTTTGGGTTTCTCTGTATTCATGAAAGCTAAATGAAAGTAAGTCTGTAATATCCAGCAGGGCGTTAATGCTAAATTGCTGCTTTACATATATTGCTGGAATTTAAACACTATGCAAGAACCATGACCAGAAAGTTGGAGGCGTGCTCTGCTTAAGCATCAGTCTGCTAATTAGATCTATGAGACTTGGAGTAACCTTTTCTGGGGTTCGTTCATTTTTACAAGGAAAATCTTTAAAACCTTCCTTCGTAATCTAAGTGCTGAATGTGCCACGGAGGGCTATGACACAGCAGTAAAACCACTATAATATTTGTAGTATTAAATTTACTGTGTTCAGTAACATTTATCACTGTCACAGTGATTATCTGCTTCTAATTAGGAAGGAGCAGGGAAATCTCTCAGCCCTGGTCACCACAGCAGGCGGGGCAGGGGCAGAAGGAGGTCTGGTTAACCTTCTGTCTAAACCCCACCCGCAGAAATAACACTGTTCTGCTCAATCCATGTGGTTCTCTCCTGACACCTGCTAGATTCCAGCTTATAGAAACTCATTAACATGCTTTTTTCTAATTTCTGATGCAAATTACCATGAAGTGCCCTTCATCAGTTAAGAACAGCAAGTGTGTGCATCTTGTTGCTCAAGCTGTGCAACATCCTCACCCTCCAAACCTGATGTGGGATGCAGCTGGGCTTCCCTGTGTGCTGTGAGATTGTCAGGTGCCCTGCGCCCCCCTGGTCCTGGGGAGCAGCGCCAGGCATTGTCACATGAGACACTTGTTGTCACACAAGGCAGTCACTGCATAGGTCAGTCACTCTCAGGATGAAGCAGCAGCATGCGCTGCTGATGACTAAGTGGAAATTTTGGGTGATTGCAACCTGGTGTTCTGAAAATCAGGGACCAAAGGTGCTGCTCACACCTCTGTCCAACCTCCACATCTCTGTGGAGGTCAAGCCGGTATTGAGGGACACAGTGTGATGCTGCTAAGTAGAATTAAAAATAGCATTTTTTTTCTTTCTGTAATTTAAATAGTTATTCCAGCACAGAAACTGTCTCTGGTTATTTTTCATTGCAGTGAGTGAAACCAGTGATCAGGACAGGTTCTGCCCTTCCAGGGTAGAAGGATTTTTGTAATATTTTTATACCTGAAATAACCCCAGCATCGATGCATTGGACTCAGCACATTTGTGTTTTGCCAGGCTAGGTATTTCATTGAGAGTTGGTGTAAGCTGTAGCAGCAAAGCTTATTTTATGCCCCTATAAATGGTATGTGGACAAGGCAGATTTGCTGCTGTGGCTTATCACTGCTGAACTACTATCAGCAGCCTTTTCGTAGCAGGCACCTAACTTCAGTTTCAACTTTGTCCCTCAGCCCCCTGTATAACAGAAGACTTTTGAAAATCTTGGAATAACTTGCTAAAGGCCTTTTATCCATTACTGCTTTTAAGCATTCAATATTTAAATACCATTTTATCATCCTAATATTCTTATTATTGCCTACACAGCCTGCTGTTCCCTGGGGTCGTTTTGAATGTAAGCTGTCTAGGAGGGCCCAATGTCCATCCATTCTGTGTCCACCCTGGTTCTTGTCCTGGGTGCATCACCCAACACAATGATGCTGATATATTTACAAACTCCCAGTTTCAATGTTCCCTCAGTGCAGGGCAGAAAAAACACAGAACAAGACAAAACAAGATATATCCAGCTCTTCCAATGAAGGTCAAGGAATAAAATATAATTTATATTTTTCTGGAGTAGTACTGCAAGTTGCATTGCTGTATGAAAATGGCAACAAGGCTATAATATTCCATTAGTAATGAGAATGGAATAAATTATCTCCTGATTAAATGTTTAATTGCAATCTAATCTTACTAATATATTACAATAATAAGAATATTAGGATAATAAAATATATTTAAAACCTGAGTCATCTGAAATACTAAGATCTGGTGCTTGGTAAAAAGGTCCATTTTATATTTATATATATATATGTCCTGTTGAGTCTCAAAAATGGGCAAGTAATTTGGTGTTGTTTGGCTCTGTGGTGCCATAAAGCTCCTCTCTGATATGTACTTGAAGTGTTTGTTGTCAGTTTAAAATGGTTTTTTCCCAAGAACAGCAGTACTGGGGTATACCTTAAGTGCTGTCATTAGCTATAATATATTTTATGTAAGTCTACCAGAATAATCAGGTAATGGTCACGTGGAAAAAAAACCTTGGTTCCTTCCCAGTTTCCTCTGGGAGAGGACTGGATACTGAGCATCAGAGCTAAAATCCTCTGGAGTGAGTGAGAGGGTTTTGTTGGTGTTGGTGAATTAGTTAAACTTCTTTATGTGCACTGGTGACTCTCCCTGGGTCACTTACCTGAGCACCAGGGGGTGTAGTTAGCAAGTAGGTTGACTCCAAGTGTGATGGAGATTACTTTAGTTTGCCCTGGAGATTTGATGACTCCCTTAAACAGCCCTGTCCTATGCTTTTGTAGAGCTCATACAATTCAATCACCTGCCAGGCTAATTACTGGCAGGTAAAGCATTTGCTGGCAAAGGAAACAGGAAAATAGGTAGGAAAATAATCTCACTGGCCCATTGAACCTGTTTTGTGTTAGGTACCTTGTCAGCTTTTTGTTAGCAGAAATGTAGCTGCCTTTGAAGTCAATTATTTTCTATGTGATATATATAATATTTTATATTTATGTAAGTCCTGAAATGGACTTTCCTGCTTGACTTCATTAGGAGTAAAAGGCATAATTTATCTGCATCCCTCAGGAAACTCAAGGACAGTATACTGTGATAGTAGCACAACATGGAGAATACTGGTCTCTTCCCACCCTCCACCTTCCTAGTTTATGTTTTTCCTCCTTACTGTAACCAAATAGACCATCTTCCATTGAGTGATCCAGGAAAACAAGAAACACTGTTCATCATTTGACTTTTCCAGTGCTATGAGGTTCAGTCCTTAGGCCAAGAAGCACAAAAGTCTTCTGTTGCCACAATCTGTTATAAAATATTATGAAAATAAAAGGCAGTTTATTGTGCCTTATTTATCTTTTAATCATCCCAGCTTGGTTAGTGCTTATTTACTGCTGAGTAACTTGTGCTCCAGAACCCATAGAAATAAAACCCGTTCCAGGTGAGAAGTTGCTGACTGAAGCCTCATCCTCCTCCTTCTAGTCACAGGAGAAGCAGCTCACTCAGAATCCCAGTAGATGAATGCCTGTGAAGGAAGAGCCAGGCTTCTGTGAATGGAAAGATAAAACATAGTCATAATTTAAGCTGTTTGATATAGTAAATAGTCAGAATGTGTTTTGCAGATTCCTTACTGCAAGTGTGAATCACTCCCAATTCAGTCATTGCACAAATAGGCAAAGCAAAAGTGTTTATTGTATTTCCATCTGGGAATTGAACAGGTTTAGGGAGAAGTGCCTAAACTGATGTGTGCTTTAGGAGCATGTGCATCTCTAGATAGAGGAATTCACAGTCATATACTGGGAGCATCAGAGGCTACCAGTTCGAGAACTGGAAAATCATCGTATGCCAGATTTGCAGTTAGAAATAAGTAAAATAAATTGAATTGTGAGCAGTGGAAATAGTTCAAACCCCCTGGTTGCTGACAAACATTGAATCCTTGTCCTGGTCACTGAAGCTGCTTCTGTTGGGGGTGGAAGGGCAGCAGGAGCTGTGGGATCCAAGGGGAGAGCAGTGGGTCCAGTGCTCCAGCTGCCTCCTCCATGATCACAGAATTGTAGAATGGTTTGCTTTGGAGGGGTAAAAGCTCATCTCATTCCAAACCCCTGCCATGGACAGGGACACCTTCCACTATCCCAGTTTGCTCCACACCCTGCCCAACCTAGCCTTGAATATTTCCAGGAATGGGGCAGCTATCGTTTTTCTGGGAAACATATGCCAGGGCCTCAGCACCCTCACAGGGAAGAATTTCTTTGAAATATCTCAGTAACATCTAAATCCACCCTCCTTCAATTTAAAGCCATTCCCTCTTATTCCATGCCCTTGTCCAATGTCCCTCTCCAGCTCTCTTGTAGCTCCCTCTAGGCGCTGGAAGGAGCTCTAAGGTCTTCCTGGAGCCTTCTCTTCTCCACGTTAAAAAACCCCAACTCTCTCAGCCTGTGATGAGTTCAGTGGAATGAACAGAGTGTTGGTCATGGGGAGAAGAGATACAACACTTGAGATGAGAGGAGAGGACTTCATAGGAGGTGAATAGGGACAAGGCTTTGAAATTATAACATGGTTTCAGGAGCAGCCATGAAAGGGCAAATGAGGCAAGAAAAGAGAAGAGTTTGGGAAAAAAATGAAACTTTCCACTCCTGCCTAACCACTGCCCCATTCCTGTGGGGCTCAGGGTGCCCATGTGCCTTGTGCATGAGGCTGAGAGCAGAATCCACTCAGTGCTCCCCAGAGACTTTCTTTTCAGTCCCACATTTTCCAATCCAAATCCATTGGTGCTGAAACTCTCCATGCCAGGAGCCTGCTGAACATGAATTTGTAGTTTTTATTTGCTTTCTGGAAACTGCATTAAGAATTGCTCAGCAGCTTTTGGTAACAAGATTAGAAAAATGCCCAGTGTTTAGTCCCTGCTACAAAAAAGAAATCTTATTACCATTACAGTGTGAAGGTTTAATACTGGATGTTTTGCGGTACTGGATTTAAACCTGGCAGTTGAGCTGCACTTGGAGTCAGGTATCTCACTTCAGCTTAAAGCTGGATTTTGGAATGAGCTGAAGGGACACACTTTTGTGCTGTCCTGATGTCTTCAGTCTGCACTGCATAAACAGCAGAGAGCCCTGCCAGCTGGAAAGCATGACCTTTAGGATTACAATTAACTTCTTGACCCTCTGCCTTTTATTTCAGCTTTTCTGGTGAGTAAAAAGTTTCAAGGCTTTAATTTGTAAAATGCCTGGGAACTAAGGAACAAAACACGGAAGAAAAGAAGGAATTGTGGCTTTGTCCTCTGAGGTGGAGGCTGACCCTTGTGTCCTATCAAATTTAGTCCTAAATATATTTTACCTTTATTTTTAAATGCCCTTCAGCTGGCACAGGAGCTTCTCATGCCCTGAGCTAATGCATTCAACAACACGGGCTGTTCAAGGTGAGAATTGAATCTTGTTGCCCCTTGACAGAGATGGAATAATAGTGTAATGCAACAGAACATATTTGAAATGCTAATACTTGCCACCTGCAACTTAATTTTATTTTTTTTCTTATTGCCTTTTTTATGACATTTCACAGTCCCATAGTCTCAGTAGATGGATCTGCATCATAAAAGTGACACAGCGATGATTTAAGGAGGATAGTCAGTCTGAGTGAAACGGATGGAGTGCTTTAAGAGTGTCAGTTTAGCACCTATTACATAGGGTCAATGTTCATTTTCAATACATCATTAAAGCATCCTGCTAAATCACTCAGAAAATGTTCGCGTTCTCCTTTTGAGCCACCATGTTAGATTACAGGGATAATGAAGTGTAACTGCACATAAATGGCAGTATTGCACAAGCATATTTTATTGTTTTCAGGGCCACTGTTTTAGGTTTGTCTGAATATGAAACATTAAAAAATCCACAATGAAATACGGAGTACCTCCTTAGGTGATAGTTCCCATACTTACATTTGCAGGCAGCTACCAGCTCCATCAAATTTGATAATCTAGTAAAGTCATTTTCCCACTCTATCAGTTTTACAATATACAGTGTTCACTAAACTAATATCAATAAAATCAAAACTACCCTCAGCCTAGTAGCTAGTTCTTAAATTACATTACAGAAGATGTATTTCTCTTATTTTGAGAAGAACCTGGGAAGCCCAGTTGTTTCAACAGAAATCACTTTGCCAAGGTCATTTCAAGGTCAAGGTGGTCTTTACTGTCTCCAGGTGGTATTACCAGAGCAGAGACTCAGTGATACCTCTGTAAAAGTTTTGATTATCAGGTTAAATTTAAAAGTCAAGTTATGGAAAACAGGAATCATAACTTACAGATATAAAATGTTGAATCTTTCAGTAAGTCATTGTCAATTTTCCCCGATACTCACCCTTTCCATGATACATGATGGCAAACACTTGGTATGAACCTGGGTTCCATGGATAGCATATATGAATACTGAAAATGTTTACTTCTGTTATACTGAAACAGGGAGCACAAGCTGGCTTCACCCTAGCAGGGAGAGAAAAAAATGTCAATTCCCCTCAGGGCTATGAAATATTTATTTACTTTTATTGCATTTTGTAATGGAAAACATGGTTTTTATTTACAGAAAGGTGATGTAAGTGTGTCCTGAGGCACCCATTTTTCATCCTACCTAATCCAGGACGTCTGACTGAAGGGCTTAAATTAATAGCTTGATTACTTTGGCTTTCACTGCCTCCACAAGTCAGAGATGGGTACCTCTGACTTTTTCTGTGTTCATTATGGAGGACATCTCCAGTTTCAAAATCCTGACTTGTAGATCACATCTATTAGGAGTCACCTACTCTGTTGTTTTGGATAGTGTCATTTTGGTGTATAAATGACAACAAATGAAGGCAGAGTGAGCTGGGATATAGAAAAGGGAGCTTTGAGGATGTTGTTATGGGAAGCTGCAGGAGCAGGTTGAGGAAGAGGTGAGAGCTGCAGAGGGGCACAAACTTGGACAAGATCTGGCTGATGGTTGGGTTGTATTTTTAGGAGAGCTTAGTTTTGCCTAGTTTTTTCTGGTTGCCTTTTCCTTACATAGGAAGTTCAGTTGTGGGGGTCATATAATTTTTCTAATGTTGTTCTTCTCCAGGTTAGTGCAGATATCCTCTTTGTTTGCAGACAGAAAGGACCCACACAGGCAGAGCCATGAGAGGCTTTGTGGAGTGTAGGAATCACAATGGGAAGGGCTCCAGGGTGGATGTGGAGCAGATGAATTGAGTTGGAGGTGGCACTGATCATTGTGAAATGGAGCTGGAGAGGGTGGAGGAGCCTTCCAAGTTAGCTAATGATGCAGGCATTGCAGGATTTTTAATGCTTCAGTTGGGAAATTCCTACCATTAAGAAGACATTCGTCTTAATGACAGGCTTACTTTAGAAACTGTTCAAAGCTAATAACTATACTCAATAATGATAGTGAAAGTTATTGAGTTTTCCCCATTCACCTGTAAAGGATTGTAAAAGATTTCTACCCTACTGCCAGTAGTCTTCAGCAAGCTGTATTCTCCACTACTCAGCTCCTCCAGATGCTTGCTACCTGGATTTGCCGGGAAATGTTACTTGGGAAGCTGCTGGTTTATAAAACAAGGAATAGTTTTGGAAAGAAAGGGTACTTGAGGAAATGCTTTTTCCCAGTACAAGTGAAACAAGTGTGATCTGCAATGGGAATTTCTTATGTGAAGAGCAGAGGGTCATATTCCTGATCTTTGTTCCCAAGAGCTGTGAGTAAGTGTTGCCCTGCTCTTGCATGTTTTTCTAAGCCTTCTGATTGTTTTGGATTTTTGGAGTCAGTTTTCCCACATATGTTTCTGTAAACAGTGATTGTTAACATTCCTCTCTAGAGGAAGCGAGACATGATGGACTTTCAGTTTGACCAGTGGGGTCAGAGAGGTGGCAACCTTTCTTTCTAGTCACTGGACATTTTTGCAATGGTATATAAGTCAGGGTCTCACAATAAACTTCCTCTTTTCTCTCCCCTTCTTTGAGAAGAGCTGTCATACCTGTGTCGTTCATTTCTTGTCAAATAGCAACATTTAAGCACATGGTATTCTTTCTTTTTCCATCCTTTCAGGAAGGGGATCATGGTTCTTCTATTCTTTTTCTGGTCCCAGCCATGATTCAAGGTTAGCACAAGTCCCCTGTCCCCTCTTTCCTCCACCTTCTGATCTGTGAGGAATAAGCCCTTCAGCATGAACTGGGGTTGGGAGCTCCCTGCAGTCCAGGTAGGGTCATTTGGGTCTAAGGAAGGACATTACATTGAAATTTGTAGAGTAAATTACTTTCCACATAGTCAGTAGAAGGGGGTCCCCTGAGCTGTAGAATTTGCTCCTGATTCAGAGACAATTTCTTGCCTTCCATTTGAAAAGAAGGCAGTTCTCCTTCCATATTCTTGACTTCAGTTAATTGCCTGAAAAAATATTTTTGAAGGTCTGTTTTATTTTGTGAAGCTGCTCTGGGTTCTGAAGTCTTCCCATATTTCCTTATTATAGCACTCTTTTACTCCTTGGAAGTGTGGCAATATATCAGTATTATCAGGTCTCCAATTATTTCCCTGTTTGAAAGCTTCAGTGGGCAGTTTCAGTATTTTCCTCATAAGTTAAAGAGGAAATATCCTTTATTTATGCCGTATCCTCAACCTTTCCGGTCTTGGGCTGGTTCTGGGTTTGTAGTATCTGTTTGACAGGGCAGTGACTCTGCTCCTTGCTGTGACCACGTATAGATAGCAATCAAAAACAGAAGTAACAAGGTTTTGCTTGGGTTTTTTATGGCATAATACCTTTGCTTTGACTTTCTGGCTGTGCACTAATGGGTGGTTTTACATGTTTCTGTTTAAAATAGATGAATAAATTAAACGCTGCTGAGAGTTACACAAATGCCTCAGTCAGCAGCTGCTCCCACTATGGGGTCTGTGCTTGGGGTGGTTATTTCACCTTTGCCTGCACTGAGCAGCCCCTGATCTCTCCACCTGCAGCTTCTTTGTCACACAAGACTTCTAGAGGACAGCTCTAATCTTCTTCATGCTTTAGTCTTCTTCCTCTGGTCTTTTAATCCATGACCACTCTTCCAGAAACCGCTGTACCTCAGTGGCCTTGAGTTGTGCCAGGAGAGGTTTAGATTAGTTATTAGGAGAAAATTCTTCATGGAAAGGGTTGTCAAGCCCTGGAACAGGCGGCCCAGGAAAGTGGTGGGGTCACCATCCCTGAAAGGTTTCAAAAAACATGCAAATAGGGTGGACATGGTTTAGTGGTAAATATTGTAGTGATGCTGGGTTGACATTTGTACTTCATGATCTCAGATGTCTTTTCCAATCTTAACAATTCTATGATCCTAGACCTTAGTGGTTTTCTGAAGGGACATCTCTTGCCCCAAGTCCAGCAAGTCCAGCTTCACATTTCTCCCCACAGCCTCATGGATGGCTGTCCCCAGGACAGCACTGGCCATGGCTCAATTCATGATTTACAATCATGCTCCCAAGGGAGCTGCAGCAGCTCTGTGGGAATTGGCACAGCCATGAAGGTGTACACAGAGGCAGCCCTGTCCCGACTGTCCCTGATTGTTGAAGCACCTAGGGCACAGGACCTCCTGTGATAAATACAAAGAGTTTTGATTATTACCTTGAGACTTACTATACCATCTGATTTAAATATTCTGGCATTTTACTGACAGGTCAAAGGCAACAGGTATTCTGTAAAGCAGCACTGCACTTGTTCAAAAATGCTCCAGCTGAAGCTTTTTAAAGGATTATTATTCAGCATGTTGTAGGCAACATTGTACACACATCATACCCTCTAGCAGTAGCTCTCCAAACCTTTGAACCAATAATTTGTATGATGCATCTTGTTATTTTTATGGATAAGCTTGTTTCACAAATGATCTTGAGGTGAATTAGTCATTAGTCAGGTTAAAAAAACGACTGTACCTCATTTAGTAGAAAGAAAGGAGCCTGAGCATTGGCATAATTTCATTATAGAGGCTGAGGCATGGTCTGATGGTGTGGAAAAAGTAACTCTTGTACCTGTGGGTGACCATAGCTCTTCTTGAGTGAAACCCAACCCAGCCAAAATGCTTTGGCCTGATTCATATACATCCCTGCATCTGAATGTTACACCACTGTAAAACAAGATACTAGGGGATAAAACTTTAAAGGTTGGTCATAAAAAGGTAATAAATGGGAATATACAAAAGGCTGATGGGAAACTTCATTTATTTCCTTGAGTTATGGATGGCCCCATAACTCATGAGTGTTAGAGCGAGGCGGAGTTATGAAAGTCATGAAAGGTCATCAATAACAAGTGGAAATAAATGAGTTAGTCTCTTGTATTTTCTGTTTGTGTGCATCACTCAGTGATAAATGTGACATCAATGTTGGGATGATGAGGCTGGGAGGGAGCCCAGGAGGAGCAGAGCACCTTACAGCAGTGCTTCTGGGACCCTACCCTCCCTAGCACACCGGGCTACCTTCTCAATGAGAACTAGGGACAAAGAAAAGTATGTAGCTGTAAGTAGAAAATATGCAAGAAAGATGCCAGCACAGCAAAGGAGGTGATTTGTTGTCCTTGTCCTACAGGCAATATTGCCATGGGGTGGCACATCCTGTTTTTCTCTTGGGAGGGGGAGCTTGTCTTCAGAGCACATAGGAAAGCTGAGCAAGGATCAAAAGACTCCAGCAAAATCAGCTCAGATGACTTATAGCGTAATGTAACAGCATGAAGGTGCAGAAGGTCTTAAGCTGACATTTCTTGTGGTGTTAGGCTGTAAATTCAGCGGTTGTGTATTTTAGCCCAGCCCCCAGTCTCCTCTCAGGCTGTTTTTTTCAGGTTCGATGGTAACTGTTCCCACTCTGCCCTTCTGCAAACCTCCACAGAAGCCGTGGCCAAAACAGAGCATGACGATCACTGAGAACTCACACCTTGCTCACATTTTAAGAGGAGCAACCCAAGGAGGCAGCTGTGTGTACATAGTTCTTCTACCCATAATGGGATTATAAAGTAATCTCAGAGAGGCTGGAAAAGTTACCTTGGGAAATAAGGCATGTGTCTGGTTCTGGTTCAGATACCCTGTGTAACTGCAGCTAAATAATGTCTGTCTCTGCTTCACCTCACCATCTGTAAAGCAAGGATTTTTACGTTCTTTCCATAAAGGAATATTACTGGAGAGAGAAAAAAAACAGCTATGAATTGTGCAGATATTCTTGTCAGCCGCAGAGCAGTACTCAAATGGAAAGTCACTAGAGGTAACTAAAGAAATAGTATTTTGATGAGTCAGTTAAAGAGCCAACACTCTTCCTTGCTGACAGAGTATTGAACTTCAAAATTTGGTTAGAAGGCACTGTTTTGCTGACAGTACTGTCTTTCAAAGGACATGCAGAATCAACACCTGACCATCTGTAGTCATTTAAGATTCACCCATACCATTTTTTGTAATAGAAGAGTTGTTAACCTTGACATCCTGGGCAAATGCCAGCTTCTCCCACTCGATGTTGATCATCAAGCATACACAACTCACATCCTCTACTCTCATGGAGCACTCTTGAGATCTTGGTCATTGGATGCTCTTCATGGGTTTAGCAAGTGCAGGTTTGTGTCTCCCACTGCAAGTTGCAGCAAACCATAAGATTCAGTGATATGATCCACATAGTCCTGAAGTGAGGCTGCTTTAGACCTGAAGTCTCCCCAAGACTGTGTTCACAAGAGACTGTCCCATGCAGGTTTCTCCTCTCCTGCACGAGCAGTGCTCTGGCAGGCATGGCAATCAGACTTCTCCTTGGAGTGGTCTTCAAGAATGTACAGGGCTGATGTGCCTTACATTAATGGGAGATTAGGAAGAAGCAATCTCCTTGCTTTTTATGTCCAACCTTTGTAACCCTGCAGCAGATATGGATGCTTTACCCTTAAACACTTAACAAATTTCAGTGAGCAGTTCACTCCCCCAGGTATTGCTAAGAAAAGGTAGGAAAAAATAGGTTAGCCAAGTGTTCGCACCACAGTAGGTAGCATCAGGAAAGATCAGCATTTCTGTGACTCTCTGCATGAAAGTATTGGGGAGCACTGTGACACCTGTGTTAGTGTCCTTGGCTTTTCTCCTTCCTTCAATCACTATTACCTGTAACTTGGGAATAGAGGCCCCATTCAACCTGAAAGGAGCAGTTCTGCTGCAGTTTATGAATGTTTTGTTTGCTCAAGCATCTGAAATATATTACTGTGAAACATTAAGAGCCTCTTTTCACAGTATGTCCCTGGCTTCATCCTTGATGTTTCCCATATCCACATTGCTCTTGATTTACACTGAGAGTTGCTGATTGGTAGTGCATTAAGTGAGCCATATCTTTGGCAAGGGGATTTAAAATTACAGGCATAACTTTAGGTGGAGCAAAGAACAGGGATGCCCGTGGAAGTCAGCCCTTGGTGCACACCTTGAGGTACCACTGATGCTTTTTATTTTTAGGAATGGGTACAGACTTCATCCTGCACTTCTGTTCCAGCCTATCTTGTGAGGTTTATCAAGAATTACTACAACCCTGCTGAGCTGTGAGCCTGTGTAATCCAAGCCCTGCTTTGCAGAATGTCTGAGGGATTTTTCCTGAAAAGTTCATCTTGCCCATGATTGGAGGTGAGGTTTGCCTGACTCATGTCAGGAGCACTGTCATCTCCTTATAATGAAACGGGGATGGAAAATTACATCCTCCTTGATCTGACCTGGACTAAAAAGCAGTGTTTCTCAGCTTTGGGCACTAGTTGGAGGCATTTTCACTTACAGGATGCCCTTTTTGTAGGATCAGAGGCAATCTTTTCAATTCCATGTGTTGACATTTTGCTGGCTTGCTCAATGTAGTTTTAGTAAGGAGAAGGGAGAAAATAGCAGAAAAGATAGTGAAATTAAGGTTTTGTCAAAAGATTAAACGTAAGACAAATGAAAGAATATTCATGTCACCTGTTTAAATAGCATAATCTAGGTAATGCTTATTAAACCCCTTCCATTTAGAATTTTTGACAGAAACACTCTGTGTGTTCCACTAGCAGGAACATTCACTCATGCATCTGGGGTCTTGCCAGAGACAGAGAAATCCCAAATACTGGTAGCTGAGTTGGTCACCAGAGTGAAAAGACATGAAATCAAAATTGAGCAAGAAGAAACAATTTTTCCCACACTAATTTATGACTCTTTTGGGGGTTTGTCAGTACATCTCAGGAGTAGGGAGACAAGGTTTGCTCTGCTCAACACAAGTCATTTTCCCTAACTATGCCTCAATTTCCCATTCCATCTTCTGGCTTTGTTGCATATTTTCATTGCAGCTCTCTAGGGCATGAACTGCATTTCTAAAATATTTTTAATTTATTTTTGAACACAGCTTTACCCTGTGTAGCCCTGGCCATGGTTGGGCCCTTTTGACGTCTGCAGCTCACTTGTAGAATCCAAACCAAACCTTGTCAGGCATCATGTGTGGCACTGTAACAGCATTGGGACTAATGAAGTAATAGCTGCATAAGTTACCATTAATTGTTTACCCAAATTAATAGTAACACAGTTGAGCTAATTAAAAATGTAGCATTTAAGATTAATTTGAAGGGGTATAAGCCACAGAGGACTATACATCAATTAAAATACAGCAGAAGGCTTTTCACTGCATGCCCTGCAGGTATGTGTTATATCTTAGTGAATGAACGTCATATTATGTTTGTGAAAATCATTTCATTAGCAAAGCCATGATTTACACAATGGATAATAAATACTGACATCTACAAGCCAACCACTGATCTTATTTGTACTTGTATTGGCTGAGGATCTTGCCTTGGAAATTTTTTACTTTGGCATTAACATTGTGAGCAGTAACTACACTTTAATGTACACTTTTCAACTTTAATGTTGATTTCAGTAGTTTTCTTGTCACTAAGGTTAAACTTAAATAAGATATTTCAAAAACAATTGAGCCATCAGGGCAGATGTTTTGGCTCTTTGTGATGTACTAATTTGTATCTGACCTTTGGTGAGTAAATGAATATATTGTGGATGTTGTTTCTGTGTCTCTTCATAAAAGAGACACAGAGGAAGGCCTGATTGGAGCAGGTAAGGAAGGTTCATGTTCAGGCAAGATCCATCTCTGAGGATGGACACCATTTAACCATTTCTGTGATATGGTTGTTGTGATGTTCACATGGTCATGCATTCTGAAAGAATTTTTAGGCTGTTCTTCACATTAACCATACATTATTTCTTGGGAAAACAGAGCATCTGGCTGACAATATTTCTGATAAGTGATGTGCTAAAGGTCTTAAAAAGGAACTGTCTCCAGACTCTTGATGTGATGAATACTGTTATTTGTGGTGTTTGGCATATGGTGGCTATGCAGGCAAATAACTTAGCATTAAACAGTCTTTCATTTGGCCCACTGGGTTTCTGGTCTGTTTTAAATTAAATATGTATTTAAAGATTGTGTTTATATTTAATTTATGACTTAATGAACAGTAATTCACTATATATAGTGTACTGTGCATTCCTCAAATGTTCAGTTCGTTGAGCTGATTTTAATTTGTGATCATTAAATGTAAACAAGGCATGCATCTACTGCAATCAGTCTAAAAAGTCAATATTAACAGCCCTTACCAAAATGGCGAAATGTAGAATCCTATTCTTTTAGAACAAGAGAAATCTCTGTTCTGTGGTCTTTAATCGCTTGTATACGGAGAAGGAGATGGGTAGCACAGAGATATTTTGTATCACACAGAAAGAGATAACAAGATACAATTGATGGCAATTGAGAAGGAAAATATTAAAATACAGGAAAAAATTATAAGACCATTTTCATAGGAAGAAGGAATGGAAATGTGCCCATTAGAAAGAAGCTGTAGCTGCCCAGTCACTGGAAATATTCAAGACCAAGTTGGATGGAGCTTGGAGTAACCTGGTCTGGTGAAATGTGTCCCTGCCCAGGGCAGGGAGGGTGGAATTGGATGCTCTTTGAGGTCCTTTCCAACCCAAACCATTCTGTTATTCTATGGTTCTGTGATTTTAAATGCTGTTGGTTGGAAGAGTTGATGAAACACATGTTGAAGCAGGCTGGTGGTCTGGAGAGCAGAGGTGGGCTGAGCATTGGAGGGATTGGCACAGCCCAAGTGGGGCCAAGTTCTGAGATGCAAACTCAGGTGAAGATTGCACAGACTTGAGGAAAAAGCTTCACAGATTTTGGCAGAGAAATTCCTTTGGTGAGAAGTGGTGGAGGCCATCCCTGCAGAGGCAGGAGCAGGACCAGGCCATGCTTTGTTCCATCAGCCTCTGCTGGACCTGGGAGATATCAAATCAAGAGGTGATGCAAGAGCTCAGCTGTGGGGAAGGGAGATGGGCACCAACTGTCCATGGGATGACTGGTGAGGGCTGTCAGTCACAGTTACAGTCAGTGAGGTGGGGTGACTGAAGCTCAGCAGGAATGGGAGATTTTGGGCAGGTCAGAGCTGGGAGCAGGTTGAGCAGAAATGAGGCAGAAGGGCTAAAAAGTTCTTTATGGCAAATAATCCCTCTCTGAGGCCACATAACTCAGCTAAAGCAAACATGTCAAAGGTGCTCACGAGCATTTCTGAAGACGATTTAATGGTGAAAGGTGTTACAGAAAAATCCAGGGAGCAATGAATCATTTCTGCCTTCAGAGCTACATTTGAATAGTTGAAAATAAGGTTGAGGATATAAGATAAGAAAAATAAAATTGTTGAATAGCTGCTCTCTAAGTCGTGTCTGTTCTGTGCAAACCTGGTGTATGCCAATAGAATGAGAAGGGTGCTGGGCAAGCCAGGTGATGGATGCTGTCACTGCTCCCCGCTCCTGCAGCCGCTTCCCATCGCAATCAGAATGTTCTTCTAGTGCCAGGGGGTTTTATGTGACATAAGACTTATAAGCCTGAATGATAAAGAACAGCTTCCATAAATCATTTTGCTCTGCAGATGTAAAAGTTTCAAGATGCTTTTGTCGGGTTGGTGCACAAAGTACAACTGGCCACATTTTGCCAGCATATCTTGCTTTTCAATATGCTTTTTAATACCATAGTCTGGTGATTTGTTTTTCCCATGACTTTCAAGGATGCGCATTTTTCATTTTTTTTACTGGAATTCAAGTTTCTTGCCACAGAGACCTCAAATCTCAGCTTCAAAGTATTTTTGTGTAATTAAATTTCAGTTTTATATGTGGATTTTATCTGTGAACCTCAAAGGGGCTTTAATGAGAAATCCAACATGCTTGTGGGTATTTGTGTGACCCCTATTATCATGGTTCCAAGAAATCTTTTCAGACACCTTATTCCTAGAATGTCCTGGAGATGTCTTATATGGGGGAAACTGAGGCAGAGTAGGGTTTAACTGTCTAGATAAGGATTAAATCTGCTTCTCCTGCTATGATTACAACTTGACACTCTCTCTGGAGCTCTCTGCAGAGATTTCCACTCCACTGAAGAAGCCACCTTGGTGGCTGTACTTACCCATTCCTTACTGGTCCCTTCCAAACATTTTGTTGTTCACCTTGATTTCAAATCTTTTCCCAAGGTCCCAGCTGCTTGCCCAGCATTGTACTGAAGCTCTGATGAATTATCCAGCTAAAGGGTCTTCTCTGCAGGGGTTTCTGCAGAGAAGGGTTTAAGCAGGACAAAACCTGCCCACAACAAACGGTAAACAGGGATTTTCTTTAGGAACTGTACTTTGCTTTCTGATTTCCCTGCACCATCCTCTCCTGAAAGAAATGTTATTGAATTACCTGGTTCTTTGCTGTTCCTCTGCACATTCCTGACTTTCTCCTAAACTTCAGTCAGGTGGTTCTAAATTATGGAAGGACATGGTGAGAGTGCTGATGCTGAAGTTTTTGCCAGCTGATGTATTTTGAAAACACAAGATGTTAGCTGGATAAATGTTGCTGCAGAGCAACCTTGCTGTAACCTTGCAGGATCCCCACTAGCCAAATTTGTGCTGTTTGTGCCATCTCCAGGTCGGTACGTCCTTGCAGCACGCATTAAACTGTGTGTTTGGGTTGGAAGGGTCCTCAAAGATCATCCATTTCCAACCCCACTGCCATGGGTGGGGGACACCTTCCACTACACCATGTTATTCCAAGCCCCATCCAACCTCAAGCATGTCTGGTTCTGTCTTGGGATTGGCACGAGCACAGGAGAGCAGAGTCTTGGCATTCATTAAGCATCCTGAATGTAGCTATAGTCAGGAAAGATGAAAAATCCAGATAATCACCACAGCTAAATTTGCAGTCATACATAGAAAGCAATGAAAGCTCCATGAAAAACATTATCAATGCTTATTTAAAACTCCAAAGGTGTGCTCTCCCTGATTTGGTTGATCATGAGCGCAATAAACGTGGGAATATGGGAGAACTATGCATACTTCATTTTAAATGCTTGGGATTTTTTTTACAAACCCTTAATCTGAGGTTTAGAAGAAGTGCAAGGTTAATTTCTAGGATCCTTGTTTCCTGGTTCATCCATTTTTCTGTGTATCACATTGCATAATGCTGGCCAGGAGCTCTAAGGAAAATGGACAGAGAGTGAAAGATTAGAGCAGTTTGACAAGGCTATTTTTATGACCCAGGGGTTTTAAAGTATATGTGAATGTTTCTTGAACCCCAAATATCCCATGGCCTGACTTGTCTGTATACTTGAGGTAATTTACTACACATCTTAGTGGTTCCTACAAGTCATATAGATCTTAACATTCTGATGGTATTTCCATGATAAACCCTAGGGGTTTATAGAGCATCGATAAAAATTCACTCCAGGGAGAAACTTGGCATGCCACATCCTCCACCAGAAGCTATCTTCTTCTGCCTTAAATCAGGTATAAATCAGTTCAGCTATTGTAACTTAGAAAAGTTACAAAAATAAGTTTAGTGGGTTTGTATGACTTTTTTTTTTTTTTTTTTTTGGTTCTGAAACTCTGAAATACCATAGTTTAAATATAGATAGTGGTAGTTCAAAGTCTTGTTGCTTTGACAGAACCTGCCTGTACTAAAGTGTTCTCAGTCTCAAAGCTAAGGAATTTCTGGATTTGGAGAAACTTTAACTCCTAAAAATGCTGAAATAAACCTTTTAAAGGAGACAACTGTTGCTTTTGTGGCAATGAAACAACTGATGCTAATTGTGTCTTACAGCTCCAGTAGGACAGAAAATGTGAATCTCAGAGAGCAGCTGCACCACTTCACGAGTCCCCAGAAATTCATAATGTTCTTTATTTTTTGGTGGGGTCAGTGAGAGTTTAATCCTGCTCTTCCACAGTTACTTGGAAAGGGGCAGAGGAGGACCTTGTAGTTTTAAAGAAAAAGTTTTAATCTTTTAACCTTGTAGTTTTAAAGAAAATGTTTTAAAGAAAAAGAGACAAGTCTTGAGTCTCATGTTAAACTCGTGTGAACAGGGTGCCCAGAGAAGCTGTGGCTGCCCCACCCTTGGAAGTGTTCAAGGCCAGGTTGGATGGGGCTAGAAACAACCTGGTCTGGAGGAAGGTGTCAAAGTGTCCCTGCCCAGGGCAGGGAGGGTTGAACAAGATGAACTTTAAAGTCGTGTCCAACCAAAACCATTCTCTGATTCTATGACTCCCTGAAGGATTTCTGAGAGCCTGTTAGACCATTAGCAATTTTACTTTTCAGATTAATAAATTGGCTGGGGAAATGCATGGCTGCTACAATCTCAGCAGGACACTCTTGGTACAACACAGGAATATTTTATCAGAAATTAATCATATCAACATTGCTCTCAATCTGTGGGAAATAGGAATTTAAAATAAAAACAAATGCTTTTATGTAAACTTTTCTCTAAAATAGACTACTTATGCCTGTTTACATAATGAATCCATCACTACCCCCAGGAGATTAGATAATTAAGCACTGAACAACTTATATTTATTCATGTACTTTCAAGAATGAATTAATTATCCCTTCCTGCACAAACTCAATGTTCTCCCCCTGATTAGTAGCAGGAGGACAGTGATGGGATTTTGTGATGGAAAGTGTGTTGCTTGTTTTCTTTTTTAAAAAAAAGGAAAACAAATTGACCATTAGGATAAAGTACATAAAAAAGCTGTGTTTGGTTGAAAGTCAATATAAATGCTTTTTAGCACATTTATTATCAATGTGGATATGCTTGATAAAAATTCATATGAGAGAGCTGGACTTCTTTTCTTCAATAAAGTATCGTTTTTGGGAGGACTTTGTGTATAATTTAGATAATTGTTTAAGCAGCTGTTTGAACAGAGTTTGGCTCTCCAGATGTGACTTTTCCAGTGCAGGTGGCTCGAATTACTCACCTCAAGATTCTCTCTAGTCAGTTCTTGGGAGCAGATCACCAAGCCAGGCAGGGTGACCCAGGGTCCCAAGTGGGCTCAGAAGGGAATTGAGGCACCCTCTCAGACATGGCACGAGCCTCCAAATCTGAGGTGAAGGAGACCTGAATTGATCCTCAGATGCTCTCAAATCCAACTGCTGGAAATGATGCTCATCTTCCCCTGGGGCATTTCTTTACTCTACTAGAGGGGAACATGCAGGTATTTCATAGAAACAGGACAGTGTATCTGTGTGAAGTTCAAATCCCCTTAGAAGCTGGCCCAGACTCTGACAATAAATATTTTTTTCAAGTTATTCTGTATTTTCTGTGGCATATTCTCATTATATAAATAATCAACTACTCTAGTAGTCTAGTGGATGTTGTTCCTGCCCATGGGAAGGGGTTGACAAGATGAGCTTTGAAGGTCTATCCCAACCCAAACCATTCTATCAAATATCATCAATAGTATATTATGGACACAGTTGCTAAAGAAAAGTTAAAGGTCTTATAATGTTTAATTCATTCCATAGGTGTTCTTCTCTTACATTTGATCTAAGTCATGTTGACATGGACTAGACAGGGATGAGACAGGCAGTCGATACAACCACACCAGAGCTGAGTGTTATGGAGACTTGCACACATTTATTTTGAATTCCACAACAAGATGGGGTTTAGCTTCAAATGTAAGGTTGGGACCCTACCTCAGGAATCGTAGCCTGTGGCCATCAAGAGTAATGACAGAAGAGTGTTTCAGGTACTAAATTCTACTAGATATGTATCTGTGTCTTTTTATGACTTAAAAATCTGCATTAGTAATTTAGTAGAAAATTTACAATACGATGCTTTTTGAAGTAGACCACAAAAGGTGCTGAGGATTTATAAATTACATTAAGAACCTGAATTATTGCAGTTACAAAATAAAGCTGAGATATGAACATTTCTACTCAGCTTTATAAATCATTTTCTCATTCACATTAATTAAGCTTGCAGTCCTTAGAGGTGACTCTTTTTGAGGGACACCAAGCTCCTGGGATGTCTCACAGTGGCAGCTGGGCAGTGGTGGGTCACACCAAGGGTGGCCAGAGGCAGAGCCAGTTCCTGGTAATGTTCTTCACAGGTTATAAAGCCAGAAACCTCATCCCAGTCACCTGCACTGAACTGATGTGGGAGCTGTAGGAATTTTCTGGGTTCATTAATTGTGAACAACTTTAATCATGTTCATTAACAACTGTAAGGTTGTTAATTAATAACATAAACAATTCTAGTAGCATGACTAGTTTTCCTCTAATTCTAAGTTGGCATTTAGAAAATGGAGGTTTTTTCACTGAGTGATGCATAATCCTTTCACCTGACTCTGGGCAGGTGAGAAGATGTCGAATGTGTCTGGGTAAGACCAGCTTGTTGAACCTTAATTACCAGCAAAATGTGATGGCATGGCAATGTTTCTTCTGGAGATAGTCCTAAGAACAGCCAGTGGAAGATGTTTGCAAAGGCAGGCAAACCCAGGGTAATTTGTGTACTAGATTGTAATTAATTCATTTATTTAGTCTACAGAGTAGGTTAGAAACTAAATCAAATCCTAATATGAGTAATTTTTAAGCCTATTGTACAATGTTTTACACATTCAGACCCAGTGTGAATTGCCCTTCATTGCTTTTAGCCTTTCCCTGCTGTGACTAACCAGTTGACATCCCATCCCAGTGTGTCCCCAACAATATCTCCAGAATCCCTCCTTGGCTGGCCAAACTTCACCTTCAGTTGCATGTTTAGAAATTCATCTCACATATAACATGGTCATTTTAAAATCAATTTGCTGCAGTTGGCTCAGCTTTAAGAGGGTATAAAATTTCTCCAAACTCTATGCAAAGCCAAATACATCTTACCAAATTATTGGAGAAAAGAGTAATTATAAAAGGTATATCCTGGTTTTAACTATGTTCTATTAATTGTTTTTATGTTCTTGATTCAGCTAGCTCCTCATCTGAGAACATTCAGCTAGACAACTCGTTTATCTGTTGAAACAAATGCAAAAATCACCACTGACCTTCATGGCCACAAAGCAATAAACAGATTTTACTAATGCAGTGCATAAACACAGCTGCAGGACTTGGGGAATTAAGTAGACACTAAAGTTTCCATCCCATTAAATCACCCCTGACTTGAACCACTGCTGGAGAAACACAATGTATTTAGGGCTGTGTTACCCATGCTTCAGTTCACAAACAACAGGTCTCTCTGCATTAATTTCGGGGCAAGAATCAGTACTGGAGACTTTCTTTGAAAGTCATTCTCCTTCTGAGCATCAGACAAGCCTGTGTTTTGGCTCATTGTCTCCCTTCTGAGGATGAGTTACAGGATTTAAAAAGTATTGCTTTGTCTTATAAGCAGGATCTAAGCAATAGAACAAGAGTAGATTAAATGTTATGGGGAAATTCTTCTCTTTGAGGGTGGTGAGGCCCTGGCACAGGATTCCCAGAGAAGGTGTGGATGTCCCATCCCTGGAAATGTTTCAGACCAGGTTGGATGGGGCACTGAGTAACCTGGTCTAGTGGAAGGTGTCTCTGACCACCGCAAGGGATTGAGTCAGATGATCTTCTAACCCAAACCATTCTGAAATTCTATGATACTCTGTTTCAGCAAGGCAAGATATCCATGAACAACTGTAGCAATGATTAAAGGTGGCAACAGTGCATAAAAATGTGTATTTTCTTTAGATTCAAGAAAAGAGATCTAATTAATGATATTAAGCACTATTTAAAGTGTGAAATCTGTTTCTGTAGGTAGTACAGCACGAGCAAAGGCAGGTTCCCAACATTGCTATGTAAATTATCTCCAGGCAGTGCTACATCAATGAGATTTTCTCCATAGATGTTCGTTCAGGTTGCTCCCTGTAATGACCTCAATTATACATGTCTTCATTGTAAAATTATGATTGCCTTTGGTGGGCTGCAAATGACAGCAGAGGAAAAGATTTCCAAGATAAACCAGCACAACAGGTAATACCCACTGCATTAGTATGCAAAGCTTGTGAAGGTACAGTGTAACTCCAGCTTAGGACCTTAAATAACACTGGAGAGGAGGAGGGACAGAGGAAAATGTTCAGCAATATCCTGACACCTCTTTACCAGGAAAGGAATTACTAAGACTTCACATTCTCAAATGTCACCATGGGACCTGGTATTGCAGGAAATTTAATGTAAGAACATCAAGATGATGACCAAAGCTGGGTCACCAAAGGTGCTCAGTGCTTCAGGCTGAACATCATACCAGGCAAGAAAGTTGGGAGAGGATGGACAAGAGTGGTCCCTCCCCTGAATAACCTCTTGGCACTAACCCCCAGTGCACAGGGAGAGATCCCTTACCCTCCTGAATAAGGCAGATGGTTCTGAAGATGGCACTGCCCTAGTTCCTGAACCACACAGTGTTCAGGCTCTGAGCTGCTGCCATCACCAGTGGAGAGTTCGTGATGTCCTGGTTGCTTTTCACTGACCTTAATTTGGTTCCATGTTTGGTGTTTTTCATCTACATGATCAGGGATTAGTCCTGGCCCTCTGATACACAGGCACATGCTTACACCAATTTCTTTTTAAAGGGGATCATTAGAAAGGCTTTACCCCTGTCTGGAACCATTAAAAACTGAGTGAAGAATGACCACATCGAATTCTCTGATGATAGCACCTCTCTCTGATGGCAGAATAGTTGGCAGGAACTTATTTCCAGCTAGAATAAGCTGAGGAGCTATTTCAGTTGAAATCCCAGAGAAGAGAATCAGGTTTGACACAATTTGTTACCTATGGTCAGCAAGGACTGATAGTGGTTGAACCTATGGAGTGTAGAAGGATGGTTTGCCCACATCATCCTGTAGGATTTCCAAATGAACATAACATTGCTTGATAGTAGGACCAAATTCCATTCCAGCTTGTGTTCTTCTGCAAATGAGCCCCCTTTGAATATTGCCTATTTGTTCTCTTCAGTTTTATACATGTGGTAAAAATCCTTTTATCTCCTAAAGGTTTTTAAAAATAAAATGAACAGTGTTCAATACTTAATCTAGAAGCTCCATACAAAATCATTATGGTGACTTGAATAATTTTTACACATAAACCATAGCAGCAGTATCTAAGCTCTATAACTTAATACAATATTGAGTCTTTTAAAAGAGCTTTTAAAATCTAAGCCCTCACATCATCTTAGGGAATCCAGTTTCCTCCCCAATATACCTGCTTGTAGAAGGAAATTTCTATTGAAAACAAAAAAGCAATAACTGAAGCCACACAAAATAATTCTGTAATAGTAGAAAGGCTTTTAGATGTTAATAAGAGTCCCTCATATGTACTGGTAATAAGATGCTGTCAAATATGCTCTATAGAAATACTCTGAAAAGGAGTGTGTTTGTATTATTAAAGTGGTCTCTGCTAATTACATGCTTTAACATAAAAAAACTCTTGGCCTCATATAGTTCATCCAAGAATGGCAGCTGTGCAAGGTGTCTTCTTAATTAAAAGTTAATGTATTTTTCATTACCATGCTTCTAAAAAGGAAAAGCCAAAACCTCTTTAGCAATTGTTTGTAAGATGGGCAGGACGCCTTAAATTCCACTGCAAAAGAGCACTGAAAAAACATTGCTGAAGAAAGAGCTTATGGAAGCCCAGCATGAACCAGGGAACTCAAGGTACCATGAAGAACATCAGAGGGAATTAAGGAAAACAGCAGTAAAAGGAAAAAACAATTCTCTTGTAAATGAATGGCCCTCTATTTCATTTCTCCTCAAGAAGAGATGTCCTCATTAGCCCTACTGTATGCTACAAATTATTGTAATTATCAGTTCTTTATCCTGTCAAGTGCACTCCAAATATTTTTTTCATTAAAAGAAGCTCTTCATTATGTAGAAAATAACTACATTGTTAGCCCCTATGTGCTGTTTACATGCTTCAGGCAGCTGTATGAGGGCAGAGGGATGGACTCTCCATCCCTGTAAGTGTTCAAGGCCAGGTTGGATGGGATTGGAGCTGCCTGGTCTAGTGAAAGATGTCCCTGCCCATGGCAGGGGTTGCAAAGTTGGTCATAAATGTCCCTTCCAACTCAAACCATTCAGTGGTTCCCTGGACATCTCTATTTCTATGACCCACTGCCCCGGAGTTGCCACATCCCTGATTTCTTACAGCAGGTGCCTGAAGGCAGTGTGATTTAGTCACGTGTTATGTCTTCCCAGCTTAGTTGCTGACCTGCTCAGTGATCTTAAATGGGTAATAGTCTCCTTTCTGATATTTCTTCATCTCCCCTTATGATTTTTAATGTTTGATGATCAGACTGTGTCAGTCTTCCCTTGTAATGTCTCTGGGAGTCACCATGACACAAATAATAGCACCACATTGGTTAAACATTCCAAATTTTGATTAACCATCTATCAAAACTATAGTTACCTTTGATTTAAAACAGCTTGTATTTTTTCCTGAAATAGCACTGGGAATTTTAAGAAATGCTCACTGTTGGCAGACCCACCAATGCTGTATGGACCCTGCAGCCCAAAGTCAGCCTCAGATCCACAGTGGTGAATACACTTTGTGGCACATTAGCTTCTCACTTAGGTGCAAGAAGCAGAAGAGAAGGGGTGCCAAGCTGCTGGAGTATGTTTCCACAACCAGATTTTGCACTAATTCTTCTCAATCAGTTGTTATACCAGAGCACTAAGTCTGTCCAGGCTGCCCAAGGCTGCTGAAATAGACTGAATATTTTAGCGATAGATTTAAGAGGTTTGCTACTCAAGAGATGTTAAAGCAATTTTTCAATTAGACAGTATGTGAAAAAGTGGAAAATTGTCCTTGCAAATGTCAGTACTGGGGTTTTTTTCATTTCTATTCCATGTAAGTGGCATTCAGATCTTGTGTGGGATGTAATGACAGAGTTGTGAGGTAAGTGAACAGGACCAAGAGTAACTTTACCTGTTGATGGGAGGGAGTAACCTGGCCCTTGATGTCATTTTGCAGTGTCAGCACTGCTTGAAGAGGTTTTTCCCAAAGTGTATGGCCTTGGCTGAGGCAGCATCAGTCTCTTTCATCTATTTTTTATGTTTTACTGCTGTTGTTGCCAGTGGACATGAGGAAGGAGGAGCCTTGGTGCTGAGGGAGGTTGTTTCCTTCCTCAGCCCAGGTTTTGGAGTTGGCTGAAGCAAAGTAATACCAGCTGTGAACATTCCCTGTTCCTCTCAATGGGCCATTACCTTGAAAGACCAGTTTTCATTATTTACATGCAATACAGTTTTCTTATTGCAGAACTTGGGAATGAGAGGAAGCAAAAGCCATCATGTGAATTACATGATGTGGCTACAAAGAAAAAGCTGTGGCTACAGGAACTTGGACAATGTGGCCTGTCTGCCCAGTCACTGTTGCCAAAATGCTCCATAATGGCAATCTGCACCCAGGGTAGTTCTGGTATCAGGTCTGATCTTTCTGTGTGACCAGACATAAAGATGTAGTGTCCACACCTCATGTTATTGGCCAAAAGTAGACAATGTGACATAGTGTGGTTTCAGAGAGCTAGTGGTGAGGTTTTCAGTAAGGTCTGCTGCCTCAGGAGTCTTGTGTGGCACATGTAAGTCAAAATAACAGAGGTTTTTATTTAAATAAAACCTTAGTAAGCTCTTATTTTTTAGGATATCTGTATCTCAGGTGCTGTATGTGGCTATGTTTGGTAAACAAGTTTTCATGCTTGGTAACTTCCAGTGTTTGGGCAATTTGAAACTGGGTTTATCTATATTTCAGTGCAGCAGTCTGACCTTAATTCCTCTTCTTCAAGGAACAAGCATGACTCATTCTTGTACCTTTTCAAAGGACTTTGAGAGGAGTATTCTAGAGAAAAAAGCCCAGATGATCTCAAGCTAGAGAGCCTTTGCTTGTCCTCCCGTTGCTGACTGCTTTGTATAAACTGCTGAAGCCAGGCTGGCCAGCTGACCATCTTACTACCCTCATGCCACAGCTCAGATGTGTCAGGAAAGGGGTGCAAGGATTTTGATTGAGAGAGATTCAATATCTCTCTTACTTGGTTTATTGTTTATGGGGTTTTTTGTATATCATAGTTACCCCATCTCCTCATCAAAATCTTCCAAAGCTGTTGTCAGAAGGAGAGAGGAAGTCAGAAAGAGGAGAAGAGGAGCAGCTTCCCTGTGTGGTGTTTGATGTTTTCCCTGTTGCTTTGCCCTTTGCAGAGGTGGTTCGGCTGAGCCTGCCAGAGGACCAGAGGGTCACTGTGACCACCATCACCGTTGGCCTCAGCACCGTCCTGACCTGCAGCATCCGCGGGGCGCTGCGGCCGCCCATCATCTGGAAACGCAACGGCGTCGTCCTCAACTTCCTCGACCTGGAGGACATCAACGTACGTCCCAAGCCACCCCTGTCATTGTCTGATCAGGATGTTGAGTATGATCTCGTTTAACAGATGGTAGCTATGAGGGGGCAACTTTTATCTTATTACTATGGGAAGTGGAAGCTGGTGCAATATTTAGATTGTATGTGAATATGGCTCAGGAATAGAAGCAAAGCAGCATATATGCAGGGAAGAGCAGGAGTACTTGGAATATGTTAAAGGAAATTATGCTTCTTTCATTGGTGCATCCTGTGGTCCAGAGACCTCAAAACTCAGGGCCAAACAGCTCTACAGACCATTCACTCCTCAGAGGTGTCTTAGCCACTACAATGAAACAGGTTCATCAAGGACATGAAACCAAACATTTATGATTGGCTATGAATCTCTCCTCTCTTTAAGCCAAATAATCTTTGTTTGTATCTTTGCTCCTCCTGTTTCACTTGCCTTTGAGTCAATTTTCCTCTCTCATTCCTTGGCTGTTATTTCTGACAAGCAGTTTAAAAATGGGATTATTCAGCAGGGTGTGGTGATGCCCTCGCAGGAAGGAAGATGAATCTCTTTTAATTCACAGTTCTGGTCTGATCTGTGAGTCATGGTTGGTAGTAAAGGCAATACCTGAATGATGGTATAAACTTACTCATTTATTTAATAACATTTAATTACGGAGAGAGTGGAAAGTAGTGTACAAAAAATATGGTCTGTATTTCATTTCTCTTTGCATTAAAGTACATGGTAAATCAGGTTTTATTTTAATTACACTACAGCAAGTGTTGATTTATATTTTTGTTCAGTTCTTGTTAATTTGATAACCACTCAGTTCAGAGTTGTTACAGTCAATGCTATAGCTCCCTAAATTGTTGTGTATCCAGGATTGCTGATATGGGAAAAATCTTTGGCTTATTCTACTGCAGTAAAATGTGAAAATTACGGCACATGGGACAGAAATACACACAGCATCTCAGTGCTTTATTTGTTGACTCTTCCTTAGCAGGAAAATCATGTGCACCATGTATAGGTAATTACTGTGTGAACAAACTCAGTAATTAAAACCATCTAAATATCTTTTTCTTTTCATCACAGCATTATCCTTTTAACATTTTTTGTACTTCTCACTGCTTCGAGCTTGACATGGAAATGCAAGAGCCTCCGAAGGCTCAAAAGTGGTCTTAGGATTTGTTGGCCAAAAATAATGAAAATTCCAGGTACTTAGCTTACATTATAAAATTTTGGTTATGATGACATTAATTTTAAAGAATTCAAGTTCCTGTGTGAACTGGACATGAAATGACAGTCCAAGAATCTGAGTAGAATCACATTATTGAAGGGCTGATGGCACTTGTCTCTGAGGGTTCATTTGTAACTCCTACTGTTTTAAACAGAATGTTGAATACGTTTTCAGACTGAAATGCCAGTTCCTTACACAATTTAGCACCAGCCCAAGTGGATTTCTGGTTACTTACAAGTAATTCTGTTTCTCATTGGTGATCTTATATTAAGAGGCAGAGTTATGTCCTGAGTTGACTGTTTCCTGAATGATTCATCACTCCCATGGAGTGTAATACAGCAGGAACAAACTCACTTTTTGATCTGTTTCAACTAGTGTATCACTGAGAAACTATATCAGAAGAGCACTCTGAGATTGTTACAAGGAGAAAAAACAAGATTTATGCCTCCATTTTAATGTGTTTCATATCACTTTATGACCTCTATCACCTTGTCATATAACACCTGCTACTAGTGAACATTAATTTTTCTAGTCTAATGAACACCACAACTTTTTAATCTTTAATTACACTGTGTACATTTTTTAATGTTCTATATATACACTGCCATCTGCATTCTGGTCTGATTACTTGAGGAGGCACAATTTGGGGATTGCCATTTTTTACTCTTCCTCTTCCACGGTGGGTGTTATGTAGGATGCTTGAGCTCAGGCATGTCTGCTCTCTGGCTACTGAGGATGGGCACCTGCATGTCTGAAGCACTTGGTGGCAGCAGGATGGATCCAGAGAATGGTTTAGGTTGGAAGGGACTTTAAAGCTTATCTTGTTCCGACCCCCCCTGCCAAGGATAGGGACATCTTCCTCTAGACCAGGTTGCAAAAACCTTCATCCAGCCTGGCCTTGGACACTTCCAGGAATGGGGCATCTACAGCTTTTATGGTAAACGTGTAAGTGCCTCACCACCCTCACAGGGAGGATTTTTTTCCTAATATCTAATCTAATCTTACTCTCCTTTGATCTATTCCCTGTTGTCCTGTCACTACATGCCCTCATTTAAAAGTCCCTCTCCACCTTTCCTCTAGGTTCCCTTCAGGTACTGGAAGGACACAATTAGGTCACCCTTAATCCTTTAGTTTTCCAGGCTAAAGAATCCCAATTCTTTCAGCTTTTCCTTATAGCAGAGGTGCTCCATCCCTCTATTCATCTTGGTCTTTTCTTAAAAACCTAACAGCTCAGGTCAGGGGTTGGCAGCAGACAGTTCAAAGCTTCAGCCTTACATGGGTACAGAAACTCACATTAAAAAATAATCTATTTAAAGGCATTGACAGCAGAAAGTAAAGGCAGTGTGCTTCTTAATGTACTTGAAGGCAGTTAATTAAATTACTTCAGTTTTCCTTTAGTACGCCTCAAGCAGAAACTCAATTGCATTTCTGCTTTTCACAATAAGGTTGGCAATTTGGCTAATTGGAAGTGCAACAGGAGATTAATTGTACCTTTTTAACTTCAAGAAAATCCTCCCTGCTCTTGGCACATTGCTAATCACATACAGACCTACAGGATAGTCACACAGTTGGAAAAATCCTGGTATTATATTTCAATTAAACTCTTTCTCTTCTAAATGCTAATTCAAGAAATCAGATGAAATTAGAAGCTCAAGTCTGAAAAAACCAGAATCCTGCCAACTAGGTGTGAAAGCAGCAGAGGAAAGGCACTGCTGAAGTGTCATTTTTTACTTTATTCTCTCCAGATTCATGACAGATGTGATCTGCGAAGGCAACCTGTGTCCTAGGGTAATACTGGGAGGGACAAAGACAGTCAACAAAAACCTAGATAATCCCGTATTTGCACAGAACTGAAAGATTGAAGATTACTATAAAGCTTAGTTGTTTAACTGCATTAGTTAAATCAGTTTTATATGATGGCTTGTTTGGCAACAAAATATTTATAATTTTTCATTGCTCTCTTAATCAGAAGCTTTCATAAGCAACTAGTAATAATTTGTCATGTCCTGTCTGTGGGAGCTCTGTTAATGAGTTGCCATATAGCTATTGCAAAAGAGCCATCCTAATGGTACATGTAATTAAATGGTTTCCTTTGCAAACATTTAAGATTGCTTTTAGCATAAAAATATTATTTCTCCATAAATTACCCATCCATATTATTTATCCATTAGAAGTCCCTTTGCAGTTCCACTTTAATAAAGTCACATCAACTTTTCTGATGCAGAAAATAACTATAATGTAGCTGAAACTGATAAAATTGTTATAGTTATAAATTGATTTTTGACTACAAAAGTGAAGTGGTTAAAATGTGTCATCATTCAAAATAATATACTTTTGCCTCCTAGGAACAAGCGATATGTTTTGTCAAGTATGTGATTATGAAAGCCTTCCTCAATTTGAAAATAAAATAAACTCCTCATGGAGTCAAGTGCATATAATATTTATAGGGTATTGTTTCACATGACTTGACATTATCTCCAGAGAAATATGTGTAAATTGATAAAATTTATAAATATAAGTTACTCCTTCAGAAGCATGGTGAAAGAGAAGATTAGCATAAGAAAACAAATATGGTTTAGAGGTAGATAAGAATTTGGTGAATTACCAAGTGTAATGCAGGTAGCTTTAGCCTAAGCTTATTTGTGTCTTTCATTACTCATTTCATTTTAGTCTGTACATTTTAACTCACACTGGCATTGGATCATTAGCTCAGAAATAGGCTTTACATAGCCAGTTGTGTAAATAGAGAGTTCTTCATTTCTGCTGATGTCAGGTAGGATGGCACAGCCCTGCTCTCAAAACATCCCACCCAGGGACAAGCACAGAGCTCCAGAACACAGCCTTGATTGCTCACATTCCCCATCTCCTGGGAAATCACCTCCATGGACATCTCATGGTCCTTACAAGATCTATGACTACTTTCTTGTGTCTTCATACACAATTCATGTATATGCATGAGAGTGTCCCTTTTCCATGTAGAATATTTGAACCCCAAAACAAACAGCCAGCCTTTAAAGTGCAAGGCACTGGGATTAGTTTTCTCTTTAAAATAGTCTGTATCAAGACAATATATTCATGTTGATGTTTTTAATGTAGATTCACTGTTAAATAATAGAAAGCTCATCTGTGAATAACTGCGTTAATTCCCTGCTAATAGAATTTGGGCCAGTGAAATGATCAAACCCTGAGCCATCCTAGATATTTCAGCGATGGGAGCAAGTTACAAAAAGTTGCATATTTAGAATCAAGTTTTTTCTCTTTCAAATCAAAGTTTTAAAAATTGATTATAGTTTCTTAAGGTATTTACAGGCTCTAAAATAGAAATTAAAATAGAAGTTAAGTGCAAAATTACTATTGACAGTATATTCTGGATATATAGTTTCACATTTTGTCACAATGAAGATTACAGAAATTGTATCCACTTACATTTTTAGATTCATTTTCCTTGTCATGTTATCTCTGAATTTCTCAGGATGTAAAATTCACGCATTTTTTAATTATAATTGCACAACTATCTAAAAAGTTCATTTCCATATTTTCATGGCAAAAAAAATTTTGACTCACCAGCAGTCTTATATTGTGTTAAATTCTTTGAGCAGAAAAACAAGAAAAGATAAATTAATGCCCCATCAGGCTGTGTTTGCAATAGTGTTCTGGCATTTGCTTAAGGCTGAATTTCTCTCCATGTAAATGACTAAAGTGATGTGTAAAACCAAGAACAAATAATATTAATGAAGCATAAGTTCTCAGCTTGTCTCTAGAAATGAATTATTAAAAGCATCAAAGAAAGTGATTTAAGGACCCATGATTAATTTAGTTTTTATTATTTTTATATGAATCACTCATGAATCTATTGTAAAAAAGATCAGAGACATTTTATCAGTGAGGAGAAATCATTTCCAAAGTAATAGCCATTGTTGTAGATTTTGCATAATAATAATCTCATTAAATGCTTGGGTACATTTTGTTTTAAAATCCTGTAAACATTACCAGAGAGAGATTTCTAGGACACTGAGGATCAGGCAAGCTTTCTTTTGAACTAGTTAATACTAGCTGCTTTGCTGGTGATTATGAGATCCGGACGGGTTTTTTCTTCATCTGGAAGTGTTCAAGGCCAGATTGGATGGGGCTTGGAACAACCTGGTCTAGTGGAAGGTGTCTCTCCCATGGCAGGGAGTTGGGGCAAGAAGAGATTTAAGTTCCCTTCCAACCCAAACTGTTCTGGGATTCTAGTGGAGAACTGGTGACACCAGCAAGCTCCTTTGCCAGGACTGGTTTTGTCAGTAGGCACTGAAACCACGTGGAGACTGTCTCCAGCTTCCCTGGGCTTGGGAAAGGGCTGAACTGGAGGGAGTTAAAGATGAAGTGAAATAGTAGTAGCAGTAGGAGTAATAAGAGTACTTGGAAAGCAAATCTCATAAAAGAACCACTCAGGGAACTTCATTCCCTCTGCCATTGTTTCTGCTATGAACACCATCGTGGTCAGAGGGTATCGACCATCCTTAGGGCTCCTACCCCGCCCCACCCTGACCAGTATTTATTAGGAACATTCAATGTCTAACTTGGATGGTTTAAAATCACTGTGTGAGTTTAAAAGACTTGAGCAAGGGAGTGTGTAACCCATAGTGCCATACTGTGGGGTGTCTGGTGCCACTGTGCCCTCCCTGAGAGCTGGGGATGTGGGGAATCTCTGGCTTCATGTCAGTGGGATTGACTTTTCTGTATCTTCTTTGTTTATGGTTTGAAGTCAAGTTAGAGGGTTTTTTCTCAAGCAACTGGAAGTTAACCTAAAAAATGATAATCATCTATGCTCATTCCTCTTCAAACTTCCTGAAAACCAAGAAACTTTGAAAAAAAATTTAAAGGGTTTTAAATATTGAAGCAACCCCAAGGCATGTTATAAAGCTTCATGAAAATGCATCTGAACCAGGCAAAAGGTGGGTGGTAATGCCCTGCACCCTGTGGCATCACAGCCAGCTCAGCATCCAGGGTTAATGTGGCTCCTCTCTGGCAGCTCCTTCCTGGGTGTCAGAGCAGGAGATTTGTGGTGTTACAATCACAGGCAGGAATTCACTTGAGACAGAATGTGAACAAGATTTACAAGTAATATGCAATGTTTTACACATCTCTGAGCGCAGTGTCTCCGAACTGCGGCAGAGTGCATGACCAGGGAATGCATTAGAATGGGAATGGGATAAATAAATATGAAAAATCTTGTGTTTGGAGAGACCAATGCCTTGGGTTATCAGAAGTGATGGAAAAGAAAGGAAATATTATACCAAAAAGAAAAAAAGTGTATATCCATTTTCTAGGACCTGCTTTGTTATTGTTTTAAGACAACTTTTTTTTAATATTTTATAGATTACCAAGCTGTTATTAATGTAAAATGTAGCGTGGTGCATTTTTTAAAGCTTGAAAAGTTAAAACATATTCTGAGGTTATTTAATCAATCCTTTGGTTGAAGGGTAAATGCAAGACGTAAAAGAAGCTCATGAAGGAGAGAGAACTTTTTATTTGAAAAAGAGAGAAAAAAGGTGATACAAACTGCTAAAGAAGTCAATTTATCAGCTGCCACTAGTTGACCTTATCAATTATAATAAATTAAAAGCCTAACTTTCTGAATTTTTTTTTAAAGAAAAATTGCTTTATAATTGAATTCCTAAGGTAGAGGTGATGAACACCCTGCCTTATCTGGCTGCTTTGATGCAGGGTTTATGATTCTGTGGGGTTAGATAGGTACTCCCTCTAGGTAATCACTTAACTTTCTTCCTCTTCACAAGAAAATGGTGAGATACCCCCTCCCTGAGCACCCACATCCATTCTAGAGACATGCCATCCTTGGAAGTGTTCAAGGTCAGGTTGGACAGGGCTTGGAGCAACCTGGTCTGGTGAAAGTGGTCTTGCCCATGGCAAGGGGGGTTGGACCAATATGAGCTTACAGGTCTCTTCCAAACAAATCCTTTCCATGATTCCATGATAATTCACCTTCCATGGTAAAACCATGTCTCAGAACTTCCTTTCTTTCAGCCTTTCTACTGATTGCCTGTTCTTCTTCATGGGATGATCCATTTAAATGTCTTTTCTGTGGGGCATTACTGGGGTCAAGTAGGGCAGTAACAGCTCCCTGGGGTGTGCAGCACTTGCTGAGCCTCCTGTACAGCCCTGAAATACTCAGTCTTAAAGCTGGGATAGACTTGGGAGGAGAAAAATTACATTGCATCAGTTTTATAGATGTTTTTGTTCTGCTCTCACTGCTTTCAGGCTTGTGGTGACTTGGACAACTGGCTTAACAAGCAAAAGCTATCTGGACTAGGTCAAAATATGTAAAAATATTTCCTCTGCTTTTTCCCATTGAGTATTATTTCCATTCTCTCTGCCCACCCCTTCCACATCCCAGCAAACTGGAGCAGCAGCTGTCAGTGCTCACTCACACCCTGTTAGCACAGGGCAGTGGCCTGTGAGCAGCTGAGCAGCTCCTCAGAGCTCCCAGAGGCAGTGCAGCTTGGAGGGGGATATGGGACACACCCCAAATACATCTCACAGCTTCCAACTGCAGCACAGCACTCCTGTCTGCAAGATGTGAAGTTAGAGGCTATTAAGGAATCAAAGACTCATCATTTCTTAATGCTCCAGGGCTTGGGTTTTTACAGCACTTCCAAATACACCCTTATGAAATACACAAAGAAAGTGCTTGTGCATAAGAATTCATCCGTAGATATAAAATGTAACAGTGAAATCCTAATGTACTAACTATATCCACAGGGAAAAACTAGGAGAAACTGTGAGCTGCAACACTCAGAAAGTCATTAATTTGTTAGAGAATTCAGTCAACCTTTTGTAGCAACAAAAGGTTCAGTATTAAACATTTAATGCCACAATCACTTTTTCTTTCCCACACCTAAACACTTCTATTTCTTTATAATGTTGTAGTTATGTATGAACTTACTGTGTATGCAGGTTCCAATAGGGTTAATAATAGGGTTAATAATTCCCTTCTATGCCTGACATGGTGATATGGTTCTAACCTAAATCATCTTTGATAACTTTCTTTAAGCACCAGAAGTCAGAAAATAGATTTTAAAAGTCACAAACTGCTTTTGCCAATATAATCCACTCTTTTCATGAAAAAACACGTTTGGAAAGGAAATTAATAATACAGTAGTGTTGCATCTGTTTGGTTGTGCAAGGGTTTTTGCTTATAGTAATATATTTTTATGCATTGGTAAAAACAGATCATCCCAATACAAAGTACAAGCCAAGCATTCAGAATATGTTTCTGTGATATTTTAAAAAAAGTAACATACTTTTTGTTTTTCCACAACTCCTTATAAATCATTCCATTAAAGTAGCCATCCTGCTTTTATTGATCTAAATTCAATTTTAGTTTCTTTTAACTTACAAAAACTGTTGCTAGGTCCCTTCCAGTGCAAGCATTTTCTGTATCTCATGCAAATCCCATTTGAACAGGATTGGTGTCTCTCTATTAGCAGTTGCTTGTGCATCTTTGCTTTCCACGAGGAAAGACCTCACTGACCATGCAAATGATTGAAATGGGGATTTTTGAGCAAGTACTTGAGAAAATGCATCAGATAACTTAACCAGCTTATCCCATAGCATATATGCCTGACACCAAGGTGACAATAATATCTGAGATGCTTTTGATTATAGATAATGGATTTCAGATGATCTATGGATTTACTCTGATTCTCTGTAATTGTTCATACATTTCCCTTTGGAGCAGCACATCCAGCAGAACCAGGTTATGACTGTGAATGTGTCTGTGTCCTCTCAGGTGAGGGTCTGTGCTTTGGGAAGGGCTGTGTCCTGCCAGTAAACTTCTTATTCCTCAGTGCTTGCTTTCAATCTGCCTTGAAACATGTCTAAAAACTAGGCAGGTTCTCAAAATTCTCTCCCCTCTGCCAGTGCTGACCTGCCACTGAGAGGTGAGGCATGAAGATGCTTCTTAGTGCCAGACAGAAGATTTTGGAGAGGATTCACAAGCTGACGGAGGTAGTGCCAGATCAATCCATACTGCAGGCAGGGGCTGTTTTGTACTTCTCTTGAAGGGTGCCAGCTGGCATTGCACGTCTGCTGCAGAATCACAGCTTCCTTCAAAAAATGTTCAAAGTGTGGTGTCTGGAAGGGAAGGTTCAAACTGCAAAGCACATGCACCCTGAAGAGGCAGAAAATGTGAGATGTAAGGAGCCCCTAAAGGTTTGGGTTTAGAAATCAGCCTATCTGCAGATCAAACAACTCCTGCTTGCAATCTCTGAGCACTTGGCAGGGGTTGGCAGCAGCAGGTGGATGTGGATGGTTCCTTATAGCACTGGAGCTGCCATGGGTGCAGCAGAGAAGGAGCAGTGTCAGAAATTCTGTGTGTGGATTCCCTTCCTCCACCACAAAGAAATCGGGACCCAAGTTCTTGACTCTGAGACAGCAAATCAAAGTGATGTTCCTGTTTAATCTGTCCCACCTGATGGGTTCTGCCACGGCAGAGGAGGCAGTGAGCTGTCACCTCCTCACCACACACACTGCTGCATGTCCCAGACACAAGGGTGGCAGCAGGCAAGACCTTCTGGACCTTCCCTTGCACACCTTGGGCTACAGTCTGGCTTCTAGCTGCACATTGGAGCTTTGAAAACAAGTCCTTGTGTTTTCATGATCAGAACCACTCTCCAACATTCACCCTTTTGTACTGGGTTTGTGCCAACCTGACTCAAAGTTGGATTTTCCCATATTATTGCAGTGGAATTACTCAAAGAGTTCAATTTATTATACTTCACACATGGGGATGATTACAGAAAAATCATTCTTTCAGCTCATGAACTGTTTTTAAATGTATCCTTCTCAGTTTGCATAGAAACACAAACACTGAAGCTTCTGAAAGTCTGAAGGTTGGTGGAGTAACAAGAGAATCTGCTTCGTTTAGTCATCAGTGCTGTGGTTCTCTTAGCTATAATTTGGTAAATGAATATTAAAATTGACAAATAAATAATGAATGGAAATAAATTTCTAAGCAGGGTGCTTGTACAACATATTCAAGTGCCAAAGTATGTCTACCAATTCAATCCTTCCCATCTGTAATCAAAAATTGAAACAATGCCAAGAAGAGATCTAGGAAGATGAAGGGGATGAAGAAAGATACTTGTAAAGCAGTTACAGAACTAAACAGGTATTTTTGAGAACAGGCTTTTTGAGAAAGGCTCCCTTGTCTCCTGCCTAGGATATTGTCTGAGATAAGTGACAAAGAGCTTCAGTTCTTTTTCATCAAGTCTCAAGGCTGCAGTGCATTTTCTAAGAACCAGCACAGATAAAGGAAACCTTAACCTACCCAAATGTTAGCATTTTATGCATCTGAGGTTAACAGGTAGATATTAAATTCCCCCATAAATTAAACAGCTGGAAATGGCCATCTTTTTTATGTGCAAAAAGCACCTTGTTAGCAACAAGCACAAAAGTTCATATTCTCAGATGAGTCACTTTACCGTACTCTAAAATCGCTGCTCATTTTCTCTCTGCGTGTTGATTTATGAACTTTATAGCCTACTGTTCAAAATTCAAGCTGTGTCCCCAGGCTGCATTGCTATCAAAACCTCTGAACAGGTAGTCTCTGTTCATGTAGTTTTTAAAATATTGTTACTAAATAATAAGGCACCTTTCCTGTCTTTTGTTCCATTCAGGATTTTGGAGAAGATGATTCCCTCTACATCACCAAGGTAACAACTATTCACATGGGCAATTACACCTGTCATGCCTACGGCTATGAAGAGCTGTATCAGACCCACATCCTTCAGGTGAATGGTTAGTAAATGGCATATATGACATTCCATGAAAATGTTCCCTGAGAAAAGTTTGTGTTAACCTCATTCACACAGAGATGTGTAAAGCTACAGCCCAAATTATCTGTGCATGGGAGTGAACACCCCCGGGGTTTGCTCACTCGTGCTGTCACACAAGCAGTTGAAAATAAAAGTATCAGGGGAGTATATGTATAATTACCTGGGCTTCAGGAGGTATCTTCACTGTAAAACAAGCTGTCAGTGACATTTCCATAGAGTTAAGAGCAGCGTTTCCAAGCATCTCTTAAAGTAATTACTACTTTTGTCAACAGAAGTGTTGCCTCAATAATTTCTTCTTCCAGAAAACCATCTCTGTTGTATGAAATAGCCCAGGATATTTAAATAAACACAGCAGTGTTTCCAAAACCAGCTGATTCCCAGCTATATATTCAGGTTATTACCTGGTTGTACTGAGCTTGGTTTGCTGAGGGCTATTTACACTGGCTCACTGGATTGCAAAATGAGGGCAAACCATTTTACAGGTGAAAGAATCACACAGTCCATATTCCAGCACTCTCGTTCACCTCCGTCCCCTGGACTACATTTGGGCCTGGTGGAACTTATATTCAGGTGCTCACTATCTCTCTCCTGACCTCCAACTCACTCAGTCGGATTTAGTTTAAAATTACATTAGATTAAGCCAGCATTTTATCAAGGGACCAGCCCACAGACTATCCACCTCCATAGCAGCAAGCAGCATTTTCCAACTTTAGAGCCATTTTTATGTGTGCTGATGATGCCCAGCAGTGTCTCCAGAACAGAGGGCAGGGTCACCCATTACTAACTATGGATACATTCTGCTATGAAATGGCAGGTGTACTCTGGTATGAAAGTATTTATTTTTAAAGAAAATTCAGTAACTTTATTTCAGGGTATATATATTATAAGGAAAACTAATATTTAGTTCTTACTCTAGGTGTGTGTTGACCTGCATAAAGGGAGCTGTCAACTAGTAAGAGCAGGTAGTTACAAAGAGGTCAGTAGCAAGAGGAGAAACAGTAAAGAGGGATACTTACGCAGTTTACGAAGAGCCATGGTAGACATGAGGGTTTGTTTTGACTACAGCTCAGGTCTGCTAGACATCTATAAGTGCTCCCCCCGCCACACGAGTACCTGGAGGAGAGCACAAAGTATCTGGTTGATCTGAATGAAAGCTGACTTAATGTCTCTACATAATAATTTGTCATTTTTTGAGACAGTAAACTGTAAATCTCAACAGTGTGGGTAACTAAGTCTTGTATGCTGCAGCTGAGAAAATAGATTTCCTTCCTCAAAGTGCTGTTTATTTGATGAATGGCAGTTGAAAGAAAAGCTAACAACTTAATCCCATGTCTATTATGTGATGTATTATGAGGCCTGAATGGAGTTTAGTTGGCAGACAACAATGTAAACTTTATCAGCACTGAGAATAGGAGGCCCAAAGGCTTTGAAACTTAAACCAGAATGAGAGGAAAGCTGGATGGAGTGTGGGGAGGGGGTGATCTGTTCAATACTCACGCTTGCCTCTTAGATTTAACTTGTTATTGAAAGATCACGTTTTCTTTTTAAGTGGGAGTTTCATACCATAGCTGTATGGGGGCTTTCTTACCAAAACAAAAATGCTTTTATTCAAAAAACACTATGTGGGCTTTTTAATGTGCTAAATAGTCACTAAATACACTAGATAAAATGCCTTACATTCTGGTATCAACTCAGGCTTGCTAGAAAATATTGCAGGGTCTAGAAATCTTTGTCTCACAGCATCTGATATTTCCATGTGAGCCGTTAGGCTTTGCAAAGGTAGGTTTTTGCAATTCTTGATGTGGCTGCCCACATCCTGCATTCCCTCCTTTTCTGCCTGTGTCACAGTTTCCTCCAGCAGCTGATGCAAGGGTGACAGCCCTGATGGCAGGACAACGTTGTTTGCCTTCAGATGCATTGGAGGGTTCCCAAGGCAGAGCCCCTCACAGGGAAACGTTGGGTTTTAGTAATTTAAAGGACAACTTGAGGAATTTTTCTTGACAGGAGTAGAGGGAAGAAACTGAGCCAAACTGAATTGAGTGAAGATGCTGAGAATCTAAGTGTAGTTGATGGGCTCAGTTCAGTGCTGGGGCTTGTCTCTGTCTGTCTGGATCAAACTAAAAACTCCATCTTCATCATGGAAGGCTTTTTGTTGCTTTCCTGTGTCGGACTAAAACAGTAAGAGAATGTGACAGAACCAAATCAGCCAGAACTCGGGTGTATCTGCTCTCCTGTCTCCTCTAGTGAGGCACTGATCTACTTTCAGCACCAAAACCATGGGGGCTTTTTATTTTATGAAAATTATCAGAATTTTCCTTTGCATACCTCCCAGGTTTGTCTGTTGGGAGAGAATAGAGAAAGAAGAATCAACTGGAAGTAAAAGGGTTTATCCCCAATCCTTCCCAAGCCCACTGTGTCTGTACAGGCAGGTTCTAATTTTTAGATTGTTTTTCAGTTAATTCAGTGTTTGCAAAGCTGCAGTAACTCTTCCAGCATCCTCAGGGCCTTTTCCATACCCCCTGGGCCCTGTCTTACTGTTCCTACTAAGACACATCAGTGCGCTCTCAAAATAATCTGATCTAGTTGCATGTGCTCTCTTCTTCTGCTTTTATCCAACATATTAGATGCTCTTTAACTTATTTTTTCTTTATATTTTTTTTTTGTAGAACATAACACTAGATTCTTACATTGATTAGATAATACAGAAAATAAGGAAACACAGGCTTAAATAGAAGGTTTGTAACCCAATTTTCACAACATTAAGTGTTTCTAAGATTTGGAGCTCTAGGACCACTCAACTGCTGAATACTATGTAGTGTTTCCCTTTTCATCAGATGGTTCAGGATATCCCAAATAACATGGGTAGATCCAGATGCTTATTTTGACAAGCAGATACAAGAATCCTCTTAGGCAGAAAGTGTGAAGCTTACCAGGTGAATGCCTCAAACTCCTGGCTCACATCTGGGCAAGAAGCATGAAGCACATGTGAAATGCAGCCTGTTTGATGTGAGATGTTTGGTTGAGTTCATCAATCTTCAGATTCACAGTTACTAGTAAAATTTAAGTCATTGTATTTATACAGCTTGCCCTTAAGATCTTTGGAGGAAAAGAAATTGCTGAAAGGCAATGTTTAAAAAGTTTTAGAATGAAAAGTTCATCTTGTGTTCTGGTATCTTTCATCAGAAGGAGCCAAGAACTGTAGGAAAATTATGTTCTCTCCTATGTATGGATAGTGCTTGGGAAATGTGTACAGTATACACTAACTGTAGGGAGAAAGCAATTTAGCACTTTCAAGAGGAAAAAAAGAGGTCCTGAGGATAAATAATCTCATAAAGTAGTAATCAACTATGAAAATTGATAGTTGGCAAATCAAGAGACTGCTGAGTGTAGGGCATCATTTTCTTTGGTCCTTGCACTCAGAAAAACATCAGCATGAATCAGAATATTGTATTTCTTGAAAACAGTTTTTTAAAAGCCATTTGATCCTCAGCCCAATTATAAGGGTCCAACAGGACAAATATTCCAGTAAGAGATGTTACAAACACGGATGTTTCATAAATGTGGCTTTTCAGGACAAAACATAAAATGCTGCAAACACCTTTCAAATCATAAATGGAAAGAGTAAAGCATCTTGAAAAAAAAGATTAATCTGTTAATTATTGCTACACTCTGGAGTATAGAGCTCCTACAGCAGCAATGGATGTCTCTGGGCCTTGGTGCCACCATCTGTGCTCATCGTGTGCTTTATCACCTGAGCTGTTTTATAGTAATGAATTGGTTTGCTCACAAGTGAGGTGCTGCTCAGTATGCAGTAGCAGGCAATCTACCCAATCTCATGCTTGTTTCAATGCCTCTTTTTTCCTACTTTGCTTAAGATAATGGCATTTTTATATTGCCCTTGGCTGCAGACACAGTAATGGTTAGCAATGATATATATTCACCAAGGGAATAAGCAAAGGGTAATCCATATATCCCAAAGTCAGGAACTGAAATCTTTGCAAGTTTAATGTGCTTACCTGGAATGTATTAATTTGTAGCAAGGACAATAAAAATATATTCTGCAGTTTGCTGTTATCACAAGGCATTTGCATGCAATAATTTACCTGTGCAGTGAATTATGTAAGACAAGGGAGAAGAAATAAAAAATTTAAAAATAGAAAGAGAAGGAAAATGAGAAGAGAGCAGAAGTGGAGGTGAAGCACATATTCTTTGTAGGTGAAGACAAACAGTTTCCTTATTAATGATTCTTGAAAATACACCCTGCTATAATTTTAAGTTAATTTTCATGCAGAGCGTTGATTCAGTGTCTAGGAACTGTGAGCTACCTTTGGCAGTATAAATCTATTGTGCTTTCAGCCATGCAGGTAAAATAGGTGGATTATTCATGTGTAGACTATCAAGGTGTGAGGCAGAAATGTGAGAGATGAAAGTACAGCCTGTTTGGTGAAAGGGTGTGCTGATCCTGGGCAGCTGATGGCTGTGGCCATCCTGGGGACCACTGACACAGGTGCCCAGATGAGCAGGAAAGCCTAAAGCAAACAATATTAAGGAAATAACATCCCACAATGGTTTTGAGAGCATTAAATAGGTAATGACTGGGAGGGGCCCTGTCTCTGAGAGCTGGCAGATGAAAAGACACTTGGCTTGGAGTAAAATTTCTCTGGTGCCTTTGGCCATGTGAGATCAGGCAAGACAGTTGATTTCACCAGGATTTGAGAATCAGATCTTCTTGAATACTGTAAATCTTCTTCCTTTTTCCTCTGCATTTGTAGGAGGCACAGTGTCTTTCAGCTGTGACTCTAAATAGATCATGTAGGCCTTCAACAGATCTCACTTACTAAATCATTTCATTCAAAAAAGTATTACTAGTAGCAAGCAAATCATAGGTAAAACAAACATTGAGTGCAGGACCTTCGTAAAATTCTGTCAAAGTAGACAAAAATTACCTTTATCCAATCATCCCTGAAGACACTGACTCAGAGAAATTTAAGTTAATTTTCTAAGGTACTAATGAAATGAGAAGCTCCTGACTGTCATTCTGCTGAATTGCTGGGGCACTGGCTCTTAAATAAAACAGGAATGGCTCCAACATCCACCAGCATCTCTGACAGCAGGACTCTTCCCCGGCTTGCCTTCCCCTTGATCTGGCACCTCCTGAAGTCAAGAGGAGCTACAAACCTGACAGTAATGGAGGGAAAGAGAAGATAAAATGCTAGTAAATACTTTTATTTAGAAATTGAAAACTCAATAAAATAAACTCTGTCTTTCTGGTAACCCCCTGATTAAAAAGTTCTTGAATGGTATTTCTTTCACTGCCCTGCACCTTACAACACCTTTTCTTCCCAAGTAAAGGAAATAGAAGACAGGGGACTAAACCCACAAGTTCAGTGCAGAAGGTGGAGTTCAAAGCCATTCCTTTGCTAGAAGTCCCTATTTTTCTTTTCCTTTGCAGTTGGCTGTAGGCATTTTCTCTCAGATTACACTTCAACAATCTCTCCCTTTTAAAGCTGTAAAACCCAAGTAGACTTGAGGGCTTTCTGTCGTGGCTGATTTCCTTCCAAGCTGACAGCTCAGCACTGGTTAACTCTTGGCAGTTGGGGCAAAAGACAGAAGTGAAATGTATCTCTCTCTGGTAAGGCCCATAAAAAATAGATCTAGGAAGGTGGGAAGTATATGCTAGTGATTGTATTTATTTAAACTATCCCCACATGGGTATGTAGACATATAGCAAGCTGCAAACCCAGATTTCATTTAATTCTAAAGCAATTGTTAAGACAATTTAATTTTGATAATCATGGTGCCTAATGATGTGCTATATAAAAACAGAGCAGTGTTTTAGATACCTTAAGCCAGTGATTTCCAGAAGCTTATTGTTAACTCATTCAGGCTTTCTTTTTAAAAAGCCAAAGACAAGCCACTGTCTTTCTTACCAGTACCAGTAGCAGTTATTCATTTTCCTTGGGGAAGAAGTTGGGCCCCCCACATAAAATACCCACATTGAACACTGGCCATGGTTTTACAAAACTGTACAGCTTTCAGCAGCTACATCATCAATCCCAAAATCTCCTAATCTGATAGAAAAGTTGACTGCTTCATTTGTGAAATACAAATATCATTGGCCATGGTATGAGACATCCTCACATTGACTTTTATTTTTCCCTCAAGGTGAGAGTCTGACTGGTATCTTTCACTGATGTTGCAATATTGCAAATTTTTTTTAAAGTGTGTGAGTAAATTGTTAAGAAATAGTTAATGGTGGTATTAAGCCTTGTTGGTTTGAACAGTGAAGGAAAGATGATTGAAAATCAATGAACATCTCTTGAAATTGTAATATAATTAGTAGTTCTGCCTGTGGAGTATATTAAATAGTTCAGGAGTGCCTTCATGAAACAAGGTAAGTCATGTTTTGAAAACCTCTTAGTGAAAAGAAGTAATTGATGAACACTTTATTTGTTCACAGGCTACTTCCTGATGGATATTCAATTAAATACTGAATAATAAGTAATTTCTCATAGGCAAAAACTCAAATTCCCTCCTAGATTCAGTGAAGATCTGAAGTTTATACTTTAAATTTTAAATATGTGAGTACCCACGTTAGCTTTTAACCCTACTGTTAAGTTCAGTTAGTCACTCAATGAAAGCAAGAACAGTCTAAGTACAGGATTGGATTTCAAGGTTGCTCCCTGGCATTGGTATATTAGTTTACTCTTTTCTGTTATAGAATTATAGGAGCACAGACTGGTTTGGGATGGAAGGGATCTTAGACACCATCTTATTTCAACCCCCTGCCATGGGCAGGGACACCTTCCACTGAACCCAGTTGCTCCAAGCCCCATCCAGCCTGGCCTTGATCATTTCCAAGGACAGGGCATCCTCAGCTTCTCTCATATGCCTGTGCTTGGAAAATTATTATTTTCTATTTTCTGCCAGCAAAGTCAAGCTGTAGAGAAACCATTCTTGTAGCTTGCAGTGGCAGGCAGACCAACCTTATCACCCTGGCTCTGTGCTCAGAGCCCCTCGTGGGATGGCAGGGCAGCAGCAGCTCTCGAGGTCTCAATCCCCAATTCCTTGTTTCCCACAGTGCCTCCAGTGATCCGTGTCTACCCTGAAACGCAGGCACAGGAGCCGGGCGTGTCAGCAAGCCTGAAATGTCATGCTGAAGGCATCCCTAATCCCCGAATTACCTGGCTAAAGAACGGCATTGATATCATGCCAAAACTACCCAAACAACTATCGCTCCTCGGTAAGAACAGAATTTTGATTAATTAAAGTATTGTAGACAGGGATTAAGGAGGATTATTTTGCACTTTAAACCAGAAGTTCTTGTACTTTGCTAAGCCACAGTTGTTGGAAATCGTGTTATAAACCCCCTGTTCTTTCTTTTTATCTCTTTCTCCTGTGAATTTCCTGGGAAATACACTATTGATTGATGTAAGTGGTAATTGCATTCTGTTCAAAGACAGCCTGCCTGTTTCTTCACTGCCTTGCTTCTTGTGTACAGCACAGCAGAAAAGAGATGCATTAAATTATTTGAAGAGAAATTCATTAAATTATTTGTTCACATCTAAGCCCACACTGGATGCAAGTCAGCTGAGAATCAGTCTCCCACTCGACTGCTGAAGGAATCAGGCTTTTAACTCCTCTAGGTCCCTTTTCAAATGAGGGTGCAACAGGCATAGCAAAAGGCAAAAGCATTTGTTTGCAATTTTCTGTGTAAAAATACTAACTCCGTCCTCAGCATATGCCTGAGTCTGGCTTTGGTGGATTGTAGCCTTCAGCCTGTGTTGGTAATTCTGATATCTCTGCATGGTGCATACAATATCAACATGTTCCAAAGGTTTTAGGCAATGGTCCCACTGCAGAAAGCAAAATGGTAGGAGGAACTGTAGAGAGACCCCTTTAAAGCAAAGGTTTTGGTGATCTGATGAAAAACAGTTTGCAAAATTGAAGTTAAGTTTTCTTCACTACAGCCAAAGCATTTTTCTAACAAAACAAAGAAATAAATGGAATTTAATTTATAGTTTGACTTGGGATTGTTCTTTGTTCTTTTCTGGCGTGGAGTGTGTATGTGCTGATGGAAAGGAGCAAGACATCAGCACTCATGAGAATCCCCAAAATCCTCTAGTTAAACAGGAGAAACACAGCGGGGTGGGACCACCCTGTTGAGCCATCACCGGGTGGCTGTGGCCATGGAAGACAATTAAGGCAGGGAAAGCAATTAGCAGCAGTGAGGAGCACTGTTTATGAGTGTCTCTCTTACAGCAAATGGAAGTGAACTTCATATCGGTAGTGTTCGGTATGAAGACACTGGTGCCTACACCTGCATTGCTAAAAATGAGGTGGGAGTGGACGAGGACATATCTTCCCTTTTCATCGAAGATTCAGCGAGAAAGACCCGTAAGCTCAATTTTCCATGTATTTATTTCTTTAAATAGTGCTTGAATGTGATGGTACACCTGTAATTTAATAGTTCAGGCTATTGCATGCAGTGAGCTGGATCTTACGTAAGATAATCACAGTTCTGAATGCACTTTGATCAGAGGATTAGGCACTTTTCGGGGTAGGAATCATGCAGAGAAGGTAAAATCTTGTCCAGGAAGATAGTGTCTTTTATGTGCCAGAGGTATATTGGGTATGTGGTGGGTAACAACTTTATTGGAGTAACAAATTGGCAATAGTTTCAGATATCAGGGAATCCAAAATGTAGTATTTTGTCGAATTCTGTAAATCTCATTGATTTCTGTACAAGACTTCCTTTGAAGCCAGTTGCCAGTCAAAATTCTTGAATATTTACATGTCTGAAAAACGTTGTGATTAAATTATTTATTTTTACCTGGTTTTACATCACTGACTGGAAAAATAGGTTTCCCTTAGCATGAAATTATCTTCCACCTCAAAGACAAATACTCTCCCAGCTGCTCTTCCCACATCTCCTGTAGGAATGCAGCAGTGTTATCTTGACCACACTGACCCCAAAACAGAATTGCTGAAGGAGGTGATCAGTTGTCCCCGTAGAAAAGCTCCCAAAGGCCTGATCATTCCCAGTTCTGCTATCTTAACTGCCTGGGAGATTACCTAGGTATATGGTGATACTAAAAGTCTAGGTGCAGATGGGAGTTTTGCTGCTTTTCTGGCTGCTAATATAGAGCAAGAATTGAAAACAAAGTCACCCATAAATATGGGCTTTCAAGGAGAATCTTTGGAAGAGATATTCTATTCCTCATTAATTAGATTTATGTACTCTTGTTAATATTGGTCGTTTTCCCTTGAATACTTGAGCAGGGGAAATTATAGTATGTTGAGAAATAATTGGATCTATCTGGAACAGAAATCCAAATGCAGGTGTTCTTTCAAAGCTTATGTGAATCCTGAAAGAATGCAGTTACATGAAGTTCCAAGAAACAATGCAGCCAAGGATGGAGCTGCTGGAGCTGCCAGTCTCAGGGTCCCTCTGAAAGCTGCTGTTGGACCTGGCAGTGCTGGGTTAATGGTTGGACTCGATGATCTTAGAGGTTTTTTCCAACCTTAATGATTCCATAATGCTGTGTTGTGTTTCCTTATTGAACTTGCACAGAAAATCACAGGCTGTACCATAGCTCCAGCTGCATTGGAAGGTAACAGCTTCTCTTTAGTAGGTCATTGATCTTTGCACAGCTGCCTTCATTTTAGGAAGGATTTTTCCCATGTCAAAGTTTCTGAATTGTCTCTAGAAAAGCAAATATGTTTAGAACTCTCTGTCTTTCCTGGTATTTCATTTGAATGAATGTTACAAAATTTTCACCAATTAAACAGTTCATGTAAACATGAGTATTTATTCAGTGACTTGCTACAATGAAAGTTTTGACATTGTTTTGTTGTTTTTTTTTCTTTTCCTGATTATTTTCTGGCTTTCCCAATATTCTGATGCTGCAGTTGCAAACATACTGTGGCGAGAGGAAGGTACTGCAGTAAAGTTCTTTTGTCGTAGTGATAATGTGCTTGTCTGCTTTAATAATTCCATGATGGGCCATTCTCCACTGACTTGCCACTAACCCTATCAACTTTCACAGTCACCAGATTAAGTACAGACCAGACTTTTAAAAGCTAAATTATTCAAATAAGAGATGTCACTCTTTTATCTTTAACTCCTTGCATTTTCCCACTATAAAATAATGGATAACTATAAAATATATAAAAATATGAATTTTATATATACTGCCAGAAATGTGAGTAGCCTGAGATTTTCAAGCTGCATTAGCAATCACACTAGTGTCAGAAGTACTCCCAAATTACCATAATTGAACAAGTAAGGCATAAATTCAATATACTGCATTTTTAAGAAAGCAGTTCAAGCTCTTCCTTCTCAGTAGCATGTATTGATGTTTTCTAGGTGAAATTGTGTTCTTGACTGTTAGGCAAAACAAAAATCCAAACCACAACAGATTTTCTTCCCTCCATCCTTTGAATCAATGCAGGGTAAGGGTTGTCTTATTTCTCCTTGTTTTAATTGGCAGTTAAGAGCTCTGGTTTGATCAAACTTACAGTGTGCCCTTCACAAGGTCAACAACTGTGTATCTTGGAAGCCAAGGTAGAAAAAACTCCATCCTGAGCAGCTAATTGACTCAAAGATATTGTGGAGGCACTTGAAATCACCTCATTTTGTACATGCTTTTGCTGCCATAATTTCCAAAATACCCAGTAAGAAGCATCATGTAACAGCCCAAGGGGCTCTCACACAGGTTGTCCACCCGACTCTGTAGGTGTGGAGCACAGTGTGTGGAGGGGACCCTGTGACTTTGGGCTCCTGGAGGACTGTGAGCAGGACATCCACTCACTGGAGGAAAGTTCTGAGATTGAAGCACAGATGTAAACCAGTTCTTCCCCTGCCAGCTGCTTCTGAGGCAGCTGAGACCTTGGTGTCCTTCAAGCTATGTGGGAAAGTTTGCTGTGCAGTGACAAACTGCTCTCAACCATGTCTCTTTGCCCCCTGCAAACACCCAGAGTCCCTCACACGGCTCCTCCAAGAAGGGCTTCAGGCTCACTCTGCTTTTGGAGGATGCAAAGGCTCCTTTGTAAATACTGCCTCCAGGTACCCAAAACAAGAGCTGAGCTTCCAGCCCTCAGCATGAAGCTTCCTGGGTAGCTTGGGCTTGGCACAAAGCATTTCAGGGGCAGAAGGAAGGTGCCAGGGTGTGGTGAGCAGAGCAGCCTGGGCCAGGTGTGCACACCTGGTGCACACTGTCAGTGCCATTGTTGGCCACAGACACATACAGCAAATACACTGGTTTATTTCTGAAGTCACTTCCAACCCAAGCCAAATGCAGCTCACTGGAGGTCAGAGAGGTGGCACAGTCACCTAGGAGAGCTCCCCAGCACTTCTTTCTAAATACCCCACCTGCAGGTTCCTGGTGCAGGGCTGTGAAGAATCTTCACTGCTGACATTCCTGTAAATGATGTTATGGGCACTAAGAATTGCCATTTCCCTTCTGCTTGGAAATGAAAATCTCTAGTTCATCTCATCCAGCATCACCTGCACGATGCTCCATGGCTGTTTATATACAATGTACCTTATGCTCCTTTTTAAAGAAAGCAGTTGGATAATCCTACCAGATATAGAAGTAGAGTAATATTTTTAAAACAGTTGAGAAGTTGGTTGCAGAAAGTCTTATTATAATTTTGCTAAGTAAATGGACTTACTGCTTATTAACCTTGCACATTTTAAATAGAAGAATGAGCAATGATGAGGCAAAACATGGCCAGTAAAGCATATTTGCTATTGATGTTCCTAAACAATTCAGAACCTGTAAAGCAGGTTTATTATCCTGCTTGTGTTGTTCTGTAGTATTTGATGGGCACATTCATTCTAGAATATACTTCAGCATGTGAAATCTTGGCACAGAGAAAGCTGGAAGACAGGAATGGTATTTTTGGTTTCACATTTTAATATATTCTTTCAATTCCTTACTATGTGCAAGTAGCAGTATTAACAAATGCATTGGTAGATTTGAGCTCAAATGACCATAACCTCATCCCCACAAGGTCTGGAGTAATTAAAACCTTGGGAAAATGCCTAAACAAAATATGGTGTAGAACAAACTTTTGCTGCAAGTCAAACTTCTAACACAAGTATTTTAAAAGTCAGTCTGTCAGTTTGTTCTCAAAACCTTTCAGACCATGCACAAGCAAACACCTCAACAAATGAGCGCATGTAGGACAACCAGCCAGTTAAACCTGGGGCTGGAAGCACGTGCAGTACTTACTCAATGTACAAATAGTTTTTAATTTTGTCCAGAGAAAACCATAAGAAGCCCAAATGTAAAGCAGTGATTTGTTTTCATGAGTGTTCATTTCTGTAGCAAGCATTGCTTACTTAATACCTGGAGAAAAGGAACATTTTGTGCCAGCAGGCAATCAGCAATTATGTGAATGTATGCACTTAAAAAGCTGAAAGACTTTTCATTACCAAATTTAAGTTCTAAAATATTTCCAAGTATTTAGATTAAGTTGAGGAAAATTATTTAAGTATCAGTTCAGAGGAGAGTATTCCATGGTGAAAAATTTGCCCTTTGATCTCAAAGGAGGGATATATAAATGTGCACTGATGGAGACACTGTTTCTCAAATAAGCTTTTGTGGATATCAGGTGTCATCAAGAAGATTTTGTTAGAGCCAACTTCATCTGGACTAGATCAAATAAGAACTGTTATGTTTAGGAAATCCTCCCCATTCTTAATGGAGTTTTTTTTTTTTATATTAAGGGGTTTTTTGCTACACAGGTGAGGTATGTTGCCTTTCATAATGCCTTTAGGTTTTGAACTAGTTGTGTCATCTAACCTGAAATGTCCTCAATTCAATAGAAAAAAAAAAAAAAAGAAAAAAAAAAAAAACAAAACAAAAACAAAAAACAACAACAAAAGAAAACACCTCCTCATTAGTCCCCCAGCTCCCAGTTTAGTACCTGCCTTTTTACCTGTACTAAAAAAAACACTAAATACCTCATTGTCCACCTGTGTACTGAAATAATTCCCAAGTCCCTGTACTCCCTGTACCAAGGAGTTGCATCAGTATAATCAAAAACTGAGTCTCTTCTACTGATGTCCATGAGATTGTTTAGGATGTGCCCCAACCAAGATTTGGCAAATGGTTCGTAAGTCACAATAAGATACCTAGTTTGTCTAGTAAAATCCTGCTTGGTCTAAATATCAGTGTGAAGGTCAATCTCTAGGGGAAAAAAAGTGGTTAAATTTAAACTGACAAATTTTTTTTAAACGAGAGTAACAGAATGCTCTCAGGAATTTGTAGTATATTTTAATCAGTCTGCATAAACTTGGACTAGTTTTACTGTAAAATAAGTAGTAGAACTTGCCAAGTCTCTGACTCTGTTGGGGTAAAATTTTTAATCAAAGTATTTTTGTGTGTAAAATCTTACTTCTTAAATACACCCTCATTGTAATAGGATCATCAGACAAAATCACACTATTTTTGTGCATGAAAATAATAATAAGCATCTTCACAGTAGTCACAATTGATTGCCTGCTTGTTTTCACTTCTTTGGATTAAAATCCTTTACCCATGAACTATCAGCACTCATTCCAGGCCAGGGTCAAATTCTGCCCTCTGATGTGTTCATCAAATCCCACTAAAGCAGGTGGGAGTTGTGGATGGTGGGAGCACAGATTTTGGTCCAAAGTGCCTGAATGAAATGTTTTACCAATATACTTGGGAAAAAAATAACCCTTAGTCCATGAAATAAGTCTTGCTGGTGTTTTGTTGGGCTTTTTCCTACATGCACGATCCTGCTCTGTGGAATCACATTTGAGGATCACAGCTCTTGTACCCACCTGATGCCCCAGCTGGGGGATTTCTGTGCTATCGTTCAGAGACTCAACTTGAACCTTGTCAGTATAGCAAACACCACATGCTGACACATGTGGTTTTTGCTGCACTGAAGCTCCTTATTTAGCATCAAAAGAAGGGGTCTTAGCAACAAAAGAACCCTTCTAGCCTTTACTAAATACAATGTGTTCTACAGTATTTTTTGCATTTGTCCAAATTATCCAAATATCCTGTGATAATTTAGATCTCAATCCTGCAAACATTTAAGAAATGTGAGAAACTTTGTCTCTGTGAGCAGTATTTAGAGCTGCCATCACAGGACCAGCAAAGGGAATTTTTAACACTGAACATTATTCAGAGCCATAGAATGGGGATTTTATTTCTCCATGGGAAAAATGGAATTAATTAGAAGATACAAATTATAGCATCACCATATTGTTGGCAGATAAAGTACACTATCAACAGTGCTAGGGGTGACAGTGGTCATTGCAAACACTGACTGGTGATGGTGTGAAAAAATGGAATGATTGGATCTTTTAAACTAGAGTGTTTGAAAGGATCCTGAACATTTCTTAAAGATCTTGTCACTGCAATTCCATGTAGCATGACAGAAGTGATAAAACACAATCTCCTAATGGCAAAGCAATGACAATCAGGCAGTTTTCCAAATCTCCTGGAATGCCCTGGTTGGATAAATGAGTGCTAATGCAATGCTGAACTACTCCACATTTGTGAATTACAGTTTGCAAGATTTCAAAAATGTATTTATTTTGGTGGCTGTCATTAGTTCTTTCAGATAGTTTAAGAAAATAGAGAAATCTATATATTTTCATTCATGGTACAGATGCTAAACACTTCCATTTATCATCACAGTTTATTACCAGTGGTCAAGTTGCCTATAACAGTATGACCTTCACTAATTTTAACTAAAGCTTTTCTTTCCGTTCTCAAATTGTTGTCAAGCTGTTTTTAATTAAATCATAGGAAAAAAACAAATTCATAATCTGAGGGGGGTAGCAGTGCAACAGAGAGGCTTCTTGGGATCAAATCCTGCTTTGGTGCCTATTTACAAGACCTAGCCATAATTATTTGGGTACAACCACCGCCACCAAGGCAATGCATTTTTGAATGTGTTTGTACCTCTTCACTCCTTGAAGCCCTTGTTGTGACATGAAATTTGATTTTGTGAATGCTCCAACTGCATCCAAATGACCGACTTTTATGTAAGGCAGATTTTGTTTGTTGGGAGAGGAGGACAAGTTCTTTAAAAAAATCCTAACAGCGATAGATACATACAAAAAAAAATCCAACTCCTTCTTCTTTATCCCCCTTTAAGGCCTGAGTGTTGGGAATATGTTCTATGTCTTTTCTGATGATGGGATCACAGTCCTTCAGCCAAACGAATGTGAAATTCGGAGACATATCAGGCCCGAAGAGAGGATTTTCACAAGTTATGTAAGTCCTAAACCCAGCAGCTACAGCTGACAGCTGGGAAACTTTCTCTTAATCTCTTCAAAGGTTGTTATTGCTAAAGGACCCGTTTGCCACAGGGATGTTGGAGCTTGGTGGGCTTCATGCAGCATCCCTGAGGTAGAGCATCTTCTCTTGAAAATCAAGGGATCCACATAAGTTCCAAGGCTGACATGGAGGATTTACTGACACGCTGCAGAGAATTTGGCTAGTTATCACATAAGAAAGCTTTTCATTTGTCCTTTTGATCTGTTTATTTATCCATGCCCCAGATTTGTAACTGGGCTTTAGGAAAGGTGCAGAAGTCAATAGCAGAGAGATCTGCACATCATCCCTTGGTGCTCCTTTTACTGATGGCTCCATAGGCAAAGAAGTGAGCTACTCTGGACCAATTCCTGCCTTTTGGAAGTGGTTTTCCATGTTAAACCGCAGCAGGGAGGTGAATAAGAATGCCCAGAAAAAGGTTATGCTGTGGAGGTGCTCTGCATCTTCTGCCACTGAAAAGAGAGACAGCACTGTCGGGGTTTGCTGTTAGCAGTTTTCTGTCAGCACTGAATTTACCTAACCCTTGCTTTAGGAAATCACAAGGAAAATTTTTTCAGGTGTCAGGAATGTCAAGCACTGGCTTGTAGGCAGTGGAGCTTAACATGGCCAGTGGGATAACACGAGCCTGGAGGCTCTGTGAGGTCAGTGTTCTCAGTGACCTGTGTTAAGTACTCCTGCACAGAAACATACATCAGGCATATCCTCATGAAACTGTCAGTTCTTAAAAAGCACAGGTGCTGAAATACATCCAGAAATGCTTTTTTAGTCACTCCTTTACTTACTTTCTGATTTTTAAAGGGGAAGTTGAAAATGTGGCTAAAGAATGTGGCTCTTCTGAAAAAAGGGCTCAGCTTTGATTTCACTTTTGGGAGGAATTATAGGAGAGAATCTTGAGCTCTGTAGGTTGGGTCAAGCTCTGCTGCTATGGGTCAAGATTGTCTTATGAGTCTGTAGTAAGTATTTTCTAAATCCCAATAAATTTTCATTTTTCTTTCCACTAGATTTTAATATACCTTAGAAGAAGTCCAGACTGATGCTCACCCCAAGGCTAGTCCTTACCATGGACTTAATATTATTAAGCCACACCTAAGCTTTAAAAAGACAGAAATGCTGTGTTTCTTTTCTAAAAGGTCTGTCAGTATCGAAGAGGTGATCCTGTAGACACAAATTGAAAAGAACAAAACAGAGAGGGCACTTAAGGAAATAATGTCAGTACATCGGTGTGCATAAGAGGGATTTTTAACATCACTTAGCTGCTCTTCAGAGACACCCTGAGGAATTCCTACAGATCTTAAAGGACCCCTTCCTTGGTCTAGGGAGGATTGACATTTTTTTCCCTTTTCCCTTTTGCTATCTTGAGTATTTGTTACATAGACAGTGACACCAGCCCAACTTTAGGAGTGGATCAACAAAAAGGTTGCTTCATTTGTTATTAGAGAGCACAAAAGCAAGTGGAGCAGCTGCAGCTGAGCCCTGTAGCAGAAAGACTGTGACCTGTCCCTGCTCCTCTTGGCTTGCTGTGTTGTGAGAGCTGAGGATGAGGAGGGCAGCGTGGAGGCTGGCAGGTGCTTGACTGCATGAATGGTTGATAGAAGCCCAAGTCTGAGCTTTTGTATCATCTTCTGGCTTGTAGCATAGATTTCCAGCCTAGCTAGAGGAACAGAAAGGAAAATACAGCCAAGTTATTGAATCTTGTATCTTCAACCTCTACTTGTGGTCTCTACCAAAACACTCAGCCAGCAGAGCTGTGCTGCTTAGAGGTGACAGCTTTCTATCCATAATTGTTTCACATCCCTCCAACTCAGGATGTTCTGTTCTGTTCTATCCTATTCTATTCTATTCTATTCTATTCCTCCAATACAGACACAGTGTTGACATTGTTTTTTGTTGTACCTCCTCTTTCCTTGAACAAGCTCTGATGCAGCTCCAATCTCATGTTCCCTAGGTAGGTTGGGCCATTATTTAGTATTACCCAGCATAAGGTCTAAACTCAACAGTGTGCTCACTGAAATTTATTTGTGTTCATTCTCATTTTACCCTGTTTCCTCCCCACAGCCTGGTCCCGGACAAATGCTCTTTCAAATAAAGCATTTTAACAGAAGGAAGAGCAATGAGGAGTAGCAAACATGCAGAGAGTTATTGGTGAGACCAAAAGTGATTCTTCAAACTCAGGGTAGGGGTACCAGTTCTGCATGGCACTCAGTGAGTGAAGGATCAGAGACAAAATACAGCATCAGGCAGCTGTGAACAGAATTTGGTTCATTTTGAACAGGGGAAGTTTCTGTAGCTGTAGGATCCTGCTTGTTATACTTCTTTTTCCCTGAGCACAGGTGTTTTAGAGCATGCTCTCCTGCACAGAAAATTAAGACTTTATGAAAAATATAAAGCAGTGACTCAATTAATGTAAATCATTGGGGTTTTTTAAGCACAGAGTGATATTTCTGTTGCTAATAAATGCTGACAGCACTGCAAGTCTTGATGAACCACAGAATGCTTCAAAAGATCAATCCATAGGCTCTGTGGTTATTTAAATTCAATATAAGTTTGCAGGAGGTCCAGCTGTTGAATGTCATTGCATAAGGCCAGGCTGAAATGTGTTACCTGATAAATTAATTATTTCATGTTTTCCAGGAAAGAAAGGGGAGAAATATCATCCTGATGGAATCCCCAGGGATTTTTTCCTGAGGTTTACAAGGCTAAGCTTCTTGCTGCTCCAGGCCCTGAACTTGTAAAAATTAAGCCTTTTCTTTTTTTAACCCCTCAGGAGGAGATCTGTCCTAGAGTGGAAGGTGAAGACACTCAGTCCTGCCTCTGGGCTTCAGCGGTCAATGTCAGAGACAAGTACATTTATGTGACACAGCCAAAGCAGAACAGAGTAATGATAATTGATATCCAGACTCAAAAAGCCATACAGGTAATTACAAGTGAACACATTATTCACTGATGGCAAAAGACTTGATATAGGACAAAAAAATCTTTTCCCAGTGGATCAGCTGGGCAGAGATCTGCTGATCACTAAAGACCTGGGCCTGTGTTGCTTTCACCAGTGGGATCACATGGGGTTCATCCTTCTGTAACCTCACTGGGAGGAATAAACTCCTCTGTGGGTTGGAGATCACAGTCTCAGTGCTGCCTCTGCAGCCAAGCTTACAGTGAGTCTGATAAAATAACACTAGGATGAATTCCTGGCTTAGCTGCCTGACCTGGGTTATAAGCAGCTTGGAAAGAATGAGCTGGTGTGGGTACAATTCAGACAGAAATTGGCCCTTGATCTGCTGGCCATAAATAACAGCATAAGGTGGAGTGATGCCTACCTGGAAAATGGCACCAAATAGCCAAATTTTTAAACTGCTGCTGATTCCCCACTTGATTTGAAGGCAAAGCTGCACAGGGAACATAACAGTGGTGCATGAGAATACCTGCAGTGAATTGATGTAATATTTGTCCTGTGAATTTGGGTCACTGTTTAAATAACTCTCTCTGGGTTTTTTTAAGTCCTTGGATGTGGACCCGTTACCTACCAAATTACATTATGACAAGTCCCATGACCAAGTGTGGGTGCTCAGCTGGGGGGACATGAGGCAATCATCACCCACACTGCAGGTAAGTCCTTACACTTTGGAGCCTTTGCTCTTCCTGGGCTCAGCATCACTGGTAACACACTGGTGGCTGGTGGGTTGCAGATAATTAACAGTATTTAATGGTCTTGATATAAAGCTACTGTTTCATTTGCATATCCAGTGTGTTTTATTCATCCCTCCTCTGCCCATCCTCACATATTTTTCCTGCTGTTTAATTTGTTTTTGAGCAATGACTGTGCCACAGGCTGACAGCAGGGCTGCTTTGTGCCAAGGTCTGTGTTGTTTTAAGACTGGTGACAGAGCCAAGTGCCATAAAGTTATACAACAAGGGCTGGCAGCTGGCTGTGAGCAGGACAAGACTGCTGTGCTCTGCAGCACTGGTGAGGCACCTCTAATCCTGGGTTCAGTTTTGGGCTGTCACTACAAGGCAGATACTGAGGTGCTGGGGTGTGTCCAGAGAAGGGCAACAGAGCTGGGAAAGGGTCTGGAGCACAAGTCTGATGAGTAGCAGCTGAGGGAGCTCAGGGGGGAGTCTCTACAATTCCCTGAAGGGAGGTTGAGCCATATAGAAGTCAGTCTCTTTTCCTATGTAACAAGTGATATAGGACAAGAGGAAGTGGCTTAAAGTTATGTTAGGGGAGATTTAGGTTGGCATTAAGATAAGTTTCTTCTTCTGATAACTTTTTTATGCCCTGCAACAGGATGCCAAGGGCAATGGTGGAGTCACTGTCCCTGGAAGAATTGAAAAGACCTATAGATGTGGCCCTTGGGGACATAGTTCAGTGGTAGTCTTGGCAGTGCTGGAGAAATAGCTGGACTCAATGATCTTAGAAGGGTTTCTCGTCCTTAACAATTCCATGATTCTGTGATTCTCTCACAGTAAAATGCAAAAAAGGGACTTTCTAGGGTGTGGGGGAAAAGAATACAGAAAAAAAAAAAAAAAACAGGAGAAGTAAAACCTCAGGGGCAAATTGTGTTATTGGGTGTTAGTAATGCCACTGCAGGGGTGCCAGTGATTTCCATGGAACTCCTCCATGCTCAGCACCACCAGACCCACACTGACATTGGGACACAGCACTGCACATAAGTTTGGACAACTAAATTAGCTTCCACTTCTGGATCACCTTGGCAAATTTACTCTTCTGTTGACAGTAGAGAGAACATGGAGAATAGTCATCTAGTGGGGCATTTTTCTGCTGCTCTATGTTGTATGACAGAGTTGACACCAGGTGATGGATCTGATTTTATCCATCCAGACATCCCATTCTCTGGTAGTTGTTTTCTGGCACTTGCTGTCCAACCTTTCTGGAAACAGGTGTCATGTAAATACTCCTTTTGCCAGAAGTGTTTGCTGCTAAGTCTACATTAAAGCATTCCCCAACAGGCAGAGAAGAAGGGGGGCTGTGCTTTCTGACCTAAAAACCAACAGATTGGAGTCTACATTAATTGTGGGGCTACCCAAGACTTCTGCTGAAGATACTGCCCCATGAAGATAGGATGAGCCATCCCCACCATCCACATGCTCCATCCAGTGCTGACTGTCAATACTAAAGTCTGGACCAGCTACTTACTGGCAATTTCAGGAAAACATGCCAAAACCAGAATGGAGGCATATATATGAAGGTTTCCAGGGCAGTGGCACCAGGCTGTCTCACCTGGGATGTGAGTTTCCTGTACAGGGCATAAGGAGACAAAATGGGCTCTTTTTACCTTTTCTGACTTAATTTCTTCCATCCAGCTGTGAGAAGTTTCTGTAATTAGAGGAGAGACGGCACAAGCAGGTCATTATTAGGGAGAACACACCATCCACACAGTTGGAAACTTGTTAGAAGGCTCCAAGTCTCAGAAAGTCCTTTCTGTTATCTTTATGGTGTGCAGTTACACATATAGAGATGAGATTAGCATCATCATCATCAGATCCTTTTTTCTGACCTTCTTTCCCAAAAAAAGGGCAGTGACTAATTGGACAAAGTTCCTTCTTAAAACCTGCAGTGTTTGGTTGCAGAAATGCAATAAAATATCTTTTAAACAAAGATGCTGCTGCAGAGGTTGATCTAAATTTCCAGTCATTCTCTGGAAGTCAGGGATTTATCAAACTGCTGTACAACCAGCTAACAGGATGCTGTTGCTTGGCCATTACTGGCTTGTTGGAAGCAAATGTCTGGCCTCTTGAAAGCACTGTGCTAGGGTGGGCATCCTTCTTGAGCAATCTAATTGGAAGAAATCTAAATGGCATGACCAGAACAGCTGTCTGAAATAAACCTTTTAGGGATTTAGCATGTCTTTAATGAATTATATAGCTATAAATTCAAAGCAACAACTGCTGCAGATTAGAGCAGCAGAAGGCCCTAATGAATGGACTAAAGTCATCTTAAACCCAGCAAACAATTTGAGTGTTTAACATTTTAATTTTTGAAAACTTTTACTTTTCCTTTCCGGAGCAGTGGAGGAGCTGAGTTCCCCTGTCCATGGAGATCTGTGCTGGAGGACAGGACCAGGGGACAGCCAAAGGGCACTTCTCCACTCCTCCCTGGACTTTATATCGATGGATGAACAGTTTTTCTCCTTCAAAGTGATAATTAACTGCTGTGAGTTAGTGTTTGGTCCTTCAGGGTGGTAAATTATCACTGTGCATTTAAGTGAGATTAATAAATATGACTATGAAGTAAATGTTTACTTGAGACAGTGAGGGATAAATCATTATGGTCCTAGTGTTGTCATACTGCTTCAGCTCCTGTTTGACTGCTCTTTCTTGAGATGTAAACAACCTATGATAGTCAAGTTGTGTACTTACCTTACAAATGTCAAGCCTCAAATACTATTTGCTAGCACACCTTTTCAAGACAACTACACCAAACAGTGTTTTGAAGTCATTAATCAATTGAGTCTACTACACCCTGGAAAGAGCCACTCGGAACCATGCATGTCTCTAATCTGTATTTACCTTTCTGCCTTACTCAGTGCTTATCCTGTGCTCAGCCTTGTGTGTATTTATTGTAGGTAATTCCAGAGGCGAGCGCCGGGGAGGATCCGCACGTTATCCACACACCCTTTGAAGGAGTGCATGATTTTTTTATACCACCTACAAATCTTATTATTAATCATGTTAGGTGAGAAATTATTTTATATAGTAACAGTGACCATGCTGCTCCTGTTCTCATAACCTTAAAGCACTTTGCAGATATGAATGTATGAATGAATGAATGAATGAATGATTTGTGATAAATCTTAGCTACACTTATCCCCATTTTCACACATGAAATAGAGAAATGGTTGAGGAAATTGCCAGTAGTTGTTCAACTAATCATAAAACAGCAGGAAACAATCCTGGACTTCCCTTAGACCATGCACAGGCATTCAAACCTCACCTTAGTCAGCCATCCCTCCTCCCAGCTTATGGCACACAGCCCTGGCTTACTTGTGCCAGGAATTTGATGGCCCAAAAATCACCTTCCTTGCCACAAAACTGTTACAGATCTGGGCAGAAACCTGTGTCAAGGATATATTGCATGAAGTAGTGAAAGTGTACTCTGCCTGAACCATAAGATACGGTTCTTTCATGTGTTTCCAACTTGTTAAAGTATTCGATCTCTGCGTGGGATTTATGGCTGGAGAAGAAAAATTGTATGCACTGCACATGAAAAAAAAAAACGCCTCCCTGAACAATCAGTTTTGAATTTTAATGTGATGCAGTGGTTAATGAGGTTGTGTAACTAACATACTAATAACCTGGAGTAATACTGGCTGCTTCCCAGCAGGCACAGGAAGCCTCCCATTAATATTATCAAAATTGATGATAACAGCGCAGCAATTTGTACTATTCCTTCCATGTTATAACATAACAACTGTTTAACCATCTTCTGTCCTCTATATAGTTTAACTAAGTTAAACACTCAAAAAACATAATATAACTCTTTACAATCATCTTAGGTTTCCTGTAGGAAACACCAAGAGTGAAAGGGTTACGCTTAAGTGATTTTATGTTGAATCTGTTCCAAAATAAATAATTTTGCCTGCTGAAACACAAAATAATGATGCATGCCTCATGGCTGTCATTTGTAATTTCTCTCTACTTCATATTTCCAGTATTCTTTCACAATTTCATTATGACTAATAGTAGTGCCAGGAGGTAGATGACTCTGCTGAATGTTAAAGCCTGAGCTGAGAAGGTGAGAATTGGATTCAAAGACAGGAAAGTGGAACACTTGCACATTTTTGTTTGTTTAATTGTCCTTTTGCTTCAGTGTGATTAGTTGGCTGACATAATAAATATAGATTATTGCCTAGAGTTTTCTGTGTGCAAAGCTGCAAATGCTGTCCCTGATTTCCTGTTGCATTTGTTCAGGGCCAGATCTTTTTCCATTCTCTCTCACCCTCAGCACAGAAAAATAATTGCTTGCAGACTAATGAGACTCATTGAGATGATATTCTAAATTCTCCACTCAGAAACAATAAATGCCAGTACCAGCATTTCCCAGGAAGGTGAACATTGAAGCAATTTCTTCCACAAGCCAAATAATATTTGTAAGCAAATACTCCTACATATATATTTCAGCTGCCCCTTATTTTAGATGGATATCTAGAAATGTATCCATTTTTATTAGTTCCAAGGGTAGACTGTTGTCTATTAAAAGCTCTCTAAGTCCAAGGTTTGCTTTGAGATTTCAGATCACAGATTTCATGCGAGGGCTGAGCCTCTTCTGCAACTATGGGCACATAAAATATATCCTAACCCACTTCTATAAATGTAAGTTTATGATAAAAATGTTTCTTAACTTCTTCAGGCATTTGGCCAAGTATTAAGGAAGTCTTGGGAAAAAAAAAAAAAAAAAGAGCTGTAAGGGAAAGCACTTTTTAAAGTGTACTTAAAATGCATTCATCCAGGAGAAATACAAGTGTCATATCCAATTTCCACACACACAGTGCACTACAACTCTCCACTGCAGATACTTTGTGAAGTCTCTAATGGATGTGAGTATAATGGGGAAATGAAAGGCTTAGCCCAGTGATTTTCATGGGATCACACACTACATTGGCTTGTTCTTGAGAAGTGAAATCATTGCTGAGTGTCTCACTGACAGATGGATTAAGAATAAAGAAATAAACCTAGTGTTTCAAGCAAAATATGTATTATCTGCACAAAAGCACGTTGTCCTCCACATTTCACAAGGCAATTTTACATCTTTTGAGGAAGAGATACAACACTAAGCACTCACTTCATTTCCCTCTGTCTGCATTGAATGGATGAAAAGATACTCACTGTAAAATTAGTTTTTGTAAGTCAGTATCAGTGAATCCAGTGGAACACAAACAGGCTGTTTCTAAGGGTTCCCTCTCAAATTAAGCAGAAACCTTTCTTGGCTATTCTTGACCTTTTCTTGTCTTCAGCAAAGGTCAGATGTGCTTCAGCATTTATCTTTTACAGAACATTTATCCTCTGCTCACTGTTTTTTGCCCTGTCTTGAGACAGAAAATCTGTGCCCTGTATCTTCAGGGCACTCTGGTTATGTTCCTCAAGAAATGTTTTACACCTTCCCTGGGCTGGCAGGATGGTTTTTAAGAGTCTGCTCTGCACCACAGCCTTGCCATCTCCTGCAGTGGTTTCTAGGCACCATGGGTACCAAACACACACCACAGCTTCCCTCTGGTTCTTTCAGTTAAGAGGTGAGATTAGATATGGTCTTCATTCGGTGGTTATACATTATATTGTACACAACTATATTTATTATATATAGTTACTATCTGACCCCAGCCTGGCAGTAATACGCTTCATTTTGAATGCTTTTCTATTTTGAGATTGAATGCTTGAGTATATGTTGAATTTCATGACTGTAATCTCAGACAGATTAAATACAAACCTGGTCAGTGTTAGCCTACTGAATGCCCAAACCTTGATATCATTTCTATAGAAGCTGGTCTTCCCAATAAAAGACTGACTCTTGAAGATTCAAACAGCAAAGCACATATTCAGATTTCCAGCATCAGATTGCTAATTTGAACTGAAATATATCCCTTCTTCTAGGATGTTTTAGGAGCACTAAAACAAGACATATCTTACAAAAAGAGGCAGCATTACTACACACACTTCCAAAACCAACAGAACAAAAGGTTCCCAATTCTGCTGACTTTTCTCAAGCATTTCACCACATCTCCACAGAGGTGACTTCAGCATCTGGCTTTCTGTTTCAGGTTTGGCTTCATTTTTAACCAGTCAAAACACGCGGTTCACAAGATTGACCTGGAAACTGTGACCCACGTCAAGACCATCAACCTCAAAGCCTACAGCTGCGTGCCTCAGGCCATGGCGTACACGCACCTGGGTGGCTACTACTTGGTGCAGTGCAGGAGGAGCCGCCCTTTGGCCACAGCTCCACAGCTGATCATCGACAGTGTCACCGACGCCGTCGTCGGCACCAACGGCGCCGTGTCGGGCACACCGCACGTGTCACCAGATGGGCGGTACCTGGTCAGCGCCGACGAAGGCAGCGGCAGGATCAGAGTCCAGGCTCTGACTGTGCGAGGGGAAATCAAGTTGATTTATGACTTGAAAACAAACATACATGTATCTGATCTGACATTTCAACCCTCTTTCACTGAAGGCAATCAGTACTATATATATGCTACTTCACATTTGCAAACAGATGTGCTTTTTGTGGAGCTGTCGACGGGGAGGATGAATGTACTGAAGAATTTGAAGGACCCTATCACATCCAAAGACTGGCCCTGGAGCAGCTACAACAGAATTATGAAAGACAGTGGATTATTTGGACAGTATCTCATTACACCAGCTAAAGATTCCTTGTTTGTTATAAATGGGAGGCAAAATACATTACGCTGTGAGGTTTCAGGTATAAGGAGGGGTAACACAGTGGTCTGGGTTGGGGAGGTATGAAAGTGCAGTAGCAGTGGAGCCTTCAGCAGGCAAGGACCGGTTGGACCTTTAAACTGCAGGAAATGAGCAGTAGCATTGTATATTTTTACACTGGGAAAACAAAAAGACAAAAAAATGCTGTATAGGCTTCATGGTACAACACTGGTCTACTTGCAAGTTTTATAATATAAGGTATGCTCTGCTAATAGGAAGTGGTTTTGAACGGATATTTTTTATTTGTGGGTATGATTTGTGGTTATGAGAAAAATGCTGGGAAGTAAATAATATCTCCACTGAGATATCATACAAGCCACGAAACCTAGTAATTCTGTAGAACAAAGCAGATTTTGACTTTCCATACTGAGGAGCTTTTATGTTATGTCCAAGCATCAGTTTTCTCCCCTGTATCCCTTGCCTTTTGGCTGCACTGACTACCCCACCCCAGCACAGGGAGACTGCAGCAGCAAGGACTATTCACCTTTGAATATTCACCTTTGGATGATGAGGGAAAGTAAACATCAGAGCAGTTTTCAACCCAGAGAAACCTAGGAGTGCGATTTAATGAAAACTGATCAGTTTTCTCTGCAGGATGGCTTTTAGAGGATTCGCTGATGTGATTTCAGAAGGAGGCATCACAGAAATAGTAACTGTCAGCTCGCTTGCTTCTGTGCTTCATTTTGCTCTTGGTCCTACTGAAGGCAATGGGATGAGTCCCCCCTCTTCCAGTGCATATTTGTGTGATTGTCTTTGAGAAATTTGCCATGAAATATCCAGGCCATTACCCATCCAGGCCTGGGTAAAAGCCAAAACATACTGATGGGGGGTCAGAGTTTATGTAAACAGCTTTGTTGAGAAGGTGGCATTAGTTTTTCAACAGCTCATGAGTGTGGTCAGTTCAGGAACAATATGCAAAATCTACTCTTTGAGGACAGAGAATTAATTATGGCTATTCCCATAAGAGACAGCAACACTTCTAGAAATCATTGGTTTCTCTCATTAAATATTTAGGAGTGCTGGAATCACTCCATTCTTCATAAAATACAGTTAAAATACAAGAGATTATTTTTAATAGAAAACTCACTCATTTTCTAGTCGCAGCCTTAATTTGTCTATTTCTTTTCAGAAGAACCAGGAAGCAATTTTTCTTTGTAGGTTTGTTTTTTTTTTTCCCTTTCTGTTTATGGTACACTTGTTTATAGTCAATTATCTTTTAGTTATGAGCAAAGACATTCATGTAAAAGCAGCTGAATTATCCAAGAATGCAACAGCTGGCATTGAGAAATTTCAGTCAAGTTCCCATAAAAATATACAGCCATTTATTTGCACACTTGGAAGATATAAAAAACTTTTCTATTTGCATTTTTCTGACTTTCTATATTCATCATCATGAAGTAACAAGGGCAAAAGCAACTGTGACAGCAGAGCCAGGCAAGAAGTGGTGCCATCCAAGCAGTTATAACCATCACTTGGAAAATGTGGGCTTCAGGTGGGTGAAACCTCTCTGCAGGTAAATATCAGTAGCATTGGAGCCACCCATTGGATTCTGGAAAGACCCAGCTTGGTTTTCCAAGAACCTTGTTGCCCAGAGTCTGTAGAAAGCTGCCCTTGAACACGTGCAGTGGTAGGCAGCAGTGTCCTAATTATTTCCCTCCACAGATGCTTTAAATCACCAATTCCACAATACACACAGAGGGATTTTAAGCAAGAAGGATACAGAATAACACTGGCAATCTTGGCTTTAAATGTTTAACTTTATCAGAAGAGCAACATTATAGCATGGCTGTAGACCATGGTATTTTACACCATTTCAGTCCTATAGTGAATATAAAAATCTGTTCCGACAGACGAAGAAGGGGAGCTGAATCCTATGAATTCATTAAACATGGAGTCCTTGAAATTGTCCTTCAACACCCATATGCTGAATCCTACATTTCTTTCACTTATGAGCCATAGGGGTTAGAAGAGACTCTTCCGTCATTGCAACACAGACATGTGAAACAGATGGGCTTAGCCTTTCTTTAGCAATGCATGGTGTCCATGATTTTGTACTCATCCCATTAGGAAACATATCCCATGTCAAAGAAAGGAGAAGACCAGCTTTGTAAGTACCTTTAAATATGCACAGCTCCTTTCTTGAACAAAGCTGTATCCATACATTGCAGCCATCCTAAATGTGTTTTACCAAGGCCAAACACTGCTCTCGTGTTACCTTTTATGACTTCTTGAGTATTTTATTATGCCTATGGTAAGTTTTCCCTGTAGAGACGTTCATTGTGTCATAGATCAAGCAAATATTACTTTTTTAAGAATATTAAAAAAAAACAACCCTGTATATATATGTTCAGGTAAATATTCTTGAGGCTGGTTTATATATAGGCTGTGAAAGATGTGTAACAGACCTCACTTTTTCCTGTTTGTTGCAAAGTATTGGAATAGCATTCACTTGAAAAATCCCACTTGGACCTTCCAAAGATGTTCCCTTTGTTTCCTCTCCAGCCCAAGTTCTGGTGATGTGTTTTTCTAAAGTATCCTAATGGTTATATATCATACTTAGAAAATGAAGTATAATTTAGATTGTCCACACTACTTGTGAACAGTTCCAATGACAGTCAAATTTGACATTAAAGTGCTGCACATTTGTTACTCTGATTTTTTTTTTATGACACATAAATTTTATATATACTCAAAAAATATTTCAGCTCATATCTGCCTTTCAAATCTGTCAAAAAGAGACTACATTTCCTTGTGGGCAATTTCTTTCACTATCCTCTTGGTTCTCCACCAATTCACACTTAATTCCTGGTTACTAAATTATTAACTAATCATGGTGATTATTCAAAATTGATCTAAATTGAATTAATAACCTTTTCATTATCCTATACATTCATATGTCAGTAGGACGTTCTGACACTAGAATCATGGGAAAAATAATCTTTGGTTGCCACTAAGACCCCAATGCCAAGATAGATGCATTTGCCATTCATCACTGAGGTTAAACAGCAGTATGATAGAAATGCTGTTTTGTCTTATTATTTCTGTCAGTATTTGCACTTTCTGAATGGAAGTGCCTGCTCAGAAACCATACATTTTTAAACTGTAAACAAAACTCACAATTCCCTTATTTGGAATTTGTGATGGTTAACATATTCTTATCATTAAATACTTTATTTTTTTATAGCACTAAAAAAAAAAAAAACAAAAGTACCAAAATATTTTGGTGGGCTTGTATGCAGAATAGGTGGGAGATGGGGACTGGCAGGGTGGGTTGGTCCTGCTTGCAGAATAGACTCCATGAGGGGCTATTGAAAAACACTGCCTTGAAGGCCTTGGGCCACTTTGCTGAATTGACCTCCATGAACACAGCTTTGCCCAAGAGGAACACCAGTCCTGATGACCTGTTGACAGGTACTTATTTACTTGATTTATACCATGATTAGGTCTTAATTGCCGGAGTGCCTGGTAGTGTGCTGGGTGCTGTGTGAAACGATAAAACAGGTCAAGAGCTCAATTTTGCAAGGAGATAATGGCTGATTCCCTGTATGACCCTACAGCAGGTCAACAAAATGAACAGGAACACAGGGACAGAGGCTGGGGAGACATGTGTGCAATAACCTGGTTATTCATAGGACATGTGGGCATACCATAATGCCTTTGTATTTTTTTCCCTAAGACCACCTTTGTCCCTCCCTGTACAAGGCTTTGTGACCAACTCTCAGGTTACAGGTATGGCTCTTGCCCTTCACTGGCTCCCCAGGTCCCAGGGATTTCCCTAGCTGCCATGTACCCTTACAACTCACTGCTTCACTCACTGGTAATTACTTTCTTCTAAGACCTGGGGGTAAATCCTGCTTTTCTTAACTAAGTGCATTATGCAAGGCAAGCAGCAGCACTGGGTTTCTGTATTGGATTCCCATCTGAAACCAGCACCAATCACCTGACTCACTGCTTTGCACATTTTCTCATGGGCCAACAAAAAAAAAAAAAAAAAAAAATCCTTATAGTATGGTTAGGTTCAGGGAAACAGAGATCAGTCTTACAATTGGCTCTTCCAGTGCTGCTGCTTGCTCACTAGAGCTCACTCTCCCCTGCCTGGCAAGCTCCTCTCCAACCTACAGAAGTGCATCCCCTCTGTTAGTTATGGGCTTCCACAACAGGTACCAGCAACTGTTCTTTCTAGAGTTAATCATCAGAGAATAGTTTGGGTTGGAGGAGATCTTAAGCTCATCTCATTCCAAGCCCTACCAGGGACACCTTCCACTAGAACAGGTTTCTCCAAGCTCCATCCAACCTGGCCATGAACACTGCCAGGGATGTGACATCCACAATCCACATTTCCACCTCCTTTCCCCTTTGTGCACCTCTGGCACAAGGCATTCAGACATGATGTGGGCACAGCTCCTACCCATCACTGTGGTGTCCCACTCACTTGGCTGCTGCCAACTTCCCCCAACCACTTCTGCAGAAAGGGATTTTTATTTTTGTTCTTTCCCTTATTAACTTTTTGAAGTAGACTGAAATAAAACACAGGGATGTCTCTTCATCTGGAGATCAGGAAGACTCGTGTGTTTCTTTTATACACAAGATGGTGGGATGTTGAAGACCAGACAAATTCCCAGCCAAGCACTGCAAGCCCAGGAATGGATTGCTCCTCTCTGCTAATGGAGGAAAAACACCCCTAAAATATCACTCATTTTTAACCTGCCTCCAACAAGAGGATGGGGGGTTTGGTCAGTTGTTTTATGAACACTTGTTTCTAAAAGAATAAAATAGCAAGGCTATTGGCCTGAAAACAGAGCACAAAGGCAGGCAGGAATCTTACACCTGCTCACATCTCCTAGAAATCAGGATGGCCTGAAAATGCCAAGGTGCTGACCTGGGGGATGAGCTGAGCCTGGGCTGGGGCTGTCTGATGAAGGGGCTGTCTGATGAAGGGGCTGCTAATACAGACCTGACATTATTCATTTGGTTTTTTAGCCCATGTGGCTGTGCAGCCCAGCTTAATGCATTGGACAAAATACCCTCAATTCTGGCTGCCCAGTACAGTGTGGAGAGATTTACAGTCTGTAGAAGCAGAGCAGGATGGTTTGGGTGGGATCAGTGCAACTTGTTAAGTTCTTGGCCCAATCTACTCTCTACACCAGCAGAATTAATGCCCATTACTCACTTCCTTGACAGCAAAAGGTCACCACCATGCAGCCCAGAGGGAAGATGTAGCAGTGCCTTCACACTGCTGTTAATGACCCTTGGCGCCTTGGCACAGGATGCTCAGGTGACATACAGTCCTCACAGACGTGACTGGATACTAAAGGAGCTCTCTACCTTTGGGGTTTTTCCCTTGTGATCTTATTTGTCCCTTATTCCAGAAAATCATGAAAAAGGGGGAAACTCAGTGGCACAAAAGGCTCTCGCATGTCTCGTCTTGAGTTTAGGAAATATGGAGACTGTGGGTCATATTTTCCAAATGCATATAGCTGAAAACAAAATGCATGAAAAAGGAAAAAAAAAATTTCCAGTTCACAGTACTAACTTAAAAAAAAAAAAAAGAAAAAAAAGAGTCCTGGTGTGTTGCTTCTACCAAGCAAATTACCACATCCCAGAGGCTTGTTTAATTAAGCACTTCAGCACTAACCCTTGGCAGTCTATGGTGTCTTTGACACTTGTCCAAAGCCATCAGATGAAGGCAGTGAGCACAGCGAGAGCAGAGAGCCAGCTGTGCCTCGTAAACAAGACAAGCACTAAATCAAACGAGCAGCATCCCAATTTTCAAAGGTCAGACCACTGGCATTTCCAGAAGCTTAGCTCCAGTCCCCAGGTTAACACAGATTTCTCCCACTGTTGCACACAGGTAATGCCAGGCATGGCCCAATGGCCACATCACTCCCGTGCCATCAGAACACCCAGCCCAGGAGCTGTGTGGTCTTCAGGTTCTTTTCAAACAAAAGAGAGTGTAAGCACAGGTGGCACTGCAACTACCAGTAGTCACAGCAGAGCAGGGTGTGGAATTACCTGGAGAGGAGTTTACTGCAAGGAGTATTGCAGAGGGAGAGTTTTTAATGTTTTAAGGCTACAGTAAACCCAATGTTAATGGGCTTTCAGAAACTGGAGTTTCTGTGTAGGAAAAGTTCATCATTTCTTCAGAGTATTTGCTTTGAGGGGTGATAAAGCCTGAGCTGAGCTGGTCAGGCAGGAGAACCAGGCTGGCATCTCCCTTTTTCTTTTTCTTTAAATAAGGAATTGGCTAGGAACTTGGGATAGTAGGGGTTTTTTAACAACTATTCTTAGTACTATTTCCTACTTTTAATCCTCATCCTATTTGGCACAGCTGCTCCTGCAGGCCAGTACCGCCTGTACCTGTCGAAGCTGTTCTGAGCATTAACGATGAATTTTCTTCAGCTGGACATCTGCCCTATTTTGCAGACAGTTCCATATGAGCAGCTGTATTATATTCCTCTGTATTTGTAGTGTTGCAGTGGGTTTCACTCTTAGTTTCACATTGAATCCAATATAATTACTTTAAAATAAAAAAATGCTGACATCTCAAGAGCTGATGGACCACAAAGAGAGGCTAATTACTGGCTTATTGTCATAGAATCATGGTATATTTGGGTGGGAAGGGACCTTAAAGCTCATTCACTCCAACCCCCTGCCATGGATGGGGACACCTTCCTCTAGACCAGGTTGCTCCAAATCCTGTTCAGCCTGGCCCTGACGGGGCACCCAAAACTTCTCTGGGTAACCCTTTCCCTACCCCTTTCTTTCCAGTGACTGATGTGTAATGGTCCATCTCCTGCCAGACAGCTCAGCTTCAGCTTGATCAGTGTCTCCAGACCATCAGCACATCAAACCCTGATGCAGACAGCATTGCGTGCTGTGTCAAGCACAGCTCAGTTCCTCCCAGAGGATGCCCCACACTGACTCAGACAGCAAGTGCCAGCCAGTCCTGCTCCCTCGGCATTTTTCCCATTCCCAAGCTTGCTCAGCACAAAGTCAGCTCTGTGTAAAACACAACTTCAGCTTTGAAGCTGGCTGGTTCTGGCATCCTACCATTGGCACATAGGATGCCAGCTTTGTCCCACAGCCAAAATTACTTAGTATTTTCTCTCTGTAAGATTATTTCGGTCCACTAGATACATTGGCTTCTTTATGATTTGTTAAGTATATTTTATTTTCTCTAGGTAAGGCATTTTTTCAAGCCTAAAAACTTTTTATATGATTTTTTAAAATTTATTTTTCATATCTTCATTTTTCCATAATGTCTAATTTTTAATGGAGGAATGGAATGCAATTACATGGCATTGCCCTTTCTTCCTTTACATGTGGACCACACTGGCAAAAACCTCCATGGGTAGCAATTTTTAACACCAAAAGGGCAGATAGAACATCAAGCCAAAACCATTCCCCTACCTTGCTACCACTAAAGTGCCACATCCACACGTCCATTAAATCCCTGCAGGACTTAAAAATCCCTGCCCTGGGCAGCCTGTTCCAGGGCTTGACAACCCTTTCCATGAAGAAATTTTCCCTAACGTGCAATCTAAACATCCCCTGATGCAAGCAGCTATCACCATACCTGGTGGTATGCCACAGCTCGTTCTGGTGTCAGAACTTCTTCTAAAAGCAATAGGGTTGAACTAGGTGAGCTCCCAGTGTTCTCAAGCACATTGTTCTACCACTCTATGGGTTTATATTTACGATTATCTGGATTTAACTGTGTATTTCATTTATAATTATAATTTTCGCTTGGGAAAAATTAGTCTGTCTTTACATGGAGCTATTGTAATGCTGAGACACAGATTGCTAATTATCAATATGTCTAATATCACCTTTATAATACTCCTAAGGCAAAAGTATCCTGCTTTTGACAAACACTATTTGCTGAAACAAATTCTATTTAATTAAGCCATGAAATCTGGACTGAAAGACAGTCTAGCTTGTCAATAATATTTACTGCAGCAGATACTGCTAGAGGTTAAGTTTTGCATTAAGGCTAAATGGTAAAGGCCAGGAGCTTTTGGAAAAATTTCTTAAGCTTCCCTGTATAACAAGGTTAAACTGGCTCATTTTGTTGAACAATATTTTACTTTAGAAGCTCAGATTAGTGTTGATGAAAACACTCAATTTGACAGTTTTGGAGGCTAAAATCCTCTCTGTACCCTAAAAACTCCTTTTACCAACACGGGCTGTTCTGGGTGCCCCACTCCAAGGTCTAGAGAGCCCTGAACCCCCACAGAGGTGCATGAGGGAGCACAGGGCTGTGTCAGCAGGATCATCACCACTCCTGAGTCCTTCTCATAACATGTTGGAGGTTAAAAAGCCATCCCTCCTTGAACCACATCAGCAGAAATCATGGGCTTCATCCCAGGGATGTGGAGGTTGCTGTTCACTGCTCGTCAAGTGAGGCTCGTTAATGCGTGGAGGGGCTGTGTGCAAAGCCAGCAACTCAAGGTCTGCAGCATCCCATATGGCAGTAAAATTATTCAAGGAGAAATTATGCAGATAGTCAACAAGTTCAAGCTGCAATGAATTATGCTGGAAACATCAGCACAAGTAGCAGTCAATTTGTGTTAACGGTCAACGAGCACAGTTCACTTCTCTTCTCCTGTTTGAGGCCCTGGGGGCTCAGGGATATTGGGATGCTCTAACAAACACCCCATAGCTATGGCTCTTACAGCAGACTGTGACAGCACTGGTAAGATAGCAGGAAAAAAATGTCTGAGAGTAACAGCCTTCATGCAAAGGACACAGCACTTCATTCACTGGCAGCTCATGCACTAGTTTTCCAGAGGGAGGAAAAAGGGCAGCAGGGAAGGTGCTGGCTTTATTGCAGTTACAGCTACAGGCTGACTCCTATCAATCTACAGGGGGGAATTGCTTCCAACAAGCAGGGGACAGGGTTATATTAGTTATTAGAAAGAAATAACCACCTGTGAGGGCGGCAAGGAACCAGCATGGGTTGCCCAGAGAAGCTGGGAATGCACCATCCCTGGAGGGACTGAAAAAGCATGTAGATGTGGCACCTGGGGACATGGTTAAGTGTTGGTCTTGGCAGTGCTGGACTGGATGGTCTTAGAGGTCTTTTTCAACTTAAATCATTCTGTGATTCTATGACTGAATAAAGCACAGGTTTTAGAAACTATAACCAGGTTTGTATTAAACATCCTTAAAAACATCACCAAAGCAGGAGGGAGGCTGATACTGTCACCACACAACATCAGGCAATGATACAGAATCAACTTGTGTTTATTTAAATCCTTGCAGCAATAAAATCAAACCCACCAGCTGTGGTTTCCAAGTGTTTCTTTGAGTTAGCCAAGCAAATCCCTGAATTATCATCTGCAGCAAACACAAAACAAACACACTATTAAGCCAGGCTGTAAATACCACTGAAAAGCACACCTTGACCAATAAATCAGGGGCTGTGGTGGCAACAGTGTTAATGTAAACTGGCCCATGAGAAAATGCACATTATTACTCACTAGGGGCAAAGAATGAATTTGTGGTATTGCAGGAGAGAGGCAGCTAATGGATGCTGATTGTGTAGCACAACTTGCTCATGAAAACCTTCAGACTATTGCCAAGAACCTCCCAACTGATGGGCGGAATTGACAGATGGAAAGATTTACACTTCTCTTCACACCTCCTTGGGAAGGCTAGGATGGTCCAGAGCATGCTGTGAGTTTGCTGAAAACTCAATGTCAGAAAAAAGCTGTGGGTCACCCAGCCCTGCATCCAAGCTGCCAGATCCCAGATCCTCAATAAAGTGAATATGGCATCTCCAGGAGTCTGCAGTACTTTTACCTCACAGCAAAAGTATTTGCTCAATGAACCTTATGACTGGCTGGAGCTGTGCCTGGAGCTGGAAGCTGAATGAACACCAAAGGGGAAACCTGAGGTCCTGCACTGCATGAGGCATATGGGGGTCCCAAAGACACATCAGTCACCAGGAAGGGTGTGTGTATGAGTGTGACTGAAACATAAGGTCCATAGGTACCCTGGGGCAGAAAATCTGGTTCCACCTCAGCAGAGTGAGGTTCCAACTCACTATAGTGATGTGATGTATAAACACATGAAAAGGGGTAGGAAAAAGTAAGGAAAGTTTAGTATAGAATTTACTGAATTTAATTGAATATACATTGCTGTCAACTCTAGTAATATCGGCATTTCAATTCATTAAAATCCAGACAAATTAGATGTTTGTATTCATTTAAAATAATTTCTCCTCTTTGACCTAGCCTAATTTATCATATTATGTCTTTCTGCAGTGCTTAGGCAAGCTGCTGTTTAAATGAACCCAAAAGAATATACGAGTAAAATATTAAGTAGCTGTCATTAACAACAAGGTCCATTAAAGTCCAGGACCACAGTTTCTGTGCAGCTATTTTTGCCAAGTCAAACAAAACCATTCTCCTATAAATGTAGGATTTGTGTTTCTTGCTGTATTAAAGCCAAAATACCTTGTGACAGTGTTTTCACAAATAATACATGAATTTGAACCATAATCACTGCAAAGAAAAAGAGGCAACAAAGGGGAAGTGTTGCGTCTCAACACATAGACCTTATTCAAATAATATTTGCTCTTTTTTTCTATTAAAAACCTCTCAAGTTTCTACCATTTTATATATACATTTTCAGACTTTCATGTGGTTTTTATGAGCAGCTACATTTTGGTTGTGAAAAGAAGATGGATAATCAGTAAGCATCTACTCAAACATTCAAATATTAAATTTTGGAAATTTTTCTTTATTTCAGCCCTGAGTCCAACACAGAGTGACATTTATGCACTCACTCAGAGTTACAGGTAACCCATGAGTAAGCTTCTCTCATAACTGCATTATTCATTTTTTCCATCATCAGAAATAGTCTCAGTGAAGGCTACATAAATTATATTTATCCAGCAGGCTTAACCAAAGACATAAAAATCTTGCTAAGGATATATTAATGTGGTTGTCAGATGGGGAGAGGGATAAGGAGACAGATGTATTCCACAACATCTGGAGCAAATCAGGTACAGAATGGAATAAACTGGAAAAGACAATGCAACAGCTAACACAACCTCAAAAGATCCATTCCAGGATGCACCTCTGGTAGACTCCAGCAAAAGCCATTACTGTAGTTTAATAATAGGATAGATAAGGAGATAGATAGATAGATAGATAGATAGATAGATAGATAGATAGATAGA
>CM031869.1:10371291-10454563 GCA_018697195.1 Certhia americana
AGATAGATAGATAGATAGATAGATAGATAGATAGATAGATAGATAGATAGATAGATAGATAGATAGATAGATAGATAGATAATCAAGTGAGTCTCCAAAGATGATATGGATTATCATTACATTTGGCAGGCAGGACATGGCATGCAGGAAAAATGTTCTTTATTTCTCCTACAGCACCAAAGTCTGTGGCAAGGCATTTCTGCTGTTTCAGCTTTTCCTTTTAAAAGGATTTTATAGAAGACTCAATTTAAATGAACACTTCTGCTGCTCCTGGCCATGGTTTCCCAGTGTGCAGGTTGACTCGTAATGTCACGACTACCATCTGTTGACTGTCTGGGGTGTTCAGGGAGACCTTTCCATGTGGTCTGATTTGATTTCTGCCTGAAATCCACACTCCTTCCTTTGGATGGCATCCAGAAAACATCTGCAATTTTTCATTTTGAAATACTGTTTGCAACTTGCAACATGCTGGCTGGAGAGCTGAGAGATCCTTGGGGAAATGAGTGATATCAGCATGAGCCATTTGTCATAATGACTTAGAAAATTACAGGATAATATGTACATATTAGCATGACAATAGGAAGAGGGCTCACTTGTTCTCTCTATCAGGCAAGTGGGACTTTCTGCCCCAAACCAAGCCCCCTCTCACCCCACACTGATCGTGGTTTGTGGAGCAATACCCAGCCTTCTTCACCCCAATTCAAGAGCCAGGAGCTGAAAGCAGGAGAGATGTGACACTCTTTCAGCTTGAAAGCAGAAATATCTGTTATGTGTGGAGAGGAGAATTAGTCAAATATCAGTAAATAAATACAATTTTAGCCATCAGCTAAGCCTACAGTGGCTGGACTCCTCTTGGAGCATTCCTTTTGCCCTGTGCTGCAAAGTCTCTGCAGACACCCGGCAGGAGATGGACCTTGTGATGAGGGGCACATCAGAGATGTCACAGCAAAGGGCTTTCCAGGGCCAGCTGGGCTGCTGGGAGCAGCAGGACTCTGCCTGGTGACAGGTGAGCAGGCGGAGAGATGCACAGCAAATATCTATAAATAAAAGCCACAGCCCAGTGAGTTCTCCCTGGTAAGGTTGTTGCAGCCCATCTCTAGATATGTCTGTGTGTGAGTACAAGTTTCTCTTCTTATTCAGTAGCAGCTCAGAGCTCAGAAAGAGACCTCTGCCATACTGCCTTGTAATAAAATAATATATGTGTAATATCTAAAGATCAAGACCATTTCTCTATTAAATTAGATAACAAATAATTAGATAATTTTAATTTACTCTATGAATCTTCTAGAGAGTAAACTGCTTACAGGCAGCTAATGCAATAAACTTACTTTATAAGCAGAGAGCAACATCTGTTACCATGAAGAGTCTGCAGCAGGCATTAGGATTCTGTGCACACCCAGCCGTAGTTAGAGTAAATGTATCATTAAGTTGGTATCCTTTCCTATTCAAAGCACACTTTTCAAGATTTATGTACTGCAGACAATGAGGTAGCAGGAGAATCAACTTGAGCTCAACTCGTCTTGCATTCAGCCCCTGTCCCATGGTGAGATAACTATAATAAAAAAGGTAAAACAGAGCATGGAAGTTAGGTCACTTATACATGTGGTAAGGGAAATATGACTCCATCCCCACAGCCATCCAAAGGAATGGCAAAGCAGAAGCTGTGCTGAAAGGGTATCCTTAAGGTCACAAAATCAAGCACTAAAACATCAAACCTCTTCATCAGTCTTCCTCCCATACTCCCTGCTGTCAGGGATGCAATTACAGGGAGCATCTCAGGCCTGTAGGCAAAAACATGAGTTAACATGACTTCTAAAAATTCTTCAGTATCTTAACTGACTATGTGAGAACAGCAGTTTTCCCAGAGATTTGTATGAACTTAATGACCTAGGCAAATAGGAATGACAGAAAGGAATGTTCTCTATAAAAAGATCTACTCTGCTGTGGGTGTGATGTTACAATTTCAGATCCAAAGGGTGCTATGGAAGACCAATTAATACATTTTCAGTTGTGCAAAAGAATGTATTAAAAGGCACATGTCAATCCATGCACTTCACCTTTTTCAAAATTACCATGACACCACATTGTGTCCAGAAGTGACCAGTGATTTCTTAGGTGCCCTCATGATTTGAATGGGGAAGAAACCTGTTTTTTGGCGGATGGATGCTTTATTGCCATTGACAGAGCTTTCCTGGATTTCTAACTGAACTGGCAGCACAATATAAAAATAAAACCAAATCAGCCGAGCAACACAATTGTGCATTTTACCAGTAATAGAAAACCACATTGTCCCTTCAGGCAGATGAGCACAGCACTGAAGATATCGCCTGATGTCATTTATGTGGAAGTTGCATTTTTATTATAAACTAATCTACCATGACAGTCACACATGCAAACTCTGCCAATGGTCATCACACACACCAAGAAAATGAGCCTTACTTGCTCCTTGATTTTGCAGTTGCTGACTTCTCCTGTTTAAGAGGAACTCAACAAGAAAGGATTAATGGGCAGGAGTTTGGTAATAATAGTGGGAAAGAGGGACAGCATCCAGCAGAAGCATGGGGCTGCATCATCCATGTGTTTGCTGCGTGTGAAACTGCTGGAAGATCCATGGCAGGTTAATTGGGAAGAAAGAATCTTGTAGCTGAGCTTTCACTGCCCTCATGGGCTCTTGTAATCCCCTTTTCTTCTTTGTAGACTCCAGGGCAAGTCTCAGTGAGTGTATGAATGATTTGTGTAAACACATTCAACTTTGTGCCGATGTCTTCCCTCCAAGATTAAAAGCTTTGGGAAAAATAACCTCGAACATCATGAAGCAAAGATATATAAGTCAACACAGGAGCCACATCACAGCCAGTTATGGAACAAAGCTCCCTCCTAAGATGTATATGGTGGAAAAATCCAGCAGACATTTGATTTACCCTTCAGTACAGAACTTCTAGAGAGTCACCCTTCATGTCGAGCTCTAGGTAAGATGCAATCCAAGTTCTTCGACTGCTGGAAGGTGCTCTGTGTAAGGACACAGAGATCCTGACATGATGGATGGCCGAGAAATGACCATGACAATGCTAGTACAAGGTCACTATGATTGCTAGACACCAACATGGGAGCCAGCTGCATCTTAAACATGCAGCACAAGGGCCTGCAATGGCCAAGGGACTAGGGAATAATGCACTGAAACCTTGAAAGTTATATCCCTGGTTATGGACCACAGCCTTGGTCACATTTCAATGTTATACCCAGAAATGAGCTATAAAAAGACTCTTTTTTTACCGCTAAAAGATTATTCCATGCTAGACCAGAATTAATAAAAGTTCCCAGGGTTTTTGGCACTAAGGAGCCAATCCCTGTGTATTTTCTCCCCTTTTCCTGGTGGATGGGAAGAGCCTGTGCTCCAGGCAGGTGCCCACAGAAGGAAATGGAGGAAATGTGCAAGATTCACTTCGACTCTGACAATTCACTTTGCCTCTGACTATGAGTTTTCAAAGTGAAATTTAGTTCACATCTGAGTGTGGAGCTCAAGGTCAGAATTTGTTGATGTGCTTTTTTTAATCTCGTTGTTCTCATCAGGCTATTTTTAATCTCATTTTTCTTAGAATCATAGAATGGTTTGGGTTGGAGGCGACCTTGAATATCACCTAATTCCAACATCCCTACTGGGGACAGGGACACCTTTTACTAGGCCAGGTTGCTCTAAGCCCCATCCAATCTGGTCTTAAGCATTTCCAGGCATGAGGCACCCACAGCTTCTGTGAGTAAAATACACCTCTTCCCCAGAAAACTGAACCAAGAAAATTTCACGGAAAGCTTACAGCTGCAAACTCTCTGAGGGATGGCAGCCACCAGTGTAACTGAGTAGGAACCTTATGCACAGATGGTGAGCTGTCCTTTGTCTGTGTGATCCAGGAAGAGCCCCAAGGTGAGGGAACCTGAGTCATTTTGGGAGAAAATGTGCATCCACAGCACTAAGCACAGGCTTGTCTCTATTGACACTGCCCTTGAACTTGTCCACCTTTAGATCATCCACATGCTTACCCTGTGATCACAATGACTGTGAAAACTGGTTTGAGTACAGGGCTTCAGACTCTAGATTTGGCTCCATTACCTGTGGGTACATCAAGTGGTGTAGAAACACATGTAACAGAACTGTCTCTTTCAGCCTCATGGGCCATTCAGAATAGTAATTACAATTCCTGTATGCAGAAAACCCTGCTTGAGCTGTGACACAAACTGCTCTGTGGGGGGAAGGAGGGAGCAGCATAAGATACACTGAAAATTTGATAACTGGATTAGGCACAAGAAAGGATTTCCTGAGGGGGAAAGAATCCACATCTTCTCTACTGAGAAAGATTTCTAGACCAATCTCATTTATCATGCATTCATTTGTTGAGTAAATATTCATAATATATAAGTGCTGGTGTCACTTTAATATTCTGATTAGCATGGTACATCATTTCATCTGTCTAGATAATGGTGAAAGTCATACTAATAGAAGTAATGTAGTGTGTCAAATGATACAGAGCTGATTTACTTAAGACTTGAATGTCTGCTCCAATTAACTTCCAAAGTACATTGTACTGAAGTTCCTTTTTCTGTTTTTTTTTCTTTTTATAACAGAACACATAAAAATATGAGTTGTAAAGCAAGTCCACCAAATTCTCTTATATTACCTCTCAACATATCCACTGACCTTCAGCCAGCCATTTCCAAAGCAGAAAGAATCCTGCAAAACTTGTAAGTTACCCCAGCTCCTGTAATAAATTCACATCTATTCGCAAACACAAGCTCAGAGAGCTGCCTAGTTCAGATCTCAGGTTTTTCTGTACACTGCTCAATTGTTACAGCAAGCAGCCTTTCAAGAGAGAAAGAAACTGTACATGGAATATAAGATGTGAGAGATACAAAGTTCATATGGTTGAGTGAAATCAGATCATTGTATCTAAATTGCTTTTTTAATGCTGCTCTGTGTGTTTATAATCCATCTTTACAAGGCACACAAAAAAGCACCACTAAGGTGGATTACCATTGAAAGTCTGACCTTATTAACACCCACTCTATCTTGTTATTTGCCCTAACACTACTGGAAGATATTGTACCAACCACCCCAATATTATTGCAGTTCAGAAGTGAATTTAGAGAGTTTACATGACAATCAAACATCCATTTCAGGCCAAGAATGCAATGAATAACGAAATACAAGGAAACGTTAGCTGGCACTAACAGTAAAAACAGAATTACTTTGGCCACATCAGTTTTGAATGAATTGAAATAGAACAAAATATTCAATGGTTGCATAGATATTACTTGAGAATAAATGGAGGGAAAGCATGAAAGTCTGTAATCCCAGTTAATTTGATTTTTAAATAGCAAAATTACTAGTTCAGGTGCTCGCACACTGCTTGTATCTCAAGCCTACAAAAATTAACTGTAGGAACTGTAGGAAATCAGTCTCTGATTCAAAGCACTTCAACCCAAAGTATAACCCCACGCTCAAACCTAAACCTGTTCACACTCATACTACATGAGCTGAGCACTTGTTCATATTGCAGTGATTTTTAAGGGGAATTTAGATACAGGCTTCAGCACTTCGTTGAATCAGCACTTAGCAGATCTTCTGGACTTCCAGTCTATAGTGTCAAATCCCAAGAAAGGGTTTATGCAGTATCTACAATGTCTAAGTGCAAAGAAGGGACAAGGGGATGTCGTATCTGGATCCTGTGGGGCTCTACCCCTGTGCCCATAGTCCTGGCCCTGGGTGCTCTGTTGCTGCTGCCCAGCTGCTCCTCAGCATTTAATACCTCTTTAAATTCTTCTGTTGAGCCAGAAGATCCTGAGAAAGAATGAGTAAATATTTAATCTAGTGTCTGAGTTTTAACAGGTAGTTCTGGGGAGAGCTATTGAATTTTTATTTCAAAAGATGATTTGTGCTCTGAATATCAGAATGTGATGCTCACACAGGGATGTTCAGGGAAGCAAACTCTCCCCAGAAGTACTCAAATTACCAACATTTCAACTGGATTTTTAATGGCTCTGTTCTGAACTGAGGGGACTTTGTCAGTATTCATGCAATGGACGAGCTGGGGAAGCTGCAACAGTATCCCTGCCTTTTCAAAGGCAGGAATGAAGTTGATTTGCACCGTTCAGTCACCAAGAGCAATATCAAATACGGTTTAATCAATAGTAGCTGACAGCACTGGAATAGCTTTGCTAATGCAGACGTGCACCCAAGCAAAGGCTCTGTCAGAGCACCTCGACTGGGCTGCGCTCCCACCGGCTCAGCCTCAGCCACATAAACCTTCCAAAGGACAGAGAAGAGACTCGAGCCTGAACTTCCTTATTTTTAATTAAGTTAATTCTTTATGTTACTTTAATTGAGTAATTTGTATTTAATTTCCTGTTCAAGGGGGAGAAAGGATCGGGAGAAACAGATGTTGCCCCCTGCAGTCTGCAGAGCAAAGAGAGCCATGAAAACTCATCTGTCCATCTGATTGCTTTTTTTATTAAGTAACACAGATGCTGGGAAGGTGGAGAGAACTGAGGCAAAACGTTAACTTCTGCTTGGGGATTTTTTCTCCATTCTGCTTTGTATTAGCTAAAATAAGATGGAAAATAAGGTAGTAAACCTGCTTTCTCTTTCAGCCTTTGAATACACAGCAAACATCTGGTTTGTCTTTTTTTCTGACATGAGAGAGAAGTGCAACTAGGGACTTTTTACAATAACACACTGATTTTCTAAAGAATATTTAAGCAAAGGTATATTTATGTGTGGCATCTGTAAAGGGTTCATGTTTCAGTTTCTTGTAGAAGTTCAAAGTCATAACAGCTAAAAAAAGGTGCAGGAAAGATTTAATATAGACTGACATAAATGTAAGTTTTGACCACACTATTTGAAAACTTATCAAATGGTGTAGTATTGTGATATATTCTCTGTGCAGCTCTGTAGGGGTTGCAAATGCAAAAATTGCCTTGGGTTGCAAAGCAGAAGGAACAGGAATGCTTCTGCATGAGATGGGGCAGGGAGGGAGGAAAGAGAGGGGAAATTCTTCAGATCGGTTTCATTTTAGCCATTTTGTCAGATTTGTCAAACCCAACAATAGATTCAAAAGATGTAGAATTCTGTAGAAACATATATAGAGGTTACATGGGGAATGGCCTCTTGTGAACATGAAATCTATTAATCTATTTCTACAGCTCTCTGGCCGTGATCAAATGAGTTTAAGATGATACAAATGGGATTGCAGTAACTGTCCTTTGATTTCAAGTCCAGTCATTGTGTAATGAGGGCAATTGAGAGCCCGAAGGCTAAGCCTAGAGGGACCATTTAGGGCTGATCCTGAAGCAGAGAAGCCTTGGCCATCATTTTGGGTCACTACTGCATCACTCTCCCAGCTTTGGTCAGAGCTTCCCCACTGCAATTTCTTCACTGACTCAGTCACGTCTGGTTTAGAGACCACGATCAGCAAATTTGGTAGAGATCCTCAAGATCATAAAATCATATTTGGTTGGAAAAGAAATTTAGGATCATCAAGTCCAAACATAATCATCTCTTTACTGAACCTTTTTCACTGAGAAATATTCTGTCTGCACTTTTCCAGGTGGAGGACATGTCAATCCTACACCTTGTCTATGTAAAGATCTTTTTATCTATTTGGATTTCACCAGTCTGAGAGCAGAGTGAGCTATACTTACCCACAGCTCCAGGGGATCAGGGATGCTCAGACCCAGAGGTTTGGACTGGATTTTCTGGTGAGAAAGAGAAGAATACACCTGGAGGAGCAATCTGCAGGCATTAATGGGAAGGAGAAAAGTCATAACCTTGCCCTGGGAAGGTGTGCAAGCATCACATTTTTGGGGAAGAGATTGTTCCGCTGGAAGAAAAATGATTTTGTTTTCTTCAATAAAAAAATGTACCTCAAATTACTGAAATATGTGAACCATTCTCTTATATTCCACTAGCTCAAAACCATTAAAATTTATAGCTGAAGCCAACTCCACATCAAGCTGATGCTGGTAAAGGAGACTAGACCATGACTTGTTATGTAAATAAGCCCATAAAAGTTTTGAGATTTTACATGAAAATCAGATCTGCAACAACCATTCTGCCTTAGCTCTCTGGATTGTTTAATTTGTATGTACATGATTATGCAGCGTTATTATACAGAGAAAGCAGTTTACAAACCTTTAAGTGATCAATCAGTTAAATAAATAAAGCATCTCTGGTGATGCTGTACTAACTCTTTAGGCAGTTCCTCATCCTTCTGTCATTAACATAATCAGCTTGAATAATGTTTTCACAGCAATTACCACCAGTGGGTCAATGTCTGCTATTAGCAACCTTTCCTCCATGGATCATGAACATAATAAAGCATGACAGCCCCAGAAGACACTGGGTGTCAGAAGACTTTCTCTACTATCAGTGCCAGGCTGCTTTAATGTGGTACATATAGGGACAATAGATTGCCAAGGATCACTCAGTGCAACAACGATTTACAGTCTCAGTGGGAGTTTTCTTGTTTTGAGAAGTGCAGCAAGTGTTATAAATCTGTAAATTATATCAGACGTAAGAGGAAACCACATATACAAAAGTGGTTTGGCACAAATAAAAGTTGTCCCTGCTCAGAAATGGGTTTTTCAATCTGGATTTTCTTTTCCCAAGTCGTCACCTCTTGGCATTAGGTCAAATGGGGTAGAGCTGGCACCAACATCCAGGCTTTAAAGCAATTTGTTGCAGAAGAAATGCCAGTAAAATGTTTTAGAAAAAGCAGTACTTAGTCACTGAACTTAATTAAAAGCGATGTGCTTTAAACCTAACACCCCAAGGTTACCTGAGGATTCTGGAGGTTTATTGGAATTGTTACTGCAGTACATTCCAAACTCAGATTTTTCATGCCTTGTATGCTATAAATCCTGCAAAGTCAGGTTAGTGAACTCTACATGTAACACATGTAACACATCTTGCTAATTCAAATATAGGAAAGTCATCTACAGATACTCAACAGCTTCCAATAGGTGGAAAATATTTATCATAGATTGGTGGAACTGATATTGCAGACCTCGGGGGGCATGAGGGAAAGTGTGGGAGCAAAATCCACTTGTCAGTCCCAATGAGCACTCCAGAGTTTTCACAGGTCCAGCAGAAAGGTGTCAAAGCTATAGGGTGACTGGAAAATGTAATGCTGCAAAATTTTCCACTGTGAATAAAGCAGACAATTTTCTCATAAATACATTGATGGGGTATTTATTTTTTTACGCAAAATACATGTGCAGATAAATCTGTTCACAGGAGTAGAAAACAAAAAATAAAACCATCTCCACAGGTAGAGGTTATCCTTACATCCAGCATAGTGGTTCAAATTCACGACTGGGTGCTTTGCAATAATTTCCTCACTTCTTTCCAGCATCAGTCCTTGCAGATTGAAGTCATCAGCTTCTCCAGATTGGGAAAGGGATCTGGGGCTTTCTACAGGTGAAAGAACTGCAGGAGCCAGCTCAGCCTGCACACTGGGCAATACTTCCTTGATAGCAGTGCCAGATTTCCTGAAACATGTGATTTTAGTGAATAAGCTGAGGAAACAAACAAACAAACAAACAAACAAGCAAACAAAAATATACATATAGACAAGCTCCTACAAGCACTTGTAGGTTGTTGTCTTGTTTTGAAAATAGATTTTGCCTTATTTTTAAAATTCTTTTCGAATGCCATTTCGAACAACCATGCAAGTTTGATGTTTGGTATTACACAGTAAATTCTTGTGTTTAGTATGCAGAATTTAATATGATTGTTGTGATCAGGAATCTGAAAAGCAAACCCCACCTCTGCCTCCTCTTTTTGAAAACATTTCAGCTATTCCCAGTTTCAATTATTTTCAATTCCACCAGTGTGATCAGTATGTTTAAAATTCAATCAGCCTTCTCATTTAAAATATTTCATGTGTGTGTCACACTAACAATCAACAAGAGTCCCGAATTTAACATCTGTTCCTAATAGCAAAGAGGTTTAATTTGAGAAACTAAAAAAAAAATATAACATAATTACTAGGCATTCAATCACAATGAATAATGTGTTTGCTACTAGCATTCTGTTCTGTCAGCAAAAACCCTAGAGAGGCAGAGCAGCAGAAAAGTGGAATTGCCAGAAAATGGGGGAAAACATCAAAATACTGAAATGAGAGAAAGGTGCTGTTGAGCCTTCCCTGTGGATCACCCTGGGGAATGCAGGAGTTGCTGCTGGGAGACACACACTAGCCAGCTTGTGAGCATCAGTGATGCTCTGCTGTCTTCATCTCTTCACACCATCCCTCTGCCCTGCTTGACTTCTGAAAACAGGATGGATTTGCCACCACAGGTGGATGCAGTGGGTGATGCCGTGCCCAGCCAGCTTGTGTGTGTGTCCCCCACAACCACATTTGAAAAAGCACTGATAGATATCCATTTTACAAACTACAAATAATATTTGTTTCATCTGGTTTGTTTCCTGTTACTCAGGTTGAATACTAGGAAAAATTTAATCACAGAAAGAGTGGTTAAGCCTTGGAACAGACTCCACAGGGAGTGGAGGAGTGGAGTCACCATGCCTGGAAACATTTAAAATATGAGCAGATGTGGCACATGCTCTCTCCTGCAAACATTACTGATGCTATTTTCCCTGAAAACAAAAAAACAAAGAACAAAAACCAAACAAACAAAACCCCACCCAAAAAAAAAAAAAAAAAAAAAAAAAATCAATGCTTCCATCTCACTTGATTATACCCAGAAAAAAACCCCATATTTTATAAAAGCATCTTCAGAGGATTCACTATATATTGAAGAGGAAGAGAATATTAGAGAAGAAAATTCTGTAGAATTAAAGAATATTCTGAGATGGAAGGGATCCACAAAGATCATTGAGTCCCACTCTTAAGTGAATGGCCTGTACAGAGATTGAACTCACAACCTTGGTGGTTTTATCAAAAGGCTTTATTTGGGACACCTTCCAAATTATTGCCATTCTACTGGTGTCAGATTAAAGCAGTGAGTTATCAGATTGATTTGGAGTATCTAAAAGTAACTGTTTTTCCCAAAAATGTTTTTTTGTTGAGTTTAACACAGGCATCTTTTGTTCATCCCTTAGAAATACAGAAATGAGATCACATATTACTTTAATTCTAAGAATTAGGGCTTAGGAGGTGACACGGCTTCTGGGACTGAACATATCTGGTAATTCTCACTCAATAAGCAGCCATCTTTGATATTAATACAATTTTTTATATATTGGCATTAATAAACTAAATCCCCAGCAATGCTATTATCAATCAAGTCTATCCATGGCCCAGACATTTTTTTCCAATTATACCTGGAAATGGAGGTAGCCACCAATGTAGAGATACTGACATTTTTCCAATACTGCTTGGACCTATATTTTAGCCCACTTTCAGGCACAGGAAAAGAAATGGAAATAAAACAGCAACTATTTTGAAAAATTGTGGTGTCGAAAATATATATTTACTTCTTTTTCCCTCAGAAGTAGAAACGTATTTCAACATATTTCACTACTCATATTTTTGGGCAATGCTCCATTCACTTCATAATTTAGATGCATGATTTTGTACTTTAGATCTGCTCAGTTAGATGCACAACACAATTTTAATTATTTCAAAATTATTTAAATGGGATAATAAATCTAGTGTTTGATGTAACATGGCTGCCTGACCCAAAGAAATATGTGGGCAATTATTATGTTTCCCAAGTGGATTTTTTGTTCCCCAAATCAATCACTAATTAGCAGCCACACTCCCAATGCTCACTCAGACTAACTATGAAGTTTTGCAGCATTGTTTCGGACAAGAACGAAATAATCCTCTTAATGAAAATAAATGTAGAGATATTTTCTCCTAGGCCAAAATGCAAATGTAGTTGGTCTGATGGTTATGAGCATAATAAACAGAAGTTACTTAAAAACTACAAAGGTTAGGAACTTGTAGTACTTATTTTCTAAACAAGAAAACTTGGTATCAACCCTGGGCACAGGCAGTGTGAGGAGGCTCAGGAGAGACCACCACATTCTCTTCCCAAAGGAAAACCAGGGTACCCAGTCTGAGCTGCTCCACACTGCAGAGAGCTATGCTGGGTTTATTTGTCAATAATTAATCAGGTATCTTTGAATTAATGTTATCTTTGAAAGTATCTGCAATTCCATTATCATTGAAGAACACTTAACAAGGTCACGACAAAGAGAGGTAAATGTAGATCAGTATAGTAATGAAAGGGTCTAGCTATGAATGAAAACTTTTGATTAGAAGAGGAAAGATCACTGTACCTTAGGGATGCTTTTAAAACTTTTCTGTATAATTCCTCTGTGATACACCACCATTCCAAATCTCATTTTCGCATTTTAACTCAACTTTCTAACATCCACCGTTAGATAGCAATGTCCTCTTTAAAGGCCAACGACCTAAATTAATAATAACCAGCAGTAATAATGTTGATTTATCATCCCTGGAGCTGTACTTTTCACACGTGTCTAGTAAAACTTTGAACAATCTCCTCAGTCTGGACAGTTTTACTCTCATTGCCGTTACCCAAGTGCAGGTTTCAGCTGCTCTCAGGGCTCTAATCCATGTTTTGTCTTTCAATGCTCTGGGAAAATTAAATAAAAAATAGGTTGCTGATGCATGAAAACGGATAAAGAGAGCCAAGAAGAAGACATGAAATCAAAGCTCTGCCCCAAATCCTGCTTCATTTCATAAATACTTGATAATATGTAGAGAGGGTGACATAACCTCTCTGTTAAAATAAATTTCCTCAAACTTTTATGGTATTTCAGATAAAAACCAAACATTCTTTATCACTTTCCTTTTAGGCTGAATATTGCTTTTTTATTTACTGCATGGGCTTTTTTAAAAACAATACTGCTTTACCTGCTTATTATGGCATTTTTTTTCATTCTTTAATTGCATTATATAAATTTGCATGTAAACACAAAAAAAAAAAAAAAAGAGAAAGAATTGCTCTGCACAGAGTCTTGCCTCTTTATCCTGGGCTTCCTGTATAGTTAAATTGAAAATATTAAAAACTGCATAATGAAAATAAATATGTATTAGGCATTACCTTCAAATAACTGTCATATATGCATGAGTGTGTATATGTATGTATATGTGTGTATAAACACACACATATGTGTGTGTAAATGACAAGTTTATCTCTCTATATACAAAGAATAATGCATCCTAATTACAGTCTCTTTAGTGGGAAACTTTTCCAAATCATAACAAGCAAATCACTTACATAAAACCTGGAGATATTATCTTCTGTGACAGTCTGGAGCTGTTTGCAAAGACACATGGGTGGTTCCCTCTGGAGAACTGCACCATCAAAATCAGCACAGACATTCCCAGTTTGGCTGCTTAACCCAGGGAAGAACTAACCAAGGGAAAGGAGAAAAAATTATTATGACTCAGATTGTTTTTCTGGAATTTCATAGGATGCTTAATCCCGGGAAGTGTCCAGCTTGGATGGGTCTTGGAGCAACCTGGTCTAGTGGAAGGTGTCCCTATCCGTGGTAGAGGGACTGGAATAAGATAAGCTTGAAGTGCCTTCCAACCCAAACCATTCTGTGATACTATTAAATACATGATTATAAATATCTCCTTAAACAAATTCCCCCTATTTCTTTTAGGTTTACTGCTTGTCTTCAAGGGTATAGAGCATGACCTAATTACAGCAGTGATTACCAGCTGTTTTAATGACAGTTTTAAAGACTTAGTGGGTGGAAATAAAAAGGTTGATTTTGTAACTATTGACCATAAGCTGGTTTTCTGAAGATTCCTCTATGAAGTGTCCCTGGCTGGCAGTGAAGGCTGGGAGCTCCTGCACCGTGTCCCCACTTGGCCTGGACCTTAAAACCAAACCACTGCCCCTGGCCCAATGCTGCCCCTGATGTGGAGGACGACATGGCCCCAGCACATTCCACATCTCTTTGCTATTCCACATCTTTTTTGAGTGCTTTCAGGTAGCAGCAAGTTGTGCTGATCTTCCTCTTATCAGCAGTCGCCAGGACTTTGGATGGTAACTTCAAATTAGCACAATGAGCAATTCCACCACTCCTTTGGAAGAGTTTTCAGCAATAGATTCTGTATGAAATTATTCATTTTCAATTGCTGTCAGCAGTTCTTTTATTTACCATGATTTTTCTATCCTTTATTCCTAGCCATAACACTGACCTTTAACTCATTGATTCCATTCTATCCTTTCCACAGTACCCAGAAATCCCCATTACTCTGCAGTGTGGGTGCTGTGTGACAGCAAGTACCTCTGCTCTCACTCCCCAACTCCTGGCCTTTAGGTCAAGTCTGATTTTTGCATGTCTGATCCATGGGAGCAGCTGATCATCCCTGCAGGACTGCAGGAAAATGCCCCCAGGATGTAAAGGAGAGATTTGAAATGTGGACATGCCCAAAATCACAGAATCATGGAATCTCCTGAGTTGGAAGGGATCCACAAGGATGGCTGAGTCAAGCTCCTCACCCAGCACAGAGCCCCAAGAAGCCTAGCCTGTGCCTGAGAGCATTGTCCAAATGCTCCCTGAACTCTGTCAGGCTTGCTGCTGTGACCACTGCCCTGGGGAGCCTGTTTCAGTTGCCCAACTTCCCTCTGGGGGAAGAATATTTTCCTAATCCAGCCTGAACCTTCTCTGACACAGTTTCATGCCATTGCCTTAGGAACATGAATGTCATATGGACAACATTAAAATCTTCACAATGGCAAATGCAAGCTGGGGAGCTCAGCTTGGTCCAGTCCTACCCCTCAGTGCATCCTGTCTCAGGTGGTGCAAGGGGCCCTGGTCAGACAGACAATTCCAGCACTGTTGATTGCTGCAAGCAAACCCACATGTCCACACCATCATTTAAATGAGTTTATCAAACACATTCATATTCAGTTTCCCACCTCGCCTGTGCTCCATGATTGTGCCAGTGCTTTATGGTCGCAAGATGTCACACCAGGGGCTTTGGGGATGACAAGCACCAGCACTTGCCCCTGCCTGCTCACCTCACAGGTGGAACATGCAAACAGAGAGCAGAGACTACAACAGCTTTGGCTCCTCTTTCACAGTGACACATTTTGATGGGAATGTCTGCTTTTTTAATTATTTCCTCATTATATATGATACAGCACCACTTGTGTGTGAGCTGTTTCAACTAATGTGATTTTGCTATGGAGAATGGAAGAGAGGGTGCTTCATTAATGTGCTTGCCTTGAACAGCAATCAACACGAACACACCCCACATGACCAGGAAAAAACAAATTGGATCATTCCAGCAGCTTTCATTTATCCACTTTCCATCCAGGTGCACAGAAAGCACATTTCATATTAAATTCCAACTACATAGTGGACAAATTTATAGAAAGGTATTAAATTGTTTCTTTTTATAAAATAATTTTTGATGAGATTATAGATTCCTGGCTTGGATTGACTGCAAATTCACCATCCTGTGACTTGATTAAAATGCATTATGAAGGGAAGATGGCAAGAAAGCAGCCTGCATTTTCCAGGCAGAAAAAAAGCATCCAGCTTGCCCTGCTGAATGTCCTTTGAGCAGTCTGCTTTAGCAGACAACTGCATCTTTGCTGCATGCTCAGATAAGCTCGGTTCCAGAATGCCACATTTTCCATTCCACATTTCCATTTAAAATTCCTGTTTTATATGTTTTTCTGAATCCAGTTACTTGCAATCTGGATCTTAATGCAAATATTTAAGGCTTAAGACAGAACCAGGAACAGCTAGCTCAAGAATTGATAAAGCATTAAAAAGCCTTTTATCCTCCCAAGTTACCATTCTACATTTAATCCAGCGCAGAAAGTATTGGTGCACAGGTCCCTGTCTGTGTCCTCATCAATGAAAATAAGGATAAAAAGAGCAAACAGTGGAAATAAATGTCACACAAAATGCAATCTTTTGTGAATGAGAATATTCCCCAGTGCTCAGCTGCAGAGGACTGAGAGTACCAGGGAGGGCTGAGCTGAAGGTGGGGGCTGTAGTGACCCCCCAGCTTGCCCAGGACCAGTGGGATATGGGGAAGTGGGACTGGGCAGAAAAGCACAGGAGCACCACCAAATCTACTGGAATTCCTGTGTGTGTATATAATTCTTATGGGTATCTATATAAACTATCTGTATATACAGATCAGATCAAATCCAGGATTTCCCTTCGTTATACAGTATCAGAGTGTCCAGACCTTGGTGACCCACAGGAGGACACCCAGAGCCTGTACTGCCCTATACTCTCTCCATCTGATCTTCTGATATTTAACTTAAAACCAAAGCACATGCAGGAACCCTTTCCCAAATGTTTGTATCCTTAAATTGTAATGGTGGGCATTCCTTGTTGCTATAAGGATAGCTAATCTTCCTGGGATCTGCAAATATAACATTTCAGATTTATAAGAATTTCAAGACGATATTCTTGTGCTGTATTTTCTATTTCTCCCTCCCTTGCAGAGTTAATGGCATAATGCCCTTAATGTCCTTTTATGGGGATAACCAGAGATATGTAGCATAGCAAATCTACCTCTAATAAAATGAAATGTTTGAATTGAATTAAATGAGATTCTGTTGATATCTTTTGCTGGAAAATCAACCTCTTTATTCTTAAATTGACCTATCCTTTAGTCTCTGAACACCTAATTGCTAATTCCCTGGTGTCTGCTAATAGGTTTGAAACCAAAGGAACATGAATGGTAATTGGAATGGTTTAAATTCCTTCACATTGATTTTTTTTTTTTAAAGTCTTTACTGGCTTCTTGACCCTAGCTCTGCCAATGCACTCTGTGTGTGTGTGTGTGTGTGTGTGTGTGCTCTGCAGATACTTGCACACACACATGTGCCATGGGATTTGTACACATAAATACACAAGATCCAGCTTGGAAATGGCAAAATCACAATGAAGCTTGTTCAGCCAGTGCTACATTTCTGTTTGGTGATTGTATTCTCCATGTCTGTTTAAAATTGTCTAAATACTGTATTTTCTTGGGATTCAGTACTTTGAAACCTGGCAGACTAATTTTTACTGGCCTGTATGTGATTGTAGCATGACAGGGGCTGTGTTTCAGGAGGTAGGAAGCTGGACCACTTGTGCTTATTCTGAGGGTGTGATTTGGGGTTGGTAACAATTACCCAGTGTTGTACTTTATCTTCTTATATTTTAAGCCTAGTGCCAAAAGGTCACTTGCTTCTGAGTTGTCACTAGCTCCAACAAGGAGCTATATCTTTGCCAGTGTTACTATCCCTCCCCTTTGGCCCAATCAGATCTTGCTAAATAAATCATTTAAAAAATGACTTTAACATTCCAGTCATACCCATCTCTTTGTCTTGTTTCACTAATGCCATCTAGGTGGAATTTATGCTCAGTGTAATAAATCCAGAATGTTTCCTTCCTTGATTAATTCTCCACCTGATACTTTGATTTGGAGTTAATTCTGCTTTTTCTTTCCATCCTGGTGTTTTGTCACTGGGAGGTGACCACAGGGCCAGTAGTAAACAAGCCTGTGGCCTTGGAGCTGCCCATGGGGGTGGCTGCCCACTCCTGTGCCCTGCTCACTGTGTCAGCCCTGGCATCACTGCCCTTCCCCAAACAACCTTAGGAGACAGGGATCCCACCACTACAGATGCAATCTCTTCTCCCTTTCCAACACTTGAAGCGTTACATCCAAGATGGAGCTTCCAGTCTATTCACTGCTCTGTTCATTCCCTGCACAGTTCACTTTAATTCAGATTTTAAATAGGTACCACTTCACAGAAAGACAGAAATCATGTATTACAAAGGCTCCCAGCAACACTGGTACCTCTCAGACCCACACACACACACAAGAAACAGTGGGTTTATCTCTGCACAATGGTGCATGAAAAATATTTCTCTGCTCAAATGAAGAGATACAGCTGAAAATCAAAAGATATAAAAAAGGCAGCACTTCTAACACCGAGTGAGATAACGACAGTGTCATTCATACTCACAGATATATTGGAAGCATTTGAAAAAAATCCCACAATTTGTCTCTTCTTCTGACAAACAGGACACTCATCATCAGTTGCAGCTGTGGTTAGTGCCATGACTTTGGACCAAGACTTCAGCACCATGTGCAGAGGGCCAGTTACCCCAAAGTGGTACTGCACCTTCAAAGTGAAAACAGCTTCTCTCTATTGCTTGCTGTAGAGCACAATCAGCTGCAAAAACCTAAATTGTTCCGTATTGGACTGTAATGGATACCATTACAGAAATTATCTTGGTGATAATTTCTGGAAAACCTTTTAAAAAAAGCACTCCTGTTCTTTCTGAGCATTATCCTCCACATACGTAAATACACACTAGAGACCTTTCCAGCCATGGCTCCAGCCATGAATCCGATATTGACTCAAGGTTCAAGAAATCCCTGTTTTAAATCTCCCTATTTTAATAGTGATCTTAGCAGTCACTAGGCCAGTGTGCAGTCTGACATCTCACATTATGCATCACTGTAGCAAAACAGGATGGGACAAGGCAGTTCCTTTCATCTGGGATTTATGAGGCAGATGGATGGACCATTGCTGCTTAGTCATTTCTGGGCAAAACTCTGCTATAGATCTTCCACAGCAAAAAGGGGAGAACAGCCTTCAGACAGAGATCTCCACATCTTTTCAGACACACTTAGCAGCCTGTGGAGTGAGAAAATAGACATATTTTAAACTGATCCCAGACCATGGGCTTCAGGAAATATCTTTTTCCCAGGAAATCACAGAATCATTCAATGGTTTGGGTTGGAAGGGTCCCTAAAGCTCATCCAGTTCCAACCTCTCCTGCCATGAGCAGGGACATCTTTCACTATCCCAGGTTACTCCAAGCCCTGACCAAGTTGGCCTTGGACATTCCCAGGGATGGGGCAGCCACAGCTTCTCTGGACAACCTGTACCAAGGCCTCACCACCCTCACAGAAGAAGAATTTCTTCTCCATATCCAACTTGAATCTCTCCTCTGTCAGTTTGAAGCCATTCCCCCTTGTCCTGTCACTACATGTCCTTGTAAAAAAGAATATGCAGTCACGGTTCTCTGGTGGTGCTGAGATCCTGGTGTGGTCTCCTCTCTCCCCTCCCAGTGCCAGCACACAGCCCTGAGCTGGCCCAGTGTGTTCATATATCATCCAGATAATTTTGACACCAAACCCAAGGTGAGTTCAGTCCCACACCAGAGCCACATGAAATACATGGTGCATCACACTTTGAAGGATAAAATTTTGATCCGCTTTGGTTTTAACTAAAAATACTGAGAGTGGGTCTCCTGCATCACATTGAATTATTTCTTGCAGGTCTGCTGCCAAAGCTTTTCTTTGTAATCAAACAAGGCTTAACATAACCAAATTAGTGTCTCCATCTCTGGAAGTATTTACTGAAAATAGGAACATTTTAATGCACTCAATTTTGTCCCACTTAAGGCATACTGGATAATTTTTACTAGATGATCAACAGGCAGTAATATTTTGATGCTCTGATGCTACTGAAATAAAGACATTACAAAAAGTACACTGTACCATTTTTATCTTGAGAAAATCTAATGCAGTATGCCACTTCAAATTTTAGTTAAGCGTTCTTACATCATAAGGAAGTCGGCATTTTGCTCTGCATAGCAGAAGCAATCTTCCAGGTACAGCCTTCCCCAGCTGCACTTCACTCTTACCTTTTTAAATATAGTGTTATAAGACAAATATTATTAGCACAAAGAGCTTTAAAATCTTGAAAGTTTAGACTCTTGAGGAACACAGCAGCCCCTAAAGATGCTAAGCATCACCAGGATGAAAAGCAGAACAGACCTTCCTTGCTGTGTCAACAAGTATTTTAAATCCTTGTTGAAAAGCTGCATGATTACATTATGAGGGAAAGTATCTGAGGAAGTAAATATTCTCTGATTTCCCCTGGTACAAGGGCATGCTGCCTGTGAGTTGCTGAGACATTTCAAAATCACTTTGTAATTCAGGCAGGATCTGATGAACAGTCCATGACATGTAATGAGGGGAAAAAAAAATCACCAATTTTAGAGCTGGAAAACCTTCCAGTGGGAAAATGGGCTTTTCCTGTTATCTTACAAATGCTCCCTCACAATGAGAGTTAAAGAAGATGGCCCAGGACACACACACAGCTTGTAGCAGTGCCCTTCTGTTGATGAGATATTATCTATATCAAGCAAAAAATATTAAATTAATGATTCTCTGGACTCTAGGGAGGAACACTTTATCTCACTTTACTTGGAGAGTGGAATCTTCTCTTATTTCATAGCTCAGTTATAGAGAGTGGTCAGAGACACAATGGTGAGAAGGACAGAGGGAAAGGAAGGGAAAGGGAAAGGTCACAGTGTTCATGGGGGAAATCCATGTCTTGGTACTAAAGCATTTTTACAGATGGGTATTTTGTCACAGACCTTCCTTCCTGCTTGTAATGAGAGAAAAAAAAGTTGTGGCTGACCAGTTAATACTGTTGGGAAAAGGATACCATTACAGAAATAAAATCTGGTCCATCAAAAAAACCCAAATCAAACCAACCTGATGGCCAACTAAAACCTAATACCTACTGGTATTGCTGTTCAAAACAGCTATTAGAGTTAAAAAGGAATGGAGACTTATGCTGTTAATCACTTTTCTAACTGCTCTTCTCTCCTCTACAGTGGGGCAGCAATACTGCTCCTTGCAAAAGTCACATGGAAGCAGCTAACCTCACCTGAATCATCATTTTCTGTGTGTTAGCTGCCCTTAGTATAAGAAAATTAAATTAAATTAAATTAAACACAAACATCTAACACAGCAGGAAAAGAATCAATTTTGCTTTAAAATGATTACACAAACCTGGTGCTGAGCTTATATAAGCAAAACTAATACCAAGTTTTGCACTTTTCCTTCTCAGCCCCACCCTCTGTGAGGACTCCTGTCTCCCTACCCATTCACAGTCCCGTAGTTGGGCCAAGGTGATGGATCCAGGTCCTTGGGGTGCCTGGGGTGCCCAGGGACAGCCACAGACCTGCGCAGGAAACGTGGAAGCATTCATGCAAAGACATTTCCGAAGCCAAATATGCAGCAAATTTTGCTTCCTAGGGTTATGGTCAATCAAGGAATGAGGGGTTACCAGCAGCCCAGCACGTCCCTTCTGCCCTCAAAGAAATATCTTGACATGAAACAGCCACTAGAAAATCTATACAGATTTGAGAAATTATTTAAAGCTAACCAATGCTTTTAAAAGCAACTTTTTTGGTAGATAATTCATACACAATAAGTAAGATGTGATTTGTCAAACAAATTGTGCCCTCAACAGAAGTTGCTGAAGAGGTTCCATAGGTTACCAAGCCATTTTAAGGCTCAGGATTCCTCATGAATATTTCTCTAAGCTGCCAGCTTTCCAAGCAGCTGTACTAGAGCATCGTCCCACTAAATGAGAGATGAAATTACACAGCCTGTTTAGATAATAAGAGTTGGGATCATTTATATGAAGCAAACAAGACAAATATTTAAACAAATAAACAGTCTGTGGCTTTATAAAAAGATGATGACTGCATAATGAATTCTTACTAGGCAGTGCAAATTCCTGCACAGTTTAAGCCCATGTTTGCAGAGTGTGACATTTTAAAAAAAAAAAAAAAAGAGAAAAAGTACTGGGGGCAAGGCTAAGATTGTCTTTCATAATGTCAGTGCCTTGGCACTGCAAGCAGCTAAGATGACTTGATGGGTAGTTGAGTAGGCTCCTACCCTGTTCCTTAGCATTGTCCAGGCACCTGCAGCCCACATTGCTCACCAGAAGGGAAAGGCTTCCCACATCCTGAAGATCTCAGAGGCCAAATGCTGAAACACTCCCATTATTACAGCTAGAGTATCTCCTCTCTGATCTTTCACTTTCTCATCCTCCTGAAATACTGAGATTCATGACTTTGCAAAAGTCTGCCCAAGCACTCTCCTCTAAAAATTCCACTTGAAGACTCCCCTTTCCTCAGCCACTTCCACAGGACCCAGACACTGGGACAGTTAGACCCATTTTGATCTGAAATTCTTCATATCAATAATGCCATATGTTACATTTGACAGCCTCTAACTGATTCTCTGACTTCTATGGGGCAAAAACTTCTGGCAGTGTTATCAGCTTTGCCTTTTTGATTAACTGCTCTGACTGGCAGTGAAATCCCCAGCAGAAGTGGATGCTCTTGGGGGAATTTTTCAAAGGTTAGATCCTCTCATGCTGATGCAACGCTTTTGTCATCCAGAAGACAGATTAATCACTTAGGCTTATATCCTCATCACAGTAGGGGAAAAAAAGAAGTCAGACAGGTACTTTAAAAAGGTTTAAGCATTTAAATACACTTCACAAATTTAGTCCCTGGTAATCAAGCACTGGAAGAGGGAGAACAGCAAAGGGGGGAAATGAGACAAAGGAGCAGATGTTCATTACAAGACCAAATAGAATGAAGCAATATGGAATGAGGAATGGAAAACCTCACTGGTGAGAGGTGGGAGACCATTTCTTTTTTAAGAAGGAAGTAGATACTAGGACAGAGTACTGACCCTTGAAGTGCAGTAAAAAAGTCATAATTCACAGCTTTTGATGACACTGAAGCTAAAGCCTAAGTCACTCACTGTGAGTCAAAGGGTTAAAAGATTCAAGAATTAGAAATGTTGCCAGCAAAGATGTAAGCAACATGTCAAGTAGCAGGGCTTAGCCTAATAATAAGGGTATCAAAGAAGAAACAAGGGGTTTAATCATTAATATATAGGTATAGAGCAAGACAATGTCATGTATCTGACACAGCATTGTAAGAAATCAGAAAACCAAGACTTTTGATACTCAGAGCCAAGAAAAAGAACCTGGACCGTAATCAAGAGGTCACAAAGACCTGGAAACAGGACAAATATGTGAGGTAGACAATTTTACTTCATCCCATGGACCTATAGCTCCATTCAAAAAGACCACTGCCTCAATTAAAAAGAGGACTGTGCAGTTGCAAAGGACATTCAACTAATTTTAATATAAGGCGAAGATAGGTACTGCATCTGTATAGACATGTTGGGTAATTTTTTGAATATATAAGATTTTTAGAAATACACAGAAAACTGGTGCTGAATAAACATACAAATCTTTCAACCTCAAATTAGTATTTTTTCATTCATCTGGCTTCAACAGATGAGTTCTATATGTTATACTTCCAAACAGGTCCATAACTTCTCCAAAACACATAATACTGTACTGTATTCCTATTGCCAAGAGAATGGAAAAAAACTCCAACTGTCCAGTAACCTTGAATTCTCTCCATGTCTTCACTCTATGCTTGAGACTGAAATCTGTCACCTGAACTGAAACCTCATTGATTCAAACCTTAAGTAACAGCCCTCAGATGGACAGGGAGGGAACAGGTACCTTGGAACAGATTCTATTTGCCAAACATATCTCTCCACCTTCTTATGTGTCTTATGAAGACACAGAAGGGTAGTTGCCTTTGTAAAGTAACTAAAATAACAAGAAAAATGTTGGGACTTTGCTTAAATTCCAATCTTTGAACTCTATCACAAAACAAACCTGACATGATTTGTCTTCTTTCCAGACATTAAAGCAGTAGCCAGCAATTTAAACCAAATCATTCAGTACTTATCAGATTAGTGTAAATTCTTTCCTAACATGCAGGACAGAACAAGCTTAAAATTAATAAAAACAAATGGAAGGTTGTACAAAGCTGCACTTAGAGACTATATTTAGTGTTTAAAGGCCTGATACAAACTCTATTGAAATGTTCTTAATAATTTCATTAGATGTTGCATCATACTCTTGGACTACAGCAAGACTGTGCAAAAATGGACACAAAAGAGCAGCTCAGCTGTCTCGACTGCTCAGAACAGAATGCCTGGCATATTATGGGAAAGTGTACATTTTAGGGGAATTGATAAATCTTTTCAATTTGTAGATTAGTTCCTAAAAAGAAGAATTTATCACATTCAATTGAAAATCAAAATCTTAGTACCTTTTCATCTGAAGAAATGAGAAAATGTATTTGCTCTTTATTCTGCAAATCTCCTTATTTCAGGAGACAGTACTTTTTAAGTGCTGCTGTACATTTGTCATGGTGAAGGCATTTCATTTTTAGTTTCCCAAGTATATGCTCTTCTGGAGAAAAGTCTCTCCTATTGTCCTGGGGAAATTTTGTACTGGGTACACGGGGAAATGCATTTCCACTGTTCCCTGAGGCACTGAAGGTATTTTACTTCAATAGTTAATCCTTTCCCTTCCTAAAGCACACTTTGTCCCTGTACAGACTCTCACTCTAATATGCAGAATATAGAGAGCAGAATCTGTCAGTCACCATGGTGAGAAAATTTCAAGCCAAGAGTTACCCTATGTACAACAACACTTAGAGATTTAATCACAAAACACAGCCAAGTATTCAGATTAACTAATAATTTATTTGCTGAAAAACATTCAAAAGAAGATGTTGAATTTATTCTTCACACTCCCCCCTTAGATAATAGCTCATGTAAACATGGCATGAATAGTCAATGTGCAAGCCTTAATACTTGGACTGTCAGTTGGTTACATAAATCATGCAATATTCCTGCTTTTCCTTCATGACATATGTAACTAAGCAACAAATCATGAATTCAGATATTAAATTTATACATTGTTCCCTTTTCACAGGGATAAGTGATACAGAGATCTCAGTTCAGCAGGAAGTGGTGGGTCATGCTGTCTTGAATGCAGAGAATCAGAGAAAATTGTCTACTCAAAAATCCAAATGATGCTGCCTGTTCTGGATTAGAATTTACATAATGAGCATTATTGTCGTGGAAAGGTTCAATTTGTCATTTATTCAAAAAAAAATGTATTCAAAATGCCAGGAATAAGGTCCAGCCCGAATTTTGATGAAGATGCAGAAATACCTACTTGACCATGGCCAACACTCACTGCTGGTTGTAAATTAGAAGAGCATCTAAAGAATTTGTAATAATTGCTGTAGTGAGTTGTGATCAAAATGGGGTGTGGTAACACAAAGACCTGGAAAAGCAGGGCGAAACGACAAGATCTCTTCAAAAGGGCTAGAAGAGATATTTGTCATTTTAAACAGAAATTGAAGACTTCTAAGATTAAAAAATGGAAGAATAACCTTAGAGTAAGTGGTATTAAGATACTAATGGGAGTAACCTTTAAAGCCTGGCTACAAAACAGATCCCTGAAGTCCTGAATCATAATAGTAGAGGGAAGGAATCATTGATATACATGAACATTACACCAGAAATTTTCCAGAGATGAGGGGAAAGCAGTAGTTTCTTGCTAAACTATTCATTTCTGAACTTCTAAGTAGCATGGAGCTCAAGAGGAAAGGAGAAAAGAAGGATAATAGGAGGGGAAATAAATCTCTTCCTTTAAATACGTTTAGTGGTGTAGTGATAGGGGTAGGATTACACTCAATTTTATCTGAATGGATAACACAGGCCAGGATATTATCTGCAGTTTTCTTAAAATCTCCTCTGAAATACAGCTTTAACATTTCTTTCTGCAACAGCAGTTTGCTCCCTAGCTGTGTCATTTCCCACAGCACTCCACTGCTCAGGTTAACCCTCAGGAAAATGGGCCTCATGGTACAGCACAGAAAAAAAAAAAAAAAAAGTAGTTTAATTCCAAGGAGAAATTGAACTAGTGAATAAGGTGGCAGGAGTCCTGAGCTGGTTAATTTGGGGAAAATTACATGAACCACTTGTGTAAAACTGCAGGGATCCATCAGTAACACACATAAGCTGCAGCTGTTGTTCTGTCTTCAGACAGAAGAGACAGAGGGGATTGCAGGAAGACCTACATAAAAAATCAGCTATTTCCTTTCACCTAGTTTGTGAAGCCCTTGTGAAGATTTGCAATAGCAGGTTGCAAGTATAATCTTGCAAATCAGCACACCTCAAGTTGCCTAGCCCAGACAGGTTACAACTCCTGACTGCTCCTGTTTGCTGTCATGATCTAAAATCCACGAGACCCACCATCACAGGAATGCAGAAATGGGTGACCCCGTGAAATTTTGGAGCTGTTTGATTTGCATTTACCATAAATTCACTTCAGTGAATGCACCATGGCAGGGTTACACCTCCTGAACCTTCCATTTCACTTCATGTTCACATCTCCTTCTGAAGCTGCTGCCCAGGTACTGGGCTGAGACTGTTTCATGCAATATAGTAACACATTGCCAAACATGGGATAGGGAAATAGATGGAGATTAGTTCTATTTTTCTGCCAAACTTCCTACTGGTGCTTAATTAACAATATTATTACAGTTAATCACTTAGTGGCTCCTACCTCCACTTACTTTCTCAGTGACACAAGGGCATGCAGCAGGGGTGAGTGGCTGTGCCATGTCTGCTTGCAATAATCCATCACTTCATGAAGGGCTGTAGTGCCATTAACTGGGTTAATTGGGGTCAGAATTGTTGCCAATCCAGACATCTGTGCTCAGCTCCGAACACTTAAGAAGAAAAAAGAAGCTGAACACAAGTTCCTTGAAATCCTGATGATGAGAAACTTGCCCCCAGATAACTTTTACATCCCAAAGGATTTCTGGAGAGACAAAGGGTGTAAAAGGGAGAGACCTCCTTTACAGGAAGGTGTTCCTAATTTCAGAAGTTATCTCCAGAAACACAGTTTCCAAAATATGAGCCGTTAATTTCTTGCAACAGATGTGGGAAAATTTCTAGTTAAATAAGACTAGAAATGTAAATGTGGTTTGGCAAAGGGAAAATGCCAAGGGAATTATTTTAGCCAGCAAAACATTTATTTTCAAGTAATCGTCAATACTGGAGAGGTCTCAATTTGTCTGTAGTGCCTTTCCCAGAAAAAAAAAATGCCGGATAGAAGTTTTTACAGCTTTCTGGCTTGGAGGGGTAGAAATGCTATCACCTTCTTCCCAGAGGAGGTGGGCATAGGCTGAGAAAGTTTTAATGGCTGTGGGTAACAAAAGAGTTACAGGCAAATGGTAATTTAACATCATAAATGCATTGAATTAGACAGCATTTTATGAAAACTCACAACTAAAAATATTTTTATGAGTAAAATTGAGAGGTTTGGGCTTTTTCTGTCCCCATAGCTAAAACTGAATATGTAACTGTTCTCTGTGATTGACATTACATTTTAGATGAGGGTTTTGTTTGGGGTTTTTTATGTACTCTAGAGAGTGACACTGAGTTATTTCATGGGATTAGTGATTTAAGTGATGTGAGCAGGTTGGTTGTCAAGATCAGCAGAAGCTAAAGCGGAGCTGTATTTGCTAACTGCAGAAATTTCAGATGATGCAGTCAGCCAGAGCAACTTATTAAATGTATAATAAGCTCAGAAAAATTACAAAAAGAATCAAAATTCTGTAATGCAGGGAAGCAAAGTACCAGCATATTCCTGTAAGACTAAAGTGACATGAGATTAAAATATTTAGTCAACAAATTTCTAATTGAACACAGGAGAAGAGAAAAAAGAATTTAGGGCAGTGTGGTTTTCTGAGAAGAATTTTAAAGCTTGGCTTAACCACGCCAATCATTGTGGTGCTGCCAACCTCCTGGTGTTGGAATCAGATTCTTGTCTTTCACTGCAGACCATGTTTTCCAGTCACTAAAGTATCATCGTTTGAATCTCTACATTGCTTCTGGAGATCATTTTTTGCTTTTTGTTATCTCCTATACTTAAATCCCCCCAGCATCAAAATATTCCCACTTTAATCAGACCCTGCTTTGATTTCAGACATGATCCTCCTGACATTGCCCTGCAGATCTTTCTGTCTGAATCTGATCTCACAGAGAAATCTGAGCACCCCTGCCTCTAGCCTTCGCCTTTCATTTCATGGGTTTCTACCAGTCTGCAATGTAAAATAATAATGGTTTTGGCACTTCTTTAGCTGTGGACTTCTACAAAACACATATTCACCTGCACCATCTTCCTAAAAATGCATGACTTCCAGTAGAGTCAGACTTTGGCTGGATGGTATTTACATGGTGTGCCCCCAGAGCAATACAAACTTTGATTTCCAGAAAGCTCTGTGTGCTGGTTAAATACAGGATGTGTGGGTGGGTGATGGAAATCTCAGCAGAGAGTGGAAGAAACTAAAAACAGCTGCAGCCAAGTGAGTGCTGTGCCAAGGGCAGCTTCATCAAGGTTATTAGTTGGAGGGGCTCTTTCCATCAGGCAAGAGACTTCTCACTTCCACGAGGTTACTGACATCCCCTTGCTTCTCCAACCCAACTTTATTTCTGTTTCTGAGTCCTGCTGCATTCTGATCATGCTTTACCATTATAAAGTGGGTGTTTTTCTTGCCTCCCAAACTCCTCACACCTATTTGAGAGCACAGGGCAAGATTCTAGAGAGGATAGCAACGACATTTGGGTTATGCCATCCTCTGGGTAGGTGAATCATAGAATCATTAAGGTGGGAAAGGATCTCCAAGATCATCAAGTTCAACCTTTGATGAAATACAACTTTTCCCACTAAACTGTACCACAATTTGCCATCTCTACTCATTTTTTGACACTTGTAGAAATAGTAACTCCTCCGTTTTCCTCCAGAGCTTGTTCCAATTCTTAATCAGTCTTTCAGTATAGAAATTTTTCCTAATATCCAGCCTGAACCACCACTCCCAAATGATTATGCTGAGCCTTCTGCCAGCACAAGAGTCAGAGGGCACACAATCAACACAATGTACTACCAAAGCTGTGGAAGCAAGGCATAGAGAGCAGCACAGCACATGAGCAGCAGGGGAAAATGTGAACCATGAAACTTGTACCGTGTATTAGCAAAACTTGGGTCTCTTCCTCCACTCCATTCTTTAAATATCTTCAAAAATTCCATCCCTAATGAAATTCCAGTGTTGAAATTGATGAGGGTCTGCAAGCAAAATGAAAACAGTACTTTAGCCCAGACTTCACAGCATTGTGCTTATTAGGCAGTTTTCGGCTTTGCTGTCTTAGAGGGTGTTTGACCATTTTTTCTCCAATAGCAAGGAAAAAGTTTTTTCGTTTCCTTTTGTGGAGAAACATATACAAGCTAGGCAAGAGGAAAGGGGACTGCTCATGTAAAATGTAGGAAGATATAATGGAAGTTTTACAATGCCCTTTCAAAGTACCTTAATACACATCAGGCAGACTATTTCAGCTGCCGAATTCATTTGACATTTCCCTGCTTTCTGTTCAAAACTTGTGAAATACGGTGGTTTTATTATTAAGGTGCTGTCATTTATAGGTATGGCTTCAGTCATTCGTTTAGCAAAAAAACTCTGTCCAGCCAAAGAGAATAATTTCATCTCTATCCAGCTGGGAAATATCTCTGGATGCTGTTTGGCCACAGCTGAAACTTGGGGCAGAGAGTGCCACTCAGCTTTTACTTTCAACCTTCCAACCTGTAAAAAAATTATTTTAAATTAAACAACCTAAAGAATTTATTCATTGGCAGAAACTGGAAGAAAATCTAACTTTTGCACAGGAAATATTATTCTAGAAGGAAAGCTGCAAAAAGAAACCTTTAATATTCAATTATAGACCCACTCACATGCCAACAAAGGTACTGCAAAATTCTGTCCTGGATTTCCATGGGAAAGTGGTGACTAAGTGCCTCAGGGTGCTGCAAATATAATATTGACTGCCTTGTTGGGGCCTTGAATTCAAGCCAGATCAGGTCTAACTGCAGTGAAATAGTAGAGATTTTATCATAAAATACACACTACACCCTCTCCCTGGATTTATAGGGCATTTCAAAGAAATCTTACATGTGCTAGATTGTAATGATGGTGAATTTTCATTGCTTTGCTCCAAATCCTCAGGTCAGCTAGCAAGAGCATCACAGGAACAAGAGATGGGCTTTAGCTTGCTCCTCCTGAGGGTTTGTCTTCCCAAAAATATTAGTGGAATACACACAAGATTTTTAAAAAAGATCCTATATTTGCTTTAAGGTGAAAAGAGAAAAAATATTTGGGTTAATAATTTTGGGCTCCTTCTCACTGCAAACTCTGTACTGAGGAAAAAGTACATTCAAAAGGTAGCAAATTAGTTGTAAAGGGCAGATTCTGACCTGATAAAATTGGTGTGGCTATTTAGAGAGCAAGATTTCATTAGAGTTGCTATAGCAATTGGAACAGTTTGACAAAACCTAATGAATGATTATGACAGAAATAGATAAAGCTTTAAGCTGTCAAAAGCTTTAGGAACAGAAGCTTCACAAGTTTCTGAGCAAAACCCCTCTGGAAGTACCCTGATCTCCCTGGCAGATACCACATTCATTTCAAACAGTTCTCCAGGGTATTCACTGAGCACTGACAGCAATAGAAATCCAAGTGCCCTCTCCACAGCAGAGCTCCTCATGGGTTTTCTTCTCTGAGAGGCTCACTTAGTTATTAAGTGCTTTATTGTATAAAAGTACTTGGCAATTCTGTGGCACCACTCATCCCAGGGCACTGGGAAGATCCACCTGATGCTGCATTATCTTTACCCAAGAGGTACTTGATAGTGCTGTGGCTGAGTAAACCCAGCCAGAGAAGTGAAAGGACTTCACTTTCCAGGGACCAAGCAGGGAAGCATGTGATGGCCAGAGCTCCCAGAGCCCAAAAAAACCTCACAGCACGTGAGCGGGGGGACCTGCAGAACACCCCCACATGAGGTGCCCCCATAGCAAGCAGTTGCTGCAAAATATCTTCTGGGTTCAGCTGGGCTCCTGCTGAACACTGTGGTGCCTCTCCAAGGTATAAAATCAAAGCTACTGTCTGCAGGGGCCGTTCTCAACTCAAACTCTGCGTGAAGCCAAGAGTTTTCAGGAGCTGCGTAAGTTTTTATATACATATATATGTGTATATATATATATATATATACACACACACCCTTTTTTTCCATTCTATAATTCCCAGCACAGCTTCTCTCACTAGGTTTCCCTCAGGCCTGAGACTGAGAAAAAAGTTGCCTTCAGGTCAAGAGAGTAAACCTTAAATAATTCTCACCCAAAACAGCATGCACCCAGCTGGTCCATACATCACAAGAGCAAGGAGTAAGGAGGCTTTCTGTCTCACCTCTAGCTCCCAGCCCCTTCTTTCTTTCTTTCATTCTACCCCCATGGTCAGAGCCCTGGTTTCCAAAGGTACCTGCAGACCTACAGACCTTTAGCCAGCTCTTTGAGGGAGAACAGCACTGATTTTAGGTTGTTGAGTGGTGACACTTGGACTGGCCTGCTCTGTCACTGGCAGAGTTTCATCCCAGGATGGATCTTCAAATGACAAATGATATTCACCTGCAGCAGGAGCTGAAACAATTTTTTCTTTGCTAGAGATGTCTGAATAGTGTTTTTACAGCATAAAAACCTAAACCAACAACAAAACCTGTCCTTTAAATAGTTTGGCTGATATTAATGGAGTTAAATGGAATATAATTTGATTCTGGGCTTTTTGAAGCTGCTAACTCCAGAAGAGTTCCAAAGCCTCCTAGGATTGCCTAAGGAAATTATAAATTATGACTTGAATTTAAAAGTAAATTTCTTCCCAATTTTTCCAGAACTGGGCAGTCAGATCCTGGGCCAGCCAAGCCCCAGGCAGCCATGGGGGTTGGCCAGGACAAAGCAGTACAGCAGAGAACATGTAGAGCTGCACTCTGCTATGGGAAATAGCAGATAAATCATGTTTAATGTTTTCCAAACATTTCTACTATCAGCTCTAAAAATTAATTTTCTCTGTTTGTTCAGATGTATCAGTCTGATGACGAATATTTGAAATGCCTAAGCCTCAAAAAATGTATTTTGACATTAACTTTGTTACTGGCAGAAAAACTGCAAAATATTTAATGCATTGGAGGCCTTGATATGTTGAGGCAGTGTGTTAATTGTGCTGTGGTGGTTATAACTCACTCCTGAAAAATTACCTTCAGACTGCTTTAGTCAGACCAACACAAAAGTAGAGTGTTGGTTCTCTGGTATCAGTGTAGAGGGCATGGAGAGCACAGTACACATAACTATTAACTGATTGCTGTATTAAACCTCATTTAATCAGCGTTGCAGTTGATGCCCCCCTTGAACCAAAGCCATTAGCCAGGTGCTGTGCCTGTGCTCTGCTGTTTGTCAAGGGCCTGGAGTGGCAGGGCAATGGGTAATGGCTCCACAGTGAGAGAGGGCAAGATTAGGAGGAAATCCTTCCCTGTGAGGGTGGTGAGCCCTTCAAGTACTCAGTCTGAATTCTGCACACGGCATTTCCACTCCACTTACATTTAGACTAAAGACTCAGCACTGATAGAGGGATTAGTTTTACATTGCCATGGTTCATATTCTAATATATTTGAGTTCAGAAAGTGATTTCCTTTGCACGCTTTTGTGTTGTTGCCTTTCAGTTTCAGTGTAAGTTGCTCAGTACTTGCACAAAGAGATGGGGGAAATGGCATTTCCCACTCAACATGAGCATATATTTTACTCTTGAGCGGGAAATGGAGAAGAAAAGACACAATTGTTTGCATTATTCATTCAGCTTCAGTAGCCACTGCAAGCACATGCAGGTGTGGGAGGAAGCTCCTACCACACATTTGTCTTGCAACTGGTTCAGCACAGCTCACCAGTGAATGCCACTTTGGAAGTTACAACTGATAATTTCTTGAGTTTCAACTCAAATCTACTTTGTTCAAAAGGAAGGTGATAACCTTAAAAGAGGTCCATGATCTAATCATTTCTACAGAAAGACACTTAATTCATGCGAGAGCATGAACAAGCCCTAAAGATGAGAATATAAAATTATAGTGGTGTTCATATGGAGAGAGTTGTATGCTGATGGTCTGCAACATTATATACAAAGAGAATACAGTTTGGTTATCAATTATAATATCCTCCCTTTCTGAACTAAAATTTTTGCACAATTATTACCAAGAAAAGAGAGAGCTAATAATCACAGCACATTCCAAACCCTTGTCTTTGTTTTCCTCCCTGCAGACACTCACCAGGCTTCTCTCTCTGCTTCCCTAACATTCACTCCTACACTTTCATTTCTTCAGGGTCACTGTGGGGTAGCTGACTACAATATGTTTGGCACAGTCTGGAGTAGCAGGGGTCACACCATTAGACTGTCATTTTCTTAAAACTTAAAAACAGCCTAAAAATAAGTAGTAGCAGCATTTGGGGAAGTTTTCAACATATGGCTACATGAGCAAATTTTAAACATATGGGCCATCAAATGCATCCAAGATGTGTTGAAGCCCATCTAGTGATCCCCAGTAAGATATTATGTAAGATTTCATAACATGAAGGGCATAGATGCCTTTTTCAGTCTCATGACTGGTCTATGGGCACTTCATCTGCAGAAGAAAAATGAGAATTCATCCTCACTTAAAGGGTATTCATTCATTTATTGCCTGGGAATTTGTACAATAAATTCACCTTTGGGATTTCTCATCTTTGAATGAGAAATCTTGTACTAAATAATATCCTTCTGCTGTTAACAAAAAAAAAAAAAAAAAAAAAAAAAAATCTATCAAAACATGCATTTAAAATATGTATTTAATTTAACTTCATACAGGACATGTAGGTGAGCTGGTCCATCAATACTATCTAAAAAATGAAAGCAATAGTAGTTATTGTTGATTATATTATCCCAGTGGGAGACAGAAATAAACCTGAATGCAGAAACTTAAATCATGACTTGCAGTTTACTAAAACAAAATGGAGCCAGAAAGAAATACCTTATCTTCTATTTCTCTAGAAATATCCAATATAAAAATTGCAACAGAAACAATTTATAAAGAAATAACTGATGATAGTAGATCTTTTGTGATGCCAAAAATATTTTATATAAAGCTGGAACATTTTCTTCCTCTAAGAACTAAAGGACTTCCTGTTGTCTTAAATATTAGAGTAAATCAAGAAAAAAATTTTGCTTGAACAGTTGAACTAGTGGGTAGCTTATAAGAGCATAACCCTGCCTCTTTTCTGTAACTTAAATAAAGATGTCCATCTTACACAACAGATACTCACCAAGAGAGCTGCAAGCAACCAAGCTAGAAGTGTCATTTCATTGTCATTTATAGATTATTAATAACTAACACAGAGAGGATGCTTAGCATTAACATTTCTATTCCTGAATTTAAAATAGAGAGATTTTCCCTTTTAGTGTCACTCCATTCCTCTAGCTTTCATTTTGCCTTTGTCCTAGGACTTGCCATCTGCACCTGGCAGCATCCTCTGCTGCAGTGGGTATTATCCCTGCCCTTCAGCTCAGCTCAGCTCAGCTCCAAGTGCTCTCTATGATCACTTCAAAAATGTCAGCTACAGTGCTTATGTCAGCTCTAGTGAATCAAGGGAGGGAACAAAATTCTGAGTTTCTCCAGAAGTGCACTGACATGCACTACTGGAAACCTGATTCTGCCCAGTAAAGACTCACAAACTGGTTCCAAAATCTGACTGTGGGAGGAGTGGTTGTGGACTCTCCCTCCCTTGCAGATATTGCAGAACCATCTGGCTGCAATCCTGGGCAGTGTGCCCCAGGGAGACCCTGCCTGAGGGGGGAGATTGAACCAGATCACCCACTGTGGTCCCTTCCAACCTGACCCATTCTGTGTTTCTGTGAGTGTGCCTCTCTGGGGTGGATAAAACTGTGTTCCCCTTCTGCACATCAGAAATGCTTGAGGGGGATTGAGGGCAGTGACTACAAATAGGGGTTTGAAAGAAAAATAAGAGAGAGAAAAAAAGACATTTTTAAAAGGAAACAACACCTTGTTGGAAGGAACCTAGTGCACCAAGGGTAGCAAACCCTTTGGAAGCCTCTCCCTCTGCAAGCACCTCCTATATAAGGCTGGTAACACCAGCCTTAGAAATGGAAGAATCTTTCAGCAAATAGCAATGCTATTTCTGCCAGGTTATATTCCCAAGGGAGAACAGCTGGGGCTAGATATACTTCACTGAGCTTTTGCTTTACAAGGTTCATTAACACTTACAGAGAGTGCATAAAAGTTTGTGTTTCACCTCTGAAAACCTGCTCGTGGGCATTGCTGGTCCCTGCCAGGCTGAGAAGAGGAAAGAGCCAGGCTGGCAGCTGAAGACTCCTCAGTGCTCCCAGGAAACAGGATGAACAGCACAGACAGACCAGGATGCACACCTGGGCTCTCCAACACTACTCACGAAGGACAAAGTGAATCCAGAGATTATCTTAAGACAAAGGGAAAAAGTGAAAGGTCAGTTGGATAGTGAGATAAACATTAGGCAACACTCAAAATAAATAAGCAGGGAAAAAGCACAAGAAGCAGCAGCACCTTTAAATGGACTGGCATGGTAGAAGCAATGTATTTGGAGAAACAGCATAAGGAAATGTTGCTCAGAGCTCTGTGGTGTTCCCTTTAGCAGCAGTATTATTCAGCCCCTTCATGAGATCCAAGACCTTTGATTTGTCTTCAATTTTAAGCCATCTCTTGGGAATCACTCTGGCTGGGCACCATGCCTCTGGCACAGCCAGGCATTCCTATTTGCTTTCTCCCTGCAGACACAGCTGAAGCTCCTCATTCATGGTACCATCAGCATCATCCCCAGAGGGCAAGTTTCACATGTGCCAGCTCCTTGTAGCCAGTGCAACTCTGGGTCTTGTTTTGGGTCTTGCTCTGTGTCACTAAAGGGCCCTGCTGGCCCAGCCCTTTCCTCACAGACAGAAGGGCTGCTGACTGGTCTCCGTGTCCACTGTGCGACACTTGAGAAAGAGATGAGACCTGTTCTAGCCCTTGTCCTTTAATGCTATGGAATGCATTGTGCTCTCGGATTGAGATCTGAGCCCTGGCTGAATTTAAATTTGTTATTTCTGTCTGCTTATTTAGCTTGTCATTCTTTTATCCACTTACTGTCTTTTATCCTATCCACAGTGTGTGTGAGAGGGAGGCTTGGCTGAAGGGCATTCACACAGGAACTGTCAGGCATATTTGAGCCCAGCCCCTCAGCATGTCCCCGGCCAGCAGCTTTCAGGAGTCTCTGCAATGTCCCCTAACAGCCCTGTGCAAAGCCAGGCACAGGGGAACTCCCCCCTCCATCCCAGGCACTGAGTCCCTGGCTTGTGCCAACCTGCAATGCAAGGCTAATATACAGAGGAGACACTAATAAGAGTAACATGACAACTATCAAAGTCAGGGGTACAGTTCTTTCCCAGCAGAGCTCTCCACTGTGGAGAGGCTGGGTAAGAAAAGCAGAGGATATGACCCTTAGTAGAGCAAATTCTTTAGAAAGCCAAATTTAATTGAAGCCCTTAGAAGCCCTTAATTTTTGAGAAGAGGGTCACATTTTCCTGTCGCTGAAAACAAAGAGTTATGTAGTGGAAGCATGAAATACAAAACTTAAAAAAAGGACTGTAATATACAGTAAGGGCAAGTAGATGTTGAGTTCACTGGAAAAGCAGAACCAGAAGGATGTTTTTCTCTGTATGCACCTTTTCCAGACTGCCTGATTGATCTGATAATTATAATTTAAACAGCTACAGCTTATGACCATTACTACAACTCACACCAGGTGATTTGAACACTATGTGGTTCACAAATAAATCTAAAATACTCACCTGGACTAAGGCAATTTTGTTTGTGCAACCAGGCAAACAAACAAAAAACACTAAGGTACGAAAGCCACAGAGCATTGGAGGAGAAGAAAGACCTATCTGGCCTCAGGGTTTCCATGTTATAAAGTAATTGTTGGCCAAATTACAGATGAAACCTCTCTGGTTAAAGCATTTCATAGAGCTTTCACTTCTGCAGGCAGCAGTCCTGGGGAGACATGTTGGCTTGCACAGTATTAGTTTCACACCAGCCCTGGTACAGTCAAAACTGGGTTCTCATATCATCAGTTAGATTATTTAGATTAATGATTACACCTGAGTGATGAAGAAAAGCAAGGGTGACTACCCCAACCACTCCAAAAATATTTGCCTGTCCATGCTGGAACCAGATTCTGGGTGTGGATTTCAGCTGGATTTTACCCATTGCACATTGCCCACATCTGTTTTTTTCTATGGTCACCTATATTCAGAGAAATTTATCCCTTATCACCCTTTTACTACCATTTTTTGGACTTTTGGGACCTTAATGCAATGAATTTTTCCATGTGCCAACCAAGAAAGTGCCCATCTTGGCTGTCCTCCAGCCCTTAACATAACACAGAGAAGTTTAATAAAAACCAACAGCTTTCAGCAAAACACCACCTCCCACAAACCCCCCAGTGATTCGCTCTGCAGCAAACATGCACTTTAGAACACAAACACAAACAAAAAACCTTCATGGCAGGACAAACCACATTCCTTATTCTTTGAATGTGCTTCATATTATAAATCACCCATGAAGGTGATAAATGTGCACTTAAAACAAACTACATACACTGTTCAACAGGGCTGTTCAGCATAACAAAGCTGCCGGAGGGCAGCTGAGCTGAAATGAGTATATTGCTCTTACTGTTGTTTTTGTGGTCTAGATGAGTGTGCAGCAGGCAGATTTCCCAACCCACCATGTGGTTTCTACTTTGCTTTCTGCAAAGTCTTCCTGCCACGTTGACCTGGAGAAGTGCAGAGGGCAAAGGGCTGGGCAGGTGCCAGGCAGGTACATCCCAAGAGTGACTGTGGTGGGATGGGGGCTGTGTTTGTCACACAGACTGGTTCCAGGCTGGTAGTAACACTTGCTATTCTGTCACACCAGCTCCCTCCCTAATACCTTCATCTCATTATCTGGAAGGTTACGTTTTACAGGCAAGATCATTATCTGATTTTGTCAGCTGCTGTTTGATTTCTGTGTTCTGTTCCAGCAAGATTTTTGTTATAACAATGACTTTGCTAATGGACATCCCCCCGTGCTGCCCTTTTATAACACCTCTCCTATTATACCTCCTAGATGAGATCTGACACTCACAACAAACATTATTGAATTAAACCTCAGCTGTAAAGTAAGCAAGCCTTATTATACCCAATTTTACAGTCGGGTAAACTTACATACTGGAGACATTTAAATGACTTTCCACAGCATTATAGAAAGAGTCAGTGAAAGCAGAGAGCCTGGAAAAGTCCAGTTCCCAGTCACTCGCTGCAGGCCCCACTTTGAGAAAACAAATTTATTAAGCATGTGTTTAATATTAAGTTTATGAACAAGGGGGAATTAACCCATTACAAAGCTTGCTTCTTTCTACATCCCAAAACCTGCTGCCAGCCAGCAACAACAGGATATTAATCATGCCTTCCACCATCTCCATGGTCAGATGCAGCAGTGATTTATCACTTTGCAACAGAAGGATGTGACATTCACAGCTTGTGACACAAAGTGGAGGAAAAGCACACTGGGTCAGAAGACATTTGGGGCCCATTTGACCCCAAAACTTATAGGAAAGCTACAGTAAAGCAAGCAAAGTAATAAAAAGTGATGCTGTTGTCAGAAGCAGGATGGAGTACTTTGGAAAATTCACAAGTCCCTTATAGAGCTGTCAGTTATCCCAGGGTCTGCTTTCCTTTAGAAGCATCAGTCTCCAATGATGAGCTAACTGATGTAGACATCAACAGAGTGACATGTCCATGGTGGCCTTTGACATGCCACCAGCCAGGGAGGTGACAGGGACCCTGGTGGAGCCCAGCCTGAACCTGCATCAGAGGACAGAAACACCTCCCTACTGCTCGCATTACCACACTACTACCCCCCAATTTTTTCATCTTTATCCTTTCTTGGTTACTTGACTGTCTGCAAACAGGTACATTTTCCCTTTTCAGTGCCCAATTCATCCCCTTAGTTTCATTCCACAATGCTGTCGTTGCCTTTTTCACTTTGCAGGTCACCAAAGCTGCAATTACCTTACATTGGATTGCCACTGTCGGCAGAAGGAGCTGATGGTGAGAGAAAGTTTTATTCAGAAATAACCAAGGCAAATGAGTAACTCCAGAGAGAATTGCTCTAAATGCAAGTGCTGCAGTGGAGAGAGGAGGGGTCTTGTGGTATAGTATGTGATTTTCAGGGTTTGGAAGGCAGAGCCTGGTTAGAAAATCAGCTGAGGAAAACAGTCCACAGTGAAAAACTAAACTGAAATTATTGCAAACCCAAGAAACTGAGTCACTGTTGTGTTTGAAAATTCCTTGAATTTGGAAGTTGCTTTCAGCTTAACCTGGAATTTGCTGGAGCTCTGCTCTCATACATCATTTTAGCAATAATTAATATCTCAAGAAATTGGGGGAAAAAAAAAACCTAAATGCTAAGAGAAGGGAGGCAGATGTGCAGCTGGGAGTAGGAATGCCAGGCCTGATTAGAAAGGGGTTTGGACTAACAAAGCTCAAAATAATCCTTCAAGATGTCCCCTCCTTGCCAGGATCCAAGGCAACTTTTTATCTGTAAAACCTTCAAAGGGAGGTTGTTGCCCAAGAGCAGCATTTCTCTCCCTCCAGCTCCAGCTTATTTCTTCCTCTCCCCTCCACTCCACCTTGCTTTTTCTGTGCTAATTGAGGGTTTTATTCTTCCAGAGGAAAAGGAAAAGGGCAAAACAAATCCTGGCTGCCTTCCAGGAAGCTCTAGTCATTTCAACTTCATCCTGAGATTTAGACCCTAAAATGAGTTATAAATAGACTGATTTTACATTGCTTAATGGAGGCTTGTACAAGGCAGAGAGGGGATTCCAGGTCTCCTGACAGATGGGACAATAGCCTTAGAGGTGCCATGCATTTCATAACTTGGGGAAAATTCATTTGAGATTCCTTGTCAGTAAATTCAAGGTCCCCAAAATCCAGAGTCGTCTCACTCCAGAATAAGCCCAAAATCCATTCACTAATCTTTAGGGAAGGAGGGAGGGAGGGAAAGAGCAAGGAGAAACCAAGTCATGGTGATAACTTTGGGACTCTGCAGATGGGCTGTGGTGAAACCCCCTTCTTTAAATTAAATCCAAATGTAGATGGATAAAGCATTCTGATGCAAACACCAGCTCAGAGCTTGAGCTCTCCCTTCCCTTTCTGTAACAGTTACTGAGCTGAGACTACCATCTCCAGAATTTTGTCACAGAACAGGACCATGTGGGATAAGCAAGGACACTGCAGTGCTTTAAAGAGAGCTGCTTCTTTTGTCTGAAACACTTACCATTTCCATAAACTTCGGCCAGTTCTGCAACAGCAGGACTTCAGAAATAATCATGCCTAAGTTATTGAGCCAAGGACAGCTGCCCATCAGGCAGGACTGTCTCCTTTTCTCCCCGTTTCAGCTGCACGTGAGGAAGGACAAGCACTAGCACACTCTTTGCTCACCAAAACACCCAGGGAGAACTCTACTTCCTCACTCCAGATGGTATTGCATCCCACAAAGAAGTGATATTAAAACCTCCTCAATGCGTATCACACAGAGGTAGAGGAATGAGCTGTGTTTTACCACATGAACTTAACAGCCAGAAAAATCCAGCACGTGTCGGTACCTCTGCAATTTCATGCCCTCCCCAGTTTCCATAGCATATGGTCTGATGGTGCTATTCCATTTGCTTTCCCTGGGAGAGCAGTTTAAAATGGAGAGAAATAGCATGGTACATTTGAGTTTATGGGGTATCAAAAGGGCAATAGTGGATGGTAGCCAAGGCACCAAAGTGAATTATTTATAGTGCAATTGCACTTTATCCTAAGCTACCCTTCAGATGGGTCAGGCCTTGGACACTCACATTAAGGTTTTGTTAAACCAAATAAGATAAGGTTGTATACAACAATGCAGACACACCAGTTTTACATTAAATCAAGTAAAATTCCTTCAAAGTAGCAGACTGTGAATGATATTACTTGGTTCTTGGGTTAGAGGTACAGACATATTTTACATAAATCTCCCTTCATCTAATTTTTATTGCCTTTTTTGTGTGGTATTTCCTGGTGCATCATGACCTCTATGTTTTCAAAATGATGGGGCAAAGCAGACTTCCTTTCTTTGCACAGTAAGACTGATTAGAAGAGTTTGCCTAGGGATATTGTTGAGCTCAGGTACTAACTAGGTCCATGCAAACCTTATTTGCACAGAAAAATGGCACCAGTTCTGCACTGCAGAGCACTGCAGTGATTTGCTGCATCACTTTTATGTTGTTGTGATGTAGTCCTTGTGGTCTGCAGAAAAAGGCATTAGCCTTCCCAGCCTGGCAGTGAAGTTTTTAGCACAGGAATTCTTCCCAAAGCAATGTAGAATACAGACATTGCACAGTATCCTGCAGAGCCCTCTTTTATTCTGGGTAGAGTTTGCCCTAGCATGGTGAAAGAAAAAAGAAAACCTAATAAACTAAGAAATTAATCTTATTAATCTAATGAAGGGCTCCCTGTGACAAAGTTACTACACAGAAGGGAACAGAACAAACCCCTAAGCACAGTCAGGATACAACTCACCAGGCAACACAAATATTAAATACCTACTTCTTAATCCATATTTTCTAGCCAATTATGGCTCCTAACAGCTTGTCTTGCACCCTGCAGGCAGGTGTTTCAGGTCCTTTCTTTGGGGTGCAGTTTCATGGTTAGAAGAGGAGAGATTGCATGGTCAGATTTCAGGCTGGAAATCACACAATCACAGACTGATTTGGGTTGGAAGGCACATTAACGTTCATCCAATTCCAACCCCCTGCCATGGGCAGGATCACCTTTCAGTGAACCAGGTTGCTCCAAGCCCTCTCCAGCATGGTTTTGAACCTTTTCATGAACCTTTCATGGTTGCCCTATCCCAGCTTCTTTGGGCAGCCTGTGCCAAGGTCTCACCACTCTTACAGGCAAAAATTTCCTCCTAACATCCAGTCTATACCTAAACCTCTCAGCTTGCAGCCACTCCCCTTGTTCTGTCCCTCCATGCCTTTATTTAACATCTCTCTCCAGACTCCCTGGCGCCCAGCACAAGCCTTCTCCCCAGCTGTGCATTCTCAGCTCAGAGGAAGTGAGCAGGATGTTGCTCACCTGGGCTCTGGCACTGTGGGAAGGTGGCACCCAGTGCCCCTGGTGCTCTCCACTCCTCTCTGCCTTGGCCAAAAGCAAGCAGAGCAGAAATACGGCCTCAGCAGAAAACTAATGGGTACATATTTTTATGAGACTCAATAGCCCTTTAATTGATTTTATTGCAATTTATGGCATTTGCATAATGATGTGAGTCAATATGAAGAGAGTGAAGCAGGAGGTTATAAAAAGCATTTCAGAGTCTCGTTTTCAGGGAGCTGAGTCCAATCCCCACATTTTAACATTTTCAGTTTTCTTAATTTTGGTAACATAGCTGTTTTGCATAACCTTCTGAAGGAAGTAGCAGCATTCTGACAACATGCTGACTATCAATAGCATCTGATTGTGCTACCTAGGAAACACCTGATATCAAGTGATTGAATTAAATCTCTAAGTACAGGATTTTTAAACCCCAAACTTTCAAACAAAGAAATCAAATCTACATGGTTAAATCCCTCTATCAAGAATTTCTCAATCAAGCCAACAATCTTAGTTAATAGTCACAGAAGAGATACCCTGTGTTTAGGCCAGCTCATTGCATTGCTTCTTTTTCCTTTGTTTCCCACCTTGAGGGGGTGTCCTGTCTCACTCCAGACAATCCATGTGCTTTCACTGCAATTCAGGCTGTCCAAAGCACAAAGTGCAAAGATGATTCACAGGACAATATTATGACTTCAATGCGATCAAAAGTCTTGTTAGCTGTAATTCTGTAGATTAAAGATTTTGTATGTTGAATCACCACAATGGGGGCCATTCCAATGGAAGACTTGTAGGTAATAAATATAAGATTATCATCATTATTAAAGTGCTTTGTCCAGTACTGATGCACAGCAGCTGAGATCTATAACTGCATTAAGAGTCGTGCTCAGTAAACAGAGTTTGATCAGCTTTGTTAGAAGCTTTTTGTTTCGTCAGCTACATGCATAATGCCTGTACATATGGGAGCAGTGCCCACAGACACCTCATCCAACAGGATTTTCTATCTTGGCAAAAAACAAGCACTTTTCCAGGGATCAGTTTCCCTCACACATTGCAACCCACCGGCTTCATTCTATTCACTACCAATAGGACTAAATCAGGAGATTTTCCTTATTCTCCTAATGGACTCCAACAAAGTGAACTGTCAGAATGAGAATTCCAATTATAAACATGTTTTTTAAAAGTTGTAATTAAGGTTTGTTAACAAACTTTTGAAAGTAATTAAGATACCATTTAGCAGAAAACATTACATTGTCATTGTTATTATTATTACTGCTATATTATAATTATTAGACCCTCCTGCTTCTCTGGGGATAGAGCCCTGAGCAATCTGGTCTAGTGGAAGGTGTCAGTGCTCATGGCAGGGGCTTTGGAGCTGTATAATCTTGGAGGCACCTTCCAATATAAAACCATTCCATGATTCTAAGATAGCTGGATTGACGTAGAAGAAAGCAAACAGTAACCCATGGTTTGCTCTAATAGCAAAATAACCCATTCTCACTTTGCTTGGCTCTGCAATGGCACCAGCTGTGCAGCAAGAAGCTGTCAAAAACCACAAAGTGGGTCTCACGATGTCCATGGGTAGGACAGTGGGGCAGTAGGAGATCACAGCCCTCCCTGGGAAAGGAAAGGGGAACAGCAGAGCCCAGCAGTGACCCACAGCTCCAGCAATCTCCTGGAGAAGCCCCAGGCAAAGCAGCAGCAGGACTGGAGCTGTGGTGTGGGGGTCACCACTCAGCCACTCCTGTGGGCTCTCAGGTTGATTGGGGCAGAGCCACAATCTGGGGAGGGCTTGTGCTGGCCCAGCTCAGCCACTCCTGCTCTTGCAGCTTCATATGATCAAACTCTTCCCCAAATACAGCTACTGTCTTAATTAGTTATAGAAATTGAGTAAAGACCAGAGCTAATACCAGTCAATACTTGGATATTCTTTCAACTGACAGTCCAAAACCACTTTTAATTTAATAATCCTCACAGCAGCCATGTGATCTAAATGGGTTTCATTACACTCCTTTTACAGATGAAAAGGGCAGGGACAATAAAAGGAAGTCACAACCCCCCATAAGCCTGACTTCAGGTAATTTGGCAGGAAAGGTAGCTGAGGTAGAAAGCAGAAACCCTGACCAAGAGAGGGAAAATCCAGCCCACAGACCTGAGATGGAAAATCAAAACCTTCTCCTTCCTGCCCCTCATAACAGGACAAGAGGCTCAAGTTATTATATGCTACAATTGGGTGTGCATGTACTCAACAAGATAAAACTACATCTACAGATGGTCTAGACAAAAAAACACTCAGCTAATTTTAGCTGAGACAGAATCTCATGTGTGTATCTGGGGGAATAAAATTAGATGCACTTTACATACTTTCTAAATTATCAGAAAGAACCTCCTCCATAAATAAGTATCAGCCAAAACCTAATCTTATCCTCAATACAAGGCAGTATTTAAGGGTTTTTTTCATGAAATATCACAAGTAACAAATATCTGTATCTGTTTTTGTACATCTACAAACACATTTAAAACTGAGTACTTTTTGTCTATCTTGTAAAATCTCATTATCCCATAGTAATGTGTCCCTAGTACCCTTTATGGATTATTTTTCTGCTTTCCCAATTCTGTTAAATAATTAGTGGTAATTGCCCTAAGCAAATGGTTACCCAGCAGTCCAATTCTGTCAGTAAGCAATTTGTGCTTTTGAGATGTCCTTGCCTTCACATGTTTGTGTCATTGGTGCCCAGAAGAGGACACACAAAATGTCTCGTGAGATGGGGTTTGGAGACCCCTGTAGAAGGTGGAAGGTGTCCCTGCCCATGGCAGGGGCTGGAATAAGATGCTCTTTAAAAAAACCATTCTATAATTCCATGATTCTTATAAAACTGTTATTTTCAAGCCTGTGCCTTGGAGAAAAAATGAAAAAGTAATGTTTACAGCTATCAGGCCTTTATGCCATTCCATAAAGTGCAAGAAATGCAGGCTTACCTGTAACACCTCTTGTCTGGGATTATTATTTTTATTATGGGCAAGGATCTCTAGGTTCAGTCTCAGGAGTCAGCAGGTGTGACTGGCAAGTACAGCCTGCTTCACTCCAGAGAAAAGGCAATTTGCATCTTTTACACAGTGGTTTGCAGAATAATGATCCTGTTTATGATATTCAGTATCTTTCATATGAAGTAATTTGCAAAGAAAAAAAAAACAACAACAACATTTTAAGTTCTTTGAAAACAGTAACTCTTAAAATGTGTGGGACATTTTGCCTTCCAAGGAATAACAAGCTGGTTTGACTCCTTCAAACAAAGCTGCAAAAAGTGATGGTGTCTCTGCTTTTATGATAAGTTGTGAGGCCACTCTGTGACTCATGCTCCCAGGATGATTTTTAAAAAATGAATATTTTATTATTTATTAATTAATATTTATCAATTCCTCCATACTATCAGTTACTTCATGACCTCTTTCTCCAGGGTTACAGAATCTCCACTCCACACAAAACTGTTTAAGGGTTTACTAAAACAAAATTAATAGTACTTATATAGCCTGGATGTTCAGCACTGCCATGTGCTACTCTAATTTATGTTTTGACCCTTCAGCTCTTCAGAGATAAAAATCAGAACCTTCTAAATCACCTGCATAAATTACTGTCTTTATAATAAAAATGTGACTAATATAATTCTAGTCAATTCTGAATATTCTGAAGAATTGCTCAAGGCACCACTTTCAGATAAAAATAAACGTTCAAACAATTTCATACTTGAGCATAGGGATATCTTCGTGATGCATCATCCTGGTTCCACATAATCATGAAGTAAAACTAAATTGTATTTTAAGAGACCTTTTTCTTATTTCTTGTGTATGTAAAAGTCTCATCACTCATGCATGCATGATCCCTGTAATTGCAGAAGTGGCATTGTAGCATTGCTGTTTTGACAGCAGATTCTAAGCAATTTTTCATTCTTAGAGATAATTTTTTTTTGGGGAGGAGGTGTTACAAACTTAATAATGCATTTTACATTGCTTCCAGCAACATTCAAAATACTCAGAAACAAATGAAGGGTATAGCTCTCTCAGCACGGCTGTTACATTCACCAAAGTGGAGATGCCAAGGTGGGAATGACCTGGGCTAGGGACAGCCATCTCTGTGGCCCAGCAGACCTCAACCTGCTCAGACCTCTGAGTGCAATGCTGATCAAGACAAGAAAAAATCAGCCTCCCCTTTCACCCCCCAGAAATAAGGAGGTAGCAAGGCCCTGAAGAGCTGCCCTTGCACCCCACAAGCATCCTCACAACCCCAAGGGCCAGTATAGAAGGGTGTCAGGATCTGGGCATGGTGCCACTTGGATATAGTGATCCATCTAACCAAGCTACATATCTGGATTGGTATTGCCAACAGGCAGCCCATCAGGCACAGAAAGTGGGCATTATTTCATGGTGACAAGTATTTTACAGCTGTATGTCCAATCTCTCTTTTGGATTTCTGTAATATCTTATCAAAATAAATAAGTCATTTCTGTGCAGGATCATATAAACACTCTCCACTCTGCCTGAGAAGCTGGCAGGCTATGTTTGCCTCTCAGTTACCTGGAGAAACAGACTGCTAATATAACCAATGGATGTGATACTATTCCTAAAACAATGTTTAACAAAAGGGCAAAATTATTTGACCCAAACAATTCCCAATGTGTTACTGCTGATAGAAATATTTTCTTCTTCTTGCTTTAGCATAAATGAAAAACAACTGCAACAAAAGCCCTTAAAAATACATTAAAAAATAAAAAATCTGCATATCTCCAGAAATTACTTTCTCACTAGCATGAGCAATTTTGACCTCAGCATATGTTTGAGAAGTTCTGCTTCTCATTTTAGAAACTGCTCAGATCTAAGAACTCTTGTTTTAGTTGAAGTTTGATGTGCCAGATCAGTCCCCAACTCACGCAGCATTAAGGAGGAAATTTGCAGAAGTATTTAGGTGCCTAAAAATGAAGACAGGCACCCCATGAGATTTGAAATGAATGTGAACAAGGCTATTTTTGTCAACCTCTGTAAGAATTCGTTTAGGCTTTGTAACAGCCAGTGGCACAAGCAACATCTCTGTCACATTCCAGCCCCTACTCTTGGCTGTGTGCTTGTGTCCTGCACTGTCTGTGGGTCCAGCTGGCCCTCTGACCACATGGCTTGGGGACAAAGTGGGAAAACATGAGCGTGGCCCATATCCAGCAGAGTTATCTAGCTTTACCATCTCTACAGGAGGTGACCAGAGAGGCCCTGCAAAATAGAAACCCTTGAAGATGCATGTTGCACACACAGATCATCAGCTACAGCAGGTACTTCACTCACAGAATCGCAGAAGCACAGAATGGTTTTGGTTGGAAGGGACCTTAAAGACCACTTCATTCCAACCCTCCTGCCATGGACAGGACACCTTCCACTAGACCAGGTTGCTCAGATGACACATTAATCTCTTGACCAAATACTGGGACTGCTTTCACTTCATCCACAGACATGCAGACAGCTTTTAGCCAGTCAAGATGGAGAGAACATTGGCTTTATTTTCCATCATCCTTGACCTGCTACTTCTCACTCCTGCCAGCCAGCACAGACCTCCTCTCTTGCACTGGGTCGTACAGAAGGTGACTCCAGTGGGGAACAGGATCTGAAAATCCCACTGCAGCTTTATGTGTGAATCAGCTCTAAGAAACACCTGTCTTTGGCAGAAATTATGTCCTTGTGTGGCAAGCATAATAATAATAACAATCACTACTTAACTCATGGTCCCTTTATCAGTTTAAGTAGCAACAAACCATAAACCCTCCGCTGCCTTTCCACTCCAGCACATCAGTGGGTATTGTCAATCAGAATCAGCTAAAAAGAATGAAATTTCACATGTATTAATCGCATTTATTTCGCACCAGATTTGTTCCCTGCCCTCTGTGCCCAAAACCAGTCTCACGATATCAGGTTTGCTCTTAAGAAATGTCTGCAACTCAGACCCCTTCTCCCTTTTCTAATTGCTGACAACAGGTCTGTGCCCAAGCCCAGGGTCTGTGCCAAATGGCTCTGAGTCTGCATTGCAATCAGCTGGTCAAGAGATCTTTATTTCTGTTTTATCTTCCTCGCAATGTGTGCCACAGTCTAGAGACAGAAGACGGGCAGAAGGAGCTCTGCATCCCAATCAGGGGCTGACACACAGCGCCTGTGTGCAGAGAATCCTGAGCATGGAAAGTAGGAAATGCTAAGTGTGATTAACCTTCCCTTTCCCTACCCCACAGTCTCCACAGAGGCAGATTTGTACATTCTTAATTTTAATTAATAAAATCAATATGCATGCACTCACACATGTACTGCTGCAAATCAGCTTTCAAGAAAATAAAAAGGAAAAAGAAAAATCTGTGAAACTCCTCCCCGCAAATGGACTCTTGGAAAATATTTTCACTGGCTAGTGTTTCCCTGAACTTATGAGACCTCCCAAGATGTTTGGCTGAAAGGTTCGAGTTGAACATGGACAGTTCCGTTCCAGATTTATGTTTAATAAACGTTCTAATGTTTTAAAAGCTAAAACCAAGAGATCTCACGACTATAATACAGGGCAGCATTTAAGTGAAAACATTATTTTTCTTAGCTTTTCTCTTGGTGGGTTTTTTTTTTGGTTTTTTGGGGTTTTTTTTCCATTGCTGTGGCCATTCTGCAGGAAGGGTTTTTGTCCTTGGCTTAATAATATTTAATAAACCATAATGTCACTAATTTGCCTAGGTTTTTAATGAGGCTGGTCTGAAAAGCTCTATTCCTTTATTCCTGCATTTTCTTAATGAAATGAACTTTGTTTTCATCCCTTTGTCTTTGCTGGGTCTGCTGTTCTGCTATTCTTGAGCTTTTCAGCCTATTTGATAAGCTGCGATATAGACACTGCCAGATGAAATGTATGCTGCATTATCACCTCCAATTAAGCAGCTGGGCTAAGTGACCTCACCAGGGAGCAGGAGTCTCTTCGGATCACTCAACCCAGTGGTGCTGCTCCCTTCTGCTTTAAATTTTCATTTCTTGGGCTGTACCAGGCAGTTATAGGGACTTTGTATGAGACAGAAATACTGCCACTGGTTATCCCAGCCACTCTGAGGACACCCATGCCACGTCACTGTGCCTTCTCCAGGGAATCCAGGCAAGCAGAATATCCCAATGCCCCCCAGACAAGGACCCTGCTCCAGACAGAGACCATGTAGTGATGCTTTCCCTGGGAAGAATAAGGGCAGCCAAAGTGTAGCATCAAAGACAGGTAACGTGCCATGATCAAGTGTCTAAATCCTATGCTGACCCTAAATAATTCATCCAGCTGGGTAACCAGAGGTGAGGTGCTGTGGGACCCATGTTCAGCTCTGGGGCAGAGTCCTGCCTTTTGCTAAGAGTAAGGAACCTCTTACAGTGAGTAAGGAACCTTCTACCTGAGGATCAGGAACCTTCAGCAGCAGCAAGCCCTGGAGTCTGTCTTAACTCATATCTGAATTGCTTTAAGCTAAGGACTCTCAGGGTTGTGCTGGGTGTGCTCCCACCTGGGGGAGCCCTGAATGCACCCTGAGCTTTGCTCTCCTGTCCTTGGGGATGGCAGCACTGCCACCTGATCCACATTTGAGCCCTCATCCACCGACTGCAGCTTCCCTTCTTTAATATTAACAAGGAGTTTAAATATTCCAGGGATATTTTTATCTTTTTTTTTTTTTGTAAAATTTATAAAATGCGGGTTGAAGTACCATTCATGTTGAAAAGATGCCTCTCTCTATCAAGGTTTCTTGGACAAAACACAACAATATAACAAACATTGGCCATTAATAACTGAGAAAAAGTCCTCCCCTGTGTTATCTTTCATCAGGATGATGTGTTATTAGTTTATAGATATATATTTTTTAGCTGAAGACTTTTTTTGGCAGCAATTTGGCCTTCACAATAATGGACTTTGCTGTATGTAAAGCCTCAGACAAATAGTGGTTTTGAGAGAGGTTCAACAGCAAATGAATGTGATTTAGAGAGGAATTTCCTTTGCAGTGAAATAGAAAAATAGTGCCATCTTTTGGTCTGACCAGCTCTGCCAGCATCATGGTTGAGGATCAAGAGCCCAAAACCACTGGCCACATTAACAGCTGGATTTATTGCTATCTCTGAAAGTCTTATTTTTTTCTTAAAACCACAATAAATTCTGGATTTAGTACATATGCAAAGGAAAGAATGTTTATCCTGGAGGTCAGGGCTCTGTTATTTGTTGTCCCTGCCATGCCCAGCTGAATCCATACTTACACCTTATACTTACAGTTTTTCCCTGGGGTCTCACTTAACTGAGATTCCAGCTGTAAACCAAAAGGGCAAATGCCATGAGCACTGCTTCCCCTCATTCCTCCATGCAAGGAAATAGCTTTGGGGGATTTAAAACTGCTGATTTCCAGCCCTGGTTTGACAAATTGCCAGGATTAATTCTAGTGCAGGGCTCTGAAAATCAGGTGAGAGAATTTGAGCCTCAGCTTGTTCTACATCCAATTGCAGACTGATTAAGCATAGTATTAACTCAATAATCAGCTACATAAAAGGGTTACGCTCCCCCACACAATATGCCACACCAGGATATTTTGCATTCCTCTCAAATGGATGAACGTAGCTTTTAATCAGTATTTTTGTCTATACATCACCTTTTCCTTTCTGATCTCACAAATGAGAATTCTCTAATGTTTTTCCTTTTATTCTACAAAACTGACTTACTGGAACAATTCAGTAAATGTTTCATTGTGCCGAGAAAAGGACCCACCTTGCAGCTCTTTCTCCAGAAAAAAATGAACATTACTCTCTACCACTGCATCTCAAAATGTTATTTTTCTTTCCTAGGGCCATAGAGAAAACAATATTCTAGTTTTGTTCCAAATATCTGGAGTTATTTGACACAGAAAATATCATCCATGAGCCAGGACCCAGACGTGTCCTGCAATTAAGATCTCGAGTTATTGACTTTGCGTTGACATCAGGAAGTCTATTAAATGCTGTTGTGGGCAATATGTATTTGACATTGTACAGGTGCACAACACACTGGCAAAGCATCCAAATGAATGACAAAACCCCACAGAGCTGCACAAACCCCCTCCAGCTACGAGAGCAGGACAAGGCAGCATCTTGATTAGTCAGCAAAGGCTGCTGATGGTAGGGATGGGGAAAACCTTTGTTCACAGGCAAATTACTTCTATCAAAAGGCTGCAAGATGTCAAACAAATACATATGTATTGAATTATCCAGATATACATTTAGATAGAGTTGAAGATAAAACAGCAAGGACACAAGTCAACTTGTATCCAAGAGAGTGATTTCAACTGCTGAGCTCCGTGGAGATATTCCGTGGGGAAAACAGATACATTCCATCACAATTTCACTACCCAAATTTCCCTTTTTATGCAGGCTTTTATTATGATGTTTCTTCAGGCATCAGGGTTAGTTTGGCTTTTTGGTTGAGTGTTTTCTTATTCCTTTTACATGGATAAGCCCATACAGGGAGTTTCCTGTGACCTTGGAGACGTTAAGAGTAGCTTAGCAATCATCTCGGATTTTATTCAGGCTTTAAAAGTGAGCAGGAGTGTTTGCACAGACATCACTGGGATTCAGAGCCAGCTTCCAAAATGTTTTTCCTATAAAGACTCTAATGACATTGTGCTGGTTTTACAACTGCTACACTAAACCTTCTCACAAGTGACACCAGACCTTTCTGTCTGTAATGACTGTCATCTGCCAGCTCTACTCAATGCCTGATTATCTTGCTTAACTTTCACTTCCCAGCAATTAGCAAAAGCAACATTAAAATTCCTCCCTAGGCATTTGCTTCTCCAAGACAAAATTTTGATGCTTTAAAACACTGGTAGCTTTTAAAACAGCATCAATCAGAGTAACTAAAATGCAAAAGAAAGGAGAGGAACCCTAGGCTGCAACAATAATTTAACCATTCCAGGTACAGCAGTTTTATCTGTTCTTTGAAGAGAATATGTGCAAAATTTACATTTCTTTAAATACCTTTCAGAAGAGACAGCATTTAAAAACAGTTACCCTGGATTAAATGCTAGACCTGGAATAAAATCATGAAGAACACCCATGTAAGCTCTACATCAGTTTTGTGCCACAGGTTTTTGTGCTTGACTCACCACGCATATGGATTTCTGGAACATGAGAAAAAAAGGTGTTTCTTCTGGGGGATTAAAAAAATTCCAGCTAGAGATTAAACAGTATCCTGTTGCATAGCAAACATTATCAGCCTAAGTAGAAAATAAGTTTCCTGTGGATCCTGGCCATAAGGCAAGCAAATTCCTGGCCGCTCACAACAGATACTGCGACGTACAAGGATTGCATCCTCCCTCCAGAGCTTTTTCTTCTGGGAGTTTAGGAACCTCAATTCCTATCAGACTGGAAGTGTCCCTGTCCATGGCAGGTGGTTGGAACTTGGTGATCTGCAAGGTCCCTTCCAGTCCAAACCATTCTATATTCCTGTCCTTCCTCCAGCTGATGGGCAAAGTGACCAGACACTGCAGTTTGGTGGAAATTGGTCCCAGCTCCCATGTCCATTCCTCAGCAGGTGGTGAGTCCAAGTGTTCAGCATTTCCTTTTCACCTTTCAAAGAGGCCACACATTCTTCCACAGCACTTTACATTCACGCTTATAGCCCTGACATGGTGATGGAGCTCTGCAATTCAGGCCCTGGTGTTCTTCGATCTCTTGCAATACACAAAACAGCGGTGTCGGGCTTAATGCTATTTCCAAGCGCTCGAGCTGCCTGTCACTGCGTTATTGATCTGAAGAATTCAAGCTGGCCACACATCATCTGCCCAGTGAAAAGCCTGGCTGGCTATTGACACTCCCCACACGCAGTCTGGCAGGCAGCGGTGACAGAGCGGAACCCCTGCCTGGCACACGGCTGCTCACAGGGCAGAACCACCCCAAAACCAAAGTCAGAGGCAGCCCCACAGGCAGATCTGGGCTAACACGCACTGTGGGGTGTCCCCTGCAGTCACTTGGCTTGTTTGACAAGATGAAACATATAATGACACCTCCAAGTCATTCGTGCTTGCATTACTTGTGTAAACACCTGGTGCCAAACCACTGGCACACAAACTGCAGCACTGAACTTCTTGGTCTGCCAGTTCAGCCATCTAATAATTATTCATCATAATAATTCAGGTTTTAAAAAATTACCCCAGCACATTTCTAATCCTCCCCACCTTTGCTGGTCAGCAGTGGACTCTCCAGCAGTGTCACTGCCCCGTGTGGATCAGCATGGTGCCACACAGCATTCCCTTCCCATGGAATAATAAATCCTGCAAATAAAATACACCCCACAGCTCCAGGGCTGTGCAGAACGTTTAATACCCCATGAAGGCCCAGCTCACACTTTCCAGGGTGACATTCATGCATTCCTACAAACCAAGGGACCCAAGAGCAGGTGCCAACACTGCCATCCCTCTTCCCAGGGCTCTCATCAGCACAGGACAACTCCCCTGGCCACAGGTGACATTTCCGTGTGACAGGAAAGGGCATAGGTAGCAGAAGCATCAGCTACTGAATCTCTTGGTTCATATTTTCCCTAGGCTGGAGGAGAAGAGCCATGACCAAATTGAATCTTTTTAATTGGTAATTTCCAACTGACCGTGTTTCTGCTCCTCTGAAAATCCCACCAAAGTCTGGCTTTTAAAGTGTATAATTTCCTGACAATTAAGTTACTTTTAATAACTGCTTTGGTCAGGAAGGTCTCTACAGCACAGCAAAGGTTTTACAGCAAAATCATGAGATGAAGCACCATCCTCCTCATCCCACTGTGAGGAGATCTGCAATGGAACAGCCTCCTCCAGAGACAAAGCAGCAGGAATCTAACAGCTTCCCTAGATTCTGCTGCTGCTTTCATTTCTAAGGTCTTCCTTTGCTGATGAAACAAGGTACTTGAACACCAGCAGATTTCTCCCACCCAGTAGTGGCAACATTGTTCAGCTAAGCCAGGGCAGAGGCGTGTGCCTGGTAATGAACACTACCGAGGGAGCCCAGGTAAGGTCACAGCTTCACATCACACACCACTTCTGTAAGCCCTTGGTTATTTGTTTTTCTCAATGTGAAACATCTAATTGAAAAAAAAACCCAAACATACGGCCTTGTTTAGAAGTCACACCTCCAATTGCATTTAATTGCTACTGCAGTAAAATGGATGGTGACTTCTACTAAATTTAATTACTTCCCTCTGCAGACAGTGAAGGCGAATGGCCAAGGTGTCTGCCAGGCTAGCTGGTAAGAGACACAGTCAGGGCATGATGATGCAGATGAGGGAAGGGATCCCATGGGAGATGACAACCTGTGCAGGGAGAACAAAGCCTGCCCAGGCACCATAGCCCAGCACAAAGCTGCAGAGGCAAGAAGAGTTCTCAGCATCCCACCATGAGATAGCTGGATACCAACAACAAATCCACCTGAACAGCACCCACTAGGAGCTGGGTGTGCTGCTGCTCCCCAAAACCTCTGAAACCCTTTTTGCCTGCAGGAGCAGCCTGGGAAACCTGCACTGGATGGCACCTGCACAGCACCAGCTCATAAAATTCATCTTATTAAGTATAAGACATGGGCAGGGGCACCTTCCACAATGCCAAGTTGCTCCAAGCCCCATCCAACCTTGCTGTGGACACACTTCCAGGGATGGGGCAGCCACAGCAGCTCTGGGCATTCTGTGCCAGGGCCTCGCCGCCCTCACAGGCAAGAATTCCTTCCTATTACCAGGTCCTTCATCATTCCTTTGGTCCTCCAAGCAGAAGCTTACCATGAGACCTTCCCCTCCACCAGCTTCACTAAAATGAGAGAAAGCAGCAGAGCCATCACATTGCAGCTAGGTGTTAGTGCTGTACTTACCCAAAAACACAGTACACTGAGGTGAAGACAAGGTGTGCTCACAATCCTGGGCAAGCAGGTCATGAAAGCCTCCATCCACCCCTGATATCCTGGAAGAGTTTCCTAAGTAAAACACTGTCACCTTCCTGCAAGGGCTATCTCCCTCTGGAGCCATGTAGTAGCATCCTGCTGAACAATCAACTGGAGTTCTGCTGCTCCAAACACACTGTCCCCAGGATCATTGCTCAGTGGAGTTGTTCAACACAAGTTGTGTTTACATAAATGAGTTTGAATTTATAATAAACTTGATGGTGCCTAACTGATAGATACAAAAATAAACCAGTTATGTGACACTCTGCTCTGATCCTAAAACAGATGTTTGAGGATATAAAATTATGTTGTGAGCTTTGAAATTGCACATACAATTACAACCTTCATCTTTATTGCTACTCCTAAGTGTTAAATGCAAGTATATCTGCATTGGAACTTCACTTATTACCGTATTTCTTCCTCTCTCCCAAACCAAGACTGACTTGCAGCACTATGGCAATTTCTCCTCCTCTCACAAAATCAGGGGAATGAACAGAAATCTTTGTAGAGTCCATTTAACATTCATCTTGTACAAACAACTCAGTTCTTCCTTCATTTCCAGGAGTGTTGGCTGTCTCAGATAAGTAAAAGTCTTCAGGGCAGTACCTTGGGGAAAGACATTGTGCTTTTCTGTTGATGGGCTGTGGGAATTCAGCACCAGGAGCCAGCAGCTCAGTGCTGACAAGAGCCAGGGGCAGGTTAAATCAATAGGGTCTTCATTTCCTCCACAGTTTTCTTTTATTTAAGAATTCTTTTTATAGTTTGAGTTTTCAAGGTTTTCGTAGCAACAAGAGCTGCTTTACATTACACCACCCCCCCCCCCCAAAATATTATCAGTTCATGTCGTCACGTGCCTCCAGGACCTGGATCTTCAGGAAAGATAAAAATACTGCAAATTCTGGGTCAAACCACAACAGCTGATGCCACAGCCTGAAAGCACATAGCACAGACACCACAGACTTGAAGTGCTCCCCCTGAATTAAGGCTGGATGAGGAGAAATGCACTTACTCCATCCTCCAAATTGCAGGAATTCAAGCCAGAGGGAAGAATAGTGCAAGGACAGGTTTTAGTCCTCCTGGTGCTCAAACATGGTCTCTCCAGCATATTTTACCCTCTTAATAAATGATGAGTGGCTGAAAGCACTGACCCTGCCTGCAGAGCCCTCCTGGCAAGTCCCCAGGTGGTGGGGACACCTCAGGCTGTGACCCTGCTGCTGCCAGTGCTGTTTTTGCCTTGTTCCTTATGGCAAAAAGAAAGCTTATTTCCAGCAAGCAGCATCTGCTGGGCAAGCAATCTTCTGTGGACGGAGAGAGAATTCACCTCTCTTTTCATATTTACTTTGGAGGGAAAATTCTCAACTTCTCCATGAGCAAATAACACCTGCCACTACTGCAGTCTAACAAGCAATTGTTAACTCTTCCCAATAAAATCAGATTGATACTGACGCTCCAGCAGAAAATCAGAAAAAGCCTTGGATGAATACACTTAAGCCAGGGAATACACTCAAGTTTAGGTCAGCACTTATCAGATGCACTGAGTGCAGCTTCAGAAGCCCCCAAGCACAGGGAATATGAACCTCCATCAAAGCAAGAATCTCCCACCACTCCAACAGTGCCAGGTCTAACCCAAATGCTTGGACATGGAATGTGAGGATGGGAAGTGATGCTGCACATCGTGTGCTGGGTTTCCACCACCTGGAAAGAGAAGGTGAAAGAGAAGCCCAAAATCCAAGTAACTCATTTAGTGGATTGCTCACTAATGACACTGCTTCTCCTCTGTTTGATTTTGCACAAGGAATTGCATGCTGCAGTCAGGCCATCCTGGCACTACACCTCCCAAAACAATCTGGGAGCTACTTGCTGCCTTCCCAAACTGTCCTACCAGCTGCTGATGCTTCTGCCATGGGACGAAATACTTCACAGCCTCCCTCTGGCACAGTGGATGGAGAACAGTGGAGAAAAGGATACGGCTTCCCCGAGGCAGGAATCATCAACTGGGATGAAAGGCGATCATCCAGGCACACAAAGGAGAAATCAGGACCAGTCACCAGACAGCTTTGGAAAGTCCTAAATGAAAATTGACCTGCCAAGACCCATGTCTTCCTGCACCACATAGCTCCACATTGTCCCTGCAGACATTGCCAAGGGGCCCAGGGTAGCACACGGCTGGAGAGCACCAGGTGAAGCCCAGAATGTCCCAGTGCCACCCACCACGCACTGGATACTGGCTGAGCATCGCAGGGATGGCAGGCACGGCCCCTGCAAAGCCTGCACAGGCACTCACAAAACCAGAGGCAATGCTGGCCTCTTGTGGCAGCTCTGGTCCTTTTCCTTCTTTAAAAAGAATGGAAGTTTTCAGAAATTAAAAAAAAAAAAGAAAAAAAAGAAAAAGAAAAAAACAAAGAAAATTAAAAATTTTACCACCTCCCAGAAACTGCTGGAATTCAAAGATTATCGGGAACGAAACCAGGCTGGTTTTGAACAAGGTTCTGAGAACAAGGTGGGGCTGCATCAACCTGGCTGGTGGAAGGCATCCTTGCCCACAGCAGAAGTTGGAACTCGGTGAGGGTTAAGGTCCCTTCCCACCCAAATGATTCTGTGATCCTGTGATTCTAAAACTGGTAAGTCCCACTGGGGAAAGTAAGATGGTGAAGATGAAACTCAACTCTTACCTGACCTGCAGCAGAGGTGCAGCCACATCCCCATGTACAGCACAGGGAAAGGGGCTGCAAAGGGAGGAAAATTCCATTTGCACTGGGGGAGCAAAGGACAAGCTGCAAACTCTGCCTGCCAACAAACTCATTACACAAGTGTTCTGTCCCTGAAAAAAAATGTCTTCTCATAAAGTTCCCACATAGCTTAGCTTTTATATTACCAGCACAGGAATGGAAGGAATATGCAGTCAGAAGTACGCCAGCCAGGGCAGGGGTACCCAGCACAGCTCCTGCTCCCCTTGCCCATCCCACCTTCAGCACCACACTGATTTTTAACTCTGTGGTTCCCCCCTCAGTGCCAGCACACACCTCCATCTCTGCGTGGTGCACATGGTGTAGGTCTGAGAGGCACCACATGCTGCCCAAGGGCCTCAGGCTCCCTCTGGTCTCTCTGAGTTGATGTTGCAGCAGCAGCCACAGCACCCAGGGAAAGGGGAAAGATCATAGAATTACAGAATGGTTTGGATGGGAAGGCACCTTTCAAGGCCATCTAGTCCAACCCCCCACTCCTGCCATGGCCAGGGGCACCTTCCACTATCCCAGGTTGCTCCAAGCCTTGTCCAATCCAGCCTTGAGCAGTTCCATGGATGGGGCAGCCACAGCTCTCTGGGCAACCTGTGCCAGGGTCTGCCCACCCTCACAGGCAAGAATTTATTCCTAAAATTGAAACCAATCCTGCCCTCCTTCAGAGTAAAGCCATTCCCCCCTTCCAGAGTCCCTCTTCAGCTCTCTTGGAGCCCTTTCAGACACTGAAAGGGGCTCTAAAGTCTGCACAGATACTTCTTCAGTCTGAACAACTCCACCTGTGTGAGCCCTCTGAACATCACATGTCTTCACATGCCCACTGTGAAGACACAACAAAATCACTCAGTGGTGGCTCCTCTTCGACCCCAGGGTGAGCATCACTCCCACCAGGCTCTCCCCAGCTCTGTACCAGCTCAGCTCCATCCTCTGCTGGCTGCCAGAAAATAGTTGTTGAAAACAATTAATACATGTTGATTGTTTATTGATTCCAACATATTAATAGATTGGATAATAAACAGTACTTTTAAACATTCTCTTAACCAAAAATATAACAAATATTTACAATCACTCAGTAAAAATACAAAAAGCATACAGAGGCACTGTCTTTCTAAAAGACATAAGTGTAAGAGGTATCAAAAAATAGGAGACAAACATTGCTTGTTACAGAATACTTTACAATCACTGACTTGTGCAGTACAATTGCTATTGGAATATCATTACATCTGTGCAGTTTTGCCAATATGCTCACATATTTAGAATTTAATTAATACCAAGCTAAACTGCATTCCAGGTATATCAGAAATAAAGATAAAACAATAAAAAGCACAACAGAAGCAAAAGCTGGGTTGGGAATTCAAGATAGATTACCCTCTATACAAGCGTCCTAAAATATAATGTGTAAAGCTTTTCTAAAGAGAGAGTATCCCTTTTTTCTTTTCTTTTTGCGAAGGCAGTGGTAAGTTTATCCTTCAAAAATTCTAATGTTTTATAAAAACTTAAATGACAGGGTTGTATTTCCACTGTTGCCTGCAGTAAAATTACTCGGGACATGATGAAAGGTTTTGGAACACTCAACAGGCCCCTCTGCAAGTGGCATCACTGGTACGTCCACCCCCTGGGGACAGCCTGTGCCTCCCAGGTGCACAGCCCTCAGAACCCCATCCCAAGTAACGGGCTCTGAGCACCTTCCAGTGAAGCATCACTCACCTGGCATCACAGAACCTGCTGAGCTGGAAGAGACCCATCAGGATCAGAGTCCAACTCCTGGCCCTGCAGGGCACCATCCCCGACAATCCCACCCTGTGCCTGAGAGCATTGTCCAAACACTCCTTGAGCTCTGCCAGGCTGGCACTGTGACCACTTCCCTGGGGAGCTGTTCCAGTGCCTAATCCTCCCTTTTCCTAATACTCAACCTAAACCTCCCCTGACACAGCTTCAGGCCATTCCCTCGTGACCTGTCACTGGTCATGAGAGTGAAGAGATCAGTGCTGCCTCTCAGGAGGACGTTGCAGATTGCAAGAGGTCTCTCTCCCCTCGGTCTCCTTTTCTCCAGGCTGAACAGACCAAGTGCCTTCAGCCATTTCTCATAAGGTTTCCCCCCTCCAGACCCTTCCCCATCCTTGTGGCCGCCTTTGGATGCTCTCTAATAGCTTCATATCTTTTTCAGATCATGCCCAAAAATCACCACAGGACTCAAGGTGAGGCCACACCTACAAACTTATTTGAGTAAAGGCAAAAGGGAGGAGCCAGGAAAGCTCCACACTGGCCATTGTTGGCAAACATTCAAAATCTGTCCACATTGCAAAAACATGAACTGCAAACATCCACAGCCATTGTCTTTCCCTTCTTTTGTGTACTTGGGAGATGAATCTGATGCTCAAGAGGCCCAGTGATCTCATTTTCCCCTTTCTGCAACTGGAGAGGCCAACTCAATTTTACCAAACTACACTGCTTTCTCAGGAATTCTTTGGAAGTTTAAGATTAATAACAAAACACTGTGTGCTTAAGTCATAGAAATCTGAAATGCATCTTTCACCAACAAATCAGGAGGAAACAACGAGCAGGAAGTGAGCAAATCCAGGTATGGCAGTGGAAGAACATGATGTGAGGCACCTTAACTGTTTATCAGCATCAGAGCCCGAGTTACAAGAACTAGCAGAGGTACAGAGTCAGGGATCTGTGGTCCAGAACACATCACTTAAACAAAGCAGTGTACAAGAGGTACTAACCACCATATTGCTTCTGTCTGAATAACCAAAAAAAGGGATAATGTCTCTTCAAACCCACACCAGACACTCTACATTTGGCTATTGGCCCCAATCAATGTGATCGGTTCAGTTAAAAAAACAAACAAACAAAAACCCCAGCAAGGAGCAGCAGAGAAGCCACACTGTGCGAGGCAGGAGTAGCAGGAGTAGCTCATCTGTCCATCCTCATCTGTCCATCATTTATACATGATTTATGTACACCTGCTGTGTTGTCTATTAAGAAAATATAATTAGTGAGACTTTCACTCGTTCCAGAACTTTTCATTGTCTGCCAAGCCCTGTGGAACAGACAGATGCTGTTGATGTGCAAACACCATCAAACACCACGTTTGGATGGGTGTTTTATTCAGCTGCTCTTGCTGATTGCCAGGAGACCCCGACCCTGCTCCCCACAGGGGCTTCCCTGCATCTTCAAAGGCAGCACTATTGGGTTTGGGGGTAAAAGAAAGCCACTTTAGTAGCCCCCATCCCCTATACTTTTGTTCAACAGGCTGGAATTTGCTGCAGCACCCCGCCCCCAAGGCCAAGGAACAGTACATTTTCATTCACCTGGCACAATGCAGATGATTTCTGATGGAACTCAAAGCCTGTTGTTTCCATGCAGAAGTTAACAAGCAACTAAAGCTGACAGTGGGATGGCAGGACCTGGATTTACATCCCACAGGAGTATCAGTTCATTATTATCAATATTGCGTGTGCTGAAAACACTCACTCTGCCCTGCATTGCTTTAACACATAAATCTTTAGTCATTAAGGCCTGTGCAGGTACATCATAAGCATTAAGGCCTTGAGAAAGCAAAATGCATTTATTATGCCATAACTCAAGTGGACTTTAATATATTTTTTCAACCATTTGCTTCTCTGATACTTGTGCCAAGAATTCATACAGCCAACCAGTGAATATAAACTAGGCATCCTCTTCCTCAGCATCACTGTTCATTTACACCTTCCCAATTCCAATCATGACAGGTACATTCCAGGCTATGTTGATCCTGGAACTGCTCTGAAGGCAGACGCAGGCTGGGTCATTCACATCCACCTAGCAGCATCAGCCCCTAGCTACTATGGAGAAAGCACATCAAAGGCTTTGGGTTGTTTTTGGTACTTGTGGCATTTTTCAAAAATGTTGCATTCACCTTGCACCCCTGCACACATATAGGTTAAAAAAAACAAAACCTTAAAGCTCTTCACAACTATGGATATAGAAATCAGTTTTGAGGCACTGTAAAAATGACAAACATCATCTTTCTAGCTTAGGCTGTAAACATCACAACAAAGATTTACAATTAAATGTTTAAATACATATTCACACATTCATGTCTGATTTTAACACTAGAATGGGTTGTCATGTATGGAAGGAAAGAAGGAAGGAAAGAAAGGAAAGAAGGAGAAAGAAAAGAACCTGCAGGCATTTCCAGTTCTACCCCTCTGCACTCTGGCTGGCTAAAAGTAAAATCAAAGAAGCAATTCTTTTGACCATAGTATGGGTTAATACTGGCTGGCTCTAAGTCAAAACTCTCATTGACATCAACAATGCCAGGATTTTTAACTAGGATTTAAAAAAATGTTTTGAGATCATCTATATTTTCCAGATAAGCACCACAGGTGCTTTTTTTTTTTACCCTTCAAAAAAATGCATTATATTCTTCTATAAGCACTGTGTCACTTATTATTCAGTTTCACAAATTTTACTGTGAAATGTAGATGATTTCTAATTATTTTATTATTTTTTCAAAGATAACCTTTTCACCTAAACCCTGTGCAACTCTGGGAAAAGGCCAGGACATGTGAAATATCTTAAAAACCACAACACACAGCTGAGCTGAGTTTTAGAACATGCTTTGCATGTTGAACTCTGCAGGGCAAAACCTGGTTAAAATTCTTTTGGGAAAGCTTCAGATCTGCCCAAATGCTCGCCATAAGCTACAGCTTCCACATTTCAGGCATTCCTTAGCAGGGGAGGAGAGAACCAACTGTTGCCTTAGTTGGCTGGCAGGTAAAAATATTCTGAAACTCCTTGGCCAGGAGATTTCTGCTGTGTCCATGTGGGAGGGGAGCAGCAGGAATGCTGGCTTGACAGACACTGCTCTGCAGGGCATTGGGCTCTATTCCTATTAAATCTAAACCTACTCTAAAATCTATAAATTTCTGCACCCGTTTCTACTTTTCTGTGTTTATTTTGAGAGCACAAGAGTTGATGTGTAGCTGATTTACTGTCACATTGACTAAACATTTATATTAGCCAACCAGAGCACTCCCAACGTACATAAAGGAAACTCCCATTTAAAAATATTAAATTAATAAATTATTTTCAGATACTTCAGCAACATCCTTTGCTTTTGCTGACATTTTGATATAATTTTTTTTTTTTTAAGTTCATAAAATAACACTCTCAGGCTTCTAACGCTCATGTAGAAAAAAACAACAATGGAAACTACCAAAGGATTATATGGTATCATACAGAAAAATGCTCCCAAGTTTCAAGTGGTGGTGACAACTGGTCCTCCCCAATGCACGAGGCTCGGTCCATCTCTGGGTACCCATGCTGGTATCCAGGCAGTCAGCACATTCCTTGAACAGGATTTTCTATTTCAGAGGCAGAAATAGCTTCTTAGGTGGTGGTGGCAGAGTGAAGGTATGAAGAGGTGATCCAACCTGTTCCATCTTGTCTGTGACACAGGCAAGGTCTGAGGTCAGTAGCAGCAAGTTGTCAGCAGTCACTAACAGAACCATGAGACCTTCTCCCACATCCCTTGTGTTGTGAGTGGTTTATATAAACAGCCCAAGGGTTAAACTGCTGATACTTGTTCATCTTCTGCAAAACAAGATAAAGAAACAGGCAGTTACTCTACCAGTCCCCACCTCAGGCACATAGGGCACAGACCAGCACCCAGTGAGGTGGTAACAGTGACAACTTCACCCCTTCAGCAGCATGTTTTCACTGTCTTTATCATTGATCACTACACGTTCCATAGCACCATTTATCAGATCACCAAGCAATCACAGAATGGTTTGGTTTGGAAGGGACCTTATAAAGAATCTCATTCCAACTCCACGCCATAGGCAGGGACACCATCCAGGTTGCTCCAAGCCCCATCCAGCCTGGACTTTCCAGGGATGGGGCATCCACAGCTTCTGCAGTCTGAGGTATGATGGTCATACAATAAAGACATATTACAAAACAGAAAATCCCAGATCCTCCGAAACTTATCACCATGCAGCTCCCAGTATGCCAAAAGCTATGGATTTGGGAAAAAAGCCAGCACATTTCCATGCAGTGAGCATTTTATCCCAAATAAAATTAACCAAGCACTTCAAAAATAGTAAAATAGGTGCCTCTAAAAGTGTACAGTTAAATTTAGTTTAGGAAAAATTTGATTAAAAATGTTTGAAGCAATGACTTCCTTGTTTCTACATCAAAAGCACAACAGAATTAATGCCAGGCAATTTAATATTTACCATAAGTTTGCACTGCAGTACTAATATATATGTTAACTACTGCTTACACATTTTAAGCAGCCAAGATACAATAATTTTGCACCAGAAATTGCTTTAATCTAAATACAGGCTCATTTTAAATCAGACTGAAATGGAAGGAAATTTGATCACAATATTCTAATAAAAAAAACGAGTTCACCAGCAAAAGGTACAGAAGATCACATTGGTGCACAGAAATTAAAAGCAAATTAGCAGATAAACAATTAAGTAGAAATTCCCCTGACTTGAAGTTAGCTTTGACACAATACAAGAGCAGTCTTTATCGAAAAATCCTCTCACGTTTTGGTCACCCCACAAACGTCATGCTTGGCAGCACTGGCTGTTGCTTCAAACAAGATCATGAAAAATAAACTGGAAGAGACACTGACAGGCCAAGTTAGGCAGAGAACACAGGTTTCACCAAATGCACTCTCCAGAAGAACAGAAGTTCTCTATTATATTGTTCGATATTTTGAAACTCAATCTCCAAAAATATCTGCTGAGGCATAAGGCAGCTCAACGCCAGCACACCTGAATACAAATGACGTAAAATCACTCCACCAAATCCAAATCACTCATTTTAGACCATCAATGTGATGCCACCACTGGGACACCAGTTAATCAACCCAGAGAGGCTAGAGTTTTTCCACATGTAGCCTGTCAGTGTCCCATCACTGTTTAAGAGAGGACCGATTTTAAAGAAAAAAAAAACAAATGAAACAATAGCTTCATGCTCAAAAGTGTCTCAGCTGTACTTTAGGAGATCTTATATGTATATTTTTATATATTTATTTATATATACTTTGAGTTTGTCTGGTGCCAACATGCTTCTTCTAAGGGGAAGGCATTCTTCTTTGCTTTAAACGTGTATGTGCATGCACACAGCTATGCATGACATACACAGCCACGCATGTGCATACAGCCATACAAACACAACTCTGTGTGTGAGTTTAAGAGATTAATCCGCTTTTAATCTCCAAGAATGACCCAAGAGAAAGCCCAGAACATTGCTGTGAAGTGCACCCTGCGCAGCCCCGCTCCCGAGCCAGGTGTTCACCTACCATCCTCTTCACTATCTGCGTCAGGCAGCTCTGCTACCCTGGGGCTGGACGGCTGCCGGCCGTGCCACTGAGGCATCCTCGAGGAGACACAGGCCACCGGGTCACTACCGAGAGCAGCTGGTGGAAGTCTAGAGAGGTCACTGTGCAGCATCTTTGACCTCTGCACTGCCACACTATAGTCGGGAGGTTTGAGGTGTGGGTGGTGGGGCGATCCTTCTTTTATGTCCGCTAAAGAAATCCCCATATATCCCGGAGGGGTGGGCGGTGGCTCCCTATACCTATCGTCCTTCTTAGGTGAGGTGACACAGTACACTGGGCACAAGAAATAAGCAATGGAAATGTTAAAGAAGAAAAAAAGAAAGGAAACAAAACGTTAAAAAATCATGAAATGTTACAATGGCAAAACAGAAACTGATAACAAAATGCAAATGCAGAAACACTGGTTATAACGACAGCAGCAGGATTTATGCCTTCTCTGTTTTCTATTTATTTTAAGAAGTCAGAGTAGCAAGAGAATCCATGAACTCCTTAGGTGAGATGTCAATTGAGTGGAAAGAGGACTCTAAGCTTGTCTGCATTCAGACTGCAATTAACACCTTTTATTACAGTCCCTGCTCCTGTGGCCCTGCTGCAGCAGGGGATGCTCTGGAGCTCTCCAGCAGGATGGAGAGCCAGCACAGCCAAGTCTGCTGCCACTGTTAAAGGCTGGGAAACTGAAACAGGGGGAATTAAGGCAACCAGCCCAGAGTTACTTTGCACAGCACGCTGGTGTTTGACAGCAAGAACTGCTGGTTGACTTCCAACATCTATTTCATCGCCCAAAAGAGGTCAGTCACTTAGCACAAATTCATTACTATAAAATATCACCATATCAGCTGATGTGTATAAAGACATGAAACTATCCAGCTATGCCATAGGAAGAAAAAAAATAGCATCACTTAAAATTGATCCTATGAGGCAGGCTGTGTATTGAGCCCGCATTAGTTATTTCACATTATTCACAGAGTGAATAAGCACTTAGCACACCCATACTTTTGATTTCTTACTTTTTTCCTTTGGTTTTTGTTTTGTTTTCTTTTATACCCTTATCTTAACATTCTCTGTTTACAAGTGAGAAAAAAACAGGAACAGTTATTGGAATAGCCTTTGGAAGAGCTGCATTACACCTTGTGCAGTCATGAAAAGGCTACAATCGATATTATTTATTTGCAACATCCATGCCTCATAACTCATCTTCTCCCTTCCTGCCCTGTTCAGCAGTAGTTCAAGTCAGAAAGGCTCTCAACCCAAAACTTAACTCTTCTTAGGTTCCCTCCCCTCCCCTCCCTCCCTCCCTCCCCAGGTCTGGGGCTTATGTGCATGTTAAATTGGGCTTTTATCCATGGACATGTTGCAACAGGAGAGTTTCAAAGCCAGGGTAATTTTTTTAATCTCTTAGTTAATTGAATTTGCATTCTTCCTTTGGCTCTATTTTAAACAGTGCATGTTCATTAGCTTCATTTATTTCAGCAAATGGAATAGTTTCTTATCTTAGAAGAATGTGAAGGAATGAAAAATAAAGTAGTATTTCTTACTGTGTTGTGGAGTATTTCTATAAGTGTTGTAGACTTGGGAGACTCCATGTTTTGGCATCAGGAACACAAGTCTCAGCTCATGCTTGAACAGTAATACAACCAAAACTAAATCCAATCAGTCTGGAGTTTAGCAGATACACAAGGATCCAGGCGGAGATTCATACTACTGAATTACAGGATTTATTTTCATTTAACTAGCACTGAATGAAGTCTGTGAAAAAGCAGGGGAAGTGAGGAGGATCTGCTCTTCCCTGGAGGGATAGGGAAGGGCTGGGTCCTCACCTCACCTTCAGTCTTAGTTGGATTTGCAGGAGGAATGATGAGGGTGGGTATGTTCTTCAAAGGAGAAAGCTTCAGGCTCCCTAGAGCTAACCTTTAGTCTACTGTAGTAATTCAAGAATAATGTGTCCATTTCTCAAGTTCCAGTTCATAGTATTTTACAAACAGTGAACTAAAGTGAAAATATCTTTGGCGTACTGTGTGATGGCAAACAGCTACTGGATTTTTTACTAACCTGTAACTATATCCACCCATATCAGATTTTTCCTTGAGCAGACATTCTCATGCCCTACTCCAGCACTCTGTGAGTGCTCCTCACAGCTACATGGTGCAGAATGGAAAAAGAATTAAAAAGAAGGGCAAGTGCTGTCAGGAAAGACAGCATGTACTTAACAGTGAATCTGCCATCTCCTAATACAGCTGAGATGCTCATGAACAGCTTTGAAACGCTGCAAGGGCAGAGCACAGGCACAGCAACGAGCTGGGAGCAAATCTGCAAGGCTCCACCACGATTTCTTTTCCAAAGCCAAGAAGGAGAAACACAATCCAAGACCTCCGCCCTACGTGCAATGTTTTTTCAGGCAAGTACCTTTGATAACAAACCCCTCCAGCAATCCACTCAGTAATTAAATTGCATTTCAGCTTCACCCTTGTCTCAGTCTTAGAAAGCTTTGCATTCCATGTTTTATCTTGTTGCTAACCCAGTTGCTTTAATTTTGACTACTGAACTCACTAGGATGGGGGAAGAACATCTCATTTGATAGAACTATGCATATTTCAAAGAATATTTTAAATTTTTTTCTCCTTTCATAAGTAGCCCAACTGCAGCTGTATAATCAAATAAATGGCACCTTAAAATAGCAAAGACAGGAAAGGAATCTGCTTTGCCCTTGAGCTTTCAGAGCCCAAAGCCCTGTGGATGAAAGGCGCCCCAGCTCCAGAGAGGAAGGTGAGCTTCACACCACTCTGCAGTCATGCTCTCCCCTCTGGGCTCCTGGGAAGTCTGTATTACTGGGAGTATGGGATCACTGACCCTTGCCAGAACAACATCTACAGTGATGACTACACCTCCAAAATCATTCAAAAAAGCAAAATAGCATACTGCAGAAAAGAACTGCCTGATATTTTCCTGAAGAGAGTTTTCCTGCAGACACATGAAGTGATGGGGAAGTGCACTTGTTTATTATCTTGATACTCCTAATGCAAAAGAAGGTTGCTTGAAAACACACTGTACAGTGCTCTGATTACAACCTGGTGTGAAGCTGAATTCAACATGCCAGACAGCCCCAGACCTGTCGATGTCATTTCTTAACAACTTAGCATCAAAATTAAAAACAGATGTAGCAGCTTCCATGAGCTGTTGGCTTGGCTTACCTATCAGGCCTTTTTCTGTACTCGAAGTTACAGTTTTGTAAGTTGTATCAGCGCCTGGTTTAGAGTCCAAACCCTCCGCCTGCTCTGCCGTGGAGTTCTCCAGCCCCCTCCGCTTAATTGTCCCATAGTTTGTCTCGTAGGTGTCTGACAGGGAGCTGGAGGATGCCCAGCTCTGCCGAGACTGATCGAGCTCCACACTGGCTTTTGACTGCCTGTTGGCTTTGGAAAAGGCTTCGGAATACAAATAACCCTCCTCAGAGTAACAGTTCGTGGGATCCACTTCAGCTATAGGTCCGTCCAGTTGGGTGTGACGGTAAGAACTGAGGAGATCCCAGCTCTTCTGGTTTGGGATATTCTGGAAATTGTCATGAGAACTGCTTGAGCATGAAGTCCAGCTTCCCCGGCCGCTGTCCGCTGCCTCCACCGTGATGTGCTCATGGGAGATCTCCTCGCTGCTCATGGAAGATGTGAATGCCATCCCTCTGATCAGAGCAGGCCTACTGATGGACCAGCTACATTGGAAAACAACACAAATTGGGGAAAAAAAAAAAACACTTGTAAGCTTTTACAGTAAGAGCAACCTACTCAGAGCCAAGTCTGGGTTTGTATCAGGTGAGCAGCAAGCTCAAGGAACAAGGGAGCACTGACAAGAGACACTGCTGCTCCCAAATCATTATTGCACCCAGCAGTAAGGAAGTTATTCCCAAGGGAGTAACAAGTCTGCAATATGCATTTCCAGGCTGTACCCAGACCCCTAAGTCTGGCCCACAGAAGCCCTTCTCTACCAATCACAGCAACAGTGCCCGACAGAAAGCAGAGGAGTAAATTACCTCTTCCATTTACTCTGCTACCACCTTTTACTTTACATTTATAAACTAAAACAAAAACAAATATTTAAAATAAAATCCAACCTCTTCACTGGCAGCAACATTAAGTTGCTTAGACGGAGTGAAAGCAGCTGAATTTCAAGAACATTTGGAAATACTGGGCATAAGTATTATTTGTGGGAACAATATGAAGGGACAGATTCTGAAAAGCAAAGTCCAAAATTTCTTTTTTAAAGAAATATGTGTTGAAAGCTCTAATTTCTCTAAATGCATAATTAAGGAGGGGAAAATAAAGCCAGGTTTGTAAGAATTTAGAATACACGAAGATAGGATCGCTAGACATTATTCAAGTCTCTCTACTATTTCTGGGTCTGTTAACAAATGCATGGGCAGCACAACATAAAAATTCAGCACCCTCCCTCAGCAGTTTACTGACAAGTTGTGAAATCGAGGAATGTTTCTTAAGTATGTGCAAGCAAGGGGTTTTATTTCCTTCCTTTTCTATTTTGTAAGTCCTAGGATAAAATCCACTTTCTTGCAACCCACTGAAACGAAGAATAAAGAAACAACCACAAAACATGAACTCTGTGTATTCTGCCTTCTACAAAGGGATTGATTTTCTTTGATGAAGCACATCTTTAAATTCCTATTTTAATCCTGTGAAATCAACTGAATTACTCATTTCTTTCCATGCCTGGAAGTGTTCAAGGCAGGCTGGATGGGGTTGGAAGCACCCTGATCCCTGCCCAGAGAAGGGGGGTTGGATCAAGATGATCTTTAAGGTCCATTCAACCCAAAGCATTCTATGATTCCATGTGCTGGAAAAATTAGAAATGTAAGGAGCATCTCTCATTTAGCTGAACCCATGACTACTGAGGACAGACAATGCTATCCCCAAAATATATTAGGAGATATTACATCCTATGGATCAAGGTACTACATCTAGCAAGAAAAATCAAAAAACTTCCATTTCAAAGCATCATTTCAGCACAAATTCTCATTGCAGTGAAGTAACAAAACCTCTTGTGTAGAAACTGTCAGAAAGACAGTGGCTGAAAGCTGCCAGTCTGCCTAAGCAACAAATGATAATTAGAAAAATCCTTACAAATCACATTAGAGCATGTTAAGTGACTGGCACTGCTGACTCAGAGAGAATTGATTATATCCTGTTGTTCTTCTGCTGTCTCTCACCATAGCACTAATTTGCTAAGCATCATCCTGGCTTTTAACAAGCTTCCAATCTCCTGCAAGAAATATCCAGCTAAACCCCACCAATGGGAACAAGCTGTTGTCGTCCCAAGTAATACTGTAAGCTTCTTATGGAAACAGGCTCACACACAGCAGCCAGTGCTCCAGCTTCCAGCAAAAGCTTAATAATCACAGTGGAGTGCACAACTGTGTCCTGCCCAAAGCTTCCTTACCCCTTCCTTACCCTCAGAACACCAAGCCCCACCAGAACCAGCTGCACCTTACCCCGGGCAGGGCTGGCCATAATCTGGCAGTGCCTGAGGATGCTCCTTTCTCTCTGCCCCGCCTGAATCCACCACAATGAGGGACTGGGACAAACTCCTCTCATCCTGCAGTGCTGCTGACATGGAGTCCACAGAGCAGTTGCTCACGATGCTGGAGCGGGATGAAATTTCACTGTGACTGGAGTCTGAGAAGTTGTCGGATTTAGTGGAGGGTATGAGAGCATAGCCTAAGTACAGGAGAGGAGAGGAGAATGCCTTGATCAACATACAACAACAAAGCACTGACACACAAATTACAGCAAGGATATTCAGAAGAAAACCAACCAAAGCTTGTTTGCATCCAATCAGTCCACTGAGGATTTTAGGGTACTAAAGCTTTTAGCATCTATTGGCATCTAGTACTGATTTACTAATGCAAGTCCAGGGACACCAATAACCCCCCTGCAACTCTATTACTCTCCAGAGCAGCAGCTTTAACCTACACAACCAGAATCAGCAGCCTACTGCATCAGTACTGGCTGGGCAAATCAGGGCTTTCCAATTCTGTGAGTGCTGACTCCTTCAGTAAAAATGCAGCACACCTCCCACTATCCCTCTGCCATGCAAGACTCAAAAAAAGATTCTGGCAGTGGAGGAGGAGATGCTGACTAAGGTAAAAGACAGCTATTAGCACTCAGGGATTAGCCATATGATTCATTTCAGTTTTATTATCTGCTCCAAAACTAACAAGAAGGAAGCATTGGCAGGAAGTACAACCTTGGCAGGAGCTGGACCAGACTCCAGTGCTGTTCCCACAGAAGGGCAACAACTGAAGACCCCACCAAATACAGAGCAAAATGTAATTTTTAGATTTTTTTTTTTCCCTGCTTGGCTTACCCTCAAATAACTTCTTTCAGACACAAATAAGGTATATACTCCTATATATCTAACACCTCAGCCAAGCTTTTTTTTTTCTAAATTTCTGCACATGTGCCTTTTAGTGGGACTGCTACATATTTACAATGATTAGATGAAGAAGTGAAATGACATGGCAGTGTAAAAGCCAATGATACACACAACCCAATACAGAAGGCCAATGCCCTGAAGTGCATAAACAATAAATACAGAGATGATACAGTATGGCACATGGAGACACTGACATACAGTCACTGAGCAGAAAGCTCATCATTTGAGATTTCAAAGCTTAACTCAGATTAGCCCTGTAAGATTTTAAGAGCAAATATGAACAGTAAATATCAATACTATCAAACTATAGAACTGAACCTTAAAATGTACTTAAGAGCAGACTTTTTAAGATTAAATTTCAGTTTCCTTTCATTTGGCAATAACTAATATTTCATATTCTTTACATTTTCTAAGGAACTCTTTAAATTGACACAACTGTACTGTAGAAAAAATGTCCTCACAGTGTTTCAACTACCTGGAGAACAAAGGGGCAAATTTCATTAAAGAAATCAACACTATCTGAAAGCTAAGCCATAAAACAACAGCACATGTGCATGAACAGACTAAATCTAACTATTTGCTGGGCTGAAAAGCACAGCAGAAGATGTGACCAATGGAATACACACCAATGCTGGAAATGAGCATTCCACTAACACCATATCAGGGATTGTTTAACAAATGTTGCAGAACTTACTGTTTCACTGGCATTTGTGACACACTAAATAACTGAACTGACACTGTACCTGTTCCTTGATTTTCTAAACTTCACATTATTGTCTTCACTGCACTGTAAGGGTGATTAGCTATAAAGAACTGACACAAACATCTGGAAGGGAAGCACATTAAACATCTTAAACATGTAAATGGATAATGCTGAAATAACTTAGATGAACTCAGGATATTGGACACAACATGGACATCAGTCTTCCTTCTAAAAATACGTTTATATAGTCTTCCTCCTTCTTCTAAGCCTTGTGCATAGGCAGTAGGATGTGTATACACTGCTGTTGCTACAGATACTTGCTGTACTCAGAGCATCAATGTCCTTGTCCTTTTGGTTTCCACTGCTTTCTAAGGCTTCACTGGGCTCTGCTTCTCTTTTTGCAGTAAAAGCTGTTCTTTCCCTGGAGAAGCTTCTTTCCCTAAGTCTTCTAAACTGGAATCCCTTTATTTTTGTAGATTCACGCTCAGCTTCTGCCTTTCTACTCTCTCTCTCTCTGTCCACGCTTTTCCCAGAACTCTCTCCAGCTTGGCAAATCTTCTGAATTTGCTTTTGTAAATAAGCCCCACCTATTCCATAGCTGCGCTGTCCACTGTTCTTGTTGCTGGTTTCACTGGCCAGTGATGAGGAAGAGCCAGAGAGATTCATCTGACTGCAGTTATCCGACCTTTGGATGTTGCCAACTACAATGAAGTAGACACAGACAGATGTTGATAGATGATGAGATAAATAACAACAAAAATAACATCCTAATTGAAAACCCTTTTTTTCTTCAATCCTATTTGTGTATCACTTGGGTATAGCTCAAAAGAAAATGAAATCTAAGATTAAGTGGAATGTGTTCATGCCTAAAATTGTCTTTCAGCTGTCTGTGAAGCACCTAATTTTGGATCAATGAGCTGTTAGCACAACACATACAACAAAGTACAGATCACCTCAATCAAATGAGATCAGTGCTGAAAGCAAGTTGAATTAATGAAACAAACTCCAAGAAACAAAACATCATTTTCGAAGAACCAGGTAAAAGTTAACAAAAAATAAAATATTCACAAGCGATGCTCAGTGGAGCAAGATTTGGCAACACAAGTATTTAAGCTTTTTATACATGTGCTGTGTTTAAGTAAAGTGGCATTCTCCTAAAGGAAATAGTATCTTGTGAAGGCAGAAGTGGACGGACCAGCCTGATCTCCCACTGAGAAGGGTGAGGAGATGCAGCAGGTCACCGTGCCATGCCATGCCAGCTCTGGGCTGTCAGTGAGTCAAAGCAGCACAGAAGGGAGGGAGAGAGGCCTTACACCATCCAACACCAACCACCCGGGCTGGCTACTGACTGGTGTTAAGAGATTTCAAATCAATTTCCATCCAAGGTTGACTAATGATGAAGTGATGCAGGTCTTTTAAGATGAAGACATCAAAAACAAAAGGGATTCTCAGGGCATCATGAGAGACAGGGATGTATACAAAGCCCTGTGCACAAGAACAAAAAAATATGAACAACGACTCAAGGATTTAGATGGATCCACTACTCCTGTAGCAACCTAAACCACCTGTCCTGAAGAACTAGGACACCATTTCATCTCCAGCTCTATCTAATCACCAGGTTACCTCGGGCAAGACCAAAAGTTGTCTCAATAGCTGCGGTTTCTGTTCCACACTGCCATCTTCAAGAAATCCCCAGGTTTACTAATCCCATTTAGTTACATGGCCACCTAAATCTGAACTGGCATGATGGCAGGTGTCAGCACCTCAGATCTATTGGGAATTCTGCCAAAAGCACTTAGGTAATATTTTAAGAAAACAACTGTTTCCTTTTCTTAAATACTAAGTGACTTAAAGGTCCAAAATATACAAATACATTGGAAAATCATGTCTATTCAGAGAAAGACATGATTCTGTTCTTGACAGGAATACTCTGAACAACTGCTTCTCTTACATGTAATTACCAACAAGTACTCCTGCCACTGCCCACCCTGGTTTAGGCTCCAATTCCTGGGACTGAGGCTGCCACACACATACCTTTGCGTGGGGAGCCCTGAGGAGAAGCAGGTGGGCTGGAGTGCAAAGAAGATGCCATGGACATGGTGTCATCTGTTTGTTTCTTACTACTTACTTCCTCAGACAAGCTTAATGACTTCTGTGGAGAGCCTGTACCTATGAAAACAATGGGATCAGTTACTGCACATTATTCTTCTTTTGAATTACTGATTTCTGTTTAAACTACAAATAAGCACCATGTTGAACAATCATAATATTCAGCAAAGAGAGGAGCAGATGCTCAGAGAATTCTGCATGTGGAGGCAGTCTCCATTTAAATTTAGATCAGATCAGCTGTGGCCACTGCTACTGCTGGCTGCTCGTCTGCACTGTGTTGAAACACCCCAAGTGGAACCACTGCAATGGATACATTCATTGTGGTTTTGGCAAAGGACTATTTAAAAAAATCCCTGTGGGCAGTATAAACCTTGGAGGAAATCCTTGCCCATGGCATTGCTGGGACTGTGTTAAAAACCATGCGTGTCAGAGCCACCAGGTCTGGCAGGTTCAAGATCTTCAGAAGCACGAGTTCTCAAATCAACACCACTGGCACACCCACAGCTTGGCCTGTTTAACAAAACCAGTGTCCCACACATGGCTTGGCGTTTCTTACTCACTATCAGTCCATCCTGCAGAGGACTCAGTGCTGAGTTATTTCAAGTTCTCAATAAATTGTTAGATCAGCATGGACCACCACACATGAATGAAGGAACACCTCTGAGAAGTTTCTGGAACTTATAAAACTGCACAGAATTTTCAGAGGAGGACTGAAATAAATGCTAACTGGAAACAGTATTTTATATGCTGTATATACACTGTTTCCTGAAGCTATTTTAAATTATGGTGATGACCCAATATACTATAAAATAACTTCGTATCAGTTATTGACTGCAGCTAACATCATTTAATAACACACAATTGCAGCTTTCAAATGATACAACAGTTATGTAAATAGGACAAAAGCTTTCTAATAAAGAATATACTGCTTTGTAACTAGCAAATTTAGAGACAAAAAAATATGTTCACTAGGAGCAACTAATAATATATGTTGCTCCATTTGACCATAATGTTGTTAAAATGGTGTCCCAGAGGTTAAAATGTTAAATGCCTGTGATTTGTTTCAATGATATCACCCAAATATATAAGACTTCATAAAGCACGGGGATATTTGGAGACAGCACCTCACCATGAACTGTTTTAAGGAAAGTTATAGAAGACTGTGCAAATGACTAAGCATACTCTCTTAAAACACAGCAATATGCACCAGCTGTTTTAAAACGGATTAACGTAATGAAGCACAATGGTATCTCACATAAACCACCCAGCTACAAAAGAGCTCCTCCCTCTTCTTTGCTTACATCTTTAAACCTCCCCAGCCAGGTGAACTGAAGATACTCACTGAATGTGACATGATCCTTTGTCAGCCCCTTTTTCCTGCTGGGGTACAAATTCACAGTTGGGACCTGAAGAACTTGACTCATCCGGTTTTGTTGATGCTGATGGGCTTTTGTGGTTTGGCCCATTGATCTCATGGGCACTGGAGACATTTCGGAGGATTTCCCTCCTCTTCTCTCACTTAAATTCTTTGTCACTGTTAGGGAACAACTGCATGTAAATATCTAGCACTTTCAATTGAAGGATTATTGCAGTACAACCATCCAAGGAATCACTTTATAAAGAAGATAAATTGTATTTTAAACCATTTCTAGTCCAAACACTACAATCTCATCACACTGAAGATGATGTGTGGAAAAGCTTTTAAAAAAAGCCCTGAATTCTTTAAAGTGCCATAGAGGTACTTAATCAAAAGGTAAAAGAATGTTGTTTATTTCTACCACAAGCCTGTATTTCAAATGTTTGCATGCAAGGTGCAATTTCAAAAAAGCACCTTCTTCAAAATCAGGTGGTTTTGCAACTGGCATCAAATGTTTCACTAGGTGGCACAAGTGATTTACAGCACAGGGCACTGCTTCAGCTTCTGCTTTAATCACACAGCTATTCAGACTGAAGCTAAGGCCATCCGATTTCTCCTTATATTCTGTTGGAAAACTCTGGATTGCAGTGTCACTGCTGCTCATTCCTACCACAGGCAAGGCCAGAAGCTCATTACTGAGGTAAGAAATGGGGGAGCTGAACTCCTGAATGTGGCTAGATCCGAGGGGGAGAGATGTCCCTGGGACAGGTCAGTGCTCTCACTCCACCAGATTCAAACCCACGAGGGGCTGGCCTCATGCTACACATCACCTCCCTAATCTTTCTCCCAGCTCTGCAACAAGTATAATCTCAACTGGATCCTGTGGGTTTTGGGGTTTATTAGAGGTTTGTTTAGAGCTCTTTCCCTAATTTTTAAAAATGGTACTTTTAATAATATGCCAATCTACTGTATATTTATTTGTATATCCACTTAAACCTCATCTTCCTTTCCAATGTTTAAGAAAGTAACAACTTGATTTACTTAACTACATAAAGTAGAACAGTCAGTATATATTCCCTAGTTTTACTTCCAAATATCTATGGCTAGCACTATACAAATAAAATTTTCATTTGTTTTTTAAAAACAAATAAAAACCGATATGATAACATTTGTGTTTTTCTCTTGGGCCTGGTACCTGCTATGAGTGCACATAGATCATCTATCAAGAGTTCAAACACGAAGGATTTAACATTTTTTAAAAGGAATTAAATACGGCCATTTCCAGGCTTCCTGCTTCAGTGCTATTTGACAGTAAACACTAAAAGAAAATTTGCATAAGACGGCATCTTAGGGAATAACAAGGATTTGCATTCTTAATACTGGATAACGGCAAGGACTTAAAATTTTATCTTCAAGATGCCATCTCCTAGTCATGCTTTGAACTTACCTCATCAGAGACAAAAGAGTGTTTGAAGACAAAAAAAGCCTTAAAATGCTATATTTGGATGAAAGACAAGCAGGAAACATTGTTTTGTTTGCATGGCTGTTACTCATCTATTTTGAAACAAATCTGCCTTTGAAGAAAGTGAAAACTGCTAGAATATCTAAATAAAACACAATTATAATTTCTCATTTCTAAATAAGAATTTACTGAACTGTGTAAGACAGCAGGTCAGACAACAGTTTGTTTGACAAGAGCTCAAACTGTGAGAGCTGTCCTGCTCTAGTCTTCAATTTGTGACTGTCAAGCCATGTCAAACTCAGCAGTCAATATTGACCTAACTTCTCCTTCTCAACAATTTTCATTTATTCTGAGGTGTAATCCATTGCAATTTCTATATTGATTTTGTCTCTTTTTATTTCTTGCTGTTCATATGGTAAACACTACTTTTATCCTTCCTAGTTGTGTACAAGGACAGCAGGGCACTAACAGAGCTGATGTGCAATTGAACTTCCTGCCAGACTGATGGAAAGACACACAGCTTTAGGAACTAAAGGTCAAAATAAAAAACATCACAGAAGTTTTTTGAGCTCAACCAAAACACGAACACACATGCTGCCGTGCTGAAGCTCTCAGTACATGAACTGACAAAACAACACTTACGGTATTTTCTCCTTGGAGGAAAAGTTTAGAAGAGTATTTCTAGAGAAGGAACAACATTTTTTATAAATGCCATAGAGCATGCTGCCATGTACTTACAAGTGCTGTATGCAGGCTCACACTGAAGTGACAATATTTGGATCTTTTCTTCGTCTGTCTCTACACTGAGGTTGGACAGGTACTGCTTCACCTTCCTCGCCATCTGGGCATCCTCATAGAGCTTCTTGGCATTCAGGAGCGAGCTGCGGCGGGCACGTTTCTTGTGAGCACCTCCCTGCACGTCCAGCATATTGGAGTTCATGCTGCCCTGGCTCAGAGACCTACAAGAGAAAAGAGCAAAGCAGTAAAGGTTGAGTTCTCAACAGCAACAAAGAGCTACAGTAGCACAGACCAAAGCAGATTAATACCAATAATCTTCAGTTAGGGCTAGTGCATGCTGATGCAAATGAGTTAAAGAAGATGAACAGCATTGAAACAACACTTGTCTGAAGATATCTGGGTAAACTGAGAGCAGCGATTTGAGTCAAGAACAGGACTGCACATGGAGATGTGGAGAGCTGGGAAGAACAAGGGGCAGTGCTGCGTGTGGAACTCATTTGGCTCCACTCATGAACTGCAGGCTGGTGCTGCAAGACCCACAGTTGACAAGAAATGGCCTCAAGTTGTGCCAGGAGAGGTTTAAATTGGTAAACTTTAGGAAACAAACATTAGGAAACATTAGGAAAAACTTCTTCATGGAGGGGGCTGTCAAGACCTGGGACAGCCTGCCCAGGGCAGTGGTAGGGTCAGCATCTCTGGCAGTGTTCAAAAAACACATGTTTAAGGCATTTGAGAACGTGGTTTAGTGGTCAACATGGTGATGGTGTTGAGTTGATGGTTAGATTTCATGATCTCAGAGGTATTTTTGAACCTTAACAGCTCTATGAATTCAACTGTAGATTCTAAAAGTGGACAACTTGGTAAGTTTGTGGGTTTAAGGAACTGGGTACCCACTGTGTGCATCAGGATTACCACTTAGACCTTACTAACTTCTTGCACTTAGCTGAGCACAGAAGTGAGTGACCACTGCAACCCTCCTGGAAAACTGAGCTTCTCATAATGGTTAAACAAGGGGCAAATTATGTTAAATGTACGAAGTGCATTCGATTACACACTTAACTTCTTTCTTCAAATAACTAAAAACACTGACAGAAGAGCATCTTATTTAAAAAATGTATCCCAAAAAAGGTGAGGAAGGCAGTGATATATACATATACCCAGATTTGCACAGATTTGCATCTATTGAGGAGAATGCTCCTCAATACTCCTAATTTTGAGCTCTCAAATCTATCAGTAAATGAAGCAGAAGTAAATAAAATTGTAATTGTTAAAGACTGTGTTATTCTCCCTGATAGTCACTCCTATTCACACTGAAAGTGTGACCAAACAACTGATCTGGGTATAGTTTAAATACAGTAACCTCTGTTTCAACTGCCAAAAGTCCTACAGTCACAACAGTTCTGATACATTTTTAAATAAATGGAGATCACAGTATAAGTCACACGTAAATTCAAACGGAAAATGTCAAAGTCGTTCAAAGCTGGATTTGTGTGGGGATTTTTAAATATTCAGATGAGTATTTTTAAAGCTACATGAAGACATTTATCAAGATCTTGTGTGTTTACAGAATCACAAGTGGCAGAACAAACAACATCAGGCACAGAAGAGCCATAATGGCCAAAGGAGTCAGAATGAAACATGTTGTTAGAGAAAATCCAAGGAATCAAGTACACTGAGCTTTGAAAATAAATGCTGGAAAACAGCTGACTGCAATATTTTCAAATAAGCTAAATAAATCATTCTGAGAGAAAATATAAACTTAAAACTGTCAGCAATGTATAGCTTAATTAAATGCAAAAGTAATGTTATTGAAGACAAGGAGCAGCAAAAGGCATGATGGAATGTTCACAGGTAATCAAACCAAGGGGACACCCCTGTCTCTTAATGGATAAGGACAAATCTATTCTACAATGATCAGGAAATCATGTTTATTTTTAATGATAGAAATGTTATATTGTTTATATACACACACTGGGTTTTTTTTTTTCTTTCAAGTCTGAATTTGACTTTTTAAGGCAATTTAATTCTACTTCCTTTAAGAATTATTTTTCCTTATTCCCTTGTGCTCACAGTAATTCCAAAGGTTAGAAATGACACAGTGGCTCCATGGGTCCTATTAGCTATTTCTCCCCACAAGCTGCCTCATGAGCAGTTGATTATTGAGCACCAAATGCTGCCAGCCAAGGGCACCCACACCAGTATCAGGGACCAGTATCCAACCCTACTGACCCCAACGACCAGCCCAAGTCCTGGCACTGTCCCCATTGCTGCAAAGGCACACAGGTAACACTTTATGGGCAAAAATACACATAACATAAAATATGGCTACAATGGCAGTGTACAAATCACTGCCCTGGGCCAAGCAGGAATTTCCCTGGCCAACATCACAACTCTCATCTTTAGTCATTCCAGGATCCAGACCTCACACAACCAACACTCCCAGTGGTAACAGTGAGGATTTCGGTGCAGGAAATGTGATATACATTTTGAACATATACCAAAAATAAATACTTTAAAGGCTGCCTGAACACAAACTTCAGGGAGGAAATTACTACATCATAACCACAATTCAAAGTGTCCTCATAGTTGAAAATGCAGAATGGCTTCAACTTCTCTGTAACACGTTAAAAGGCAAGTTACTTATTTAATTTACTTCCCAAAATAGGTTGCCTTCCAATATAACTGCACAGCAGGGGTTTTTCTAATGCACAAAGCCAAAACTCAAACAACTTATCTACTACACAAAAGCAAATCAGAATTCTTATAGCTGCAGTAAAATGTTGGCTGTAACCCCTTACTTCTGTTTTCAAAAAAACATGTATTGCAGGGTTAATAAAATGCATGCTGTATTTCAGATGCATGCACTAACAAGGAGGATGCAGTATGTTAAGAGTTGCATAATCTTTATTTATCTTAGTTGCATTCAGCTCTACACTTACCCCAAACTTCTCCACCTCTTCTTCCTGTAAGCAAGAGCCATATACATTGAAGCATGTATTTGAACAGAAAAGCACAGGAAAAAAATAAAACAGTTGAGAGTCAGGAAGAAAGATGTAGACAGGAAAGAACAGAAAAGAAAAATCTCTATACAGCCAAATTCTTCTCAAACAATAACACAATGTTTTCATGAAATGCAAGAGCAAGACTTGACAAATACTTTAATATCTATCAGTTTTTTGTTTAACCGATGAATTGAAAAAAATCAAACTTGCATTAATTTCTTCTATTTTCTGTAAGTCAAATTCAAATTTGATGGAGTGCAACTCATTCATACTAGAGAAAATAGGATTACTTTATTCTTTGCATTAGGCCCGCTGAAAGTGTATGAGTGATCATCATTATCAATATTCAAGTTTATGACATTGTTTTCTCTTGATTGATTGGAAAACAAGCCAGTTGCCAAATACACCTTGAAAGCCTAGACTCTCTCTATAACTGGTAAAGAACTTGTGAGAAAATCCCATGTTACCACTAATAGAAACTCTTTCTTGATGATTTTTCATCTTCAAAAGCATTTACTTGGTGCTTCATAACACAAACTGATAGATCAAACACGAGAGGCAATGAAAATTAATATAAATGACATGAAAACATGGAATTATTTTCTTTTAATCTTTGGCACTATCTCTAATATTAGATGCCTAAGTGGTTTATGCTAGTGTGCCTAATTTAAATTACTGTCATTAAAGTGTGTTCTGTGATTCTGAAAAACATAATGAAAAGGCAACTATTTACTATTAAATTTATTTAATGATTAGATTTCATGAGGTCTTAGGAAGTGCATGGGCCATCAGGGAAGTTTATTTATAGACTAATTTCAGCTGTGAATGCCAAAGTTTCTGAAAAGCAATCACAACTTCTCAGTGACTGACTTCAAAATTTTGTGCTAAAAATGAAATCTTGCTAGTTCCAATCCAATTGCATAAAGGTGACTCTCCACTGTAGAACAAATCCATCTTTAAATAACATTAACAAGAATCTGTTATTTTTGGCTCAGACTGGGCCATTTTTAGTCACAGAATCAAATAACAGTTTGAGTTGCGACAGACCTTGAAGTCCATCCCCTTCCAGCCCCCTACCATGGATAGGGACACCTTCCACTAGACCAGGCTGTTCAGAGCCCAATCCAGGCTGGCTTTAAATGCCTGTATTTAAAAAAACCCAAGTCTTTCCCGATAGCCAGCCTTGCAAACAAAAAACAGACAGAACTGATGATCCTCTGTGAATCCTGACCACTGAAATACCACAGGAAACCAAATCTCTATGCTCTTATAAATGCTTCCTTCTCCTTGCATGTCCTATGTCCTTCCACTGCACAGATGAGCTCACACATCAGAGAGAATCACAACTGCACAGGTCACTGGAATTTTTGGTGGATGAAGCACACTGCACCCAAAAACCATCCACTGTGTCTCCTACTTGCACTACTCCCTCCAGGGTCTTCAGAGAGCTCTCCTCTGCTGGGGTGCACACAGGTATGGGCAGCACAAGAGAGTATTTTGTCATTCTCTGAAGCCAGAGCCATGTGGCTATTCAGCACCAGACATGACCCAACTCCCCACCCAAACTGCACCCTGAGGGGTCTTGTCTGGCCCATCAGTTTGGGGCAGACAGTGCAAGGACTGAGGCTACCACCCATCCCACAGGCACCTACAGAATCAGGACACAGAGCCACTGACGCTTTTAGTTCAGCCAGTGGGAAGAAAACAAATGCAGGAAATAATTCATTTCCACTAAATAAAATCTGGAGCTAGTCAGCACCAGATGAGATGTTATGTTGCTTTTAGTCTGCACTTTCTTAACACCAAGCCTGGTGATATTCAGCATCAAAATAAAAAGAATGAAATAAGAAAAATAAGCCAAGAAAACATCATCCACCTGCTGAAGCCTGAACATATCAAACATTATGTAGGTGGAACAAGCTGTGCTTAGAACAAATGAAAAATATTTACTTTGAATTTAATATGTTATCAGTGGGGTTTTGTTTTGAAACACTTCAGATCTATACATCAGTGATTTAAGTGTTTTTTATCTCTCATATCTAAATATTGTACCCTGTAATATTATACCTCTCTCAAAGCTATTAACACTAATATTTTCTTTGTATCATTACATGTATCACTAGAATTAGAAATTATTTTTCTGTGTTTTTAAAAAGTAATAAATTGGTTTATTAGTCACTCAAAGCAGGTCTGGGAAGCATCAGCTGTTTTGCCATAATTTGATAAAGGTTGTGGTTGGATGGTAGATGTCAATGATGATGTCCACAATGAAACATAAACGTGCTGATGCACACAGAGACCCAGATCACCCCACACTGAGACCCCTTCAGTGCCCCTGCCCTGCCCAGTGCACACCTTTGTCTGAACATCACAGCTGGATCCATGTTTGCTGAGGTCATGCGGACAACTTGGCGAATTTCTTTGGCAATCATGCGGAGTTTTTCGAAATTTACCAGGCCATCCACTTTAGAATCATTGCCTGCATAATTGAAACACACAGGTAAGGGAAAAAAAAAAAAAAAAAAAAAAAAAAAAAAAAAAAAAAAAA
>CM031869.1:10454663-10698363 GCA_018697195.1 Certhia americana
AAAAAAAAGGAGTAATAAATTTCTGAACAGCCTTTTGCTTCTAGTTCTTCCCTTGTTACCCTTCTCCCCTCCCTGTCCCCCAGTCAACACAATTTTTTTAATCAAAGTAGCAAGAAAACAGGATGCTCTCACAGAACACTAATGGAATCAAACCCACTTGACTAGCCTATATTCTTTTGTTAATCTATTTCTAAAGTAACAAGTATTAGTAGGAGGAAAAAGGAATAACTGGACTGTGCCCAAATTCACTTGCATAATGGTGAAATAATATAAATACAGAATTGACATTAACATCATTCACATTAGGAAATAGGTTCAAATAGTTCTGAACCATCACAACCAATAATTAAGCATATTTGGAAAAGGTTCACCTCAACCTATTGTGAACATGACTTTGTATAAAGAGAACAAAATGGAAACATTTAAACAAAATCCCTTGAAAATGTTGAAAGCAAGAGTAGGAGGTGTATCACTGGAGCTGTGTGCATGCCACACATGCACATGTGGAATGAAATGAACATGGAATGAAAACCTGGAAACATTACAGCAACAACTGTTTTGAAAGAGAAAATACATGAAGTAATGTAGCTACCAGACAGCACACCTATACTTCCACCCTAAACCTTAGGACAGCTGAGGAGGATTATAACATTGCTATAATCCTGTTTAAACAGCAGTTTACTTTTAATTTTTGTCTAGGACCAGTCTCCTCCATTAGGCATTCCCAGTTCTATTTTATTTTACTCCTACAAAGAATCCCTCAAAAGCATCCTACTTGTGGCAGCTTCGTTAGACTCATGTTGACACACTGAGCACTGAAGAAAGGGCTGAAGTACATTCAATGCTTCATTTATTTTCTCTCTGTTTGACATTACCTTCATGCAGAAATGTGATATCTTTCTTGACAACAGGGAAAAGTGGGATAATTGGAGGCTGCATGCTCTGGCTGCTGAGGATGTTGCGATATTTTGCCATGTTTCGAGATGGATCAAAAAGATCTTGAAGGTCTCTGAGGTGCTTTTCATACTTGCTGGGTAACTTCTCCCAAGTGCCTCTCAGACGAGCTACCGGCGCAAGATTTAACCCACTGCAAGGCAGAAACATTTCATCAGTAGCTGTGAGTGCAATTGTTACATTTCAGAAGGAAGTGAAGTGTTTGGGGGTTGCTTTAAGGATTAAAAATAGCTTTCCTAAGGTTAACTGTGAAGCCATGTGAGTAACAGACTACAAGTTTATCACAACAACCCTCTGCTGTTTAAACAGGACTGTAAAAACCATGACTGCTCAAGGTACAAATTTCAAATTACTGCCAACACAGTATCTCTGTAACACAGGACTGGCATCTATTTAAGAACCACTTCTCTCCTGCAAAAATGTATGCCACAGTAAGAATAAAAATGATAAAAAATGCATGAGGTGAGCCAATGATTACACAGAAAACGAGAACAGTGCAGAGCTCATCCCAAGCAGAAGTGGCAAGACTTTAGAAAGAAATCCTTCTTTGTGAGGGTGGGGATGCCCCAGCACACATTGCCCAGAGAGGCTCACTGAAGCGTTCAAGGGCAGGCTGGAATGGGCTTGGAGCAACCTGGCGTAGTGGAAGGTGTCCCAGCCCATAGCAGGGGGGTGGAATGAGATTACCCTTAAGGTCCCTTGCAACCCAAACCATTCTGTAATTCTCTGATTTCAGAGCTTTAGACAAGAGCATTTGTAAATGAGCAACAGACTGAGAAATGGAAGCAGCAGATATGCTAAAACTTGTCACTGTGCCCTCATTCCCACTAAATAAAAATATATATCCAGAATTATTTTGATGCAAAAAATCCCCATTAAATATAAACATTAAAGAAATTAAATCCATCCTCCCTATCATAATTTGTCACCACTTATGCTCAAGAAATTCTGCAATAATTGCAAAGTCTTCACCTTTGCAGAACTGGAAAGGGATGTGCTCCAGCATTGCTTAGCAAATCCAAAGCCACACTATCACTGAATTTGCTATTCTCAGATTTATTATTTTTCCCAAAAACTTATTTTGGATTTGGTTTCATTTTTTAGACAAACTTCTCTCCTTGCTATGCCAAACAAAGCTTCCCTGTCATGAAAAAAATCAAACATATGCCAGCCCACAGCTCCTTTTTTCCACTCTACATTAGGATGGTTATCTTCCTATTTCATGAGACATATGGCACCAAACTGCTGTGCAGGACACGGCAAGAAAGAGAACCCCTGTGCCATATGCTAACAAAACATATTCTTCTGCAAATAAGAGTAAAACAAAAACTACCTTATTTGCCTTTTTTTATTATTTTTGTGACAAAAGACCACTTCAGTCATGGCCTGACTGGACTTAACTGAGAAGCAGAAAGAGTAATTTCCTTACCTACAACAAACCATGAAAAATTAGGGAGCAGAATATAAAAATTAGAATCAGTATCCATGTGTGTATTCCCACATAATGAGCCGTTTCAATGACTGTCCAGCACCCTTCACACAAATTCATGAACTCTTTAATGACTAACCACAAGCCAATACATTTCATGAACTGGTTAGACATGGAAGAAAATATTTTAAAATGGTGTATTCAACAATGCTTCTGGGATACAGCACAAATCCAGATCTTTGTCTGATGAATCAGAGTGCCTTTTTTTTCCTACAGTAAAGGCTGGGTGTAAGATAATTGCAAATACAGGAAATGCTGAACTCATGCTGTTAAAGCAGCAGCATTCAGTATAAATCAGAAGAGAAAGCTTAAATGTGCAACTGAAGAGGGAAAAATAAAATTGAGAAGCAAGCAGATGACAGGAAAGAATGAGAAGGAAAATGAAGCCAAAACAAGACTGATTTGAGGAAGTCCTTACAATGGAAGGAAGAAATAAAGTAATCTCATCATCACATATACGACTGGGTGCACCCTGGAAAAATAACAATGACTGACAAAAAGAAGGGAAATTGGGTGCCAAAGTCACAGAAAATGACACAATGCACAGGCAGGTTTCTGCAGTTCATCAATCAAACAGGGCTTTGTACCCATCTTCTCTTTTCCTGTGAGGTACCAGTGAAAAAGACTGTCACACCTAGCACTGCAACAGGACTGAAGTGCTGAGGTGACAGTGCAGAGGCTACGGTGACAACCCACCTCTGACCAGTCTGGCTTTGGAAAACCACCCAGCCCCAACCACAGTCTGCTCAGGAAGATTCCCATTTCTTTCCTTTCCATTTGGGTTACCAGAATTGCCTGTGACAGCACCAATCAGAGCTGAGAAATGGGAAGTATTTTACCTTATCACTGCAAACATCGAATTGAAGTTCTTGCATTCTCGACAGTGGAGAGCAATTTTAATGAAATGCTTAATAATCTTCATTCTTTTGAGTTGGTTGGGTTCTGCTAAAATTTCCATGGCGACCCAGAAAGTCTCTTGATTTATGACATCCTCAAACTGTTTCAGGTGAGCATTCCCAGTTTTGGAGTCCAGCTTGTAAAGGTCATCAATGTATTCTGTTGGCTCGATGTTGCGGAATAATTCAAAGTCCCGCATGGAAAGCTGAGTGGCCACCTCAATGGTGCTCAGCTGGAGGAGGGAAATTTGGCTCTCTCGGAGTAGCTCTTGAGCATCCTCATCTGAGCATAAGGTCTCTGTTTCCATATTGTTTTTCAAATAATACCTGAAGAATAATTGAGTAACAACAACACATTAGAGATGCTCTTCAGAGGGTTTGTGAACACAAAGACATTGAACTATACCAATCAACTGTGAGCATTACAGAGACAAGAAGGGACAACATAACCTTGTACTTCAGTTAATGTAAAGTAACACCAATACTTAAGTAAACAAACATTTCAAAAGCTCTTTGTTAATATTTCTACAATGTACTCTGTAATATGCTGTAGTGTTCACCTTCAGAAAGATCGGTTACTTTTCCATTTGCAAATTCAGCAGTGAAAATAACATTTTAAAAACACACTAGACCTGAGAAATCACCTGTTAAAGTATTGCAACATTTTTAACACAAATTTAGTGTGTTTTTTTCCATAAATTTAGTGTGGCATCCTGATATTTGCATGAGGCACAGAGTATTCAGGAAATGAAAATATATCTGGAAAATGCATTCCATGGTCCCAGGTAAATCACTTTCAGATACACAGAAGTTTATTACTCATAAATTCCCTCTGTTGCCTAGCAAAGACAACTACAGAATATTTTACTTTAATAAACTTTCTTCTGGCATGGATCAGGTCATCAGATAAAACCAAAGCGTTTAACATTTCAGAAACATTCAGAACAGTTTACTTAAAAATGGAAGAATTTATCTCAAGTTAGTATCAGTTCATTGCAGCATGACACTAAGAAAGAAATTCATTGTATACTTTAATCCTCAAATACATGTGGGAATTGTCTAAACAAAAATAACCTTTTTCTCTAAGTGTAAACCACTATATACATTATCCTGATCTGCTAAATTTAGCTGTCACAAGCAAGCTTGCTGTAGATTTAGAGAGATATTTTTGGGTGCAGAAGAGGAAGGTGACCCAAAGAAGATAGGGGAGTGTAAATTACTGGCATTTACTTGCTTGTGCTACCAACAGACACCCATCTATTTTAATTGAAACATCTCTCCCTGATGTTGGGCTTTATTATCGTGGAGGTCTTTTCCAATGTACAATGTTTCTATCCTGAAAGCCAAACAAAACCCAACCAAAAAAGGTATCTTTACCGTCCATTGAGCTGAATCCTGTCAGCCAGCTTGGAGAACTGATCCGGGAGCCTGCGCTGTTTGATGACCCCCTCGGGGCTGACAGACACCTCACACAGGGAATAGGTCTCTGGGGCTCCTGTCAGGTTGAATTCATGGACAGCATGACTCACCACCTCCTTTGCTGTAGTGTCTTTGCTGATGATGATGTAACAGCTCTGCTGATCCGCTTTGAAAACTCGTATCACTTGATCTGGAATATCTAAAAAAAGAGCGTAATACCTTTAATGTGTGAAGTTACTTTTCTCTTGTAAAGACACAAGGTCACTTGGAGAGATATTTCACAAGGACAAGTGACAGAACAAGGGAGAATTGGCCTGAGCTGAAGGAGGGCAGGTTTAATTGGATGTTAGATACAAATTCTTCCCTCTGAGCCGGGTGAGTCCCTCGCACAGGTTGCACCATCCCTGGAGGTGTTCAACACCAGGCTAGACAGGGCTTAGAACACCTGGTCTAGTGGAATGTAGGGGGTGGAATTAGATGATCTTTAAGGTCCATTGCAAGCCAAACCATTCTGTGATTCTATGATTTACTGTCCCATTTGATTATCAGGAAACAAAACTAACCAGCTTCTGGGGGAATAAAACCACGCTGGACTCGAAAAATATTTAAAACACTCTGAGTTTTCTTCATCTTTGTAAGCTAAAAAGAAGACTCTCCTCCTCTCTGCTCTTCTACAACTCAATTACTCTACATCCCTTGACCCCAATCGAAGTATTAGATCTTCATCCAGATATGTAACTGGACTGTGCACCGTTCCTTCACAGTGTGTCTTAAAAACTTTGGCAGCATCATTCCTTCTTTGGCTCTCTTGTGCCTGTGAGAGCCAGATCCACAGGCATGCCAGGGCACGCTTCCCAGGGATGGGAAGCCACTGAGTACGGATGGATGGGCTTGGGGTGGGAGGATATGAAGAGGAAAGGAGAAAAGGAGATTTGGTCGCTCCCAGAACTAGCCGCGAGCTCTTATGTTCATTCTCTCCCCTGAAGGAATTAAGCTGCTGCCAGCAGTTAATTCTTTGGCTGGTGTACTTATTTATAGCACATTTTATGCATTATAAATGCATTAGAGAACAGCTTTATCTGAGGCAGCCTACAGCAGGAAATAAATATCTACAGAAACGTGTTTAATTTACAGCTTGATGACTGCAAATAATTTGCTCTATTAGCTATTAAAGAAAGTTTGATTTTCGAAATAAAACTGGTTTAAAAAAAAAAAAGTCAAGACTGAAAATGCACAGTACAGGGAAGACCAGTTTTTTCCTTCCCTAAAGTCTGAAGACTAAAATTTCACAACTTTTCTGCAGACCTGAGAAGGTGGGAGGCTGTTGCTGAGCCCTCAGCCAAGGCTTCAGAGTCTGAAGCTCTTCAAAAGCACACCAGAGGCAGATGTGCCATAACTCCTGCATCAGAGATCCCCAGTGAGGAAAGGGAAGGGCTGTCATTAAAACAGCAGCCTCCCAAAAAGCCCTTCCCTTCTCTCACTGCACTGAGACGTGACCTGCCCTGGAGCACCAGTGATGACCAGGTGTCCCTCTGCCCAAGGGGAACCAGCCCAGGGAATCATCCTGCTGGGCAGAGCATCCAGCTCCTTCAGGCACTCTCAGCAGCAACTCTCTGAGCACAGTTTTAGATGCTGCTCACCTCACTGCCTATACATTGATTTTCCTCTCTCAAAATCCACTGCTTAAGGAGGCAACACAGATCTTTGGGGGCAGAAACCTCGGGGTTACTTTTTCTTGTGTCAGGACTTAAAGGTGTTATGGGCATAAGTAGAAGGAACTTCAAGGCAAAAAGTAAGCAGATAATCTATGATCCAGCACCAAAGGTTCCACCCATTGGGAAAAATAAAGGCTCAACAGCAGTTGTAAAAAAATTTTAAGATGGAAAAAAACATGGGTTAAGAAAATTCTGATGGAAAGCAAATTCCTCTAACAGTTTCATGATTATGATTAACACATTGACATTCTCATCAGATGCTGGGTTCTAGATGAACAGGAGATGAATAGGAGAAGTTCAATATATATGTGAACAGGTGCAATATAAGGGAGAAGTAAGTATTTTGTACTTTATTTCAGAACAAAAGTAGTGAAAATGACATACTGAATAATTAGAGAAGTGCCTGCACTCATAAAAATGATAATCAAGAAGCAGAAGAGGAAAAAGCTATACTTTGGTATCAACCTACCTAAAAATCAGAACACACTCAAGGTGTGAAACTGAAAACTGAAATTTAATTGGGGAGAAAAAAGGAAAAAGTAAAAAATGAAAAGAACCATGCAACCAAAACAATGTAACTTGTGACAGATAATGGAAACATAGATTACAGGCACATTTCTGTCTTCGTGGTCTTTGCTTTTAAGCAGGCAAACATAAATTATTTAATTTATTTTTTTATGCATTATTCAGCTCATTTTGACAATACAAAGCACATTTCAAGTTGGCATGCACAGAATTTTAGTTATGAAGTACAACAGAAGAACAAACTAAATCTCAAACTGCTATCCTCTGAAACTTCAGTTCTATGAAAGAGATATAAGCAACTTCATCCCTTTAAAGCAAGGCCAGAGAAGAAGCAGAGGCATTCATTCTGCCAAAGGTCATTCAGTGTGCTGGGGGCAGAAAGGGGAATAAAATGCAGATCTCAGCCTCAGCACAGCACTGTCTGTATAGGAACCTCTGGATTTGTTCTAAGGAAAATTACAGAGCACAGGGCTATCCAATGTCCTACAGTAATAACCATGTCAGTGCCATGTCTGATAGGGTTAAATTTACAGGCAAGCCATGCAATATTAAGGTCTACAGGATGCTTTACATGAGGATACTTACAGTAAAACCCAACAGCTGCAGACAGGAGAAAAAGAAAAAATCTGTATCAACACCAAATCAAGATTGAGATGCTTACAAAACTCATCAAGTTTTCTCTGACATTCAAACAGGGCAGGATATTTGTTATAGCAAGCTTAAAATAAAGCTAAGTGATCCAGCTGAAGATGTCCCTGCCCATGGCAGGGGCACTGGAATAGATGACCATTAAAGGTCCTTTCCAATTCAAATCATTCTGTGATTCTGTCCAAGATGAACTAGTTACCACCACTTCATATTAAGCAGTAACTTGTACAGTATTAAATGAAGATTTTTTTAGAAAAATGTGTAGCTCTCATGCAGACAGCAAGGATCTGTAATTGCAGCAAAAAGGAACTTTTTTGCTCTGGGTATTTAAGCATCTGATAGGATATATCTGTGCATATCCTTAAAGGGGATATCTCCAAATTTCTTTAAACATAAGTCACAGTCACAAAACACTTTAGAGAATATGTCATTATGTACAAACTTACACTTAAAATAGCAAAAAAAAATTCTGACTAGGCATGTTTACAGGCAGCTGCATATTGCAACAAATGCCTCCTGCAACCACCCCATAAACTGGATTCATACAGCAATGACAGCCCAGACCACGTATCTCAAAACATTTTTTAGGATTTTAGACATACTGTTGAATATACATAATATTTGTAAAACATGAAACATGAACATCACTGTGCTGGTACCATGGAAGTCCTATTCTATCCACAATACTGCTTGAAATATATACTGAACAGATGGAAGGATGGACAAGTCAAAGCACCAAGGAGATATGCCAAAGGAAAATGGGGCAAACAATCTCCTTCCACCAGAGCCAATTTATTCCAGTAAATTAAAGGCTCTCTGAAGTGGAAAAATAAATTTCTTCGTAAAATATAAGTAAGTCCCACATTACCTAAAACAAGTAGGCAAGAGAGGTTCAGGCAGTGTGGATTTTCAGTACATCTCCAGTTTGGCCCTGTCAGGCCCACAAGATACAAGTGCATTCAGCATCAGAGATGCCAGTAACAGTTGCAATTTTCCCCCTGACCCAGCTGCCCTGATAACCAAATCAACCTCAAGCTGCTATTTTACCTGAAGGGTTAGAGAAATCCAGAATACTGGTTGTGGGCTGCAGCAGGTCAGGGCTACTCGAGGAGAGGGTGCCTGGAATGGGCATGATGGCCAGGCTGTGCCGGCACTGCCGTGTCCCCACGATGCTGTCATCCTGAGACTGGCTCACACTGCCGTCGCTGCAAAACAGTCCTGGTTCAATTATCTGCATTAAACTCCTCCTATTCATCTTGGGATGAATGGAACTAAGAAACATAATGGCGTTCAGCTGTTTGAATTACATGCTGTAGACAGGCTTTCAAAACAAGGATGGTGAAGAAGATTTGAAAGGGTTCTTTGGGAGAAAAAAGATATTTTGGTCTTGTTCTGCATTCATGGGGCAGATGTCACAATTTCTTAAAAAACTTAAGTAACACGGATATAATGACTAGAAATACTAAGCAATTGGTATCTCTTAATGGCCTGAGGCTGAAGGAGGGTAGGTTTTAGGTATATTTAGGGAGAATTTCCTCCCTGTGAGGGTGGTGAGGCCCTGGCACAGGTTGCCCAGAGAAGCTGTGGCTGCTCCATCCCTGGAAGTGTCCAAGGCCAGGCTGGATGGGGCTTGGAGCAACCTGGTATAAAGAAGGTGCCCATGGGAGGGGTTGGAATGGGATAGTCTTTAAGATCTTTAAGTTTCCTCTCAACCCTATCCCCTTCCAACCATTCTATGATTAAAATACTACCTAGTAAGGAATCATTACTTTTTGACAAAAGAGTCAGACAAACCTGAACAGTTTTGGAGGCAAGATGCTGAACCGGGTCTTGTCTAAAATTTTCCTGATTCTGTTTCTTCCACCAGATACAGTGTTTGCTTTCATTTTCTTGTTTCCTTTTTCACGGGGAAACATCTGTTCCACATCTCCAGGCATATCTGGGATAGAATACCGGTTGTTTTTCTTTTCTGCAATTTTTGGAATATGTGGAATTCCGTTCTTCTCCTGTCCTATCCTGCAGAGCAGCTCCTTAAACACTGTAAGAGAAATACAGTTGTAACCTTTACACACTCAGAACTCCACAACAAATTCTTCTTTTCCCCTCAAATCTTTTGCTTTCCATGTCCCAGAGAGAGAATAAAGAAACACTGCATTCAGGACAATAAGCTGTATCCATTTATTGGCTTTTTTGTTTGCATCTATAAGGTAATGGAGTGCACATGCTTCTTCAGGAGTAACTGTAACATAGAATGGTATTTTCCCACACTTTGTTTGCTTCTACTAATACTGCTGAACAGAAGCTGCATCAAATTTCCTATTGCATTAATGAAATTAAGCTAGTCTATATCCCACACTGACATTCGCAAAGCTAGAATTTCATGGAAATTATAGGGGGTTTTTTTCTGTTTCTTTCCACATATATAAGGTGAAAAAAAAAGGTTAGAACTGTCATGTCAATATCAATTATTTCCTTAGAGATCCCTTAGAAATATTTTGAAAATCTTTCAAGGCAGAAATTCTTCTTTTTCAGTTGAAAATATGGTGATACTGGAAAAATGCAGAACTCAAAACAAAGCAAATTACTCAGATTGTCCCTATGACCAAGGCAACCAAGATTTTCTGTACAGAAAATCCAACTAAGTGGAACATTTCTGTTGTATATTAAAAGCTAAGGCTTCAAGTTTTCCCAGTATGGATTTGAATAGAACAACAGGAATTGCTCATAGTCAATACCAGACACTTAACACTCAATTAAAAAGTCAGCATAGTAAGTATCACTGTTGAAAAAGCTTCAAGATATTAATTCATTAAAATTTATCAATCTCCTTGAAATTCTATCAGCTAGCAGATGGAGATCAGAACCCACCTGCAAGTGTATGTTGCTCACATTTATTCTACAAATGAATAATCTATCCCTGTCTCAGCTATAGTGATGCTTCATTTCACATTATTTCACATTAATCTGGACCACTGGTGACTCTGTTTCAAGCTTTTTTTGTATTATGCCAATAAGCAACTGCTGAGGGCCTGAACCTTTTTAGCTGCACAGTGATAAGCACAGTATAATAATTGAAAAGAAAACCAATAGTGAGCAAGGGCAGCTAACTGGAAGAAGGAAATAGGAAAAGAAAACCATCACAAGATATGGCTACAACTCTGGGGGAAGGAGCTGTCCTGTCACAGTCTCCTTCTTTCTGTAGCTCTTGTTATTCTGTTGCCTGAACAAGACTATGGAAAAAGAACAGATGATTTGACTGAGATTTTAAAGAGGTATTTAGGTGTTTATATTCATGATGACAATTAAAAGCCAACATTTATGTGCCATACCACCTTTTATATCCCCTTATCAATTATAAAGGTAGTTTATCCTCTCATTCTTCCAGTCATTAAAGAAAGTTTTACAAATCTCAGTCTTACATTTTTGCTGTTTCTTGGCAAAAATATTTTGGTCCGGATCCCTTGGCTTTGTTTCAGCCCTATTGCATGGAGGGACATTAAATCAGCTTAAACAGTCATCTGAGGATTTCTCAGGGAGTTGAAGAGCTGCCTGTGCTGGCTCTGTGCCACTCAACATGCAGCCCTTGGCATATCAGAACTTATCCAAGCAAACAGAGGCACAAGGAGGGGACTTCTGCACAACTTCTCACCTCCAGAGCAAGTTGGAAAAGGTGGAACCCTATTGCACTTATAAAGCCAGAAGGAGTGCAGCTTTTCCTTCACACAAAAAAATGTATCACATATAAAATCTACTCACCAAAAATGTTTGTTTTTACAGTAATGGAGAGATGTGTGTTATTCTTTAAGATTTCCAGAGCTTTTACAAAGGTAATGTTCTCAAAATTCTGTCCATTTACTTCCATTATCTTTAAGAAATAAAAATTGGACTATTAGGAAAACAGCTGTCTGACAGACTTACAAATACAAAGGTGATAATACAGGCAGAGTAAGAACTTCCCAGAAATTACCATATCATCTTTACAGCAGCTACAGAATGAAAACATTCCGTGTAAAATAACTATTTTCATCATGTCAGAGAAGTTATATCCTATGAATAAGTCTAGACTTACATCTTTACTTGAAAAATGCTTCAAATAAGTTTATTTTCTATGATAACATGACCTTGCAATTAATCAAAAATGGTGGATCATGGACCACCATGAACAGATATCACTTCAAAAGCTGGATTTTCAGAGTGATCTGTCACTTTTCCACCTGCCTCAGTGAGCTGGGATCAAACACATTAGGTGAGAATCAACCCCACAAAACAATCTGATGGTTTCAACATAACCATATCTCCAATCAGAAAGTTTTAAAAAATAACCATAACTTGGTTCCTTTTCCCATTCTGTTTTTGGAATATTTAGGTATTTTACATATTTCGGAAACTATTTAACAGAAACCCATTTAACAGATATAAATGGAAGCTGAGCTGTGGCATTCCCACACTCGTCGGTGGTTTGGTTTTAGCACACAGCATAACATTTCTGTTGAGAACAACCAAGAGATGGGTGAAAAAGAATATTTTAAATTAACATAATTGTTTTTACCTGATCACCACGCTTAAGTCCAGCTTCTGCTGCTTTACTGCCTGTCTCCACAGTCTCTACAAAAATACCAAACCCCTTGTCACTGCCTCCAAGAAGGCTGAAAAACAGGGGAGAATCTCTGGAAGGTTTTTGCAGGGTGATTTGTCTCCATTTTGCTTTAGCAGCACAGGCAATATTCAGCAACCTGAGATGGCCTTTCATTTTCTGTAACACAGAAAACACACAATACAGTGCAATGTTTCTTTTATCAGAAATGAAAAAAAAATTATGAAAAATACATCAAGCACCAGAAAATAGACTTTTGATGCCAGATTTTCAGATCTTACTAAATAAACCTTTTCCTCTTTTGCAGAAATGCAAAAGCTCCTAAGTGAGTGGCATAGGTATAACTTTATATGGCCTTTATATCTAACTTTTACTTAGGAACAAATATGTCCAATCTTAAAAGCCACCCATTAACAGTTACACTTAGAGACTATAGCTGTTAGACACTGGTAACACTTGAAAATTGAAATATGTAGTACTAGAAAATGTGACACTCATTCTTTTTTGCTCCTACCGTATCTTCCAAGTTCTTTTCAAATTCTTCCAGGAATCGAGTCATGGCAGGATCTCCTTCAAAGTCATTAAAATGATTGTTCACCCACAGTAACACTACTCTGGTAACCTGTAAAAACAAAATAAATTATGTATATACATATGTAATGGTACCTATGGTTCTTCTCCTATAAGCTCTAATCTATAAGCACAGAGGAACACTTGGATGTGGCAGAAGAACATAAAACAGATTACTGTATCTACTGATAGTAAAAAGACATTTACACTTGAAATCATCTTCTCTTTCTCTTTATTTGTGGAAGCAAATGAAAAATTTAAAAACCCAAGTATTTTTATGCCTAAAAAATACTGGCTACATCACCTGGTACCTACTGGTGCATAGATCCATCTTCAGCTAAGCCTTCCTGACCCTGCTCATGAAAATCATCTTTTAAAGCATCCTAATGATTTCTTTAAAGGAAGTTCCAGTTATGATAATAGAAAGCTTTCTTCTAAGAAATTTTAATTAAATCTTCAGATTACTTCTGTAGGTGCTACAGAGTCACTACCATTCATGATAAAGTCAGTCTGACAACAATATTATCCTCTCATATTATAAAAAAAAATAAGTCTATAGCAGTTTCTCTTCTAAAATTTTATAATTTCTGCTTTTGATTGATGACACACTTCTCTTTATTTTTCCTTTTATTAAAAACCAGTAGTTGCCAAAATGAAAAGCATGGAAAGAGGTAAGAAGAGAAGTAGTAACCACAGCAGACCCAGCACAACTTCCTTAGAAAACATCTAGTGCTTTGACAGTATGTTGGACTTCCTCAGCTGAAGTCTACAACACATAAAAACATTGGCTAAGAATCAACAAATTGGCATGATATAAGCTCCAGACTATCAACGTTTTTCATGGATGTGCACAAAGATAGTGAAACCTAGTTTTACTTATCCTAGTTTATCAGCAATCAAAAAAGGCATCAATTCAAATGTATTTTCACTAGAAATATTAATCTCTTTGACTCCAACCAACCTTATCCCTGAGGCTGTCCACTGTGAACCATTCCAAGAGTTTATTTCCAACTTCCAAGGGACTTGTTAGAAATGTTCTATATGTTAAAAGAAAATCTTCGATGTAGGTTGGATCCACAATAGAATGTTCCTCTATTAAGTGCATGATGAGTCTCTCAGGTGTTGCCTTAAAAAAGCAAATGAAAAAATAACTGATATCTCTCATCACTACCTCTCCCTAAAGAGTAATTCAACATAAACCCACATGAACAGTATAATCCCTTTAGAAAGTTCAGTTATGGCCAACTCAGGCGAAAACAAAGCAACATGTTTAAAATCAAATCCTCCTGCTTCTCTCAGCCCTGACCTTTTGCATAGCTAACACCTGGCTAAAACAATTAGTAACTTCCCTTTATTTTATTTTTTAGTAAGCAGCTTAAGTTCCTCTTTCAGATTACAAAAAGAAGGTCATAAAAACCCCAAAAGGTTTATGTCCAAATACAAAACTAAATGTATGTGTTGAACAGGTTACAATGTATATAACTTGATTAAAGGAGAAATAGAAGTAAATTTGGAATACAATACACATTCCTTCCAATCAAGTTTTTTGATACAGACAAAACTGAGTATGTATAATAGATTCAAACAGAAACTGTATTTATTTACTAATAAATAAAAGCTTAATAGATTAAGGGAAAGCATAAAAAGAAATGAACCTTGATAACTATGTGTCCTTTCCTGGTTCCACTGCGATCCAGTTCTCTGTGCTCCTTCACCATCACAATTTCTCCTTCTTCCTCTACTTTATGAGTGTTTTTTTCAACATGGTTCAGAATCCTCCAGTAGTCTTGCTGGGCTATACACACGAACTGTCCGCAAGGACAACAACAGTGATTAAAATGAATGTATCCCCATCTCCAGACTGAACAACCCCAACTCTGTCTGTCCCCACAGCAGAGGGGCTCCAGCTCTCAAGAGCACCTTTGCTGCCTTCTCTGGACCCATTTCAATCTGTTTTCTTTTATTAGATGCTTAAAAACAAGAGGCAGTTATATAGAATTGCAACCTTACCTGACAATCATCTACTTTGGTTCTGACCACTCCATTCATGTACTGTTTGTCCAGAGAGGGAGTAATTCCAAAACTATTTCCCATACAGAGACTCTCACTCTTCCCATCAGGATAGCTGATTTCTACTGTGCCATTTAAAATAACATACCAAGAATCAAGCTAGAGAAAGCAAAAAAAATAAAATCAAAAGGCGAAGCTAATTCAACAATCTTTATAAACTCTTATCTCAGAAAGGCTCACTCTTGCAGCCTCCAGTTTGTTGTCACCACCTCTCTGCAACATTTAATTCACCAAAACTGCACAGTAAGGCAAGAGATGGAGACTGAAACAGGAATGCTTTTCAGCTTTCTTCATTCACTTCAGAACTGATTCTGGAGGGAGAAATGCTGATGAATAGACTGCTTTCTTGATAAGTAGGCTGATTGCTACGATGTATTTGTACCGTTTAGTGAGAATGAACATTCTTTCCCTGGGTACCCATTTAGTCACTACCAGAGATGAGCCTACCTCCCCCCTTCTTGGAGGGATGAACAGCAAATGCCATTCCAGATGTCTTGATCCAAGCAGGAAGAGAGATTTCAAGGTAGTGATTCAGGGCACCTATGTTGGGAGCCTGATTGATTTAACACCTCTTCTGGAAGCAGTGACTTACTTCCTGGCCGTCTTCAAGTATGATGGCTCCTGCTTGCTCTACAACTTCAAATATCATCACTGAGCAGAGTTCTCTCCTCACAGACATGGTCATGTTTGCAAAGGCAGGGAGTTGATGCATGAATTCCAATAATTGTTCTGTTGGACAAAGGAAACATTGGAATGGTGACTGCAAGACCCAGGGTTTCCTTGGATTCCTCACTCTCCACAAGTATATTAAACTTCAGTTAAATTCATTTGAAAATTGTTCAGTGGTGTCACACTTCCCATTAGTGCCTGTGGCTAAAGGAGCCCAGTGTGCACTTTGTCATCAACAGCCAGAACTCAGCTCCATAGCCTTGCTGGTGTTCTGATTGACTCTCAGGGCAGCAGTCTAGCTAAGAGTAAAAGCACTTCAGCTTCAAACATTAGAAAAATTAAAAATACCCATAGGTACAGTAATTATAAGCTAGACAGGAGCATGAAATGATTTTCCAGTGTTCAGATAAGCAATCTGAAGTACAGCAGAAAACAAATTTGGCTATTGAAATTCATGTCAATTTCTAGTTAAACACTGCAGTAAATTATCTTCATTTTAACTGTTTTGCAGTTTACAGTTAAGTATACCTATACTCAGTAATAGTATGAATAGTCTCTTTGCTATTTACTAAATACTTCAACAATTTCAGGTAGACAGAATTACCTTGCTACCTGTCCCATTACATCAACACATACAATAACTGTAAAACCTCACATCTTGAGCATCACAAAGACTGTTGTTCAAAATACTTGGATTCTCAGAACAAATACTCTCCCAGATAGCAAGAGAGGACATCCAATTAAAAATATCAATAGAACAAACTGAGACATCATTCAATTATTAAGATATACATTGAACATTAACTCATCAAACAGTTTTTGGTTGTGTTTCTCTCACAGGTATTATATGAAGACCCCTTATTTAATTTTATTACTGTATTTTTTCTCCTCACCAATGTCATCATCAGTTTTATCTGCAGGCTCTTTCTCAAGGCACTCTCGGACAACATCTCGCCCTAGAAGTGGATCAGAAGTTCTGTCAATATCTTCATCCTCTTCCTCTTCTTCATCTTCAGAGTCTACAGGTGCTTCTGGAAGACCCGTTAAATCAACATCTCCCATCTCACTTTCTGTAGCCTACAAAGAAAACATCAATCAGACAGAGTTCAATGTCCTCAGTTCAATGATTTATGGTCAGAGGTAGCTAATGAAAAAAAAATTAAATTCTATGACCAACAAGCCTAACTACAATCTCTAACAGCTCCCTTTCTGAACGCTGAGGAAAACATGTTATGCTGAAATCTACTAGATTTTCATTTTACAGCATTTATTCCCTCTTTCTTGTGAATTCATGTGACAGTGTTTTTTCACAATTTGAGTCTATAGTATTAACACTAATTAACTATAAGGTTAGTAATAGCATTGGTTACCCAATGCCTGTGGACACATTTCTATTGTCAGCAATAGATGGCAACCTAGACATCACACTGAGCAAACACGCAAGACAACAGTGAAAGAGAACAAAACACCAGCAACAAAAAGCAGAATCACATAGGAAACATTTGCACTAATTCCTTCTGTATAGTTTAAATGATGTAATGGCATGAAAATAAATTTTCAAACAGATGGAAGGGGAAAAAAAAGTAGTTTCAAATTCTCAGTTTCTACAGAGTAGTTGCTCAGTAACTTTTTTAAAGCTTAAGCCAGAATGCAAATCATTTTTCTGTTTAAATTCAGAAATTTGAGCAACAAGATGTGTCACTGAAAAGCATAGGGCAATTATATAGGAACTTGCAGAAAATAGAGTTTGTTTTTAAATGAGCAGATTTACAACACTGACTTTCACTTTGAAGAAATCCTTGAGATTTTACAAAAAACACTGAACTAGGGCATCGAGTACCCTGCAAGTTCACAAAACACCTAAAATAAAGGATGAACTTCAACACTGTAATGGGGCAGAGCATAGCTTCTCTGGACAACTTGTACCAGTGTCTCAAAACCCTCACAGGAAAGATTTTCTTCCCTATATCCCTATATTTAAAAGTTAAATCTACCATTTTCAGTTCAAAACCACTGTCCCTTGTCCTTGTCACTACAGGACACGGTAAAAAGTCTTTCTAATAAATCTCCTTTACGTATTGACAGGGTGTAATAAGGTATCCCTGAGGCCTTATTCCCTTTTCTCCAGTCTCTGGGGGCTTCACACGACTGCCTGATGGAGAGTTCCATCAGCCAAGTCCCTTGGGACCCTGTGATGCATTGCCTTGGGTCCCATAGACTTGGATACATTCAGATCCCCATCTGGTCTCAAACACAACCTTCTCTTCCCAGGGGCACGACTTCATTTCCCAGTCCCTGCCTTGATGTTCAGGGAGTGGAGTGATGTGGGAAGAGCAGCCTGTGAAAACTGAGACAAAAACTGCTGAGTGCCTCAGCCTCCTCCATGTCATCCATTCTGCCTTATTTAGTGGGGGAGTCAAGCACAATTTCTACCTGCTTTTTTTGGTTGTTTTTTTTTTTTTTTGTGGGGTTTTTTTTGTGGGGTTTTTTTTTGTTTGTTTGTTTGTTTGTTTGTTTTTTGTTGGTTGGTTTTTTGGGGTTTTTTTTTACTAATACACCTGTAGAAGCCCTTCTGGTTTTTGTCACATCCTTTGCCAAATCCAGCTCCAATTGATCCCTACCATTCCTGATCCCAACCCTAGACATTAGGGCAGTGTTCCTATTCTTCCCAGGACACATGTCCCTGATTCCACTGTATGCATTTCTTTCTTGTGCTTCATTTTGAGCAGAAGATCCTTACTTGGTCACTGCTCTCCTGCTCTTATGGCCTCACATAAAACAACATTTATTTTAAGTGATTTAATCACACCAGACTGCACTGTCTCCATCTCCCTACGCGCTCCACACTGATGTCAGCCCCAATACCTGCACAGGGGAAGAAGCTTTGTCTTCCTACACCAGAAAAAAAATGACTGGGGTTTAGATATAACCTTGGGCCTTGGAGTTTGTCCTCATTTTGGTAATTAGCCAGCAAACCTAATAAATAAATCTTAAGCGATTAAAAAACATCCATTTCTTTCAGAGGAGGGCAACAATATGGAGAGGGTTAAATCTGTTTTACATTACATCACTTTACTGGCTTCTGTAGCTCACATTAACAGTTTTGGAATTAAGCCCAAGTGCAAATTGTACTTGGAGAGTCTCAGCAGCACATGATCAGTACACTGTTTTATTCAAGGACTTTTCTAGCATTTCTTCATCTAAATAGCCACAATTCATACCAACTTCTCCATGCTAGGACAAACAGCAGCACCAGTCCTCACTTTGATACGCCCATGCTAAACCAGAAAAACTGAAGCAACAGGTTCTACCAAAATTTCTGTATCCTATATAGGAAAATAGACAAATCAACTCCTTTCCTGATAAATAAGTTACGTTTTGATCAAACTATGAAATAGGAGCAGGTCCTCCAACTGTGTTTCAAAGATTCTGTGCAGATGGTTGACAGAATGCTGGCAGGTCAGGCAGTGCTGGAAGGAACAGGAAGGATTTTGCTCATAAAGCCATCTGCAGAAGTAGCTGCTCTTCCCAACCACGATGCTCCAGCTGTTTCCATTATCAAATATAAAAATCATTCCTAACACAAACATTTATGAACTACTGATGTACAAAATGAAACCAGAAGCTGCAATCCTCAAATCTCACACAAATAGGGGTTTCCAGGATTGGGTCCCTGACACAAGGGTATCTACTGAAATACACATCCTTGATAAATATTTTATAGATAATGCATTTTAATACCAAAGCCTTAGCCACAATTGGAATTATTGCTGGACAATGATGTTGCTGCCCACAAAGTGTACATACTCCCAAAGTGATAAATGAAGGATTTTGAAAGAAGTGAAAGGAGAGAGAAACTTTCAGCACAATACTGACAGAAAAACAGGTAGGAAAAAATTGATGCAAACTGGATAGTCACTAAGAGAAGATGATTGGCAGGTATTGATACAAGAAACTCATTTGTGAGAGTTGAGGGAGACCCTGTCCAACCACATCTAGAGAGACAACCTGGATTCCGTGTGTGACTCTGTCTGGGTACCTTAAACCCTGTCCCATAAAAGGGCAAAGAAAGATGTTTTCCCTGTAAAATACCTGTTGAATTTTTTTTCTCTGAGGACCCCTGTAACAGGTCAAAGCAGCTGTACAAGCCTGCATTTCAGCTGCTGCATGCACAACCAAACAGCTTCCCCTACTTCCAGCCAAATACCATAGTTCTGAAATTAAATGTACTTTCAGAAAGGGGTTGAAAGAAAAAAAAATGAAAATTTTAAAATCCTCTTCAAGCAAGAAGTTACTTTAAAAATTGTAGGGAATAACTTACTTTCTCTTTCTATGATTAAAATAAAGGTCTGCAGTGCAACAGGAAGACAATTGCTCTGCAGTATTCCAAGCAAGCTGGACTTTACACACATTTGGACATCTTGGAGCCCATGTTTTGGACACCAAACACTGAAATCTCCAACAAGGAATAGCAACAGTACAGGACAAGAGAGAAAAACATAAATTTTCACCACTTTTTGCAACTAAACTCGGGATTTAACACAATGTCTCCACCACAGAGTTAACAGGCAGAAATCTTCTGCTGCTGATCTCACCTTAAGCTTTACATTCATCATTTCCTGTTTAACTGGAAATGGGCTTTATTCTGGACTGAGAGGCAGCTGGAACAAGTGAAACCTCATTTCAACACTATCAATGAATGCAGTATACACAGATGAAGAGCAAATCTTTACATATCTTAATAAAACACTTTCATTCTTTGGTTCTACCATTCTAATAATGTTTTCCAATTCTGGACTGATGTTTGTACTACTTACTGTAAAAATTAATGTTAAGATACCATTAATTCAAAAGGTCATTTCAAGGCTACATTAATCAAAATTATTCAGAATACTAGTGACACTAATGATATTCCAAAAGAGTTTGGCCTGAGAAGCTTGGCATGATACATACAAAGCTGACTGCAAAAGCAAAGCATCATTTTCCAAATACTTTATAAAAAGCTTTATTTTGTTGTACCGAAAATGCTTTTAATTATTGAATGCATACACCACCCTCAAAATGTAGGTTTATTACATATCAAAGATGTTCTCTACCTTTATAATATGATGAATATTGAGGGAAACCATTTTTCATTTTTGTGATTTCAAAATCTGTCTATACTGATGTATTGCTGCAATATAATGCTGTGTTAAATATTGTGCAATGGCATTATTACACAACATCTATTACTAAGTAGTATCTAGTGATCGCTTATAGATTTGTGACAAACAATAAGAGAATTCTCCAACTAACTGTTACAGCTACTGCAATAAAACCCATTTACTACATAAATGCACATAAAATATGTCTTTTAACACGTTACTGTTTGCAGGCATATGAGAACAAGATACTAAAAATTCACTAAAAAAATAGGGGGAGAAAATCACTGTGGGTTGTTGGGGATTTTCCCCCCTCATGATATGTTTGTAGCATGTCTTCTCTTCACCCACAGCTTATCAAATGCTTGATTCTCTAATGCTATCTTTCACAGTTAATATCACTGTAGCTCTGATCATATGTGGTTATAAAATTATCTTCCAAGATCTCACTCAAGTCTGACAGTAGCAAACTGCCCCAGCATCAACCTGGCCAGCCAGGAATTCTGTAACAGATGTCCTCGTTTCCACCAGGATGCAAAACCAGACAGGTGAATGCCATTGAAAAGGAAATTCCTACCTGAAAAGTCCTAACTCCTAAAAATAAATATGAAATCTGAAGTCATTTTCACATTAATTATTCCTTAGTGTACAAAATAACTAGCACTATGGTTTATTTGCTATAGTGCATATAAATATGTTATTCCATCATTTCTTTTATTTATATAATTTTTATTTAGCAATTTATGTATTTTTTTTAGCAATTATGCTCTTTTGTAATTTACAGATGAGTAGACAAAAGACAATTACCTGCACATAATAATGAGTATTCACTTATTACAAGATATCATTGCTAGAGTGGTATCCATGCTATCAATAATATATTTTAAGTGCTTTTCACTTAGAGCAACCTCTCCAAACTACTCAGGCAGGTAACTCCAGCACCCTGCTGTGGTGGCCGTGCAATGCCTCTTCAAGTGCCAGTGTCCCTACAGCTGTAGGATCCGTGATCTACAGAAAAGCCAGGCTGATTTCAGAGAGATTTGTTCCATTTCAGAAAGGAAAATGATCCCAGGAATCAACAAATGTTACTCTCCACCCTGACTCCAGCCACACTGGCAGCCTGTTTCTGGGACTGAGGTTCCCAGCACCATGGCTGGTCCAGATCACAAAGATGCAGGAGCACCAATGCTGTGGCCCTGGCAGGACTTCTGCAGTCCCAGTGTTCCTGGAGCTGTAGGTTCTTTGACTCTCTCAACCCCAACCCTAACTCTTATCCAAACCAAGTATTATGGGTTATCCAGATCAGAAAGATGTAGGAGCAGCAATGTTGGGGCCCTGCCAGGATAGCCCTGGCACAGCATTTCCAGTCCCAGTGTTCCTGGAGCTGTAGGTTCTTTGATTCTCTCAACCCCAACCCTAACACTAACTGCAGTTCAGCACTGGGCCAGAGGTGGCACAGATTAAAAAGCATAGATTTGGCAATGATGGCACTCTGCTGTGATGCCACTGCAATACATTTTGTGTGCCAGTGTCCCTGGAGCTGTCAGCTCTTTAACTCTCTCAACCCCAGCCCTAACCCCAGCACCACGGCTGGTCCAGATCAGAAGGATATAGGAGCAGCAATGTTGGGGCCCTGCAGTGATCTCCCCAGCAGGCCTTTTACAGCCCAAATGTTCCTGGAAATGTAGGCTCTTTGATTCTCTCAATCCTAACCCTAACCTAACAACAATTCTGATGTAGTTTAGATTCAGAAAATAAAAAAAAAAAAAAAAGTAAAAATAAGCAAGATACAAAACACCATTTCCAGCACAGATTTCAGAAATTATAGAATTCATGGAGCATCTTGGAAAGACTCTCTCAAGGATGCCAGCTACTCCTGATCTTGCTGGCAGCAAGAAAATCTAAAGAAGTAGTGAGGTTGTAGATTAAATAGGACAAAAATTGCTTTACATACTTTTAGTGTTCTAAAGTAATTTTTGCTTTAATGTCTTATTTTTCTAGTTCCCTAAGCAATATATTGCTATAAATAGATATCATTAATCTGTTTCTAGTATAGAAATAATACCCAGGCAGCACCTAAGGAAAAGGAACAGGTGTCTAAAATCAAGTTACACCTACACCATGCTCAACAACTGCTGTACACTGTATTGTGGTTAGCTGGAAACTTGGAAGTGGAAAAGCTGTGAAATTACTGATCAACAGAAACCCAAGCTGAGCCCCCTCACCAACCATCAACATAAACACCAATGAAAGGAGCTCTGCAACTTGACACGAGACAGGTAACTTATTCAGTGTATTATCAGTAAACAAATGAAGCTATCTCTGGCTTTCAGCCAACTTCAACTTTCAGGAAGCCACACTGGAATTTCCACAGTCAATTAGTGCAAAGTGGGTTTATTACCACACTTTTGTTTGCAGAACCGAACATCTGCTATTAGCAATAAATACAAAAAATCAAGGGCAGTATTGGAAACGCCAGGCTGATTTCAAGAGATTTGTTCCATTTCAGAAAGGAAAATGATCCCAGGAATCAACAAATGTTACTTTTAAAAGCCACAGCATACTTGGTGGTATAGAAAGATGTGAAAAGCAACAAAAAGAGCCTTGCAAGCAGCTTGCTGCATTTCTGTGTCTGTGGGAGTGGTGAGTCCCATGCACAGCACAGGGATAGGTGGAAGCATCAAGAGGGTTTTTACCCAGTCCTGGATGAACTGTCACTCTTCCTGTTTATGGGATAGTTTAAACATCAAGGAAGAAGACTATGAAACCAAAGCAGACTTACCTGATAAATATCGGAGAGGCTGCTGCTCCCAGAGTCACTGGCAATGCTACATCCTGACTGGCTGGAAGGGACGTGCGTCACCTGAGGGTGAGGATTGTCAGTGAGATGCATCTTGGTAAGGTCAGCTGGAAGCTGTAAACAAAATGCATTTGGGGAAAGGTAAGAAAAAGAAAAAAAAAAAGATGTGTAAGTCCAATTTAAAGACAAAGATTTTCAGAAATCTTTGGTTACACATTTAAATTCTCATTTGAGTTGCCGAATTATTGAATCAAAATCAGACAGACTTGACAAAAAGCTAGTTTAGACTAAGCTGACCCGAACACACTTCACATTTCATAAAACTGATGGAAAACAACACACCTTTCTATAAAGCAAAGGTCTGGGATATTTACAGCTAAGTGACATACCCCAAGATGACAAATATATGACACTGGCCAAACAGCCCACAGTATTTAACCTTAGCTGACGTTGCAATCCATTATGAAGAAGCAGAATTTCTCTTTGTAAGTTCAATTTATGCACCTTAGTTCAGGAATAACCTTTAGAAAATATCAGTGCAGAACAAAAAGTAATGTAATCTAAACAAAATGTTTGGTCTATAAAGGGCTTTGAATTTTCTTTAGAGAAGTAAGTACACAGAAAGAATATTATGCATTTTTGGTACAGCTATGTACAACAGCACCCCTATTCTGTAAATCTATCTGTAAATGAACACACATGCAGATATCTAAATTTTAGTGCATAACTCAAGTTCCCAAACATATTCTTTCTACTCAAAAAAAACAGTAGTAGCTTCAGAGCTGCATGGGATACTGTCTAATAAACAATCCTTTAATTCAGGCTGCTTGGATTTTTTTCGTCACATATACTTATTTTTAAAATATTAAAATTTAATATTTAATTTTAAAAAAAATTATACTCAACTATATGAAAAGCACATTGTATCAAGGAATCACAGACTTTTTACCATCTTTAAATTATACGAGTTATATATTATTTCTTTTGAAAAAAAGTTCTGATGCAGGAAAAACTCCAAAACTACTCTGACAGCATCAACTGTTGTCATCAAAACAAGAAGATTTCTTCTGTAAAACAAACCAAATTCCATGCAGTCATGTCAGCTACTAGATATTCAGTCCTACAAATTAAAGGACAGTGCTGGAAAATACTCTTGAGATGGTATCAACATTATAAATACTGACTAAACTGAAAAAGAAGTGATAAACAGGTTTTGATTTAGCATCACAATTCCATGTCCATTATCTGATGAGTACACAAGATAAGTACTTCACCAAATACTAGTTCATATATTTTCTGAAAGCATATGTGGCACCACAGTCTTGCCAAACCTTCCCCATCCCAGGGAAAAAAAACGTTTGAGACCCTCTGACAGGTAATTTTACTGTCAGAGTAATAATTTGCAACATAATTTTACTATCAAAATTGTGATAAGGAACATGGGGGATCTTGACTCTTTTGCAACTCCCAATGACATTCTCCTTGGCAATCACTGCTTAAACATAGCAATCCATACAGGCTATGAAAGAAATCATTCTTCCCCACAATCCTCATTTTTACCTTATTCTAGCTTTGTTTTTTCGTAACAAAAGAAAGTATAAAATATCCAACCTGCAAATTCATATCTATGGTCACATGAAAAGGAGAAAGTCTGAAAAGCAAAAAGGTTGCTAAACTCCCAGAAAATCACACCAAAACCCCCATCCAAGCAGTGGGGGGAAGAAAAGGGGTAGGCAGGATGAGGGTTAGGGAACGTAAGTTGCAGTGAACTTGATCTAAATACAAAGGAAACACAATACTTTAAAGCCTATGTTTTGCTACCAGAAAAGGTTTTACAGGCTGAAAATACCTATTTTTGGGATTCAAGAACAGCAAAAATGACAAAATTCAATCCAGTGGCCAACAGGCAACCTCTCTGTCAGCACATGTGGAAGAGCTGGCATACACCAGGATGTGACCTCTCAAGTACAACAAAACATGCAACAGTCAAGCTGAGATTTAATTCTGATTTAATTCTGGTCTGGAGGACTAGCTGGCTACTTTCAGAGTCCAAATGGCACACTGCCTACAGAACCCATTTCTGTGCCACACACTGAAGAGCACTCTCCAGGCTCCAAGGGGCACGAGGCAGGAAGCATCCCATTCTCCTCCCTAAAGCCTCAGACACCTGCACACTGCTGAAGGCCCCGACATTTCCCTGATGATGCCTGTGGTGTGGATGGAGGCTGCTCCTGTGCTGTGGCAGCACTCAGGGAGCAGCCTGTGCTGCAGGGTGACCCTGCTCCTGGAGCAGTGCCCCCAGCCACGCTCCCAGAGCCACAACCCAACAAGATTAGAGCATCACATCCCAGGGAGGTGACATCCAACATCACTGCAGCATTCACTGGCAAATGGGCAGGGCAAGGCAGCTGGCAGTTGCTGGAACGCTGAAGGTCAGTGGAACTGAAACATCCAGGAGTTTTAGGAAAGTACAGAACAAATCAGCCCACACAGATTCACTGTCCCTAGCTTAAAGACCACAGGTTTGCTGCAAACTCTTCAGACTGTCCCCACCTTTTATGACCTCCCTATTCCAACAAACAGCTCTGACTTCAGCTTCAATCTTTTCATCCATGATCAAATCCCATGCTGACTGTGGTTACACAGACACAAGGAAATCTAATTTAAGCTCCTGTCTATCCAGATTCTCCAACCTTCAAAACAGCTTCAGTAAAATAGTGAGCAGAACCAAGAGCAGAACCAATTCTGCAGGATTTCCCAGGAGAACAACGACAGGTGCTGCTCTTTACCAACAACTGGTGCTGTTAAAGCATGTTCTGGCTCAAAGACATCCCAGCACCCCCACACACACACTGCCACATACAGTTTGTCTTCTCTAATGTATTTGAGATTTTAAGATTCTTGTGATGAACACTGTTTTCTGTACCTAGAGAGAAGTGGGGCTCTACCTGGTCTAGTGGAAGGTGTCTCTGCCCATGGCAGGGGCCTGGGACAAGATGAGCTTTTAGTTCCCTCCCAATACAAATCATTCTGTAATTCTAAGTATTGATGGAACAAGACATGGCTCTCAAAATAAACAGGTGTGCATGTATTTTGTGTGTCATTTTCACAAAAAACCCACCAACTCAAAGCACTGCCAGCCTTCCCAAAGGAATATTTCTAAACAACTAATTAATCAAAACTGCTCTTCAATCCCCCTGCCAGCATGCCCCTTCACTTCCATCACCTACAAAGCACGTGGATATGTACGACACTCCTGTTGGGCTCTGCAATATATTCTTGCAAAAGACATTTAATGCAAGTCAAATGCAAGGAAACATCACAATATCTCTTTAAATTTGAGAGAGAGATAAGGTTTATTTGAGACAAGTGACCTTTAAAGTACTGCTTGCCACTCTACTCGATCTCCCAAAATAAATCACAGCTTCTGTCTTTTGTATGTCATTTTTATTACCCAAAGTGATTGTTCTTTCTTGCAGAGCTCACTAGGCAGCAAGATACAGAGAGGATGTTTCTGTACCAACATGACAGCAGACACAGGAAGCTCTTGCTGGCTGTTGCAGGAAAGTTGCTGAAAGTGCCATAAAATTGTCTTAACTATTGGTGACTAAGTTTTTTTTCTGCAACTTAGAAACTATTGTTATAACAGCAACAGTATCTTGAAAAACCCTGCCTTGGGAAATAAGATCCACATAGCAATGTTCAACTGTGCCCATATTAGATGTGTTTGGATGCAGATGTTTATATCTGCAATATCCTCTGGCTGTGTGCCCCAGCACCCCCAGACAGGAAAACCCAACACAATATTCTGAGAAACACTCCAACAGACTACTTAGTTGCCACTTTAAACCACAACAATTTCATTTTTTCACAAGAAGCAATAATATGGATTTGTAATATGAGTGCATCTGACATGCTGGCACAGCCTGTCCCTGCATCAGTGCCAGCACATCCTTGTGACTGACCTTTCCCAACAAAGGGATATTTAGGAACAAACCCCCCGTTGAAATGCCACACTGCAATTCAGAACTGTACCAGAAAGAAAGTTAAGAAAATAGAAGTTATCCTCGGCACAGCCACCTACAGCTCTGCACCCCCACTGAGTCTGGAAAATGCAGTTGGTAATTATACCAAAAAATCCTAGATCAACAAGAAATTTTTAAAGCAATATTACATCTGCAAGAGGAAGAATGAGAGAAAAAAAGACTAAATTCTTCAGAAGCACATCCTAATGGTAGCATCAGCCTGCCATACCACACAAATCCAGAAGCACCAGCAGCCTGGACTTGTTTTTTGTTAAAGGAATTTGAAATTTTGGAAGAAGGTTCACAGGCTGATCCCATCTCATTTGCCAGGACACAGCCATGGCCAGTCACCTCAGCCAGGAAAGAGGGGAGGTGGGAGGAGAGGACATGGGCGTGTAAAAACCAGCACTGAGTGCCATTTAATAAAAAATTACATGCACAAAATACTAAACTCTCCCCACAGCCTGCAGCAGCCTTGAAAACCGGAGGTGAAGACTCCAAAGGTCCACCAGGAGTTTGTTTTTTTCTATCAATTTCATGGGTGCAGCCACATAGCGCCAATGCAAGGGGCAGCAGCACTCCTGCTGCCAAACCAGAGAAACTCCAAAAACCTCTGCAGGCCCCAAATCTGTCCTTTTTCCTATTACAAAATACAAAGTTTACTTAAAAGGAGTATTTTATCTGATCATTTTTGTTTGGTTGGTTTCATAAGGACATCTTGGCTGTATACAGAATTACTGACTTTCTAAAAGTAGTTTGGTAACAAAAGCAGAATAATGATGAGGGTTTCTCCCTGAGACAGCTGAGGTTTCCTACTGTTCTCCAGCAAGAATAGTATAAAGTTTAATAAAGGTGAGTACAAGGTTGCGTATCTACACCAAGTCTCGTGTCTGTAATTTCAAAATTAATTGGAGTACGAGCTCTGATCCATGGTACAACTCACAGGCCAGCAGAGCAAGGACAGTGCGTCTGCAGTGACATTTACTTCCCACGTAAACACCATTTACTCTCAGCAGTGAAGTCACACAGAATACTTGGGAATTAAATTGAAACCTAATTTTGCCATAACAGGCTTTCAAGATTGCACATGCTCTGTCCAGCAGAGCAAATGACGTGACCTTTGATGAGATGACCGCCCATCAACTCATCTGAAAAGGACACAAAGTGATGGTAAGGCTCAGGACAACCTCCCTTCATGTGCTCCCTGAAGGGTCTGCTAAAAATAAAAGCTATAGAAAGTCATTCCAGAGTTTAAATAGAGAGAAAGGCAACCACAGAAGTCAGAAGTTTTGTTACAGACCGGCCAAACTGAGGCATTTTTCTTTTCTATTTCCCATTTTCTTTCATAGGAAGAAATCAGTACAACTTCTTTTGGCACAGACCATGCTCTTCATCCTTTATTTCCACAGTGATTTACTTTAGGATTTGCTGGTATTTTTGCCCACATCTGTGCCTTTGGGCTGCAAGTTTTGAAAATAAGTATCAGTGTTTACTGTTACACTTTGGATAACCAAAAAACACATGCTGAAAAGGCATAGGCAACATGAATTTGCAAAATAGTCTTGACAGAGGGACATAAGATCTATGAATTATCTTTTTCTACAAGATATGAATTTTCTTTTTCACCACTGAGTTTTGACCTGCAGTAAATTGCACGTTTATTAAACGTATTCAGAAAGATCCCACAATGAAGTGGCGAAAGGACTCTTCATGAGGAAAAAAATAACAAAGCATAACCCACTGAACTCTTCTGGTCCATTCCAAATTCAAATTAATGGAAAGAAAATGGGCAATAAAGAATTAAAAGGTTTACCCTTTCTTTAATACTCCTTGATAGCAAAGTTTTTTATCAGTTTTTCTAGGAGCCCATATGGATGTTTACAACCAATCGATGGAGTCTGGACACAGCAGAAGCATCAGCCTCTGAGAGAACAGTCTGTCCTTTTCCAGGCTGTATAAGCAAATTTTCTGTCCTTGGTTTTACAGATTGTCAGTAACCTTATACCTTATTTGCTTTTCTGAAGTTCCCTGAAATGTTGCCAGCAAGACTAATATTCAGGAACAACGCTGGATTTATTTTCCGTGAAACACCCGAGGACAAGCGCAGCGCAGCCCTGCGGTGTCAGGGCACACACACGGCCCCCAACTCACCCACCTCACTATGAAAACCAGCTCTATGAGACAAACAGTCCCAATTTGAAGGCACATTTATTGAGCATTTTGTTTATTGAGGTTTTCCATTAAGAGGTTTTCACTGTTGTAAGCTGGAAGCCATTAACACACACTCGGAGCATTAACTGTGATGACACTGGGTAACCTCTGAGCCTTAGGAAACACTCCTGCTCAGCTTCCATCATACCCAAGTGGTTTAAGGACAGCAATTTCCCTTTCTCAGATGACACAGAAAGCCTGGACTGTCACAAGAAGCCAGTTTAAAAACAAACAAAAAAAAACCCCAGAAACAAATATATTTGCCCCAAGTCTTAAAAATTAAACCAAATTGCCAAACTAAAAAGACCACACGATCAAAGAGCTGAACAGGACCCCAGCCCTCTAAAACAGGACTTCTCCAGCTCACACTTCAGTGACCATATCCTTCCAGTCCCTTCAAACACCATTTTCTCTTCGATACCCTTGGTTCAACACCTTTCATACCTTTAATACTGAACTAGTTCTTCAGCAAATTCTACATTCCACCATCTTATTCACAGCCTGCTTTGATGGTCTCACTATGTGCTTGTGCTTCTATCATCAGCTTGTTCATTTACACAAGGTAACTAATTTATTTAATTCATTCTATCTTTCCTTTCTACAATCTACTGAAACAGGAGCAGCACTGCTCACTCCCACTGACAACAGTCTCTCAGCTGCATTCCTTTCTCTCTCTTTTTGCTCTCCTTCATCCCATTGATTCCATCTAAGAAATCAAAAAGGAACAAACCTCTTGGATGTTTTTTCTTGGTATCAGTAAATTATTTTAATCATCCCATATATCCGGCCAGTAAAGCAACAAGAAACCACTAAAACCCATGACTTCTCTGAAATTATTCTGTAGAATTTTCAGTAACCTTTTCCACAAGTATTTGTATAAATTAATTCTGCTTTGTATTATCCTTTTACATACAAACTACAATTCTCTTCCAGTTCAAAATACACTTAGAGCTGTGTTAATGGGAGAGGAGAAAGTTGCTTCACTGAGATACAAAGAGAGGCCACTTAGGTGTCCACAGAGAGGATAAGATGAGCCCAGCTGAATTACCCATGCTGACATCAGTCCTCAGACTTAATGCAAACAAAAACATTTGCTCCTTAAAGACCACAGATGGTTCACCAGTGGCACAAAACCAGATTTATTCAGCTTTTTATAAAGCACCAATGATGCTTGGGGGTTGAGTTTTCTGCTGCTTTTAAACCAAAGTGATGGTGCAAGCTCTTTCTTCAACAGGTCCAGATAAAATCCTGTGCCCTTCAATAACATGTAAAAAACCTATCCAACTACACAAACGGTATTTATTTCAAAACATGTTTCAATCCACTATCTACAGTATCTACTCCTAGTTTTATCAGTACTACACACATGAATCTCAAAGAAATAAGGACCAAGTTGACATCATTCATGATAGCCTTGCAGTGCCTCAAAAACTATTCCTGAAGCCTTCCTAAAATATCTCCAGGCTTACAATAAGGTCAAAAAGCTCACATAACACAGAAAAAGCCATCTAGAAGAATTAACAATCCCTAGAGGCTGCCTCTGATAGCCTTGAGCTTTTTGGTCTTCATGGCTCCTATAGCCCATAGAAATGAAAATTCTCTGAAGTACTACATTTCCTTAGTTACAATAAGGTGACATGAGGACAGAATTTCAAACTAAATTCTGGTGTTGCCTTAAACCACACATGTAATGCATTTTTAATTTGGTTTTCATATGTCTAAATTATAGATTACTACTATGCCTTAACTTACGATAATGCTAAGTGTCTGACACGCAAACATCTCAGGCTTTGGAAAAGTGGGTCTGAAAACTGACCCACAAAAAACTACCTATATTGATGGGAGCTCCACTATAAAGGGAATATCCAGGAAATAAACATAATTGATGGTTGAAAAAAATGTAACTTTATTAAGATCAACACTTCTCTGGTCCATTCACAAAGTAACATTTTTTAAAATGCCAAGACTTGTGTTTCTGTTATTTTGAATACGGAACAGGAATTATGGAAAACTTATTTTCAGTGCCAGAGTTCAAATTTTACCCTTTGTTCTCACCGTTGAAAATTAATACAATAGTAAAATGTGCTTTATCTAAATAATTCCAGTAGAAAACAAAGTGTGATAAGGACTAGTGATGCTCTGAGTTCCACAAGGAGCCCATGAACTCCAGCAGCCACCAGCAGCCTGACATTTGGGAACTCTCATCCTAAGCCAGTACTGCAGGGCACATAAAATTCCACATCTACATCAAGCTTCATCAACTAAATAATTTATCAACTCCTAGATGCACAGATTGGTAAAATACAGCAGGATGACAATCCCTCTTTACACATCCTCAGGCTGCTACAACCCCATGTCACAGTAATGCCATCATGAAGGTGACAATCAGCTCTGGGGATGCACCTAGGAGGGCTCCAAGGATGTGGGAGCACAGCAAGCATGCTGATGGTGTCAGCATTACCTCTGAGCCAGGACCTGTGTAAGGAGGCCCTCGGATACTGTACATGCCAAAAAACCAAAGGAGCATCAATCTTCCATTGGTGCTTCCACATTTTCTTTCTGTGTTCATCAAGAAATGCATTCATGGAAGCAAGAGGGGCAAAACAGGGTGGCCCCGACCTAGGCTGTAGCTGTAAGGAAAATTCTAACAAAGCAGGTTTAAACCAAAGTCTAGGAGGAAATAAATAAACAGATAGGTGTTTATTTGTGTATTAAGAGTCAATTTCCCATAAAAACAATAGCCTTCAGGAAAAGGTTTTTTCTATTGAAAAGTAGCACAATGCATGCTTGCACTTAACTTTAACATATTATACACCAGAGTATAAGAAAAATGAAGTTTTCTGGAGTAAATGGCCACATAGCTCATAATAAACCATTTTTATCTTAAACTATCAAGAAAAAAATATGCATTTAAGAAGTTTTACAAAAAGTATCCTGGAAACAGTTACAGAAAACAAGAGTTAAAACTTAGGTATAAGTGTAAGAAAAATTGTCATTTGTCAGACCAAGTCCTCACTCTCCAAGTGCTCAGGGATCAGAATACTGAGGAACCGAGAGGCTGTGCTCCTATAAATAACATGGAGAATCAACGAAATCCTTCTGAGCAGTGGATGAAGAGGAGAAGGATCAGAAAACACAGGGTAGGAGAGACCATGAATACTCTGAGGAGCTGGCTGAAACTCCAAAAATTCCAAAGAGGGCTAAACCATGCAAAGCAAAGTTTCCAGGAGGGAAGAGAACCATGAAGAGCCAGAAGAGGAGTTCAGAGAGCAAATCCACAGAGGGATGACAGAGTCCAGCTCTGAGATACTGAAAGCTGGGCTGGAAGCTACAGGCACAGAGAGAGACTGGTGGGAGAGGCAGGAGCAAGGGGAAGAGAAAGACCTTATCAAAACTGACTGAAAAAAATAAAGCAAAGGATCAGTTAATCTATTTGCTCTGAAAACATCTAAAATTCATACTGCTGGGGTTACTTTCCATGTAAGCACATTAGCAAAGATAAGGATGACATCAAATCAAATCAAGGACACACTATCAAAGCTGTTTTTCTTCTAAGAAACTGAAATTAAATCTTTAATTGCATGAAGATTTCAACTCAAGATCTGGAGATCAAACTGATGCCCTTTGGAATCAGAAGATGAGGTTACACTGATATTAGCTATGAATAACCAAAAATTGCATCACATCCCTCTGAGATGACACCAGAAATAGGAATGGGACTGAAAAATGACTCCAAGTCTTCTGCTCTAACCCAAACACAAACTTTTACAGAGCAAATGTATCATTATCATGCTTCACATTATTAGATTTCTATCTAAACAGCAGAAAGAGAAGAGCACAGAAGCCTAGAGAAAATAAATTATCATCTACTGCCATAAGATAAGTTTCGCATGCACCTGGGATCCTGAATTAAACTATTTTGCTTCAGGAAAAAAGAATTTAAAAACTTAAATGTTAATTCAAAACCTCTTCTTTTCTTTAAAAAGCACATTATCTCAAAAAGCATCCCTTTTAAATATCCTCTATAGAAACATTATCCAATCACTCCCTGCTCCCCTCATCAGACTCTCATGCTTCACAGAGTAACTGTGGGTACTCTAAGCTTGGAAAATTCTTGATGTGCATAAAATTTCTATTGTAGAAGAACCTTTTACATCTAAATCATTAAGTTTAGAGCTCTCCTTCATAAAGACTTCATAGCACAGTTACAGTTAAGAGGCCAATACCATAAAGTGCATCACAAACAACTGAACAGAGAAAGTTATATCAGAATTACAAAGACAACCAAAACCTTGCTGAAATACTTGTGAATTACTTTTTTGCTTTAAAATACTGCACTGGAATCACAGGAGTTTTATCAAATGCAAGTTGAACGTCTCTTGTCCTTGCCAACACAACCAGCCTGTGGAAACAGATCTCCACAAAGGCGATGCAAAGTCCTCCATCTTCCCTCATCCTCTTCCAGAGCCACAGTGGCTTGACAGCTGGCACAGCTTTGATCACTGTCCACCACACTCCTCACTGCTTATCATCCTCACCATGCTTCCCTACAAACGCCTGCATCTATTTATCTCATCTTCCACAGTCCATCACTCCAGAAAGGGCACAGTCCCCAGGGTAGAGACCATCTCTCACAATGTGCAGTTCTGCCCCTCTACTGGTTCTTCCAGTGCAGCTGACAGAACAGCCATCATCTCCTCCTGCCAAGGAGAGGGTGATCTCTCTTGGACATGCTTCCAATTATCAGCAGTCCTGAGAAACACGCTGACCTCCACAAGAACCTGGCTGAAAGGGCACTGCAGGAACATGTTCACTGTTCTCTCCCTCTCTTCATCCTCTTTTTACAGCTCTTGGTGCAGGGAAATAGAATGCACTGATTGCTTTTCACAAGTCTACTCTGCACCTTTACTTTTGGAAACCAAAAGCCATGTAGCCTCTGGAGGATGAGGGTGAGTGCAGCACTAACCAGTGTGTGCCCTGCAAACTGGTGTGGACACCAGCACTTGGAGAATGTCTCCCAGGTGCCAACAGAGCTCCACAAGCTGGCTTCTGCTCCTCCACAGCCATACCAATTAACTCCCCTAGGCTAAGGTTAACCTTCAGGAGTGTTCTACCTTCACAAAAGCCTACCTTTATGATTAGTCATAAGAAATATGACTTCATCTCACTCTGATTCAATCCATGGATCATCACACTGTCACATCCAGAACAGCTGTAATTACAGTTGAGTCAACAGCCCATTTCCAGACTACTGTCCTACACCAGTTTAAAAGCAACTGATTAAAACAATTCTGGCACAGATCTACATAAATCCAAGTTCCAGTTTCAACACAGTATCACAAAATATTTGACATTTTCAAATTATAAACTTATATATTTAAAATTCTGACAAGACTTATTTTGCTGTATTATGTATTATTATAAAACACTTGTCATAGAAACAGATTTTTATTACAAAGCTCAGCTAAAACCAAAATGGAACAAACTCAGATCTGATTCAGCTCATCAATTTGCTTAATCCTATGCACACTTCTCCTCAGAGTTACTGAACAACATGAACAGATCCCTTCAAAAGTTTGGGGAAACTTAGGAGTTTTGGGGCAGCTTGTGGGTTTTTCAGAAAGGAATGGAAATGCTTTATCTTTTGTAGCTTTAGAAGTAAAGAACTTAACTATGGACTGGAATGCAAACCAGTTAATGGGTTCTCATAAGCCACTAGGAAAAAAAAAAAAAAAAGAAAAAACAAACTTTCCCCTTCCTAACATTTTATACCATTTCATTTATGAATAGTAACTGAGTGAATAAATGGCTTGGCTGACAGAGCAGCAATCCCCTGGATATTGTCCACAAAGCTGACACAGGGGTCAAAAAATATTTTTTTTATATTATTATTTTACCCTTATAAAGCCCTTATTTGAACACAGGCTTTTTTGTGGTTTTTCCCTTCAGCCCAAACTCTGTGGAGAGCGCAATCCCAGCTGAAGTACCAAGGTGACTAAAGCATTCCCAGTTTTTAAGGAGTGTTACAACATTCAAACCTTTATAATAAGGGCAGTGCAGGTAAGTCAAGCTTAAGTAAACTCAGCTTTTCATAATTAATGTCTGCAGAGGAGGAAGGAAAGAAAGAGTCTACACGTACACTGGGGCATGGATGATAATACAAACAGGCCAGGATTTGCCAGCAGGAACTCCAAGGTGAGGAGCCACAATTACCTGATGGAATACACAGTGCCCAGCCACCCTGCAAGAACACAGGCACCTGCAGCTCCACTTCACCTGATGATGGGGTGGACTCAACATACACAGAACAGCCAAAATTCAGCCACACATCCACCCACTCATTTCCACGCTGGTTTTGGCATCCACACAGGGAAACCCCAAAGCCCAGAGCTTTCGCCCCCATACACCACAAGCTTCCTTTTACATTGCACCAGACATAAAAACCAAACAGGGAAAATCAGCTTGCACAGGGAGTCCACACACCCAGGGCTTCTCCCTGCGCCTTCACACACCATCGTGTCATTGAGACTCTAAACTTTTTGGGACCAACCTCAAGAGCGATCTCCTGCTCCAAAGTCAGTGCTGTATATCTCATGCTACCATGAGCACAGGGCTTTTGGCCACTGCCTCCAAATGCCAGAAAGTTGCACGGTCTTTTTTCTACCCAGTAAACACAAAATTATAAGAAAGAAATAGTAACGAATATATGCCTGGCCCCAGATTTACAAGGCAATTCCTGTGTCTTAGGTGACTATTTCTTGGTAGTAGCCTTAATAAAATACCAGAAACTCAGCTAATTTTCTGACTGAGCAAACCAAACAGTAAGAATTTCATAAATATTGTATTTTTAATTTCTTTAAAGGCTTTTATCTCAAAGGTGGGTTTGCTCGAATGTTCTAGCTTTCATTATGCCATTTAAAAGAAACACCCTTCCCTCCCCAGTTTCACAGAAATACTGCATTCTCAGACACAAAAAATAATGTGTCCTTAAAAGCTAATTGTAATTACATAGTTCAGCTAAATAATTAACCAATTCCATGCTGCTGCACAAAGGAAACAAGCAATACAGCTCCACACAGCTTGAAAATTAACACATCAGTGGGTTTGGATATCAGTATTTTCAAGTTAGCAAAATATGTCAGCAGTTATAAAAATGTTACACTTCAATAATATTTATAGGCTTCATATACACCTCATATTTAAAGGCTAAAAAACGAGGTAAATACATTTCATAAGTAAATAGCATTTTTTTTATACTTGCTGGTAATTTTTAAGCTATTGGTATATAAAACAATTCCATGATATCTAGGTCCCCCCCTTCCTGTTTAGCAATGATTCTACAGGAATAGCTCATGCACAGCCAGGATTCCAGTACCTTCAATCCAGCATGCTGCTGGGATGAGAAGGGAACACTCAGACAGCACCAGGGCTGTCAATACATGTCACAGAAATGCAGCACAGACAAAATCTTACTTACTTTGGAGGCCCAGGGCTGTAGGCAGTTGGCGTAACATCGAACAAGAAAAGCCATTTCTTAGGCTGGGGAAAAAAGTTTCCTTTCTCAAATAAAAGCCACAGGGGGAAAAAATGAGAAAAATCCCTTCTGCTTTCTCTTTAAAAATCATAAAGCAGCAATGTACATATATGCAACTTCTCAGGCTTGGATTTCACACTGAATTCGATTACAGCTTCCACTAGATCTGAGGAGTTTTCAGTATTGCAGGGAGTTAGCAGCAGCAGCAGCAATTCCTATAAAAATGTTCCAGTTTTAACAAGCACATAAATTCAAATCAAAATGTTTCCTAGCTTCTCAAATACAAATATCCATACGTTCCTCCAGGCAAGAGGCATGCACCCAAAAAGTGCTGCTTAAATTGAATTAATTCAGAAATGGATTAGAACTGCAGGTCAAAGCAACAATACATTAAAAAGCAATGTATGAATTCTTCAAATTTCTTTTTTCTCTTCTAAAATGCATTTACAAGTGGCTTATCTTCGGGTCCACTTTTCAGAAACTTCATACCAATATTGTAGATGAAATTTTGCAAAGGTTCTTCAGCATCTTAGGCGATCCAGGAATCCCACACCCTGGGATATTAAAGTTTCTTCTTTATACTCATGTCCATCATAACTGCAGAAATTGAATTCGCATCCGGACTGTAGCTCCAGGATATATGCTCTAACAGGTTTGCACTGTGGAATGTATTAAAAGCCTCTGCAATACAAACCCTTTTCTCTTTTTCCCCCCCTCCTCTTTTTTTAATGCCGTTTACAACTCTGCAGTGTCGCTTAGTATTCTAATGCATCAGTCAGATAGCACGGCTAATCCACGCCTAGCTTTTCCAATTAAAACATTTCTGTAATGCCAAACAAAACAGGACATCCATAGCTACAGCAAGGCTGACTGCTGGAGTCCTAATTCCCACTATCTTTGCTTGCTTCTCAGCAGCTCCCTCAGGAGAAGCTCCCATCGATTGGATGCTCCGCAGCAAGATGAAATATCTAATAAGGAGGAAAGAGAGTGGGAGGGGAACGGAGCTAAAAGGATGACATCACCTGTATAGAAAGCCTTTAGAAACTGCATTAGATCAATTGGCTACTGGATCTGCAGATGCAGCCAACAGAGCATCTTTATTGACCTAATATAAACACACATATCAGTACAACTGCTCAGCAAACACCCTGCTCCACATCAGCTTTTATATCATTTTATATCTATTCAGGGATGTGCTGGAACTCTGATTATCCTTCTTCTAATTTTTTTTTTTTTTTAATTAATCACATGCATCTACTAACACTTTCAGCAGCATTTAGGTGGATTATTTTTCATCTCTGCATTCAAATTTAAAAATAAGTAAAATAAATACCTGCAGCCATTCACATGCACACAGATACATGCATCATCGGCTCACAATAAAAAAAATTTTGCTTTTATATATGTGTCACACTAGAGACTCAACACTTCTATCTCATCCAACACAATACAGAGATTTTATCCAGAATGACAAGCAAATTTCTTATTAAAAAATGAGGTTTATAATCCTCATAATTTTAATGGTTTTGAAATACTTTTTAGAAGTTTAGGGGGTGGGGTTTTTTCCCCACTCAATCAAGACTAATTCTGCTTCCAACCCAATTTCCCTGAATTCTGCAGTAGTCAATTTAGTTCTATAATCTCTTTTTGCAACTAAAAACTGATAGATTTGAAAGGAGCTTAGAGTCTTGGATGGCAGCCCAGTATGCCGGAGAGATGCTCCAAGGAAGGATCTCTGAGATCCCACACCTTTGAGCCGGGTCTGCCGTGATGCTTTCGGTTCCTAGAAGGCAAATGACTTCTGCTACTGCGCAAGGGAGGAAAGGAGGGAGGAGACAGGCAAGGGGACAGAGGGTACTGGTTCTGTTAAAGCCATTATTTTGGTCTCTGGATAACTTACTTCATCTGCAAGAAGGCGCACTCACTGTTACCATTTTCCTCTTTTTGGAAAGAATTCTTGTCGCCACATCAGACTTGAGGGTAGTTCTCCAAATCAAAACTAGTCCGTGATGGCTGTACCTCCTGTGCACAAATGGAGCTGCCAAGGGGGGCCTGCTGGTAGTGAGGGCCAAAAATGCCTTTTTTGTCTTGTTTGCTTGCTTATTTTTGAATATTGAATCAGGCAGTTTGAGCAATCCACAGAAAGCTCTTTTTCATCTACTGTGCCAAGGGACGTGTGGAAGAAGATTCTCACATTTTTGAAGCCAAGTTGTACCAAGAGGGCACCACTCTCCATCTCACACCAGTAGCTCCTCAGCAGTCATCCAGGAGCTGAATTCTTCCCAGTATATAACCCAAATTATCACAGAAAATATCTGGTGTTAAAAGAGACATAAAAGGATCACCAAGTCCAACACCTACGATGGGAGTTTCACCTTAACCAAGACCTTCCCCTGGTGCCTTCCAAAACTAACCTAAAATGAAAAAATTGGTATCAATGTCTGAATTAACTCAGCCTCATATCAAACAGCAAAAATAATAAACGCAACCAGGGTCCATACAGATTACTGGGGTTAATTTGTATTGAAGGATAAAAGACAATCTGAATCTCAATCCTGAGCTTGCAAAATTTGCAAACACACAAAGTCTATTTGATTTTTAAAAGCTGAAAGCATTCTAACTACTTTAGATTTTTACAAAGCACTACACAGCTACACAAATAGCTGTTTCTTTTACTGCTTTTTCAATACTAAACAATAGGCTGGATATGTGAGCTTCATCTTATACACGACTGTATTGCCTCTTTTCTAATAATTCATGAAATTGTATTTAGAAGCATCCCAAATGTCTGTAATGCTACAGTGATAAATCCTCAGCAGCAACAAACACCCAAATACTTCCATGTGTTACCTGCATTGTGGTTAGCATAATCACAATTTATATCAAGGAGGAAAGAACCCAGGCAGCTGAAAGAACCCTCTCCCTGCCTGCCTGCCCCTGATAGCTCTCCGGGCAGATCTCCACCTCCCAGATTCATCCTGCTGCATTGTGCAGCAAACCCGACCCAGCACAGATTTTGGCGCAGATGCCATATTTTACAACTACTGTAAACACCAGTTCAATAATGAGAACAAAATTCTATTTCCTCCTAGTTTTGCCTTTAAGTGCAGATGACATCATCGCTGCGGCCGCGCCGCCAATGAGCGCAGCAGCGGCAGGGGTCCCGGGGGGCTGCAGCCCACACTGCACAGCCCTGCCCACCCAGCCCCAGGTGGGGGGAAAACCTGACCTACTTCCACACCCCGGCTTTTGGGGCATCCCCCCACTCCTTTCTGCTTTCATTTATTTATTTTAACGCATGCCTCTCTGCAGCCCCAGCTCCCTGCAGCACAGGGCTGTAAGTTTTTTTATAAATCATCTGTTTAATGACAAATCTCAAAACTAGAGCAACTCTGAGATGAAAAAAAGATCTCATACAAAGACTTGGTAGTGTTCACAATTGAAATACTTGAGAAGAGCTGCAGCATTGAGCAGAATCACAAACAGAAAATCATCAGTCACATTTTTAAGCCAGAATCCAAGTTTTAAGAAGATCTTAAGGAAAAAACAGTATACAACCTCTGTAGTAAATGGAGTCTTTGTTCCTTAACATAGATTTATTTCCATGCTGAAATACCACTCCATAGATTTCTCTGCATCATTCTCTTTATCCTCCCATAATGCTACCTGAATCCTCCAGACTGTTAACCAAATCTGCACGTTCTAATTGTCTAACAAGAGTAAGTCACTGAAAAATGGGCTGTTTTTAAAAGAACAGTAAAGCCTTTGGTAATTTAAATGCACATTCAGTTAGGCAGGATTAGAGTCTTCCCTTATTTAAGGACACCACAAATGCATGCCCTGCACAGGCGGCAAGCATTGGCAGCTGCTGACAGAAGGTGCCCCACAAGCAGCAGGACTTTTTCCTGATCAATCAGAGGAAGAAAAGCCCATTGTGCAATTCCAGCGGGGAGGACGGTGACGGTCTCAAAGCCATCAGGGCCCTGGCTGAGGAGGCAGGAGCTGCCGGCCTGGGGCTGCGAGCTGGGCTTAAGGACTTCTGTCCTTTTGTCCTCAGAGCCAGGCGGCCGCTGGCACACTGTCCCTGCCACGCTGTTTCCCGCAGTGCCCAGACATGAGCAGGCACCTTCACTTGCCCCCCATTTCCAGTGCAGCAGCTCTGGTCACAGCCTGACCCCAAACCCATGGAGGGGGCTGGGGAAGGCACCCGCTGCTCACAGGGCGATCTGTCATTGCACACACTCAGGCAAAGATGTTTCAGGCTGAAATAATTCATTGTAACAGAGTTTTCCGAGTGGAAATTGCCAAACATATGAGCATAATGCGGAAGTATTTTAGCATTAAGGGAACCTGCATCAAGAGGTTATCTCCATATATTTGAGTGCTTTACATCTTTTTGGACAGACAGGCAATGGGGAGCGAGGGGTGCAGAAGGCAGAGCCTGCTGCAGACCCTGCCATGCTGGCTCAGCTCCCTGGATTCAGTGTCACTGCCATGCTGCTCAGAGGTTCTCCCCACCGCTGAACTTAAACACCAAAACAGCTCATTGTATTGCTGTGGCATGGCTAGCCCCTCATTAGGGCTTCTCAGGAAAAAAAAAAAGGAAAAAACATACAACCTCCACCCTGTTCCTGACTCTTTTAGGAAGGGAGGCAGGGAAAGCAGCACCACAAGCTCCTGTTCCCTTTCAGGGCGACATTCCGTGGTACCATCGCATCCTTACACACATCGCTTTCCACGGTAGCACTTACTAAAAGGCTGTAGAAAAATTCTACCCAAAGATCTGTAGGACTCATAAGTAGTATGAAAACATGATCCATCCTAAGGGAAGGAGCGAGGGAGAACAGGGGGAGAGCGGGAGGGGGAGGGCAGAGACTGTCATCATTCCTTAAGTGATGTAAGCTTCTAAATATAGCACCAGCAACACAGGAGGAACAATAAAAAGGCACCATGGATTGAATTTCTCCACTGCTTTCACACTACCCCGACTCCTTTTTCAGCTGCTGTGTTAAGCAGGGAAAGGTCATCTTCTATTAGCAACGATTCAGATTTATATGGTTTATAATACATTTATAAATTACAGCTCTCTCCTGCAGCTCTGTGTCGCTTACACATTCTGCAGAGCAGGGCAGAGCATGATCCGCATCACAAACAGGGATGACGGCAGTGCTGGGGAAGGGGGAAGCCCCCTTTGCTATGGACTCAAACAAATAAAGTTCCTTTCAACGGTTTGAACTGACATGATTCATACCATGCTCCTCCCTTCCTTCCTGACATCTCATTTCGGCAAAGGGTGGGGAAATCTGGGAAGGTCTGCAACCCAAAAATCCCTGGTGATGAAAAGGTGTGGATACCAACGCCAAAAAGGTCAGTCACAGAGAAGACAAAATAGTTAATATCTTGAAGCAAAATTTCCCAAACACATTTAAGATTTAGTTCACTAAACATAACCCCAATCCAGTCTCTAATCTGACATCACCTCCCAAACCTCATGTGGACCTGGCTGTGACTGCCTCAGCTGACACTGACCTGGGAAGCCAGGTGGGGTCTCTCATTTGCAAAGCCCATAAAGGTGTATATATATTTTTCTCATTCTGCAGAAGTTGATACAAAAACCCACACAAAACCCCCACTTTTTCTTCCCTCAATTATTCAAAACATCATCTCAGGTTAAACCAAGTAGATTAAGGCTATTTAGAATGTAACATACTACCAAACCTTTCACAAGAAAAAGGCTTCTGACTAAACAACCTTGAGAATAATGCATTAAGACCACAGATGAGGCTACAAAAAGTCATGAAAATGCCACTTTCAGTGTTTCTTTTGTCTTTTTGCTTGCAGATTAATACCAAACTGGAAACCTGCAAGTGGGAAGAGGAGAGAGATTTGACTCCTTCTACCCACATTTCTCTCCTAAGCAAGGGTAATTTTGAACAGTCCACTCTAATTTATTAGTGGTCAGTGCATCCAGTTTGAAGAGTGAAGGAGTCCCACCCTGACAGACTTGCCTGTGCTCAGGCAGAACCCCCTGCAAACAGCTAGGCAGGCTCTAGACTAGGCTGGGACCAGCCAGGCTCAGCACTATCTGAATTCTGTAACAGAGTGAACAAAGAATAAGAGGGAGGGTATCAGATGCTCAGGGTCTGCAGATCCTGAGATCTGGATCCACAGGCCAGCCATGCTGGGGAAACACAGCACAGACCCTACAGCAGCTCTCGCAAGGCTTCTGCCATCAGATAGTTTAGAAATCACTGCACTGTGATGCTCTTTCTCATTTTCTGATAAAATCCAGCCTTTATCACCATTAAAGATGCAAAGCTGAGTATGCTCAGAGAAAGTTTTCCCCAGGTCATTTGGGGTCCTCCCTCCACTGAGGGAAAAACAGCAAGAAAAGCCAAGCTATTCTCACCCAATGTGAGAAACAGATCTAGCAGATAAAGCAAGGGGTGAGCCAGATGCCATACCTGCACTCCAAGTTGACAAACCACAAGCGATAACCAAACTTTAAAGGAAACAAAATCAAAATCAATCAAAAGACAATACAAGTATTGTGGCTACTTTACCTCCAACTAGAAACTTCATGACATAAGAACAAAACCCATTAACACTCAGCAACAAAACGCAAGTCTGACTTGCAAGAACAAGGTAATGACAAATTAAGATACAGTGATGGTCCCATTTAGTCTAGTATTTTATCTGTCAGATCACCGTTAAGAAAGATGCCACATATTAAATATAAAACTACAAATGCTGTTAAATGTCATTAGATAGTAATCAGTTCTATGCCAAAACCAAAGATACTTATCTAGCTATTCTCCCATACAGGCAATGGTTTTCATGCCAAGTTTTTCCAAGGAAAACAGAGCATCCAAATGCTTATAATTATGCGCTGACATTTTCTGATGGTGATTTTTATTGAAAATTACTCCATTTCTAAACTGGTCTATGAGGCTTACAAAAAACATGACTGAGTTGATGTGAATTTCCATATTCTAAATCAGAAATCCATTTTACCTTGAACACAAAGCTGAAGACGGCACCATCACAGCCCTTTAAAGGAATCTTTCAGTGCTATGTGACATTCAACTCAACAACTTCAACTTACAACTTTACATGGCTAACATACAAAATAACCCTTCACATCACTACTTTTCTCTAAGACAGGAGAAACCTAAACCTAAGTGAAGGGTTGAGTTGGCTACAACTGAGACTACAACCAGACTGTTACATTTGAGTAGCACATATTGGACAGAAGCAGCCCAGATGGAAGACAAGAAACAAAAAAAAGATCCACGCATGCTATCATCTCCCTGCACACAGGGAGACCAGCTTGCTGGCTGGCTACTACCCTGTCAGATTCCTACAAGAAGCCACCCTGTATGTCATTTCAAGAGACTGAAACATTGATGTCAAAGAAAAGGATCAGAAAAAGAACTGCAACTCATACATGTAAGATTTTTAAGACTCCAAAAGGGACAAAGCATCTCTCTGGCGCAGAGCATCTTTTACCATCAACCCCTGAGTGACAACACAGTTATGAGCAGTGGGCACAACCCTCACACACCATTCTCCATCAAGATATCATAAGAGGTTGCTTATAAAGAAATAATGACTTTAGAACTGCCACCCAAACTCCCAGGGTCCATCAAAACAGAGATTAACTCTCTGAACATGTTATATACAGGCATTTCCAAGAAGCTGAGTTCATTTCTACCATGGCGTAAATTTGTCTATGTGATAAAAGGAGAAAGAAACAGACAACTGGTTATTGTGTGGAGAGCACAGTAATGACTGAATTTTTACTTCTTGTGGTGGCAATTTGCAAAATATTTAGAAGTTTTGAAAGGTTTTTCTGCCACATGAGTACATCCCTCCCACAATACTGTCAGCACCAGTTGAGGTCGAGGTTTGAGCAACTCTCCAGATTGATCCCAGTCAACAGAGCAGGATGGTTTCCCTACAAAGGACAGACTGTGCTTTGGATCTGCTTCCAAACAGTTACAGGCTTCCTGGTGAGAGCATTCCCCAAGTAAAAAGACTGATGTGTTCGGACTGCAAGTAGGAAATTAGCGTAAAAAAAATCCTCAGGTTTTTCTTGAATTATCACAAACAAGTGCAGCTCTGCTGCTCTGCTGAGCAAGGGGAGGGCAACACACAAACCTGCTGTGGGATGGCCCTGGGGTCAGGGGCCCATCATCACCCCAACACCTGCAGAGGGAGCAGATGTACAGCTGACTGATAAACTTGAGATGGAGAAAGGTTCAAAAACAAGTTCTTGAGGCAAGAATCATAGAAAAGGTTGTGAGGGAAAAAGCTCATCTCGTTCTAACTCTCCTGCCGTGGGCAGGGATGCCTTCCACTAGACCAGGCTGCTCCAAGCCTTGCTCAACCTAGCCTTGAAGAGCGGAGAAAATGGGTTCTATTACCAACCTCAGAGTGTAAGCTCTCCCTAACAGCAACTCAGTACCTTGTTCCAGGACCAAAGCCACAGCCTGGCAGGGCAGGACAATGTCTGTCCATCTGTCCTGCAGCAGAAAGATGCCACATCCCAACACTGTGGCATCACTCCCCACCACAGGCTGTCCCCAGGGCTATGAGAAGGGCTGTAAACTGCTGCCAGCAGCCAGACTTCAGTAACTACAGGTGCTTGCTTAAAATAAACCCTCCTGAGTTTCAATCTGATGTAGTTTCATTCGTGCACCACTCTTAACTGCTCTAACACAGCTGCACATGTCACCTCCAAATGGAGGTGATTCCTGTAAATCACAATTTACATATAACCTGCTTGTCAAGTCCATAAAATCTTTAGGGAAACTCCTGAATATAAAGTCTGAAAAACAACTACTTTCATTACAGATAAACTGGGGTTGACATGTTGCATTATGTTGTTAGTTTAAAAAAAAAAAAAAAAAAATCTGAAAAACACAGATTTTAACCAAAGGGTAGTATTTCCATTAAGTATTTTTGTACTTTCTGCACAGCCTGTTCAAGTCATTACTTGCTTGAAACTGCAAGCACTCATTAATTGGACTGGGAAACACCAGTGGTCTAAGGAAATTCCTAGGAAGATTTTTAATGCACAGCACACTTTGAGGATTGGTGTTTTGCTAATGACCACCATAACCAGAGGCAGACTTTCAAGGAGCCCTTGAAAGTAACACTGCTGACAAAATGAGCAGACAAAATCAATATGTAAAATAAAGTATGAGAGAACATGCATTTGGCAATTTTCCCCTTGCTTACAAAATCAGAGGGAAGTGCCCGAGGACAGCTTGGCAGACCAGGGCGAGTTCAAGATGCCGAGCACAGGTTCCCATGCTGGATTGCCAGTGGGACCCTGCCAGAGGTTGTTTCCAGCTCTTCCATACCAGTGAAGCAGCAGAATCAAACAACCACAGTATCGTTATGGCTGGAGGAGATCTCCAAGATCAGGAAATTCAACCATCAATACAGCACCACCAGCATGTTCACCACCAAACCATGCCCTCACTGCCATACCCACAGATTTTTTTTAACACTTCCAGAGATGGTGATTCCACTACTGCCCTGGGCAGCCTGTTTCAATGCTTTACCTATCTGTGAAGAAATTTTTTCCTAATATCCAACCTAAACATTCCCTGGCTCAACCTTACGCTGCTTCTGCTCATCCCATCACTTGTTACCTGGGGAATAGATCAACCCTTGTGGTTCCAGCCTCCTGTCAGGGAGTTAATTGTAGAGCATGGTAAGTTCATTTCTGAGCCTCCTTTGCTCCAGGCTGAGCCCTGCCAGCTCCCTCAGCTGCTCCTCATCAAGACTCATGCTGCAGACCCTTCCTCAGATGTCTGGCCTGGGAAGCAGACACCTCTACACCATTCGTTAACAGACCTGCTTAACCACTACCTGATTCAAAACCTCTTCCCCCACCCACAAAGCCCAGCCTAACAGCAATTTTCTTTTCCAGGAACCAGAAGGCTCCATCCACGTACATCTCTCCTCCACCAGACAGTGCAAGATCCACACCCACGTGCCCTTTGTGTGCAGCCCATGACTAACCAAACCAAACCAAACCGGAAGTGAACACACCACAGATGCTGCTTTTTTTGATCACAGAAGCAAGAAACTGCAGGAGTTCAGAAGAGCTGCAAACAGGACAGCATACATGGGCTTTTCCAGGGTTCTGTCCTGCCCAGGGTGCCGGGCTAACAGAGGCTCTGGCACATGCTCTGGTACCTGAGAGCTGGGATCCCATCTAGGCATGCAAAATTGAAGACAGAGACTGGAGAAAATCTTCTTCTTGTTAAGAAACAGCATCAGGAAGAAGGGACCTGCATTATCTCTTTGTATCACACAACACCTCCAGAGAGATAATGACAACATTAATTTCTGTATCTTCTAAGTGCACTGCAAGACCCATGGATTTCAGCAAGATCTGTTTTCTTTTGATTCACAGAATGACAGAATGGTTTGGGTTGTAAGGGACCTTAGAAAATAACCAGTCCCAAACCTCTGACATGGGCAGGGAGACCTTCCATTATCCCACCTTAATCCAAGACCTTGAACACTTCCAGGGATGGGGCAGCCACAGCTTCTCTGGAAAACCTGTGCCAGGGCCTTACCACACTTATAGTAAAGAATTCCTCCTATTACCAATCTAAACCTACTCTTTCTGTCAGCTTGAAGCCACCCCCCCTTGTCCTATCACTCCGAGCCCTTGTCCAAAGCTCCTCTCCAGCTCTCTTGGAGCCTCCTTTAGGCACTGGAAGGTGCTCCATAGAGAGAATAGACTGAATAGCCCCACTCTCTCAGCATGTCTTTAGTTAATAAAGCTAAAATTCTGTCAGGTACTTTTTAAAAGTGTCAAAAAGCAGAAGTGTGGACACAAACACAATAAAAAGCAATGAGCTGCAAAAAGAACCATCCTCCTGCTCAAGAACTAGTCATTTCAGCCACTCACAAGATCAGCCACAGCCTCATTAAAATTAACTGATATTCCAAATAAACAGAAGCGAGCAATGCTGTGTCCAGGTTTAATAACAGGCAGCTGAAGACATGCTCTAAGTCAGTCTTACTTGGTTGATATCAATAAAAGGCACCATTTCAGCAAATCTACCAGGTAGTTAAAAGTAGATTATAAAAGACCCACAGTGTTTTATAGCATTTAAAAAGAAAAGGATTGGTTGATGGTAAAGCACCTAATGGGTTTGATCCAGTATATTGAAATGTGACTTAATTCCCTCCAATTATGAGATCCCCCATTCTACCTCCAGCCTCTGACAGGATTACATTAAGTAATGATCAAAGAACAAGAAACTTGCCACTCAAGCAGTCTGCAGTGACAGACCTCTCTGAAGATAAATGCTTCTACAAGGCTGCAGGACAAATTTTACTTAATGCAAATATTAAGATACTGTCCATAAAATGCAGTATTATAATAAATCTTTTAAACCTCATCATCCTCTTACAGTAGTTTTAAAAAATTGCATCTCTGAGGAAGTGGATTACTACTAAAGTTTGGTACTAATTTCTTTATTCTGCTCTACAATAAACTAACAGGTGAAAAAATTCAGTATGTTGTCACAACTCCAATGAAATAGGCATTAGATCATACACACACTATTTTTAGAACTACAAATGCTCTTCATTTGAAAAAAAAAAAAAAAAACACAGAGACTTGCCAAAAATGTATGTGGGTAATAAATGCCTAGAACCAACGAATGGTTTGGGTTGGAAGGGATTTTAAGGATCATCTCATTCCAAACCCTAAGGCAGGGACACCTTCCACTGGACCAGGTTGCTCCAAGCCCAATCCAACCTGCCCTTGAACACTTCCAGGGATGGGAAGTCTACAACCTCAAATTACTGAACATAAACATGAATTACAAAAATTTTACTGAAATGAAAAGATTTGAGTTTACAGGTTTGAGTCACACAGAAATTTGTACTGAAGTGTTAAACCCTGTTTGGAATTGAACACTGCCAGAAATATATATACAAAACTTACTAGCTCAGGTTGTATTTTTTAACTGTAAAGATAAATAACTGAACTGTTTACTTGACTTGATCCAAGATCAAAACAGCAATTTAATTTTTATAAAGCACCAGAACTATAATTAATTTTTTTTTTTTAAGCATTATCACTAAAAAGTCACTTGCTGTTATTCTGGCTGCAGTTTTGCAAGGTCCTACTGCATGAGCACAGAAATTTGGGATCTAGTTTAACAGAGATGATCACAATTACTTCTTTCTTTTGTAAGTAAAAAACATGGTTGTATTATTACTTTGTTCTTTTGTAATCATAAAACATGGCTGCATTATTGATTGAGCTGAGAAGCAGACTAAGAATAGAAATGACTCACTCGTCTCCATTGTGATGCTGCCCTGCTGCAATGACCCCAGCTCCTGGCTGGATGCTTATCACCACCAAGACATGCAATCATGCTAACAAATCATATCTGAAGCAAGAGCTGGCATAATTAACACCAATAGCACATTTCTTCCTAATCCATTCATTCTGGGCAAGAGCTTCTGCCAAATGCATCCAGCCTCGCTTTCTCCCCTACAGTCAGCATGTTACTGAGGGGGTGATGTGCAAGATGCAGAATTACTAAGTGACAAAAATTGAAAAGGCCAGGAATGCCCAGGGATGAAGAGATCTGCTGTAATTATGGGGATGCTCAGACCTGCCCCAGGCAGACTGACAGCCACACATACTCAGGCTGCCACAGCAGCCTCACGCGTGACCCAGCATGACAGAGCCACCTCCACCAGCCCTTCACAGGAGCAGTGTTGTTGTGTACCCCTGAAAAACATACTGGTAAGTGTTTTGCCAAATACACAATTGTCCTTGGGATCTGGCTGGCCTGCTGTGCTGTAAAAGGGAAGAATCCCCAGTGCCAGCAGAACCTCAACATTACGTGTGTGCTCTCTGGATGTGGAGGAGAGCCCAGCCTGCTCACCAACCCACCAGAGCAGTGCTGGCATCCCCTGCACAGGGACTGCAAGAGCTAAGTCACACCACTGTGCACTGTGAAAATGGAGACAGAAACATAAACCTGATCACTCTGAAGGAAAAGAAAGAACACTGCCAGCATGTGTTCACTGCATTTACCTGGAAGGTAAAAAACAACAACAATCAAATAGTTACCTCTACAGACAACCAGCACTCTTGTGAAATAACTCTGTTCTATCAACCACAAAAATGTAGTGAAGGAATCTAAATGGTAACACCTTCATCAAAGAAACCAACCAGATGATCCATTTTTAGCATTAGCTCATTTGAGAGAAGGCAGGGAAGGAAGAAATTTAAGACACCCACAATAATCTGAATGTCAACTATCCTGAACGTATACAGTTAAGCAAGAACTAGAACTCTTTGACTTAAGACGTGTAAGAGAAAACACGACCTTCAAGGATAGTAACAATCATTTAAAATATTATTTAAATTAACTGCATATAAATCCTGGTTTTGTGGCCAATCAGGTATTTCTACAGAACAAGTTCCAGCACTAAACAAGTACTCCATGTCAGAAGTCAATATTAGCTCATGTCACAACCCAATACGTAATGTTTTACTAAACACAGATTAACCTTAATCATAAATATAATCACAGTATATTTAATGTGTACAGATTTACATTCTAAGGAGTTAATTGAGGTTGCATAGATAATTCCCCTTAAAAGTAAACACAAGAAACCTTACTTTAAAGGAAATACTAGCTGGGTCAAAAAAATACTGAGTTTCAGAACCTAAAGGTTCTGAGAAAGCAGGAAACTACTTGCATAAGAGGGATTAGACATGTAAAAACTTAAATGGTGTCATACTGACTATTCCAACATTAACCATAGGAGATGGACTGGAGTCCACGGAGAGGCTGGAAAGCTCCAAGCCCTCCCCAAGCACACAGGACTCACAAAAGCTCCATGAGGCTGCATTCAGCATCTGTCACAGAGCACTCAGCAACAGGCTGCAAAGTGAAATACAACTCTGGGCTCTTTCATTAGCATTATGCCAGACAGGAAATCTGCTGGAGAGTCTGTAAACACTTTTCCCACTCTGGCAGAAACCTTATTGCAAGTTCCTGTAAAATGGAAGTTTGACTTACCCTCCTCCTTATCCTGATCCCCTGCCCACAGCAGAGGGTTGGAACCAGATGATCTTTAGATCCCTCCCAACAAACCATTCTATGATCGTACCTTTCTCTCATGGACTACATAAAGGGTTACACCATGAAATCTGTTTTTCAAGATCATTTGGAACCAATGTATGAGCACATTCATACAGGCATGGAGTTATCTATACCTAAAATAAATTCATTATTTTACTCGTTTATAATGGAATATGGAAAAATATAGGTACCAAGCTTTTCCTTACTTGTCACACAGGCAGCTTGTTACTGTGTTTTGATTCCTTAATCAGCTGTAGAGTTATAAATTATTTTTTGCTACCTTAAGTACTCTGAGTATGACACTTTCCAACTAGAAGTTTTCAGTCTACAAAGCAAGGATTGGTATTTCAATTCAGACTGCCGAAAACCCAAAATCTTGGGGATTTGGTAGCAAAGAGGTGGTTGTTTAGTCCTTGCCACTTAGCACTCATCCAGGAAAACAGTGTTACAGGACTCTTCTTATATATTCCTAATTAACAGACATAAAACCAGATCTGGGAATATACTGCTGATTTAAGAAGTTTTTACCATTTTCCACCAAATGCCTCATACATATTCACAAATCTGAGGAAGCCACCAGGTTTGCAACAAGCAACTACAGGCCCAGGTGCTCTGCATTATTGGTAACAAGGAAATAAATCAACAAGAATAAAAATAAACCCACTTGAAGAAAAATCTCAATGAGGACATCATGTGTTGACTAAGCAGTCCTGTGAGTGTACCACACTGACTCCTTGCAGCAATAACTGACAGCCTCTGAAATCATTCCAGAAGCCTTGAAACTTGGTCCTTCTCAGAACAAAGATGCCTAGTCCCTTCTCACGCATCCCTCCAGGCAAGATGCATAGGTAGCACCAGCTGCTCCTGGGATTCTCCTGCTCTTAGTAATGAAACCTGAGAATTATTATCTGTGTGCTTATGCACTGTCACAAACACCAAAGAGACAGAGATAGACTCTGTCATACACAGATTGGAATTTAATTCCTAATAAAGCTTTACGCACACCCGCCCAGGGTGTGAGGGTCCAACATCTCATTTCTTCAATAGCTAATTTAATGCCTTACTAATGATAAAATCCAACATATGTGACAGTTCTAGAAAGGAGATGGCAGAGGATATTAAACTTCAAGCAGCATATTCTTTTCCTGTCACAGACAGGGTAATGCTGTGTAGGGCCTAAAATCACCACCTGCGATCCAACTGCTACCAACATGCAGAAGAAACATCAGTTTATGTAAGTTATAAGCTCATATCTGACTGCACACATCAGATGTTTTGAAGTGTATCAACTGAAAATGTATCTCTTTTGGGAAGATGAAAAGGAAGACTGGGAAAAGGGGGAGAAACTGGGTTTTTTCCTCTTCTGAGCATGAATACTGTTCCAGGCTTTGTAGTTCAACATTAGTACTGGTTTTAACCTTTGATTTTCAAAGCAGATCAAATTATCCAGAACAATTATTTTCAATTAAATTATTTGTCTAAATCACATATATCCTGTTACCAAGCAAGAAGTTTGAAAAATAGTAGTAAAGGAAAACCTTCTCATATGCTTTGCAGCTCTGAAGTCACAGAGGTGTGTGCCTTCACACAGTGCAGAGTTTACCGTCTCTGCTGCTATTTAAGACTAGCAGATGAGTTTTTACTCTTCTTGATGCCTGAACTACCACCGTACTATTTTTAAGCAAGTAAAAACAACCAAGTACAAGACCATTAATGCTGTATCGACCTGCATTTGCAATTAACTCAGCTCTAAACCACAGTTCAAATTTATTAAAGAAAAAAAAAAAGAAACCCGCCAATTCCTACATCTTACCAAAAGAACTCCAGGTAAAATCAACAAGAAATGAAGAATGACCATTTCTCTGTCCAGTGAGCACGTTAAGATTTATAGTGCTCAGCTGAAGATCCCTAAACCAAAAAAACCCACCTTTTCCAATTACTACCCTCACTTCCACCTATGGTGTTCCAATTCACTTTACTGCCCCTCAACACAAAAGAAGCGTTCCCAAAATCGGCGAGCATGGACTATTTCACTTCACCAGTTTTGTCACCAAAAGAAAATTCCAGCCAGCCATGCAGACATCCCAGTGCCAAGGAGCTGGGCCAAGGGAGAGCAGACTCACCGACATGTAGCTGCTGGAATCCACATTGTCCGTGATGGTCTGACGCTCACCCCTCTGGTTGATCTTCCGATACCGCCGCCGGGACTGCCGGAGCGGGACTTCTCTCTGCAAGATGTTTTCCTCATTGTCTTTAGAGTTCTCCACCTGAAACACATGTTCAGGCTCCTGGTTAAACATCCAGTTCTTCCATAGCACTGAGAGCTGATGGAACCGTATGAAGCTCATGGGGAAGGAACAAACATAAGTTCAGGGCAGCTGAACGTTTTCTGGAGAAAACAACCGTGGTTGTTTCAGAGAATCACTGCCGTGCATCTCAGAAGAGCCTTATTACAATGAGCTGGAGGCCACAATTTCCGTCCAGGAAACAGTGCATTTAAAAAAACACAGTGTATTTAAAAAAAAAAAAAAAAAGTAAAAAATGGCACACATATCCTCTAAACAATGTCACCCATCAGTAGAAACCCTTCTGCAGCCACGTGTATCATGAATGAGTTACAGGCACGGCTCATTTCAAGTTTATATTCAACATAGAAGTTACCATTTTCTGTGTATTTATAATCTGGCAAAAGTATTGAATTATACCCTATTTTTAGTAGAGTAATTTTTAAAAGCATCATTTATTTCTAGTATCAGTCAAAGATAAATACCTATGTCGTATGTATAAATACCATATGTCAATACCTTCACCTATGTCATACTACCTTCTAATCTCTTCCAGAGGATTATGGAGAAATGGCTGGAACTTGATTCATAACTTGATGTTAAATATTATTTCTGACTAAACATTAAAAATTAGATAAATTTCACTTGTTAGTAAAAGCCAACATAAAACCTTTTATCTCAATAGCTACAATTCTTTTTCTCTATAAAAAGCCCTCTCATCCTTTCCCATTTCCTTTTGATGTTTTGGAAAAGTATCTCCCAGCAGGAAGCAGGGCAGACACACATGCAAATAGGCTGCATCAGGCAAGAAGCTTCTCTACAATGTATTTACTATGTGGAAGATTCTACTGTCTTCAATGGCTTATTTTCAATTTTTTTTCTCCAAATTTCACTGGAAAATTCTAATACTACTGAAATAATAATAATAATTCTATACTACTGAAATAATAATAATTCTATACTACTGAAACAGGAGAACCACCTCTGTATGGTCTTACACAGTTCTTACTTCACATATTCAAGTAAATTATCTTAAAATTAAAATCCAAAAGATACAAAGAAATGAAACCCAGAAAGACTTAACAGACAGAAACAGGAAAGTAACCAAACTACAGCATCACAAAAGATCACATATACCTTCCACATCACATTTTCCAAACACCTACGGTCTGTCTGAGCTCAAAGGAAGGTGCAAGCAGCTGTGTTTGTCTTGGGCGTTATTTTTGATTCCATAGAGAAATCAGACATTAATAACATGGGTGAAAGATACAATAGTTAGAAAAGTTAGAAGAGTGAAGCTCACAGCATAATATTGTCCAAAAAAAAAAAAAATAATAAAAGCTGAGTTCCCCCAGCAAGGGATAACCACACTTTTCACTATAATGTTACTACCTCTTTGCAAAGGAACAGGACAACAACCAAAGACATCTATTTGCAGCACTGCTGTAAGCACAATGGTATAAGGGTGTAAACAATACAGTGCAGGCAGGCAGAAACACAAAAAGAAACAAAAAAAATCCTTTTTAAACAGGCAATCCAGTATCATCAAAAAATGCACTAAGATGACTGATACAGAAGCTATTCTTCATGTAGCATAAATACAGATTTCTAGCTAGAAACAATGGTGCTCTCAAATTGTACAGAGGTCCTCCAGAAATAAGGAATTTTGGTTTTGTTCAGAGTTATTCGTTAAATAACTAAAATAGCACTGATTTGATTTATAATTTTGTATGAGAGCTCCTTCAATAAATGCATTATCCTTTTTTTCCTGCATTCAGTCCTACAAGATCATGGAAACCAAAATAAGCAGTGAACTTCTCCAAAAGAAGAGATTAAGCTGGACGTGAGAAACTGCTGAGGTAGACAAAGATTCTTCCAATATAGATAACCCTGATTATCAAGAAGTCCCAAACTAAACTAAACAGGTATTTTTAAGGCTAAATTAAAACAAAACACTCAGTGTTTGACAGAAGAAATTATTCTTCTTTCAGAATTCCAACACAGAAACTAAGATGTAAGCATAAATAATTTGATGGCACTAAGTCAAAACGAGTATGTTATAGGAAATGAGACCACCTGCTTCCTTTGGTTAGTGAACTGCTGTTGACAAAAACAACATAGAAATCAGAAACCAGGAAAGACCTCCACACCACAGAGCTTCCAGCTTAGTACCACCAGCAGGAGCAGTATTTTGAGGCCAGCTGACCAACAGGTTGTCAACACTTATGATTTACAAGAACTGCTTTTGATGTTCTGTGCATCAACAGGATAGGCACACTAGGGCACCTCACTCAGCCCTTGCTTTCACCTGGTTTAAACTAAAAATTCCAGTTGGCAGAGAGGTGTCACTCTCATCACACCCCTGTGAGGAATTCAGCTTCTCTGCAGATGCTGTGAGCCATGTCCCAGTGTGGGAGCAAAGGAAGGACAGATTTCCTGGGCTCATGCACAGCCAGGAGAACCAGGCTGCCATCAAGTAAGATGGAGACACTGCCCCACAGACTGCTTCCCATTATTTCATTTTCAATACACTAACATAGAATTGTCAAGGCTTGAAAAGGACTCAAAAGATCATCATGTTCAACCGTGCCCCTAGCCCTGCCAGGCCCACCATTAAACCATGTCCCCTACACATCCATGAAATCCTTCCAGGGATGGTGATTCCACCACTGCCCTGGGCAGCCTGTGTAAGGGCTAGACCCTTCTCATGAAGAAAACTTCCCTAACAGCCAATCTAAACCTCCCCTGGCACAACTTGAGGACATTTCCTCTTGCTCTATCCTTTCCTACCCGGGAGAAGAGGCTCATCCCCACCTGGCTGTCAGGGAGTTGTAGAGAGTGATGAGGTTCCCTACTGAGCCTCCTCTTCTCCAGAGTGAGCATCCCCAGTTCCCTCAGCTGCTCCTTGTCAGATTTGTGTTCAGACCAGAAGTTCTGGAATAGCACATTAACTGGCTGTATCCTCATCAAGTGGTGTTCTTTTTAACTGGCAGCAGCAGGATGCTCCCATACCACCAGCTTCACCCAGGCACTGGCTGCCACACAGAAATCAAGGAAAACCTTAGGACTGCCCTGTTTCACTCTGCAGCCCAAACCAGCAATGAAACATTTTCCACCTGCAAGCACCACACTGCTCTTCTGAAATCTTACACTGAGATCTGAAGGAGAAAATGAAAGGACCAAGGAACAACAGTCATGACACTTCAATACACCAAGATATGCTGCAATTCTGGGCCATCTTCTTAAATGATAAATGGGGCTATTATTAATTAAATAGACCGCTCAGCCTCCAAAAATATGAGTTACAATGCCCATTCACACATTATCTGTTATCCTCATTAACTTAAGTTGACCACATTTTATGGCCTTTAAAATGGGTCTGTTCCCAGAGGATTCCCACTACAAAACTGATTTACACTCTAAAATGACAGAAGAGAAGGGAAAAAAAAATACCAAAAAATCGTCACCAGCAGGAAATGATAGAACTCTTTAACTCCATCGAAATAGCTAACTAGTTCTTTTGCTTGAAGATAAATATTCATTGTGTATTAAACCTCATTAGTATGTTGCAAATTAAAAATTAGAGAAAATAAAAGAATTAAGATAAATTAATAAGAGTTAATCAGGAAACTGAAACTCAAGTACACCTTGTGTCAGTGAAGATCATTAGCAAGGTGCATGCCACCACACTTATGCTTTTTCCTCACACTATTTGAAATGCTTCCTAGAAAAAACAGCTAATAGTACCTTTAACTACATTTACCAGTAAAATATGATCATAAATATAATGAGGAAACTACTCTGCACTTTTAATTCTCTGATTTTCCTACTAGAAAATTATACTGAAGTTCCAGAGAAGGATGTAAGATATTTTCAAGTGTCTCTATATTCTCACTGGCATTTAATTACAATTACAGACAATTCAGGAGATCTAAAACAGAGCCAACAGCTGTCTGGGCTGTGCCTCTGTCTCCAGGAACACCCAGCAGTGTGAGAGGCTGCTGACATGGCCAATACTGGCTTCCCCAGCTACTGTGATACTGTGCTCCTCTGCAAACACCCATCACAGTTGTTGTGCTTACTCAAGTTACACACACAACACTAGCTTCTTCAATAAATATTTCAGTAGGGTCAGATTCTCTCTGGAAGCACACACTACACAGAAGCTTCTCTTTTATTTCCATCTTCATTAATTTTCTTTTTTTTTTTTTACTGCAATGGTGATATGACCAAAGAAGGAAGTAGGTCTTTCTTAAGATTTCCTCTGCCCATGAAATATTTTTTCATGTAAACTTACAAATGTACTTGAAGTGAGTCAAGTCACCAGCCAGACCAGGCTGGGCTAGTCTCCCAGTAGATGAGGTTGCTCCAAGTCCCATCCAACCTTGTCTTGGATACTTCCAGGGATGGGGCAGCCACAGCCTCTCTGGACAATCTGTGCTAGGGCCTCACCACCCTCACAGGGAAGAAGTTCTATCTAATAATAGATGTGACTGGATGAGTGAGTGTTTGTCACTCTGCTACAGGAGCACTGAGGTGCAAGACTCAGCTCAGCCCCAGCACAGCACTCAGGCACACTGAGTATACCAGATGCTCAGTTCAGCACACCAGATCCTTGGCAGCTGCAATTAAAAAGTAAAAATGCAAAGCAGCAAACGTAAACCAGAGGGCCTGGGGCACTCCCATGACATGGCTGTACACTTTGCCACCCAAATAGTCCTGTGGCATCCCTCCAGACATAAATCCCCCCCCCAGAATTCCAGCTTTGAGAAGAGACTGGACAATTTGGAATAAAACAAATTAACTGTTTCACTCCAGAGCATGCAGACAGGTTTTCTTGCACTCTTAACTACACTTCATGGCAGACTGTAGCTTAATATACATGCTGCAGCACAGAGCATGCTACTGGTGTTATCAGAGCCCAGGAGCAGAGTCAGACTGACACTGCACAGAGGAAATTGCATAAAGGACAGCAAGTGGACTTGAAACAGGACACTGCTGACATCCCAGCTGGTAATGCACTGTGAGAAACAAATAGTTCATGGAAGCTGAATATTTACATGCTCAGTAAGAGACCCTGTCAAATATTAGTATTAATGTTACCATATCTAGATCTAGGGCAGCTAAATCAATAGCAGTCTGGAGATGGGAGTCTGATTAACAGACACATGGGTTCTGAGCAGAACAAACAGCTTTGTTTCAGCTCCATTAAAAACATCTAAGGTGAAAGTTGGAAGAGATCTGCTTGTGTCCCCAGGCACACTGCTGGGACACAATGTCAGTCTTCACTATGGAAAAGCAATCCTAATTTTCCAACTGCTCAGAGCATATGTACAACAATACAGGAAGGACTAAGCTACACTCTGTAAGCACATATATATGTAACTTGGCAGTATCAATAAGTGTTCTGAAGAAGCAGAAGGAATCCTGGACATTGAGGATGGTGACAAATCCTTCCCTTCAAGCTCAGCTAAGCACTCTCATGTTTCTTCTCCAACCTACAAGCCTTCACACTGCAAAGACTTGGAGGAAGAATGCTTTTCCACCCAGACATGACCAATAAAAGCCATGAAATGAGGAATGGGGGTGTAAATGAAATATTCAAGATAGAAGACTGCCATAGCCTGACTCAGGAATGCTCAGCTGAGCCGTGACTGTTAGGCTTTTGAAACTCAAGTAAGCATAATTTTAGAAAGAATGACCTAATCATCATCATCTTCATTTACCCATCTAGATTAAATTTACATAGCTACTGCTGTTATGAGAGCAGCCATAGGTATAATTGAAATCAAGGCAATTTTACTGCAATTTCATAGAATACTTTCCAATAAGCTTTCTGCTGCAAAAGAGAAAGAATTTGCTGAAACCAGCAATAGATTTAAATACATATGAAAAAAATCTGTCTTACCACAATCATTTCTGAAGGTTCCAATATGATACATTCGCATCCTCGCTTTCCTCCAGACTGCTTGCCAAAACTAGAGTGGGATGGAAAAAAAGCAAACAAAAAGGAATGAGATGAACAGCCTATTTTACCTTTTCAGTAACAAAAATAATTGGAAATGGTCCATGTTGTTAAAAAACAAAAAGAACGAACAAAGAAAAATTGATGAAAACTATTGTATAAAAAATGCTAATTAGATAGTATCATTACCATAATATTTTAATTTATTCAGCATCCCTCATCACAGCCTGTTATGTAAAGTCCAAATATAAAGAATGTTCTTTTGTAAAATCATTATTACTTGCAGACACTCAAAACCACTCATAATACATATCAGTTCTGACAAGAAAACCTTAGTAAATTTTAATTCAACATTAAACAAGCCTTGTAAAAACAAACGCACATGAATTCCAAAGGCTCCAAAATACTACTCAGCACACAGCATTTTTAATGAGAGCTCCCTCAACTCTACATCACCCCTTCATCCTCCCAGCAAAGGGAGGACAGAAAACCTCTTTTCTAACACTGAGCCTCAACTTGCGACCTCTGTCTGTATGTTGTTATTTGTGCCACCACAAGGAGTGGGTCAAGTGATGAGTTCTGTTGAAGAAGTATGAAAGAACACAAATGTAACAAAGCATGATGGGCAGTGTAAGACAGCAGCTGAGGAAAGTAGCTAAAAAAAAAAAAAAAAATCTGCTTTTGCTCATCAACTCTAACAGGAGACTTCCTTCAGGACACTGAACAACTGAGGAGACTTCAGAGAAATGTGGAGATGGCACCATGCAACCAGATCTGAGGGTGCTGGAGCTGCCAGCAAAAGAGGACTGCTGGGGGCCATCTGGGGTGTGCTACAGACCAATAACCTCTCAAACCAATCCATTTCTGACTGCAGTGGGACCTGGAACTGAATACACCTGGCTTCACTTATTAAGTGAGCTTCTCTTCCATGCTGATCCATTAGCCTGAGGTGGGAATGCCTGACCTACTCACTCCCTGGGCATGAGGGAAAGTGATTTCATAACCCCTGCACATAAAACAAACTCCTTGATGAGCAGCACAGTGGCTGGACTAACAGTTCAGTAGTTATAGCTGCCATATTACAAACTCAGACTGTCAACATCAGTCACGTTTTAGCACCTACCAGCAGGTGAGATAACTGAAGAACTGGTTAAGGCAAAGCAGGGATTAACTCGTGAACTAGAAGGAAATTAAGACAAAAGTGGAGATATACCCTTAAAAAGTGGGTCAGCTCCATCTGTTTTCACTGAGATTGAGTTTTAAGAGTACATCTGAAACTCCAGCCATGCAAGATTTGAGTTACATACATGGTCATCTCAATGGCAAAGATCCACTGAAACCACCACACCACTTTATACAGAACATTTAAAAAGACTAGCATTTATAAACAACACTCCAAAACTTCTGTGGGATATATGCAACTATGGGAAAAGAATTTAAGGAACTAAACTGAAGCTAAAAGACTAACTAAATTAAGCTGAAGAAGGGGAGGTTTTGATTAGATGTTAGGAAGAAATTCTTCCCTGTGAGGGTGGAGAGGCCCTGGCACAGGTTGCTCAGAGAAGCTGTGGCTGCCCCATCCCTGGAAGTGTTCAGGGTGGATGGGACTTGGAGCAATCTCACCTAGTGGAAGGTGTGCCTGGTCATGGCAATGGGTTGGAACCAGGTGACTTCAAATGGCCTTTTCATCACAAATCATTCTGTGATTCTCTGAAACTGTGAAGTTACTCAAGTAAAGCTTCAGATTATTGCAACGAAGAAATTCTCAGTGTAATCCAGTTAGAATTACAATTAATAGGAGCACAGCAGTTTCCACTGTCAAGATTTAATTTTGCTAATGGTCTACTGAAGGAAAAAATATTTAAATTACATGACTGCAATATAGTTAGAAGATAACCAAACTAAAACTTTCTCACCCAGACCAGACAAGCACAAGTTTCACATAGAAAACTGGCATTTTCACACATCTATAGTAAGAAACTCAGAGTTAAAATTTTCATGCCTTTTTTCATGCTTTTTCCATACAGCATGTGATCCAGGCATGACAGTCTTGAGCTTTTGCAACACATAGAAAGAATGGCTAAACCACTCTCACAACAGTTAATTCAGTTCAGAAAATACAGTACAATCATTTTTACTGTCAGCTCCAATATTGAGGCAAACTGAAATCCATGTTAGGATTTCTCTACAAACTAAAAACCAAAGTGAGACCTACTTTGCCACAGGATCATTTTCAATTAATAATTAAAAAAAGCTAAATAACTTACAATTTTATTCCTTATAATAGAAAACTAAAGACAAGATATTTCTTTTTCTAAAACACCAAAATTATAAAGGAATTATGTGCAACTGGAAGTTTCAGGGTTTGCACCTTTTAAAACCAGAAATAATCATTATCAGTTTTATGACAAACAGATTACTACTATTGCTACATCCCCTGTAGTTAGGAAAAAGCACCAATTTCCTGTTGCAGGTTGTTCAAGCGAAGTATTTCTGTGTGTACTTTGTTGTGTAACAACATTTTATCAAACTTTTGAAGGTCAAGGAGGTGCTGGGGGTTTTTTGGTTTTGTTTTACATAAACACATTCCTCAAATTCAGCCACTGTCCAGCATCCTTCTGCTTATGTTGCAGCATTTGCTAATTAAGTAATGGCAGTAAACACTAATGAGGACAAGAACAGTGCTTGGAACAAAGGTCATGGTCTTGGCCCTACCATTTCTGCTCCATCAGGCACTTTACACCAACCAAACGCTTGGAAAAGGATCAGGTTCCAAAGACAAAACCCACCCAGCTAATCCTAAAGAATAAACTACTCTTGTTAACAAGGCAATAGGTCAAGTTTCATTATTTCCTGGTACACACCATGGAAGGTTTATCCATTATTCCACAGCAGAGCTCCTTCCAAAGGAGGAGGCTGCATGTGGTTTTTCCTCAACCATAAATACCACTATGTCTTGAAAATACCAACTTTTAACATTCTGCATAAACATACACAACATGTTTTAGAAACATGGGTTTTGAATTTCTTAATGACTTTATATATTTTTCCTCTAGAATACAAATATTTAGCTTCTCTATCAGTTAAGAGGTTTGCTGACATCAATATATTTCACTAATCTGCAAATTACAATCAAAGCTTCAGAACAACATTCATTCCTAAACGTTTGTATATGGAAAAGGTTCAGTTGAACAAAGTTTTGAAAGTGGAGGCGATAAAACCCACTTGAGAAAAAAGAACAAACTTTGACATGGAACATTCTTCCAAAGAAGAAGGAACATTTCTGTGACAGCAAATTACTTGGAGAAATCTTTAGCTGGTGATTAAAGACCCACCCAAACCTGAATCATGCTCTGTCAAAAGACAGAGCTCTGAAAAGTACATATAATTCTGGAAGAGATGAGGCAATCTTATCTTTTGGTGCTAAAAGACAACTTTGCTGCAGCATCAAGAACACACAGTGCTGTTTTCAGGAGCTGTTATCAGTCTTTTTGGTTACCCAAGTCAGCACCCAACAAGACTGTGACCATGGACATCCTTTCCTAGGGTCAGGTTTGCTTCCTGGAAAGGTCCAATCCAAGAAGCCCAGTTCAGTACTTCTGCTTACCAATCATCACAGCAGCTTCTCCAACCAACAGCACATCTCAAAAACACTACAACATCCTGATGTCACATGTGGCAAGATACATAAGAAAATTGGGAAAGACTCATTAAGGTACAGCATATTACACATGCTTTAGTGCTTTAAGCAGAGTGGGGTAAATAATCTAATTAAAAATTTAAATTAACACTGAAAGCATAAGAAAACATGAAACTAATGTAAATTAAGCTCTACTTACAATTTAAAAAATTGTCAAAGGACGTACGACCACTGGTATAACCATTAAAGTTTCAAATGATCCAACAATTTAATCAGCATTGTTAACACATGTGTGATTCAAATAAGTCTTAAATTTAATATCATTCTATAGCTTGCCACTGCTGGAAGCCTAGAAAAAAATCAGTACTATAAAATTGCGCTACAAATTTTTTTTTTATTTATAATTTTATTGTACGCTCTTGTCACTTAATATTCATCTATTTCACCTGCATCATTAATTTTCACACACTCGCTCAATGGTCTGCAATGCTGTCATGGGAAAAAATGTTTTCCTTATACCAAAGGCAGCTTTGTTCATCTTTGATTTATGGATGCCTCATTTGCAAGAAACCGTTGTTTTCTTCTGATTTACTGCTACTCATAATTAAAAAAGCTTAAGCAGTTGCATCATCTGAGAAGAGATAATGTAAGTTAAACTGGCATGGAATCCCATACCAACAACCAATGGGTGTTCAGGCCATGGGATCACAGTGGAGCTACCAAAATGTAAAAGCCCAGGACTGCAGCTTCTGAGGCTTGGAGAAACCTGCTCTAGTGAAGTGTCCCTGCCCATGGCAGTGGGCTGGAACTGGATGAGCTTTAAGGCTCCTTCCAACCCAAACAAGTCTGTCATTCTGTGACATTCTCTGGTTCATCTGTCCCTTTTCCACTGTGTGATGTGCTCATCTCTCTGCAACTGCAGAGTACCTTAGTTAGTCTAGGCATCTGAATATGTGCCTGACTTCATTGATACAGGGAATAGAATAAAATCAATCACTGGAGGGAGCCTTCTGTATCTGAGAATACTCCCATTTTCACACTCATGCTCACTCCCCAAAACAGGAAGGTGTTGAAACTTCTTTAAGGTACTGGACCTTTTATAACAAACCTTATTTTTACAAAGTAAACTATTTAGAAGCTCCAACATAACATATTTTCAACGTAGCTCTTGAAACAGGATGTTCACAAACACAGCTTTCTGAATAGAAATGTGTTGAAAATTCTAATATCCAGCTGTTGTACAACCTGATTATTTGGTGATGGAATACATCTGGAATGGCAAAACTGATGAATTTAAGCAATAGCCATCACATTTTACTCAAACATTTTCCAATACCAATATGCACAAGTTATTCAATACTGATAGCTTCTCATTCTTCATTACTCAGAAAATCGTACATACATTAAAGGTAAAAACACAGCCTGTCCTAAAGAGCTTTCAGTCTACAAACAGATGGAGACAGAGACTGTCTTATTATTTGTTTCAACACTAATCAGCAAGCATCTTCAAATTTACAATATTCTACTACATCCTGAAACAATATTTTCAGATATTTCAGACATCGAAGTCATCAGTGGCAAGATGTCAGGCACTTTACATTCTGTTCTGTATTTTCCAGGAACTACAAAATCAAAACATTATTCTGTCAGTGTAAAGTGGTGTCAATAACACACAGCTGTGACTGTCAATAAAGCTACCTGCAGGAGTTTTACCACAGTAATCCTCAGTAGTGTATTACATGTAGAATGGGGACAGAGCCCTGATGGACCAGTTTATCGAGATAACAAGCAAAGGGTTTGCAGGTATTTTGTTTTTATGAATATGCCTGTCTCTCAAACTGCCTGTCAGGCTACTTTTAGGTGCATAACGATGAAGATAAATTGTATTCGCCACTATAAAGTGAATCCCATGACCCCACTTATCCAGTAACCTGGATGCATTTCTTTATGCAAAAAGATTTTGTATGGAAGAGACAAGATGTATAAGGAATAAACATGTTGTTTGGTTGGGGTTTTAACAGATGAAAATGTGTTTTTGTGCAAGTCGAGGGGGGGGGCTACAGGGGCAGATAGTGACAGGGTAAGGGGAATGGTTCTAAGCTGACCTAAGTAGGTTTAAGATGAGAAATTAGGAAGAAATCCTTGCCTGTGAGGGAGCTGAGGCCCTGGCACAGGTTGCCAGAGAAGCTGTGGCTGCCCCATCCCTGGAAGCGTCCAAAGCCAGGTTGGATGGGGCTTGGAGCAACCTGGGATTGTGAAAGGTGTCCCTGCTCATGGCAGAGGGCTGGAATGAGATGGGCTTTAAGGGTCCTTCCAATCAAAACCATTCTGTGATGCTATGAAAAGCATTTAATTTTTCCTCTCCTTGCAGAGTACTTCTTGTACAGAACAGTTGTTCCAGCAAACCCCTGGCTACTGCAAAGTTGCTGTTGGTCAGATTCAAGATAAAATGCATTCTGTTACCAATGAATGTACCACACAAATATACTAATGGCTGGAATAACCATTAGTATTATTAAACACCAATCTAATTATTCTTAAAATGTAATTTTATACTTAAATTTATTTCATTGCCTGGGAAGTAACACTGAGGAAAAACCCATGAAATTGCATAACAGGCAGTAACAGCCACAGAGACTGCAGACAGAAAAGTCAGGATTTGCCCTCCTGCACTACAGTCATGACACAGGAGTATACTCAACACCAAAATCCTCATAGGAATAACCTGTTTTTCTGGGCATCTCCGTGGAGCTCTCAATTTCACTACATTTGTCTCAGCCCAGCCATGATCTGAAGAATGGGGTCAGTTGGTGGGGAGTTGCCTGAGGCTTGCAGGTGCATCAGGAGCCTCCAGCAGCTGGCTGCTGAGCAGCCCCAAATGTCTCTATTTGTGAAACAGAACAAGGAGATGGGAAAAAAGGTCCATCAGCACAGACCAAAAGTTTCAGCAAATGCAAGTGGCAGAGTTTATGTGATATCATATGCTGTGCAAGTCCTGAGCTCTTCAAAGTAACTTCATTAGAAAAATATTATAATACTTAACTCCATCAGGAAATGGTTTAAAGGAAACCAGACACCACAAGATACATGACTGAATGTAAAATACCTATTTCAATTAATGCTCAGTCATCAAAACCCATTTCTGCATTAGCTCTCAATAACAACATTTAGCAGGTTTATCTCTTAAGCCTGCTGAAGTTTTAATTGGAAATTATTTTGGAGGCTGTGTAACAAGCTACTCAATTTGCAGGCTGCAAGCTCAAGATCTCTGTATTAATTACTTTATACTCTGAACATGATCATCCTTTGAGGAAGCCTGTGTCTCACCTACCACCTCCTGTGAAGCCTTGCAGCTATTCCAGATCATGGGAGTGCAAAGTCTTAGTAAAACTGTATTTTAGTTATAAATAAACCATATGTGACACCTTCCTTCTAATTTCCTCTCTTGCATTTTAATTTAGCCAACAAAAAACTCCTTCTGTGGCACAATCAGCAGTCCATAAAATTTCGAAAGGGTAGATGCTGTAAGGAACCATGAATAGACCAAAAAGAAATTATTAGTCTGGGGGAAATACGGACAATATTATTCGGCCATATAGCTGTGACAGGTCTAAACACAGTCTTTCTTCATTTTTTGACTTTCTTAGATTACTCTATCTAATCTTGATAGATGCACAATGTACTTTTACATACAGAAGTCTGCAATACCTTCCCAGCCCTTACTCAACATCAGCAAGCCCAATACAAGTTGCTGCACTTAGGGAGACCAGGACACAGCTTCTCACTAGCATGCTGCCTCTTCTCATCCACATTCCCTTTTCCCTCAGAGTATTTTCGTGCCAGCACTAGTTCTGCCAGAAGAATTTCAATCTGAACAACTCTATCTGAATTAATTAGTTTTACAAATACATTTATTGGTAGCATTCCCAAGTTGTTGCTTCACTTACTGGCTGTCAGACAATGCTACAAGTTACAGCTACCACTTAACAGAAACATCCAGGGAAAACATCACCTCATCCAGTGCCACAAATGCACTGAATAGCCACTGCTTTTATCCTGTGCTGAGTACTAAATCTCTCAGACTAGATAAGCACAGGGATGGGAATCTGAAGGTCGCTTTAAGAGAGCAGAGAAAATAATCCACCACAGTTAGTTGGGAAGAGCTTTCCAGTGTGAAGCAAACATACACTCAGAGTATTGTATTGTGACTGCAATATTTACAGTCACACAGTAAGAAACTTAAATCCCAATTATGGCAACAATTATCACAATTCAGAACCTTACTGGCAACTACCAGTTTGTCAGAAATTAGGTTTACTGCATGGCAGCAGGGGACTGGCACACATGGATCCAGACCGTGGGAGCTGAGGGAGGAAAAACACTATTCACACCCCAGACATTGAGACTGGGATGGAGATGAGAAAGAGGAAGAGCAGAGTTTGAGGAACACTGGGCCAGAGCTTGGATACAGCAAGTGCAATCTAAGTAGAAGCAGTACTCAAGTTAAACCTGGAAAGAAATGATCAGGGGACAAAAGAACCAGTATACCCTGAACTGGCAGAAACTGGGAGTACAGGAGCTCTGAGCCACTGGTTTACTTTTGCAGCAAATGCTACAAATTTACAAGTATTTGCAGAAAGCAGCACTACAGGCTTCAGAAGTAAAACTGATCTGACTTTAGATGGTGGATTTGAGGTATGAATATGTTTGAGAACGAAGTTACATGCAACAAAATTTATTGTTAATCTTTAAATTCTTCAAATTACAAATCTCTAATCTCACATTCTTACTTTCCAACACTGACAGTCCTGTAAAAGCACAGTATTTTCTGTGCTTCTGGCACTTCACACAGAATAGATGCAAACACTACTAACAGTCACAGTCAGTTGGAAAATACAGTCAAATATTGTTACTCACAAATACTAATACAGAACAAGCTAAAATAATTTCAACCCAAGCTGTTGTTCATGATGCAAAAATGGAGTTTCTCTTTCATTATGACCATTTTCTTGATCTAAGTATTTGGGTCTTCTGTTACTAAAGAAACGAGAAATGGCTAATTGAGTCATTGGCGCATCTACAACTCTCATGAAAAGATACCACACAACTATGAGGCCATTTTAAATAAAGTAAAGCTTTTAGCAAAGAAATGCACTACATGAGAAGAACATTGATTCCAATTTTCTCCACTTGAAAGATTTTGGAAGGACTGGGAAAAGAGAAGTGTTTGTTTTAGTAAGACTACATCTTGAATGCTTCAAGAGTTTATATTTTTTTCTTGGAGGTTCAATTCTCACAGCTGTAGGAGGCTGTCAGCCCACATAATTGGCTTCAAAAGTTCCTCCAGGTCCTTGATATATCTCCTATGGCTAATCTTGCTGTGAATAATCTCCTTCAAATATCCTGTTCACATGAATTATCTTCATTAACAAGCAAGGTTAACACAAAACCTCTAACTTGTTGACATGATTTTCCTTCCACAAATCCATCCATCCTGTTCTTTTATTCTGGCCATTGCTTTAATGTTAGAAGCAAATTCTTCTCCTCCTATGCCAAATCTATTAACAAATCCATTCTCCAGGCAATTGGGTAATCAAGATTATGCCATCTTTGCAACCGGTATTACTGACTGATCTGCCTCTTACCTTAAAAATCTTGCAGGGCATTTCTCATCATGAACATCAGTGCTAGAATATTGAATACATTTATTGTACCAGGATGCAAGTTTTACTCCTCCAATTTTTAAACCAATTTCTGCATTACAACTTGAACACAAGTTCATCAGGTGAATAAAAAAGCCCTTTTCAAGAACAGTGAGTCCCAGCTACCATCTTTACTCATTCAAATACTTAGACAAAGTTAATAAAGCAGTAACTGCCCACCTCCTTATGTTTTCAAGGGGCTAAGCCTCTTTCAGGTTGGATTCCATAGAATATTTTATTTCAAAGAGCTCTGCATGAAAAAAATGAGGTTTACTGAAGCTCTGATAGACAGTGGATGAAAGGGGACATGCAAAAAGCAGGACAGCATCTTCTCCAGGTAAAGTTTACAGTTGTTTACTACAGTCTCCTCCTATCCTTCAAGGTAATCACAGGGCAGACAACAGAAAAAGGACAAGTATTGTGAGGACGTACCAGAAAATGGTTATTAAACCATAATCACCTTCCAGTGGCAATAATTATTTTATGGAGACTGCAAGGATGTCAATAACAATAAATTTTAATAGCAGTTTCTTATATAATTGTTAAACAACAGTTGCTGGGCATTTTCCAGTGCGATGCTGAATTTTGAAAAATGATTGTGTCATAAAATGAATTGAAACCAGCAATTATACAAGAAAAAGGGGACTTAAATCTCACTATTGGCCCAGAAAAAAAGTCCTCTAATTGAGAAACACTGATATCCTGCTTTTACAAAGTAAACTGCTTTATAAAAACTGTTCCAGTATTCTGAAAAGAACGCTAAAATTGTAAAGAAGTTCTTTAAAGACAAACTGTTTGTCAAATGTTCCAGAGGACAAATATGAAGCTGAAATTAGCAAACTGGCAAAGAGGTAACTAGGGCATGGGGGATGTTATGAACCACACAAGGACTGAATCTATTTGCTAACTATGATCTGTTTTACCTAATGCCTCCATCTACCCAGATCGTACCCATTGTACTTCCAGAACAACAATTATTCAAACTTGGCTCTTGACCTTTTCAGAGTCCTAGGAGGTCTCCAGATTAAAGCCTAACTCCTCATCTTTGGTATTAACCACCTTTCTCCCATTAAGGACTCTATTTTGGTCCTCTTTCATTTACCCCCTGCACAACTCAAAGCCATCATTAGTCTCCTGCATCACTCCTGTGCAGAAGACATCTGTCTCTAACCTCACCCACCACTGCTCACATGTTGATGTATTTATACCATATTCAGAAAGTCAGAAAGGTAAGATTTATCTGATGCCATGTCTGGGCAGCACTAAGCCTATCAGAAATCCAATTGGCTGAAGGGATGTTTCCATTCCTTTCAGCAGCCTCAGAATACTTCAAGTGTGGTTCCATGTGGTTTCCCTACTCTTGTCCACTACTTTCCTGCTGTGAAAATTTAAAAGAAGCACAGATAAAGCAGAATCCCACATAGCATAATCTCCCATAAAGTTTATTTTATGGCCATATTACAGGTCTAGGGTCATCTGCCCATCAGGCAGAGAGAACATGGCAGCAAGTTCTTATCTTTGTTTCTGGTGATACAGAATAGGTCTGTAAGACCTGAGGCAATGAGAATAAAAGGCAATATTGTGCTTTCTTATAGGTGTGTAGTTAAGCCTCCTTTCAGAATGACTCACATAAAAAGGAACTTGGTTGGGGACAAAGAATAAAGAATGACATTAAGTATTACTTTAAATGCAATTAAAATGCTGCTAATTACAATTATGAAAGAATACAACTAACTTATCCAAGGCACTATTTCATATGAAATTAGCCTGTGTCTGGTGATTGCAACTCCCTCAACTAGAAATGTGACAGATAAGGTATTCAGAACAGGGAAAGTCACTGAAGTTAATCCCACTCTACTGAAGAAAAAAAAAAGGCATTCTATTTAATGCACGAACATGACTTCCATTTCAAAAGAAATGGAAGTGAGCTAAACACCCTAGATATCTATCAGGAGTCCAGTCTCTTCCTTTCCACATGATCTCACCACTTAAGGAGACAGAACATCTCAGGAATCACCCTTTGTAAGCTGTAACTTGCCAGCTAACAGAACTCTGTGACCCTTTCACCACCCTCATTATCCATAATAAATGTAGCTATAATTTTGTGAATTAACTATAACAGGTCTGCTTTGCCTTTTTTTTTTTAAAGGCACAAGAAACCTTACAAGCAATGGTGCCCATAAGTGACTTACTCCAGGTTTTGCAAAAGAATGATTATAGAGTGTTTTTATGCAAATACCAGCATGCCATGTCCTCAATTTTGGTACTCCTGAACTTGTAATTGTTCATATTAACATATCACAGTATGATTTTGGTTGAAAGGGACCTTAAAGCACATCTTGTTCCACCCCCCTGCCACAGGCAAGGACATTTTCCACTAAACAAGATTGTTCCAAGCCCCATCCACACTGGCTTTGAACCCTTCCAGGGGTAAGGCAGCCACAGCTTCTCTGGACAATTTCACTCAAGGACCTTCAGTCACTTAAGGAGCATTAAGTGTTTAATATCCAGCCTAGAATTAACTGAGTTGAAAAATTCAGTCCTCTATGTTCTTAGTAGTACTTACTATGAAATTCAAGTATATGGAAATGTATGTAAGCTGGAGCTGGCATTAAGTCTATCCACTCACGCTCAGCTCATGCTGAGTCAAGTGAAACACAGTGAAATAAAAATGAGTGATGTACAAGGTCAAGCAAAGTATTACTCTGGATACTCAGGGTATTACTTGCCCAAGTTCAGCTCAAGTCTAATAATGTGCTTCAGTGAAAGCACATCAATGCTCACTGTGTCTCAACCCCGAGACACAGACAGGCTCCTGGCACAAGCTCTCCACAGCTGATGCTGCTGGCGCCTTCTTACAACACATAAAAATCATATATGCCACTAAATACAGCCTCTGACCAAATGGCAGAAGCTATGTGATGTGCAGTTGTATTTTTGTGATGGGGAACTCCATCCAGAACAGTCACACAGCATGGATTATTCAAAGAGACCCCAAGGTAATAAGTTGACTACAAATTCTCTTGTAAACTTAAAAAGCCAAACTAGAATGAGTGCAGTATTTCACAAAGAAATTTCAACATGCAGAAAAAGTCTGAGAAAATTTAAATTGAATTAACTGAACATTTCTTTCACTATCAAACTTTATAAAAACTAAATAATGAAATTATTTTTAAATTCTTTAAAAATTACAGCAACACAAATACATAGGAAGAGATTTTTTTTTTTAAAATTGCCTTAAATAACAACAATAACTCAATTATTTTACATACCTGCAAGGTGGCAAAAACATTGAATCCTTCATGAGCACAGATCCAGAAAGCAGGATATACCAGCATCTTGCAATAGTTTCTGAGCTGTAAAAACAGAAATCGCTGATATGTACCTCACATTTCAGCACCTTAGAATTATGTTATCCAAAATATTATTGTAATAAAGTAATGATTTATCATTCTACCAGTTATGTCTTACCAATATGTAAGAACTTGGGAACTCCAGCTGGACTAGGATTTTTTTTTTTTTAAACATTCACATAAGGCATGTTTCTTATACTTTATATTTTAACATTTAACTCAGCTTAATAATTTACTTTATTAAAATGAAATTTTTAGTGAAAATATTTTATTCCAGTGAATGTATACACAAAGGCTACAAATACAGGACAGCACACAACCCCACTCACAGATATTGACCTGCTACTGGAGCAGGTGTGTGTCACACAAACCCACCACACCAATTAGCAGGTGGCATCTCCTTTAGACTCAGGTGTGCTGGAAGCTGTGCCTTACACAGAAAGCTATGACTAGCTCTGAGACAATAAATATGCCACAAGCAATGCTAAAATATTAGGAGAATAAAAGTGTATTTGCCTCCCAGCAAGAACCTAGGGAAGCATAAGCTGAAGTAGTGATTTTTACAATGTAAACTGACAGTGTTTGAGCTGTTCCAACAAGGAGCCGTGCAGGCAGTGCCAGCTCCAGGGATACAGTGCCACCTACTGAGTGTCACCAGGGCTCCCACGACTGCAGAGGGGACACTGCCTGTCTTTCAGTCACCTCGTGTCACTGCCACCCACCTACACCCCCTCTGCTGTCCCTGGGAGCCAGGCTGGAAAGTCATGGGCACCTCTCAAAATCAACACTGCACTACTGCTAAAAGCACCTCTGTCAAAGCTTTTCACCCATTATTGACAATGACTGAAAAGCAAACGACATGTAGCAACATGCAAAACATTGGGTTTGCTCACATTTCTGCTGGAGAAGTCCAACAAGTGCTATGTACTCACCAAAAGAGAACTTGGTTGCCCTTGTACCTCTCATAGCGGGCACTTGATGACATTATTCTGAGGGAAGAGGAAGAGAAGTTTAAATTCAATTTTAATCCCCAAAGATCATAAGCCATTAATCACTGCATTTCAGTAGAATCACTTTCAGGCTCTAAGACCTTAAATTCAACTATTTTTTTTTTGTTCTAAACAAAGGATGTGCTTAACTGGAAAATTCCAATTATTACAGTGCTCTTCATTATCCAAATAGATAATACACAGCATGTTTTCCAAGTGTTTAAATCACCCCTACACATTGGAATTACCCACAGCAACAGAACTGAAGGGACTAAAATACTTCCAAAGTACTTTTTGTGCTTTGTTTACCTTCCATTTTACGGATTCTGAGACCATCTAAATGTCTGAAGCATTAAAAAGCTTTTGTAATCCAGAGCTAAGACAGGGCACTGTCTACAGAGTCCTTTGTAGGCAAAAAGCCCTGCCTTCCTTCTTAGAAGAGCTAATTAGTTTAGATTTTTTGCCACATTATTGCAGTGACTTAACTCAGCAATGGATTTGTCCAATGCTCTGCCACCTCCAATTGCAGGCAGCCAAAAGCTCTGATTATCTCCACAAAAGTCACACATATAAGTGTGCTAAAAACCACAAACTGCAGAGTAGTTCACCTTAGCTGATGTTCCCTGAAATGTGATAGTATGTCCAGTCCATGAAGGAAAGAATAGATAGTATTCAAGTCCTAAAATGAAAGAGAAAAAAAAAAAAACAAAACAAAACATAAGCAATCTCATTCATATCTAATCATTCAGTGTAACATTTCAGATTCTACAGTAAATTACACAAATTATAAGATTAATAGATAGGTCAGGACACACACAGACTTGAAGAACCGTGTCTACACTTGAGCTGTGGAAGTGGAAAGAGTGAAGTGCAACTGATGCATAAACACAGACCTAAAAAAACAAATTATTAAAATACCTCTGAAAATATTATTTCTGTGAACAGATACAGCAGCAAGCAACATGTGGAATGAGACAAATAGAACAGGCCCATTCACCCAAGGTCAAAAACTGAAACCTTCTAAGATTTCTTTAAAGAAGGAATTTTCAAAACCACTGCAAACCTAAGCCTCTATACAGTGTGCAGAGAACCACCAGAGTACATTTTCATAGCGAAGGGGTTATATTTAGAGAGGAAAAACTCTTTCATGGCCACCCCAGACCTAGATGGCAGGCCCACTGCAAACAGCACCATCCTACTGCCTCTCTTGCTCAGCCCAGTCCATGTCTGCAGGGAACATCAAAAAGCACTCCAAAATACTCTCTGGCAAAAATGAAAACAATAAGGCTTTAGAGGTCGCTCACTCCTACTACCACTAGTCAGCATCGTATCAGTGTCATCCACTAGCAACCACAGAATCAAACATGGTAAAACATGAAGACTATTTTGCTTTATAAACTGAACTTTACACAGAGGCTGTAATTAGGAGATACAGCTGTTTAAACTTCTCACCAGACAGAATCCTCTTCAGTCACAAAAATATCTGTGCTGATGCTGCAGACCACATGGCAGGGAATAGCTCACTAGGGCTATTCATCACTTAATTTACTGTCCTGAACAGGTGGGCTGTTAGAGTCAAATACACACACAACAAAATCATTATACACCACAGGGCAGTCTCTCCAGCTTGGCCTTAGAAGGTATGTTCTGAATTTTCAAGTGCTGCATTTATCCAGTGTTTTCATAAGATAAATCAATATGAATGCTGGCCTCAGAATTTACAATGGATTTACTTCAGAAAAGTTCTCTGGCTTCATAGTCCATATTTAGCAATATAACTTATATGGACCGTTGTATCAAATGAAAGGTCAGACATAATTGCAGACAATGAAAAACCAATAAAACTCTTGACTTTTTTTTTTTTTAAATGTCATTACCAAATCCCATGAAAATTAAACAGAGGCCTGAATTTGTAACACATTTACAATGCACTCACTTCACACAAGTGAGTGATTTGAGTCCAATCTCACTTTAATCCTCCAAGCTGCCACAAACATGATTTTATTAGTGAAACTGTCCAGGAGCACTAACTATGGCTAGACTCCAAACACACTACAGCCGGTCAGAGGTGGGCACCTGGCAGCCAAAGGGTCATTTCAGATAACCAACAGCTCCATTACTGAGCTTTCCCTGTTTCTGAGCAGGGAACTACCTCAACTTCTCCACCCGAAAGCATTAGGCACAGAAATACAGCACCTACACACTCAGACCACACAAAGGGTACAGATGTTAGTTAATAGTATCTGACTCTCCCAGGCCAAAAGAAGGACACTCACAACTGTAAAAGCTGGGCAGCCAGGAGAGAAACTGTATTTGGTCTTAAAGCTAAATATTTTCAGTCTCCATAACTCATTGTATCTATACAGGTTTTCCTACATTTTCCAGAACTTTTTTACATAACTGGGACTAAGATGTAACAGAACATCTTGAAAATGTATTACATAAGCAGTTTTGTAGTTATAAGTTACAGAAAACTGTAAGCAGAACAAGAGCCTATGTTCCCCTTTCAATCACAAAGTTTTTAACTTCTGCATATGTAAAATGACCACATCCTGACTTGTACATTATTCTCTAAACTCCCCAGAATGCAGCCCCTTCGCAAGTTTACACAGCTAGGACTGACTCCTGCACTCCACCTGCAGCACAAAGAACTGCTGTACTGATCCACTGAGGAGCTTGATGAACCAACAAGTTGGTAAAATTAAAGAGATAAATATTTGCTTTGAGGGATACATGTCTGAAAAGCATCCCCCAACTCCAACCTTATCTGTCAGAGATGAGCAGCAGCAGAGGGAACAGCTGAGCAGAGCACAGCAAAGGGAGGGCAAAGGTTCCTATTCCCCCACCCAGCAGAAGGCATTTAACTTACACTGCCCACTGTTACTGCTCTAATGTTGATAAATGTAATAAACTACATGGTAATTGTAATTCACTGCCCAGTCAGGTGACGCATAAACAAGTTAAACACATTGGCTACTCACACAGCAGTTTTTATAGGTGGTTTTAAATCAGGATCTGTAACACTTTCCCTAAAATACCTGACTTAAAACAAGCCTAATCATGCAGAGAAGGTGATTCTGGGTGCCACTGAGCAAAAGAACTAGCATGCCTTCTCCTGGGAAGGGCTGCAAGATGCCTCTTTCTGCCAGTGCCTTGAAAGCACCCATGCAACATGTTTTCCATATCTTGGTGAAAAAAGCCCTTTTTGCTTGTTTAAATAGATACAACCAGGTAGAATTCCCTCTCTCCCTCACGTGCCACTACAGATTCTAACTTGGGAGGGAATCGTACATACAGCGTGTATATCCCAGTTTTTCCCAATAAAATGAAAGTTACCCATCAGTCATAGTTTGAGTTTTCTTCAATACTTCCAATTTCAGACTAAGTGCCTAAAATAGCACTGAAATTAAATCTGACATACTATATTTTGAATATAAATGAATATTCATTCATAAATATATCTGAATATTTATTCATTCTGTATTTTTACCGGCAAGGAACATCAGTTAATCCGAGGGTGGCCGGACGTGGGCAGGGGCTGTGGCCACCTCGTGGACAGAGGCTGAAGTCCAGCTGCACCACGTTTCCAAAAATCCTTCTCTAACAGAGCTGAAAGCACTTCTTTCTCTAATTCAAAGTTTACAACAGCTTCTAATACGATTTTCAGTTTTATTTTTTAAAACAGATTTATTTCATCACAGCAATTATAAGTAGTGGACAGGCACACAACCTCAGTACAAAGGGTACTTTGAGACCATTTTCACAGATACTTTCTGAAACTCACTATGAAAAGTGATGCCAAAGGGCAATATTCAGCACCACAACAGTAGAATACAAAACATTTGCCAGAATTTTACAGCCCCTTTCTCCATGTCCTTCCTTATAATTACTTTTTTTTTCTGTCAAAATCCAACCAAGATACAACTATTGATGAAACACAATTTCTTCACATGCTCTAAACTAAAGAACACAGTCAGCGTGATTTTATTTTGCAATCTTTTCTTCAGAGCTTTTCATCAGCTGAAACAATAGCTGAAACTGAAGCACAGGATCTACCTGCAAATGCTATGCCCACAACACATTCTTCAATCTTTAACAGAAAACAACCTTGACAAAGGTTATTTACAGGGAAAGTAACTCACATTATCTATCCAACTAGTTAAAACTGCAGTTCCAGCAACTCAAGGGAAGGTGGGAAGCTGGGCAAAGAGTAATCAGGCAGTTGTTAACCCTCTTAGAAAGGAGATTTTCTATACCAGAGAGGGGAAACATGAACACCACACCGCAATAATCCTGCACCAAGCTGCCCAGGACAGATCATTCTTTGCCTCCAGTTCTCACAGAAGATGGGTTGAAAAAAAAGCAGAGGACATCTGTGTCTTCCAATTCTTTCCATGACAGAATACACTGTCTAAAACAGCATGTGCTTCAGCAGCAGTGCAGAAACCAAGGGATGGCTCTGTTATCACAAAAGAGTGGTCACCAGCAGCCTCAGTTTCCTTCAGCACCAGTTATCATCACCTCCAGCACACACATTCTTCCAGCAAAAAGCTTAACCAGCTGCTAAACCAAATGTGGCATAAAAACACAGAGATTTTAATAACAATATCATGTTATAGAAATATATATTCTTTTACGGTAACATCCTCATCCCAATATAGTTAGTAGTGAGCCACCTGTATACCCAGACCACTTCCCATTTTCCCTGCCAGATACTAACTCAGATATACCATAAGAGGGGTAGAATAAAAGAAGCATCAACTAAAACTCACTACACGAAAGTAAAGCCATCAGCTAACTACCACCATCACCCATTTATCCCAAAACATTTCTTTGAAAATAACTTGCCTCTATTAATTTTTTTTTTTTGCAAGGATGGTGAAATATTAGTTTCTTAATTGTTAAGATGTAACCTTTTAAAATAAAAAAGGAAATACAGTCAGCCAGAAAAATCATCAGGAGAACATAATCCAGACTCAAAATTGCTGAGGAAGTGGTGGTCACTCTTAATTTTCGTTATTGGCATCTTTCTAAAATATGACCAAGATTTGGATGCTTCTGAACAAGCACCACAGTGCAGCAAGCCAATGATGAGCAGGATTTGCAAGAAGGAATCATTTCCTTTTGTTTCACTCTCTTCTCACCCAATCTCTGGCCTTCAATCCAAGAAGTATCTTTACAAAGGTTGGAATTAAAGCTCCAGTGGAACAACAGTGGCCTCAAAAAATGGAGTTCTGACCACAAAGTTTCCCAACCAACAACTCCTCCAGCCAGCACAACTGTAATTCACATGAGCTCTATCCAGATGCTTTAAGTTCAAAACAAGGTCCAAGACAAATCCTCCAGCAGTGTTAAAAGGGGGTAAAAGCAATGCAAAAAAAAAGCTCCGAAACAAGGATGGAATAACTGCATCAAAAGCAACTTTGCCCCTCAAAAAACACAAAACAAAAAACTTCAAATGCTTCACTTTATGTGACGACCCCAGCCAGGTGTTCCAGTAACATATTATTATTATTAAACACTAAACAGGAAATCTGGTCTATTTCTAAGGAAAATAAATAGTTTTGAAATTACCTCATAGTTACAAATTCTGATTAACCTCACATAGAGACAACCTCAGCAATTGCAATCAGGTATTAGGGATGCTGAGGAAGCGATAAATCCCTACAGACTCCTTTCAGCACTGTTCTGTCCTTCATGCCAGCAGGCAGAGCCAGCCCTGTTCCGCAGCAGCTGCACGCAGCCCCACTGGACAGGGGACAGCTGCTCACTGCACCAGGGCCAGGACTCAGGGATGCTCCCAAATCCCAACGAGCCTGGCCTTTGTAGGTACCCCAGATCCACCCTGAACTTGAAACAAGGGGTCCCAAAGAAAGCAGACTGGCAGGTATTAGTCAGTGCAGAGTTTTGCTCAGGGAATGAGAAAAGAGCAGAAACCTGCACCAGAGCACCAGCACTTCAAAGCTGCATGTATAAACCAGCTGTGTCAGCAAGTTCCAGACAGATTGCTCTCACATGCAAACCTGTCCCAAAGAGCTGCACAGAACCTGTCTCTCAATCCGCCCCAAACACATTAAATTCCTGTTGCAAGAACATATGCTTGGCTCACTCAGAGCTCCCCACACCCAGCCCACGCAGGCTGCCGAGCCACACAGGATTCCCTGGGTCACCCTGCTTCCACAAAAGCACAAAGGATGACTGACAGGATTTTGCAGCCATTCCTTTGCCGAGCTAAGGCAGTTGGCAGGATGCAAATTTTACATGTTTCAGAGAAGACAAAATATTAGTGTTTTCTAAAGGTATGTTAGAGATCCAGCCACATTACTGAGAATACACTTTAAAAGAAATAGACACACATTTCTGCCCTTGACCCAACAGTTAAACCATATGGCAACAGCTTCTCAAATTCCAATGGCATTCAAAAAGACCATCAGGTACAAAATCCCCAAGAGAAGGAAGCTGCATGGTTGAAAGGCACCTTCCAGTTTGTATGCTGCTTAGCTTCTTATCCCTTTTCAGTGCTCTGAGCAGAAACAAGGCTGGAAACAAACTCCAGCAGAATCAAGCACTCACTTGGTATCAGGACAAGGATTTTAAAAGCCTCTTGGACAGTGTCTGAATTTCTCTGAATTAAAGCTGTTATTTGAAGTGCCTAGATTTCAGTAAAGCAAACAGAGGTGATTCTTGGAGCACAGAGCACAAGCTGTGTAAGCTCTAAGTGGGAGGCTCCCTCCAGCCTGATGCCATTACTTGCTTCTCAGTGATTCAGCAGGTTCCTTATACAGATTGAATGCAGCTTCTATTAGCAGTCCTGTCAGGCTCAATAAAGACTTTGTCACCCTTGGAGGGGGGTGGGGGGTGTAGCAGAAGAGAGGAAATGTTACTCAGCACAGTTTATGGTTTTCATTGCTTCCCTTCCTGTTGCTTCATCGAAGGCTGGAATCTGGGCTGTTTCCTTTAGTTTCTGTCTAAGGCCAATTTAAAAATAGTACTCCCAAATTCTTTCCTGATACTGTAATACCAGAAATAAAAACACAGAAACATGCTGTAGTTCTCTGATCCATATTTTACACATTCAGACACCTACAGAGCAAATTCACCAATTTTAGGGATGCTGGTTCAAGAAGCCTACCCTACACACTCTCAGCTAGCTACCCCTAAAACTTGTGGGAGGAGCAGAAAAATCCACTTCAGTGTAACAGAGTATACAGCTCCTAAACTAAAAAGGAGCTGATGAGATGAACTGGAAAGCAACTCCTCCGTCTTAACTTATTTACTCTCCTTGTTCAGTGGCATAGACATTGGACTGTAATAAAAATGCAAGTGACGCAACAGAATGTCAGCACAGGGCTCTTCACTTAAAGTAACATTCCCTTTAAAGTAGCCTCCTATTTAGCTGGAGGCCACTTAAAAACAAAAATAAAAACTAAATACAAGCACTGAGACACTATTAGGGAAGAGAAAAGATGGATTAGTCAGTCAGACAAATGAAAATGTTATGAATGGAGGACATTAAAGTACCTTGCAGAGAATGGCAGAGTTCAAGCAGCACTCCTAAGGAATGAAGCAGCATCATTCCATGTAGGAAACACCACTAATTCAAAAAGCCTAATTAAAGAACCTCTCATGAACATAACAGCAAACTCCTGCATGATCATATGTCAGTGCCTGAGACAGCACACAGTAACATTTGTATACAATAAACTGGTTCAACTACTTCAGAGTTATATTCCATTATTCAGAAAAAATGGCACATAAAGAAACTGAACAGCTTTAAATGACAAAGAACTTGAATTCTTTGATTTACGGTCTTTCAGATGTCCCCAAACTCCTGGAGCCTACATCCATCAGACAAACATGGATCATATCATGACTACAATAGAGCACTCCTCCCTAACTTCCCATTTACCTACACAAATAACAGGTACTGTTTTTTCCAAATGAGGAAATGTAGTCAATGTGTCAATCTAGTTATTATAGTATCTTTATACAAGAGAAAAGAGATTAAGAGAGACTTCATTTCACTCTTGTAAACCCAGGAAGCAATTCCCATTGACAGTATCCATTAATAACAGTATAGCCACAAACAGAAAAGTAAAATCTGGCTCTTTACTGTTTTTGCAGACAGTAAGAAGTATCATTTGCACACTTGGATTTTTATCTTATTTTTTGTGAAAAAGTAGTAAGTCCCTCAATGGGGCAAATAGCTTCCTTACATATTATTTTCTAATATTTCATTATATATCCTTATTACATGGCTACAGGCACAGACGTGTACTCCTAAGTATCAAACTATCCTTAAGAAAATTTGGAAAAGCCAGATTTTTAAATACAGAGACTTGAGAGACACTATTATAGCTTTTTAAATGGAAAATACCTCAATTCAGTGGTATATCTCTAAAAGCAAAATAAAAGAACTGAAGTCTTTCTGCATGAAAATAAAACAAAAAGTTTCTCTACTCACCAATCACTCCCCACACCCAATCCAGATAAACACCTTCCACCTCAGAACCCTGGATTATGTTGATATAGGACTTTGGTAGAAAGAAAAACATTTAAAGGAATGAGGGAGGGGAAATTTTATATTATTTTTACTGCTGTTTCATCACAGAGTCAGCATTTTTGGAACCCTGACTATGCCAGAGAAAAAATTTCCTTTGGAAAAGCTGATTTTGCAGAGTGAAATTGCAAGGGCCCTGAACTGGAGAGACAGAACAACAGATGTCACTGCTTCAAAGCAAGCAGCTCATGGAGAGGTTTGAGTATCTGAAGCACCGTTCAGCCCTTTTTACAGTTAAGAATAAAAGTACAGCTATGAAAAAGTGCCTTCAACTAAAACACTACCATAAAGTTCCCAAACATATATTACTTAATTTAAAAATACCTTTCAGACTTATATACTGATAATAGAAAAGCATGCTGCCTCAAAAACCCGTGTTCCTGAAGTTTAATAGGATGGGAAGCACAGTATAAGCAAAATTACCCCCTACCAAAGAGCAAGATCTTAAACATTTTTAAACAATACAAAGATCGTAAAATCAGCCTCCTAACCCAGACTCTTGAAAAATCACCTAAAATCCACCAAAAAATAGGTGGTTTACAGTTCAATCAACACTTCGTTAGTCAAGCAGCTGACCACTTGTCAGAATTACCTACCTCTCTTCCAGAGGACAAGCATCCAACAAATAGCAATAATTCAGTTAAAACCTTTTGGTGACAACTCCAAAAACATCAGCTCCTCTGATTCACAAAGAAACTCCCTGCTCTTTTCACATAAAAGTCAACATCTGAAATTTCTTTTTAAGAAAAGAAGGAATTGTGGTAGGAAAGGTCAGAACACTGAAACATTTAGGGAAAAAAAACGGTACATCCTTATTAAATAAGAAATTTGGTACAGAAACCTGGGGATGAGGAGAGAGGAGGTGAAGGATGAAATCCAAAGGTCAGTTCTATGCTTAACCTGTCAGGACAACTTGGGAGTGAGGCTGAGTGCAATTCAGACATGCTAAACATCTCAGTTGTTACTTACACATGACTTTGCTTACTGCAGAAAATGCTCTAGTTCTTGTTTTACTCCCCACCTCCTGGACTGCTGGTTCATATTTAACATTTAAACACTCCATGGTCAATGTTTTTATTGTATTTTGCCCAATGTACCTTTGCAGCAAGTGAGTGTTATAACTAAGCTCCCATACTACAACTCAACAGGTGTCTCACACAGACAGACACAGTAACAGCACCTTACTGTAGCTTTTTTCCATCTTATTGATTGTCAGAATTTTATACAAATTGATAAGAATATTGTTATTTTTCTTATGGCACATTTATGATTTTTCTGTGTATAATTTCTTCCTTCTTTGTGAATTCAAACAAGCAAAGATCACATCTGTCCGGAAATTAAGTCCTGCTAAATAAATAATAGTGAAGACAAAATGAGATCTTTACCAATATTGTAATTTAAATCACCCACTCAGTCTCTAGGTAAGGGAGAGGAATAAAGCTCTATGTTTTGGTGCATCAGTAAAACTGGAAGAGAATGATGAGATTGTTACTGAGAAAAAATATCACACAAATATAATGCTCTCCCTACAGTCTTTTTCAATAAAGCCACTGAAGGAAGAAAAAAAAAAAAATCAACCTCCAGCTACTTAATTCCCATAATGTCATTATGAACTATGAAGGAATTCCTGTAGTGGATAGCAATAATATGCTCATCAGTAATTCCTTCTGCATCCTGGTATTAGGATAGTCAAGCAAATAGAGCAATCCAAGAAAGTTACAGCCATGTATAGGAGGCAACACTTCTTAGAGAGTCTACATTATTTGAATACAGATTCCCATATATTTTACTAATATCTCAACTACTACAATATCCTCAATATCCTCTCACGTGTTGAGAAAGGTTAACATGCCTGTGTTCATTGTGTCCATACAGGGGCAAACATACTTATATCCCTAATCAAAAAAAAAAAAAAAAAGGATCAATCAGTAGCTCTTTGCATCTTTACTCATAGCAAAGAAATTAGCCAGATTTACCTCACTGCAACATTTGAATGTAAACCACCAAAGCAGAACTCTAGGAACTGATGCTCTGCCCCTTTAACATCTACTTTTGTATTTCTCAGCAATACCTGTGCCATAAACCACAAAGAAGTTTTCAGATCCAAATTGAGGAGTTATATATATATATATATATGCGCATATGCATATTCATCTAGCTGGGTTAACATGTTTCAAATTTGAAATCAAATAAATGTCAGAGGTACAGCTACCTGTGCATTTCCCTACTCATTACATTGATCACTGATGCATAATGTTACAAAGGGAATAATTCTAATTAAGGAAATTAACAACTTCAACATTAGGATGAACAATAAACAAGCATACTGTTAAGAGAAACTGAATCAAGCATAAGATAATATTGTTAGTCAGGAATTTCTAGCTCCAAATCCTGCAGCCTACCTGCCAGGTACCAAGTTTCACAGAGTGCAACAAACTTCATGACTAAATCCACAGAACTACAAGACAAGGTGCCAAGGAACTGTCTCCTCCACCTCCATACTAAATCAAACAGGTACTAATTGATAACACGTGAGACATGGGCTCCTTCAGCTGGGTTGCAGTATATGAGATGATGTGGAAACCTCTTCTCCAATGAGCCATTCAACCCTTAGGCAGACCAAAAACTTCAGAGGTTACAATCAGCTTTGACTACAAAACCAAAATAAGCCAATTCTACCACCTTTCTCATTCCTAGGAAACCATGATCAACACAATTTGTAATGCACCACACCAGAGATTCCTCCAACCTCTTGCCCTGCCAGTGTTTGCCAACCACAGCCTCTATGGAGATACAACAAACCCACTTCTAAAACAAATTAAGGGTCTCACCTAAAAAGAAGACTTCCATTTTAAGAGAGCAAGGCTACTGTTATTTACTGAACATGAAAAAAAAAAAAAAAAAAAGCCCACCCAACTGATACTAAACTTAATCTGAGCAAAATTGGATTATAAGCATCAGTGCTATGCTTTCCTGTAATATTCTGATTTTGACTCATCAGTTCACATGAAATGTGAGGATCCACAGGGTGATGAAAGGCAATGTCTGGACACAGCAGCAGAATGCTGCAATAAATATTACACCACCACGATCCCTGGACAGTCATGCCTGTGCCTACAGTCATGGAGAACACACACTCCACATCACAGCCCTCCAAGTGCAGGAGAAACAGAAGGATCCGGTATTGCAGCTCAGACATTTTACATAATTACACTGAAAATTAAGACATCTCTGTTGTGCGTTTTCTTGAAAAGCTGTGCATTTAGTGTCTCAGCCTCTCACTCAGGCAGCTGGTCCACTGCAGTACTTACCAAGTACACTCAGTCCAAATGTTGGAAGGAATGAAAACCTGTTATCTAAGGCTTCTCACTTTATTACATTAGCATTCACAACTGTGAAAGCTATGTAATTATATTTCATATAAAAATACACTTCAAGAATACATTCAACCACAGTCAAACCAGAGCTTGGGAAAAATCAAAGCAACATTACTATTCGCCATTGTAAACACTGAAGTCCATGACTCCAGATTTTACAGAGCCAGATTTGTTGCATTTGAGAGACCCAAACTAAGCGCAAGGGAAATTCTCAGTTTTTCTTAAAAACATGGTTGTACTCAGCTCTGATACGTTATGAAGCACTTGTTAACTACAGGTCTGCTATACTTCATAATCACCTTCTACCTAAAGTGAACAGAGGGGAAACAAGACAGAAAAAAGTTCCTCTCTTGAGCTGTGGACTCCACCAGGAGATGTACCCCAGCAGTTCAGGAACTGGGCTGAAACAGTGGACCAGATACACAGGGTAAGAGACCTTTTCTAATCATTTTACCAGCTGGATGATGCCAATATTAATCCCTGTACCAACTGCACGTCAGTTTGGAAGAACCAGAACAAGAGGACTTTGACAAGCATCTTGGAAGTCACCTATAATGGCATCTATAGAGGAGTTTGCTGAAGGAAGCCTTCACATCCAACACAGGGGAAGCAGTAAATATGTTTGACAGAAGGTCGGCAGTCTGACATAGAACTGCCAGTTTCCTTCCCACTTCAAATGGGAAACAGGAACAGAAACTTCTTCTGCAGCAGTTGGAAAGAACAGCTTTACTCAGCCAAATCAACACAGCCTCCTGGAGGCTGGACATGTTACAAATGCAGGATCAAGTAAATCAGATTTAAGTAGAATAACCTCCCCACAGTATCTAGTGGCCATTGGCATGCACAACCCAAGAGCATCATAAGGTCCCAAATCTAAAGTGCAACAAAAACAGTACCATCACCTTTCAACACTAAACCCATGATACAGTTTACAATCACCAACCTCACTCCTCAGCTCCTTCAAATACAAACTCCAAAGTGAAAAACATTACAACAGGTCTGGAACTCTCTTTACATAAATTCCTATTTGGAAAGTAGTCCAAAAGTCCAAAATGTATGTGCCTGCAACACAACACATCACCATAAGAATTCCTTCCCTCCAGACCAACAGGACCATCATTCAAGGCTCATTAATGATCAGTCTTTGAAGAACAAACTGCTTAAATGTCAATGCTCTAATCAGGAATAAAAAGATTACAAAGAGAGAATCTCTTAAGGCTCTCTAAATTTGTCAAGAATTTGCTACACTCTTCACACGCTAAAAGCTAACCAATAATTAGCAGAGCTAAGGAACCTTGAGAAACCAGATGCAGAATGCTAACTAATTTGTGCATGCTTCCCTGAACTCAGGGTATTTCCAAAATACTGCATTGAAATGCTCAAAAGAGGAAGAAGGGTGTATCACAGTACCATCAAACAAAGGAAAACCCTCTGTATTTTAAGCCTGAAGCCATTGAAACAAGAAGACCTCCAAGTTTTAAAAACAAGCCTGTCTGGCAATACCAACATGAGCAGAGCTCTTTCACAGCAATATCAGGACTCTTCAAGGAAGGGCATCAGAAGTCTGAACAGACTTTTTCAACCTAATCACAGTACAACTTCTCAATGAAAACTCATTTTTGCACAAGCCTGGCAAAGTGTTTTACGCTTCCCTGCAAACTGGAAGTTCATCTGGAATGGTCCTGAGAAGCACGCAGCTTCTTTTGCCAGTGACAAGACCACCACAAGCCCCCTTTTAATGCCAAGGGTGTCACTTCCATCTGAAGACTGACAATTTTTTACACTCTTGGGATGGCAGCACCAGCCACTGCACACCAGGGAGATGAGACAGTGACCAGCAGCAGGGTGTGATCAGTGCACTCAGCAGCACAGCAGGGATGTCAGTCAGCTGCTCACAGCTGTTTGTCTTCCTCCCTTCTGCTCCTCAGAAGCTGGGCTGCCCACAAGTGGACAAAACCTGAGCACAGGCACCTCAGTTTGCTCTCACAGCAGACATTCACACAAATTCCATAAGGCTTCTACTCTCTTACTATTTATTTTCACTGTAGACAGATATTCAGCTTTCCTTACACAACCTGACACAAGAAACAGTTTTGCTAAAATAAACATTACAGAAAAACTCCTCTCTGAAGCTTATACAAAATAAGTTTGGGCATACTACCTAAAAAGATTTTCTTATGTTGTTTTTTTTTTTTAACAGTTACCTTTTTATTCTTTACATATTTTGCAGCTTTAATGTTTCTATGAGAAATTTAACACCTACACATCTTGACTGCTTATCCTCCTCCACCCTTTGCATTTTTGGAGAACAAAAGTAGAAAAGAAATGTGGGATTTTTTTTTCATTTGGCAACTTTTCTGAATGCCAAGTATACTTGCAGTTCTCTCCCACCTCCTTCCACACCCTTTTCTGGCCCTTTTTCACTATTCTAGTATCTCCAAGAAGTTCCTATTGCAAGGTCAGTAACAAGGCACTAGGCTCATATTCTAGGTCAGATTAAGCATTGTAAAACACACCTTTACTACCTAACCAGTCCCTGAAATAAGTTTTGGGGTTTTTTTTAATTTGGGTACTACAATAAGAAATAGGTTGGTAGGAAAGTATTATATTATCTATTTAAACTTTAATTCACAAGTGAAAACTTTTAGTTAAATCATCACTCCACAGACAAACTAAGTGCAGGACCCCACTTCATGGGGAGAAGTATACACCAAAGGAAGTAAGTTCCAACAAAAAATTCCAAGACTTCACCACAATTTCTGGCTGTCACTAAAATGAGAAGTTTTTCAGGAACAGTAGAAACAAGGACAGGAAAAGTAATCTTGGAGCAGTAACATTTCACATGGTCCTTGGAAGATCCCTGGGAACAGCTACCCAAATACACACTAATTCCACTTGCTCCTTTAACAGGATTTATATGAAGTAGAAGTCACATTACCTTCTGGAAAGAACCAAACCAATCTTATCTTGGAAAGTTTCAGGTGTGAGATTACCTGCCCCCAGCTTCCATGTTTGCAAGCTGAGGAACTCAGAGGAAACACTGCAGGCACACCTGCAGCTCAAAAGGTCCCCACAGCTGCTCTGGAGCACCAAGTGTCTTCTGTGACAGCAATGGCCAGAAACTTGAGCCCTTTTTCAGACCCAAATAAGCTAAATTTACCACCACGCTACCATCACAGTTTAGAGAATTAGGCCTTAAAATATCTGATCAATACTAACGTATGACAAGCACATCTGCTGAGCCCTAAATCCTGCACTTAGTATGAAGATTATCATGAAACAAGCTGCTGTGATTTCTGGTTTTTAGTTACAGTTACTTTGGCCAATAGCTTGAAAAATATCTGTAAATACTCTATGTGTACATTTCTAGTATGCCCTGAACCACACAGTCAAAACAATGAGTTTGTTTTAACAATCACCTCTCCAACACAAAAGCCTTGTTGACAACTGTATCATCAGTCCAGAAAACCCCAGAACCACTGAGTGAACCTTCTAAAGACCTCCTTGAAACAAAATATAAATACAAAGAACAGAAGATGTGCAGCCCTCTCAGGACATCCTAACATCCCCCTGAAAGCTTGAACAGAGACAGGGGATGCACACCAAACACACCAAGGCAGATATACGACAGCATCAATATCAGACACCAAACTTTCTGAACAAGATAAAGGAAAAGGGATGGAGATTTGTAGATGACTTTGTGCTTTGAGAATAACTTCACAGGTAGATCAGGAACTTGGTGTATTCTAGAAACGTTTGGTTAAATATTCTTACCTACACTCACGCCAGATTCTCAAATTCCTTCAACCAACCAGCAACAGAATTAACAGGCACAATATTAATGATATCTGTACCATCGAGAATTACTCTGTATTAGGATTGTAACAGCAGGAGAAGCTTAAAAAAAGAAAACAAAAAAAGCAATAAGAGGAGATCAAGCCACACCTGGACAAAAGTGTTTTCAGACAAAGCAATTCCTACACGTACCAGACTCTGGATGAATTAAAGAATGACACAAAGTTCTTGTCCTAGGTAAAGAAGTGGCAGGACTAGAGAAAAAGATGTCAAGCTGCACCAGAGGACATTTAGTTTGGATATTAGGGAAACTTTTTTCATGGAAAGGGCTGTCAAGCATTGAAACAGACTGCTCAGGATGGTGGAAGAGTCACCATCCCTGGAAGCATTCATAAAAGCAACATGGATAAGGCACTTAAAGACAAGGATTAATGGTGAACACGGTAGTGGTGCTGAGTTGACAGCTGGACTTGATCTTGGAGGTGTTTTCAAACCTTAATGATTCTGTGATTCTGTAAAACTACTCAAGAGCACTTCCTTTACGTTTAGGACCTCTCTCCCAGAAGGCAGACACTGATGCCTGATATCACTGATCAGGGAAGTTCCTCCCCACAGGTCTGAGAGCAGAATTCCTGCAAGCACCCTCTGACCTACCTCGCTCTGTAGAACCACCAACACACACAGACCACAATCATCTTCTTTCCTCTCATACAAGAATCAGACATATAAGACTGCCTTAGGATATAATTTCCTTTAAAATCCTTATTGTACAGATATTTTGGAGAAAAGATATCTAAAAATTAGATATACAAGGTGTATGGAAGGCACCCACACAGAAACAGGCACATAGACCAGTCATAGAAATCAAGAGACACTAACACACAAATTACAAAGCCAGAATGTTTTATTAACATTTTTGCTGCAGCCCTGCTTCCTTCAGATGAACCCCAACCTGCAGAGGCAAGTTAAATTAGGCAACAGCCTCTGAATTTTTTGTGTAAAACAACAGACACACAATAGATACTGCATAACCATTATGTTAAGTATGATTCAGATTCAGCAATTCCACCAAGACTTAGGCACAAGAAATACTGGAAACCACCAGCTGTGCTCATCAGTCCTATTCATTCTCGGGGTGGTCCTGTGCAGGGACAGGAATTGGGTTCAATGATCCTTGTGGATACCTTTCAATTCAGGATGTTTTTTGATTCTAATACAGTTCCTCAAGCTCCCCAGGGTGAACTCAAAGCTCTTTCTCAGCTAGACCCAACTGCACTCACATTTCTTCACATAAATTGGATTAGCACTGGAATAGGTGCACCTTATGTTTGAAAAAGCTGAGCCAGTGCTTTAAAATATCCACTCACTTGTATCCTGTAACAGAACCACATTCCTGCTCACCGCTTCATTTCAATGAATCAGAATTGGAAATTACACACAGCAGACAAACAAGGACAGTGGAACAGCTTTTTACCTTGTCATGTGTAACTCAATGACTCACTACACACAAACCCTCAACTTTCTGCAAACAATGCCAATACATATGAGCCATTGTCCACAGGGTTATTAGGGCACTGTAATTTCATCTTCTCTTTAATACATCCATGTTCTGGTGAGCAGACTTTACACTGGATGAAGGAATTTTCATTAGTCATGGCCCAAGAGCAGAGTGAAACACGTAGGAATAAAGCACAGGTAACTTAGCATAACCCTTCTGATTCTGTGCAGAGAACCAAACAGCATCACTTGGCACTGACACAAAACATCTGTACACTTCTGTTCTTACAAGGTGAGGAACTGGAACATGGATATCCCATCTCTAGAAGTGCTCAAACCCAGGCTGGACAGGGCTCAGAGCCCTGGGCTAGTGGAAGGTGTCCCTGCCCATGGCAGGGGGCTGGAAAAGGATGGTCTGTAAGAGCCCTTCCAATCCAAACCATTCTGTGATTCTGTGACAGAGAGGTGAGAGACTCCACTACACAAAGTATCAGTATCAGCACAAGCAGAGGCTAAAGCCTGCCAACATTCTTCCCACAGGGTACCAAGATGTTTGGCTTGGAGACACAGCTCTGAGTGACCACTAAATACAAAAACCCCAGAGACTGCCCATATGAGGGAAAGCAGCAGCAACACAGTCCCAAGGACCCATCACAGAGCCATCTTTAAAGAAGGCATTTCAGAAACCAACGTGACCCCAAGCAGATTTAACAACACTGCTCCAAGCCAGTTACAGGGACACTTAGAGGAGCAATGCCCAAGACTTTACACTGCAATGATGGAAGAACCAAATACTCATTAAAACAGCAAAGCAGCCCTGGATCATTGCACAGCTGCCAGGGAGATACCACAAAGTCACAGCTATTAGACAGAACAACTGTATGCATGTTCCACCTACACTAGGTGATAAAAAATGAATGTTCAGTCTAATTTACTTCTCAGAGTTTTTAATTTAAAAAGTTTCTTTTCTTTGGCATTTTGTTTTTTGTGGGTTTGGTTTCGACCTCCTTTTTTTTTAAACAGCTGTGGTTCACAATGATCTTCCAAAAATAATTGACAAATTATATACACCTACTCCAAGGCAACTTAAACATCACAATGTTTCCCTGTCTCCATCACTATTTGTTTTAATCCTTTCACCCCTGCCCAGATTTCCCTTTCCGGAACAGTGCTCACCATCCTTACCCACAAAACAGGTTAATATGGACGCAGACTCTAAAAATCAAAAAACTCATCCATCCCAAAATATTCATGCTGATTTTCTCTACTGAATATTACATTTTTCTGAACACGGAAACTTTGTTAGACAGACTTTAAATTCAAGAAAAATCAATTGTTGATAGTCACTTCAGTAAAATCAGCAAATGCAGTCGAAGCTAAAACAGCGCCCTGAAACCTGATTTATTTCACTGGAACCACAAGTCTCTGTTTGACTGAAGTCAACAGGCTTTACTGTTAAGAAAGCTGGAAAAAATATTTATTTATGAGAACTGTAAGTAAAGTTTCCTTGCAGGTATTCCAACCAGACAACTGCAGAACAGCCAAACCAGATTCCTCCCCTGTGAACAAGGTACCTTGTCCAAGGCTTAACACCCTGTTATTTGCATCTCTGAGACATAAATAATCCAAAGACTAATATCAACAGCACCTTCAGGCTTGCTGATGAAAGCACAACAAACTCAAAAAAATGTTCAAAAACATGCAAAAAACATCCCTAAGACAGATACTGAAGCACATATAGCGGAATATTTACATATATTAACGTTTGCTAAAACTGGTAAATGTTCCAATATTGTATTTTGGTTCATTTGAAACAAGAGATGGATTTTCTTTTTAATGTTCAACTAATTTAGGGCTGATTTCAGCTTCAGAAAGTATGTTCTACCTAAAGTTCCAAGTAGTGATAATCTGAATTATTTGGATATTGATACATGCCAGGTTGTTGAGTACCTCTGGCCAAGAATGCAACTGTATGCCACACACACAGAACTGTGTCCATATGGCAACGAAAACATGAAATAACCAAACACTTTCTAAGTAAGATGACTTTGTGAATTCAAAGTCAATCCTGTGATCAGTCACAGATTAAAGATGCTAACTGAAGTTAATTTCAATTACTCAGAGAAGAGATTTGACACTGCCCAGTCTTAGGGAGGGGGACACCACATATTACCTGCACTGGTTTCCCAGGGGTGTTTAGGAAGACTGAAAAAATACTGCCAACATGCCCTGATTGGTATTTATCTGAACTTTTGGAATAAAAGATGTATCTGTCAAAGAAAATCACTCTTGATCACCTCAGAAAACAAAACATACACGAAGTTTATGAAAATTAATTATCAAGCAGAATTTACTGACTTAATACAAGAGTTTGCACGCTTGGCTTTTTTATTACAGGAAAACCACAGGTCTAACTGAGATGAAGACTGATGATACTACACTGTGTCAAGAAACAAAAGAAGAGACAACTACCCACCTAAAGCACAAGACAAAATAGAGGAAAATCTAAGCACTAAAATCTTCCTAATTCACCAAGCTGGTAGCTGAAGAGACGCCGTTTTCCCAAAGCTTTGAGGCTGGTTGGACAATCCTCCAGGATGCCAATGCTGTATTTACCATGAGATTAAATACATTAATTTAATGAGCAGCTGGGAAAAAAAATGTGGTTTTATTTTGCCTTCAACTGAAAGCTATGTGGCAGGGAAGCACAGGAGGAAGAGAGAAGGACTCTCTTTATGACTTTATGACTCTTTCATTAAAAGTAGTAAGAATTTCAACTTCATTAACACAGAAACTATTGTCTGCTTGTGAATAAGACTCAATCTTAAGAGCTGTCAGCCAGCACTATGATACTCAATGTGCCACTCCTCATGTACCTGTGTTCTGAACTTTGGTTTTAGTAGGTGGCTATAAAAAAGCTTTACAACATACTTTATTTGAAGAAACTAATATAATATTTAAGAAAACATCACAAGACTAGGTCTTTTCTAGTCCTAGCAAGATGCTGATGGAATATGGTGTCAACGAAATGCATCCACTCCCAAGTCTTTCTCTGAAGTTGCAGTTATTCGACATTTTTGTCTGTGAAACAATTTTTTATGCACTCGATTTTTCAATCATACTGAACATAAATAAAACTGTAACTGTTGCCTTCACAGAACTGCTTAGAAATTATTCATTTTACAAGCTTTTATGCTTTTCTAACTGTAAAAGATAACTGTTGCCCTGTGAGTGCAGAAAGGCAATCTGCACAGGGTACACAAGGACCCAGAAGGAATTCGGTAGCAGTAAATTGCAGGCACGTCAGTACGTGTTCCTATCACTTTTGTTTATCACCAGTGATAACTAATTTTTCCACTTTAAAGGTCTTTTCCAGGTTCCCAGCACAGTCACATGCCAAGATCAGCCCAAGTCTCTTCAGCGAGGGATGAAGTTATGCAGCAGTGGTTAGTGCATCTTTGATCAAGGTTTCAGGAGATTCTCTGGCAAAGACAGCAAAGCAGAAAGACAATACCAAGGATTTTACAAGAGCTGGCTGCTGCTCATCTTCAGTTTGAGCTCCAGAACTGTTAACTGCGTGACCAAGTCCTACAAAGTGTCACCTACAAAAGAAGAGATCACCAAAAATTGGGAACGAAAGTGTAAGATCATCTCCACTTTTGTGGTGACTCCATAATTCTAATTACTTTCAATGGCTATCCAAAACCAACCTCCTTGACACAGTTACATTCCTAAAAGCTCACCTCAGATTCTAGAAACAATAGATTTCTCCAATGGTTAATCCTGTTTCACCTACTGAGTTTACAGAAAATTATTAAAAGGATGAAAAAGCCCACTTCAAAATACCAGTTATTTCTGGAAACAAGAAGCAGATGTTCTCCTCTGTTTGGCTTAGCTGTGCTACAGTACAAGAGTGCCTTTGTTATGCTGTCAGCAATAATTTATTTTATTTATTACAGCTATTTCATAATGCCTATCAATGTACTATCTGTGCATGATTTACATTCAGGCAGATCTATTCCTCTATATCTAAGCCATCAAGAAGCATCACATATACACTCCAAACAGCAGACACTGTCATGACAGAATTCTGCAAATTAGGTTTTTTCCTCTTTCCATTGTATTAATAAAAAAGGGAACAGGAAGAGAAGAAGGAATTAGTATTGCCAAATGAAGTCGAATTAACATTAATCAAGAATTACTGCAAGAAGATGAAGTTAGGAAAATACAAGAGCTCAGAGTATAAAAATAAACTCCAACTCTTTGAAGTCAAATAAAAGCAAAGCTTTCTGAACCACGAAAGTAAACACTGTCTAGAACAAAGTCATGAAGAACTAAAAAGATACTATATTGGGAAAAGGTTCCATTAAAAATGGAAGAGAGCATGCTCACAGGAGGGGAGGAGAAGAAAAGACAAAGAAAAAGGAGCACAATCATTTGCTGTTGGGCCCTATCAACCACCGAGTCTTTATCTTTGGCAGCATGAACAACTCCCCTAAAGACCAACATGAGAGCCTTTGTATGGATCTGATAAGGAATTCTGGGCCTCAAAAAAATTTAAATCTTTAATGAGAGCACACACATGGTGGCATAAGCATTCATCCTTCCCTCCTACTGCTCTGAACTAAAGATCTTCCCCTATTAAAATATTCCCAAATTACTAATTTAATATCCCCACCTGTGACAAGAAACAGCTAAAACACTTGCACAGTAAATCCCATATTCCCAAGCAAAAACTGCAGGATCTGCATGTATAAACACTCACAGATTTACCACCACACATACATCTGCATAACCCTGGGAGAAAAATGCAGATATTAAAATATTAAACAAGTGTACGAAATCCCACTGTTCAACCCAAGTATAGGTATGATTTTTTTTTTTTAAACTGATTAAGTATCTAACTACTTCCAGAGTTGCCTGCCTCTGACAAGACAGAAGGGATGATTTGTTAGGATAATCTGTTATCAAAACTAATATCTGAGGGATGCTTCACAAATTCTGCACTTTCAGGCCATACCTGAGAGACAGGCACACAGATTTATCTCCAGTGTCAGCAAAGGGTCACAGGCCATCAGGGATCCAGCAAGGCAGATGTTTGATTAAATGGGACTCACTCAAATCCTAGAGCAGCATCTGCTACATGCATGGGCATCAGGCCACTAGGAAACATTCTGGAACTCTTTCCACATGAGAAGTCACTTGCATCACATATGAACAATATGCATCACCAATGATGCACCAAAAGAGAGGAAAGGGAGCAAAATATTTGCCAGCCTTCTGTAGTTCCAAAAAGGATTCTAAACAGAGTAACACAACAGCAATTACATAAAAATGTACACATTGTTAAATTTTTGCTACAACCCCTACAAATTCATCAAAATAAATCCCTCTGGCAAAATAAATTGAAGATTATAACACACTTGAAGTATCTGAGCAGCAACAACAATTAAAAAAATATATCAAGTGTGTACATGTCTAATATGCATAACTTATACACTTTAACAATTAGCAAACATCGGAATGTTACCACAACACTGAAAACTTGCCCTAACACAGATTTTTCCAAACAAAAATATTTGTAGGATCAAGAACTAAAGCATCTACTTGAGCAAGACGGAGAGACAAATTTCAAAATACGCAAATTATAATTTTTTTTTAATATCTCCCTGCTTAATTTTGTAGTTCTTAGAAATTAAAATATTTTGTCAAGAAAAATACCTACAATCAAAATCATATGGACAATTGTACTACTTGTAAGCAAAATCTGGCCTGTGGAGTGTTTATCTGTGTTTTTCCAGAGGCTGTGCAGATGACAGAAATGAAGGACCAGACCATGCTACTGATCAGCACAGCCCAACCCTGTAATTTGTAAGAAATACCCAGGTAAATTGCTCACATAAACTGCAGGATCAGAAATAAACATGGGGGCAGAAAGGGACTGAAAGCGATTCACACACTTTTGGACGAGCAGCTTTGGCTTATCATAAAATACCAATCATGGCTTGGGGAATTTGAGGGGGTTCCTGCACAAAAAACACAGTCAAAGTGCACGAGCAGCTGATTTTGTGTGGGAGGAACTGATGATACCTTCCCACCAGAGTAGGAGGGAAGAAATGAAGCCACACTTTTGTCTGTGTACAACTGGATACTTCAAGACAGGAGTCACCAGATCGTTCATCCTGTGCAGGGACACCCAAAATTTGGGTCTGATCCTAATGGCTGCGCTGAACAGGTTTCAGCTTCCCTGCCCCAAGTCTTGCAGCCTACAGAGGAAAGAGGACAGGTCGGGATGTTGAGAATAAATAAATCAAATAAACAGACAAATAAACAGCATTGTAATTGCTTTCTCCGGTGCACTCACCACTCTATATCCATCTGTGCTCACATCCCCCAGCAGAGGTTTGGAAAATCTGTCAGTGTGACTGTGACAGGGGATTCCACGTTTTGTACCTGAGCAGGTAGCACAGAGCCAGACTGGGGACCCCCAGGTACGCCCTGCTAGCAAATCAGGGAAAAACTTTTCTTTCTAAATGTACGTAAACAAAAGTATCCTAAGAAAACAAAGGTGATTTTGATTCTAATTATCCATTCAGCAACAGGGAGCAAGGACTAAGGACCCAATCCTGCCAAGTTTTAAGTACATGTTTAATCACAAGTAGTCTCACTGTGCAGTGTCTCTAAAATTAGACTGCCAAAACACGGCCAAATTAACAAGGGAATTTAGACTTTTTTAATCATTTTAGAAGTACTATTACTTAGATTAGCAAAGATTAGATTTTTTTTTCCCACAATTAAGACACCTTGGCAAATTCAAACCTGCACACAACACTCATGTCACTCTCAATGGAGACCTACACAAATGCACACAAACCCACAAGCAGTCAGTCATTGTGATATCTGACAATTTAACACTACAAGGTTAAGTAAAATAATTATTTTGAGGCCATTTAAGCCTAAATAAACTGAACAACCATAAGGAATTCCATGACAGCTACTGGGGGAAAAATCTGGGATGCCTGAAAAAAAAGAGCAAAAAGCCCTACAGCCACAGAGGTTGGTACAGCAAGCAGAAGCAGTGGTGAGCAGAGGTTTTGGGCCAGGCCAGATTACCTGTTCCCCAAAATCCAAGCCATGACAAGCCAGCAGGGAATGCCAACTCATGAATGACACTTCTGTGATGAACCCCGTTGCCCAACACCGCAAGCCACACTAGTAAAGGAATTTTGCTAAATGAAGGTTCCAGCTGAAGAGAAAGAAGGGTCTGAAGCAAGAGAGGAGTGCTAAAATTAAGGAAAAAAAGAATGGCCACTGAGACTGCCTCATCATTAATTTAGGGACACAAGGAGGAATGTGCCAGATATCCCAAAGCAAGTAGCCACTGGGACTGAACATCTGTACTTCACTCACTCAGCCAACTTGAAAGGGAAGTAGGGACTCTGTCCTGGTAGGATGAACTCCGGAGCAGGCTCTGAGCAGCTCTTTGCCCTTCCATAATTAACTTATAAGGAAGATCAGGCAGGACATTCTGCTCTCCATGAAGTACCAAGGGAGAACAGATGTTTCCCAGTCTCTAAGGGAAAAACTCCAGAGTGTATCACTTCATAGCACTCATTCTTGAGTGCATTTAAAAAAAAAAAAATTAAAAATCACAGCAAGGGAAACAAATAAAGGAAGGCAAAGGGTAAGTAAGCAAACAAACTCCAATCAGACAAATCAAACAACATGCAAACGATATCAAACCTATTTCATTATTAAGTTAATGCTCCATGGCATTACCATTCCCAAAAATACACGGCTGATTACAGACTAGCTTGTGGGGAAGGGACAGAGAAGGCAGTTAATTGGAAAATGCGTTGTATTGTAGCTTACCAGCTTCACACATTTCTACACTCCCACTCACTGCAGAAACATCTTTATGAAGTCTGGGCAGCATAATTAGTTTGGTTTTGTTTAAATCTGCATCACTGTACAGGTAAGCAAAGCCTTTCAGCTCCCTAACTTTTCCCATAAGTTTTGCATCACTGAAATATGCATCATTTTACTTTCCGGTGATTTACTTCTGCTTCTTCTTCCAACAGCTGGCCCGAAGTACTTCATGAAGCGCCCTGTGCCTGTACCCACAGCGTGTTACTGGGCGTTTAAACCCTGCTGGTCCCGAGAGGGCCAACTTTGGAGAGAAACAAATAAATAAATAACCGAGCTCCAGACAACAAGTCTGTGCGCCAGCCCGGTCTGCCTGCGCCCCGCGGACCCCGCGCTGTCGGAACACGGATTTACGCAAAGGAAAAGCGAGAAAGTAAATAAAAAGACCCGCTGGGAAGGAGCGGGATCCGCCTTACCTCCGGAGTGCGCTCGGCGGGTTTCTTCCGCAGCGCCTGTTTGATCCTGGGCTCCACCGGGGCGCTCATCCTCCAGCCCCGCAGCAGCGGCTGCCGGGGCTCTGCCGCGATCACACCGCCGCGGCCCGACGGGGCTCCTGCCGGGGCTCCCTCCGGGCCCACGGGGCACGCAGCCCGAAAGGTTCCCCGCGCCGGGGCCCGGGCGGGGAGCGGACCGGGGGAGGCCGGGGCGGGAGCGGGGCCGGGCGCGGTGCCCGCCGCCGGGCTGGCTGCTCACCAGGCGGGCGGCGCTCGGGGCGCCTCGGGCTCAGCAGCAGCAGCAGCAGCAGGAGCGGCGGCGGCGCTCGGGGCGGGCGGCGGCTCCCGGCGCGTCCCCGGGAACGCGGCCGGCGCCGCTCCCCATCGCGGCGCGACCGCTCCGTGCGCGAAGTTACCGGCCCGAGCGGGACTCCCCGCGCGCTCGGCACCCGCGGCTCCGCCCTCCGCGCCCGCACAAAGCCGAGCGGACGGGAGAGTTGTTTCACGGCCGGTCCGGAGAGAAACCCCGCGGCCGGCTACGAGCCCGCGTCTCCTCCGAAGGCGCCGGGAGTCGCCGCCCCCGCCCGAACGCCCCCCGGCGCGGTCAGCCGCCGCACATCCCCCGGTAGGGAAAACCGCGCGAGCGGGCGCTTTAACCAGAGAATCAGCGAGAGGAGCGGGGGGGCGGGACGGAGAGCGAGTGGGCGGGGCTGAGCCGGGCACCGCCCACACGCACCGCGGGGAGCGCAGGGGGCGGGGCCGGCGCGCGGCGAAGGCTCGCGAGGGTTGGGAGGGGCCGGGCGCGTGCGCCGTGCGGGGGCGCGCCTTCCGCGCCCTCAGGAGGCCGCGAGTTTCTCCTGAAAGTTGCTTTTGTGCTGCCTAAACAACACAGAAGGCGTTTTCTGCAGTCATTTCCATCCGAAATAAAACATTCCCTGCAGCGCTTGGGATCAGAGTGTCCGTGAGCAGGCGTAGCAGCAGGCATGGTGTCCCGGCAGCGCTGCCCCTTTCCCTGACAGCACAGTTCATGGCGCCTCCGCCATTCCGGAGCTGCTCCGAGCCTTTGGCTCGCCTCCCTTCGGGAGGAGTGGCCCCGCAGAGCCCGGCAGTCTGTACAGGGAAGGTGCTGCCACAGCCCGGGGGTCCCGTGCGGTTTTACAAATTAATTCCAAGCCCTGCATCCCTGGTGCTGAGCGCCGCTCGGGGACAGCTGGAAGCAGCCACACACCAAACACCAATCGCAAGATTTTCCTTCCTATTACAAGTCGGATTCTGTTAATTTATGAGATCAAAGCTTTGCAGGCACACAACTTGCGTTAGGCCTTTTGCTTTTTCCTTTCCTTCCTAATGATCAAGAGTGTTTTTGTTCCTGCCCTTTCTCCAGCTACCCCTTCCCGTTTTTTTACCACTTGACCTTTATGGCACAATTACCTTTGTTATGCTCAAGGACTTGATTGTCCCTTTCACGTTGTTTTATAATATTTCTACGGTTTTCTTTTTAAAAAAAAATCTGAGGAAATACGATGTTTTCTCCATTGTTAACCGTTTTGATGCTGTGCTTGGCATTATTGGAGACACAACAACCATGGGAAGGACAGCTGGGATCTAAGGAGCAGCTATCCTTAACATCACAGTCATTTTTTTGCATGCACAACAGAGAGAATATGAGATGTTCCCAAAACTGACAGGAAAGGCACAGGTTTCAGTCTCATAAAGTCTATCAAAACTCATTTTCTTTCTTTTTTTCCCCGTTCTCTCTGATCTTCTGTTGTAAATGAAAGATTTCCAAATATCGTGTCTATTATTGTTCCAAAGGTCAGAAGTTTGTACTAGTTATTTGGCAGAACATGTTATCCTCTTTCAACTTTAGTACATAAAATATTGTTTCCAGTGGTGTGGGAATCTTCAGAGATTCCCTGCCAGGAACCAAATGGAAAAGATAGAGAGAAAATGTCCTCCTGAGTAACTAAGAAGAAGAAAATAAGAAAAGAACTGAAGCATGAATCCTTCTCTATTAGGAGATTGTTTTTTTTCTCTAATTTTTTCCTTTTATAATCAGAGATGTAATAGTGAATCAAGAGCTTTATATTTAAAGATCATGTGAAAAATTAGTCAATACTCCCCAGGTGCAGGTGGCTGGGAAAAAAATTAATGAACAACTAGTAAGAAACCCCCAGATTTCAGTGAAATCTGCACAGTCACAGTTCTCATGGATCTGAAATAATTTAAGCCCTATCCTTGGTTTTTAGAAGGGAATTCATTTTACCATCTATTCCAGCTGTTCAGCATTCCTACAACAAACATAACACAGGAGTGGACACTCACTGTGGGAATAAAGTTAGTAGCCTAAAAACTCCTTTTTCTTTCACACACAAATTCCCATCCTGAACACCAGCCTACAGCCAGGCACAGGAGCAGTGAGGGAACCAGAAATATTCCATAGGAACCAAAGCCACCATTCCAGTTTAATTGCTTGGCTCAACTCACCCATGAAACAACACTTCCCTCACTCCAAAAGTACCTGAATTTGGGTAGGTAAGGGCTCTTCTAGCTGCAGTTATTTCAGGGACTATTTCAGCCATAGGGTTCATTTTCCCAGATTTCTGGAGAACAATGGCAATGAGTGTCATAATCCTCACTGCTTACTGGTGTTACAGCCAATGCCTCCATGTGCTAAAGCTGACATAGTAAAACACAATTAAAAGGCTTTCACAGGTGAGTAATTTCAGGCCTGGGATTAAGGGATGTGGCCAAGCAGGACGCCTGTTGTCAATGCAGAGGGGAAAATTTGCTTCCCCTTTATCTGGATTGCATCCCAGCACAAGTAAAGCATCATCACTTAATGCAAAGTTTTTTAATTTAATTAAAAACTAACCGTATCTGTATCATGTAAGACTCAGAGGTACTTTGCTATTAATACAGATGAGTTTCAAGCTCGGGAGATTAAAGTTTTCTGCTTCAAGGATCTGTGAATTTGGAAAGACCAGCTGAGTTAGAGTACCTCTCCTCCTCCCAGTATGTTCCCTCAATTGTTTTGCTTCACTGACACTCCCAAAGATGCCTTTTAATGTAACGCCTTTTACCACCATGTCCACATCCCAGATTCCTCAGGGTAAAACTCAACTTCCTCACCTCTCCCACTGGGAAAGATTCATAATCATCATGCACTGAAATATTTTTAACTTTTATTTTTATGTATTCTATGTATTTAGTGTCCTGTGAGTACTATTACAGCCTGGCAATTTCCTTCCTCTCATTCTCCAATCTGGCTGTTAGGCTATCGGTTTTAATTTCTTAGCTTTGGGAAAAAAAAAAAAAAATCTCTTTGGACATTTGTGCATATCTTTGGCAACAACTACTAGCTAAGTATGTGGTTAACACACCGCAAGGAGCATACACAAATTAATTCTCTGCCTGACTAGAGGAAAACAAAATATTCCGGGATTCCCAATGGGAAGAACCTCTTCAGATGGTTTTACTGTATATACTTATTCTGATGATAAGCTTCCTGAAAAACTGGGGAGATAAAGGGATCATTAGGAATTTTGTGAGAGCTCACCTTTTCCAGGAAAGTTACATTTTTGCAAATGGCACAACACTGCTCAGGTAGCTATGTAAGAACACTGAGCTCTTGGCTGTAACAGCATTTTGTACCTCAAATTTCCATTTCTGAAATTAAAAGTGAAATACCAAATCGTTTTTGCAAAATCAAGAGCAAGAAGGAAACAGTTGAAGTACTGTGCTGCTAATTCTGCTCCTTCCGAAGCAACATTCTCCACTGTGCATATTTCCAGAGCTTCAATTCAAAGGATAATGATAAAAGAAGGAAAGAAGAAACAGAACTGTGAGATTATTATAACAGAGCAGAAAGATAATGATGTTAGTTTAAAATTTAGTTTTTTAAAACTAAACCTCCACCTTTCTTCTCTTTAACTCAAGACTAACATGGCTTTCCTTCTAAAACAAATCTAGTACAGAGTTTTCCTGAAGAGTAGGAGCCACGTACACATAAGCAATTCTATATCTCCTTGTCACAGTCAAACATTTATTTTTCAGCCTTTATCAACAATACGGAAACAAATAGGGAGCCTGACACTTTTTAAACGTGGGGATGGAACACTTTCTCTACTTAAGATTTTAGCTTCAGTGGCAATTTGCCTTGCTTTTCATGTTCACTGTCACACATCTGTGATGGTCTCTAACATGCTGAGTGCTGGTGTGAACAGACTGGGAATTCAGTGAGCCTTAACACTGAAAGATTGTAAGATTATATTAACATGCAAAGAGAGGGAATGACAAGCCCCAGCTGCTCCTAAGGGCAGCCTTAGCCACAGCTCAGCTGGAGGCAGTAACAACTTCCTAAGTCTTAGTCCCAATTGAAGAACACATCTCTCAGCTGAGGGCAATTTGTGGGGTGCCCACGGGAAAGGCTTCATGGAGGACAGGTGTAAATTCTGAAGTTATACATATTTTATGCTTGAGGATGCACAGTGTGTTGGGAACATGTCACTCTGACCTTTGTGTCACGTATTCCTTGGCCAGTGCTTATGGAGTCCTGGTTCCCAAGTCAGAAACAATCTGAAAAGGCAAGAGCTAATTGGATTATTTGCTGTTCTTTTACTAAGGTTTCTATGAACACAAAGACAGGCATTGATGCACTTTCTGAAAGGTACCAGTGTGGACAGTGAAAGCTGTTTGTCTTGAAAGAACACTGGCTGTCCCACGACACTGACATGGATGTTCTCATCTTTGTCATTTCCCTTCCTTGTCCATAGGGGAAACAACAGGTATGAAGAAGGGCATTCCTCTCCCTTGCCATTGCTGAGTGAATTGAAAGGGTCCAACCAGGGCCTGCCACCATCCTCATGGATTTACCAAGCCCTGGTGAATGTGAGTGGGATGAAGAAAGGACTCCTGCCAAATCACTGGAGCATCCAAACTGCCTCAGGCATGGTGTAGTGTACAACATTATCAACAGCGTCTGATAAAACGGAATAAGAACTGCAAAAAACATTCAAAACAGTTACAAAATAACATCTAAACCCCGGCTGCTTTGCTCCAAGCCACGAGTTGGTGGCTTGCTACACACACCACAAAGGAACACCTCAGTCTGGAACGGGCTCTTGTATCAATTTTTTGTGTGTGGTCTTCTGCCACTTTATTTTTACTACACACAACTTACAGACACGTGAATGCAGCTCCAGCATTTTGCTGGCAAAACCCAAAAGAGCATATGGACCTGTCTAGATATTGGAGGTATCCAGAAACAGTATACAGATGTCCACACTCAAGCCTGAAAAAATTCAAGATGGGGGTGGCGGGGGAAAACCTGCCCTGACAGCAGGCAATCTGGAGACTGGTGACTGCTCCATTTACATGTTCTTTGTTGCTATAATCAGGTTACAGCTTCAACGGAAAGATTTTCTTCATTTGTCGTCAGAAACATCATGCCAAAAACCATCAGAAAGTGGAAGGTGGGTAAAAGAATGGGCTGGGCACAGATAAAGATGAAGTAACAAAAAGAACAATCTCAGCACAGGAAACTCTCCACCAGTAATTTGGTATCAGTTGCCAATTTAACGTATCTTAGTCCCATTAATTTTTCAGATTAGGATGTTAAAAGTTGGGACGTTAAAAGTTGTAAAACTATAAGCTGCAAGAAGATTTCACAAACAGTGAGGATTTTGTGTCTGTGACCTGTTATAACCCAGAGAGAACATGCAATGGGATTTGTATTTTTCTACTGAGTAGTTATTTTCAGAGGCAAAAAGCCAAACACTTGCATAACTCAATGTGACCATTCTGTGTATCTGTGGCATTTGTTATTGGACAACACTTTGGCTGACAACGTTGGGCTGGTAAAAGAACAGAGCATGCCTACAGAGAGAAGCCAGTTTAAATATGATAAAAATTAGAGTAAATAGGATTTCAGTCCTTCCCCTTTTTTAAGTAAATGGAGTAATTCTCCAAGCATGTGGAAAAATAATAAAAAACTTCTCTTCTGCCAAAGAACAGGCCAACGGTCTAGACTTTTTCTTAACTGGCAACCATCTAGATTAAGAAACTGTGAATAAACGTCTGACAGGCAATTTCACTACTTTATGCAATCAAATACATGCTACTTATTTGTGAAATCCTACAAGAAATATTACAGCATTTGAATTGAGACCAAGGCTGGGGAAGACTTACTTACTTACGGTAAGAATTTCTTACCATTCTCTTGCTGGTGATGTCAAGGTTCTTTGCAACCACCAGCTTTGCTATCATAGCTTAGACCACAGTGACAATTCAGCCAGCATCAGATCAGCTTTCCATTGTCTGCAGACATTTGGTGTGTTTGGAGGAAGATACAGGTCTCTGTGTTTGTGTGCATGTGTATAAACTATAATTCGATTATGAAGAAATATTGTACAGTTTAGTAGACTCAGTCCAGGCCTGGGAGCCAGGAATGCTTGGTGAAGTCATTGCAAAGTTATGAAGGCCAAAATTCTGTGTATCATCCTCTGGTTTTAGTCACATTTCGATGCTGTCAGTCTGATTTTTTTGATGAAGAGGGGATAAACAGCTCCTGCTGACATGAGTTAGCAAGAGCTCAGCTCTTCCATGCTCTTAAACTGGGTTCCCTCACCTTGAGGTGCTCGCTGTCAGGGGCGGTTGCTTTTATCATCTGTCTTCACAGGATGTCATGCTTCCTTATGACTTTATGATCTCTTCTCTGACTTTTAATGAGCCTGCAGAGCTAATGACATGTTTAGTTCCCCCATCCAAGCACAACCATATGGATAAGATGATATCAGAAAACTCACCGAAACCATTAAATCTCAGGCATGCGGAATTTCCAGAAAGTTCCTGTTTTCAGCATGTCAGCTTTAGTCATCAAATGCAGAAGCATGTGGCCTGCTCACATGATGACAGCAGCATAACAGGACAAACTGTCTTCTGCAGACAAAATCCTAACTATTTTTAACTTTTGAAATATCTGCAGATGACTCTCCTTCCACTCAATGTGGTTTTCCTCCCTTCCTTCTAGAGACCCTGCTTTTGGTAACATAGTCATTTTGTGTCAAGGGATAATGATTCCTAACAGTATCCCAAAGCCTGTGGTGGCCTCTTCCAACCACCCAGAAGCTCTCCTGCATCAGACAGCTGAGATGCTCCTGCTCAGAAACCACCAGACTCTCTTTTACCTTCATGCTTCAGAAAGCTGAGACATCCAGGGAGATGGCTTTCCTTCCTCAGCTGCAAGGCAGGAACACAAGTGTGTACCCAGAGGAACAGCCTCACCAGAGCAGGAGCTGCAGGCACAGCACCAGACAGAGTCAGCAGAGTTAGACAACTCCTGGAAGGCCTGCTCACTTTTCCATACACCAAACAAGGAGGAATCCTCACTGCTAACCCCACCATCCCTCCTGGAGGGGCTGCAGCATCTCCCAGCTGGGATTTCACCCAGGAGGGTGAAGAAACAAAGTACAGCAAGTCCTAGAGTATGTGTAGTCTGCAGGGGGAAAAATGAGAGTGGAGAGGGACATAATATTTCATCCTGTGCTTTTCCAGTAGATGGTTGTACTGGTTGCTTTTTTAAATGCTAAAAGCACAACCAAACCTTGAATGAAAGGAAGCATTGTGTATGGAGCACAGAAAGAATTTCCTTTACTGTAACTTGTAGGGAGAAAAGGAAATAAAAGCAGAGCAGCAGTTAGATGAAGGTCAGATGATTGTATGAATCAGAGGGTGATGCAAGTTGTCGAGTGCACAGCTGAGTGCTCCACCCAATAAAACAGATGTCACCCAAGTACACAAATACCACTTACCTATGATTACTTACCCCCCATGGAAGTAGTCTTCTTCATCAGAGAGAGAGGACTGAGTTTTTTTAGGAAAATATTTACTAGATAGGATAGCAGTGGTAACATTAAGGCAGATGCAATTTCTTTTTTTTTTTTTTTCAAAGATTTTTAGGCATTTCACTCCATGTAGGTGAAAGCTGAAACACAAACACTCCCCAGTCCAAAACATTGAAGAGGTGATGAAGGCTGCTGTCGGGGTATTTCCAGAGCTATGTCTGGAAATGTATTTGCAATTTTCATGAAAAAGGGAAGCACAATGAAATTCCTGCAGTGACCTGCTTGGCCCACACTGGAAGCCCACTCACTTCCAGAAAAACCCTGACACCAAAAACAATCCTGTCAAGGAAATATAATTTTCAATAGCTGCATATGAAGTGACTGCACAAGTGGAACCAGCAGCCTTTGACTTTTCTAGAAAACTGAGTGGAGCTTCCCCTAAGTGCCCTTACCTCCCCTCCTTGTGTCAGGGATACTCTCAGTGCCATACCAGCACGCTAAAAGCCATGGATGGTACCAGCAGATATCTCCTTACCTTTTTTCAAACTGCTTTGCTGACTTACTTTTTTTTCCAGAGCTTTTGCCAGTGGCAGACCTTTGCCATGACAGCTCATTGCATTGGAACAGTTAGATTTCATTGCCATATTTATCCAAGGCAAAATTGCTTTTGCAGTAGAAGTGTCTTCTTTTATAAAAATTATTGCTGTAGTAGTTGCTACTTTATGAACTATCATTGGGTCTCTAGGAGGGTATTACAAAAGTGCTGCACTTTTGAAGAAGGTACCAAGAAAAATGGAAACAGTTTGTGGGTTTGCAGTTAAGGAGACCCTGAGCAGGAACCACCCCAGAGTTTTTTCCAGTTGTGGTCTAAAGAAGGATGTGCACACACATGGTGAAGAATCTGCAATCAAAATGGGCAAGAAGAGTATTGCAGTAAGAAACTGAAAGAGCAGAGCTCTGCAGCACCTTGGGCCCAGGGTAGGAATCACCAGAAAAGCCATGTCCTGAGGTCTGGCAAGATTGTGAGTGGAGACAGGTGTCAGGGACACCCCAGACCTGGAGGTGCAGAGATGGCAAATGAAGCTGTCAGTAACTTAACACAATAACAGAACCACAGAATGGCTTGGGTTAGAAGGAACCTTTAGAGGTCATCTTCCTCCAATCCCCTACCATGGGCAGGGACACCTTCCACTATCCCAGGCTGCTCAAAGCCCCATCCAACCTCACCTTGAACACATCCAGGGATGGGGCAGCCACAGCTTTTCTGGGCATCCTGTGCCAGGGCCTCACCACCCTCACTGCAGAAAACTTCTTCCTTGTATCTAACCTAAATTGACCCTCTTTTAATTTAAAACCATTTAGTTTAAACACCATGGGCAAGGGTGAGGGGTGAGGGTTCTGTTGCAGTGTTTCCCTCGCTGAGATAATGAGACCACCACATGCTCCAGCAATGCTGCTCAGCTGCCTATTTAGTTGACAGCCTGAACAGGAAATAGCCAAATCATGCCTAATGAGCTTTCATGCTTGACTGTAAGTGATGAAGGCAGAGGACAGACACTTCTGATGGAAGACATTTCCTCCAAACCTGCCTCTGTTGTTCAAATCCTGAAAAAGTGGGACTTCACCCCATATTTCTGAGACTAATGACCTGCACTGGACAAACCCTCATGGGTTCCAGTGGGGCCCATGATTCCTCCACTGGAAGGATGAGCTTCTGTAGGAGCTTGTGATCCAACAGGGTCAGCAGCTTCCCAGCCAGCCAATCTGGGAAAAAACAGACAAGGAAGCGAAGGTCAACCTCAAAATATCTGAAAAGTTCTATTTAGGTTAAGGATTATTTTCCCCTGAAAAATGTGTCTGAATTCACAGCTGTGAAGAGCTACAGTTGCCAGGAGCAATAGGGGTTCTTACCAGCCCAAGACAGAGCCCTTGATTTTAATACTAAATCAGTTCAAGTCTACAGTTCTTTAGAAACTCCGTTTCCATGGGAAGGGCCTGCTTTTCACTAACCTATAATTTAAGAAATAGTTTGGAGAGTTAAGCTTATTTTGAAAAAAAAATTCTCCTTCATGCTGATGGCTTTTACAGCCTAACCAGCCTCAAAACAGTGTCATGTGAAATGACAGAGATCAAGACCTTTAGTTAAGCTGTACAAGAAAAACAGCCTTGGAGAATAAAGTGCATGATCATTAATTATTGCAGCACAAGGAACACAGCTGTAATTTTTTTGTTCGCCCAGAATATCTCCCACAAATTTTATCAGTCTTATTGTTAATACATAAAAACAGGAGCCCTTATTTTTTCATGTCTTTTAAACCCACTGGTAATGATCAAAATTAGACAAGATTCCTAGTTACGGCTGCTATTAATAAATCTACTCCTTGAAAATGTGGTAGTTAATTTCTTAAGATTCAGTGCACTCAATAATCTATTGAAAATTATAATTGTTCATGGCTGTAATTTTGAAGTAATTATAGAAATAACTATAGAAGAAATGCTGAACATAGTCTTTTCAACACACTGAAGTTCTCCAAAGTGAAAAGCACCCCTGGCAGGAAAACCAAGCACATAAACCTACTGGTAGCCTCTGCCCTAAAGTCACTGTTTATAGACACCTTTGTAGCATAGCAACTTCTTGCTATTGCCACCCCAAAGGCTCCAAAGAAGGGTGTTTGCTCAGGAGATGTCCCACCAGTGGCCCTGAGTCAGCACTGGGAGATGGCCAAGGGACTTGCTGGGATCACCCCTGCACAGACTTGGGCTTTGCCTCCAGGCACCCTCCTCACCACTGGGCTCTCTGCTGGCTCCGGGCTGTTTATAAACCACTTTTCTTTTGGTGACATTAGTGAAAATAATTTAGAAATTAATTTGATTAGCCAAGAAAACTAAATTAATGAGCCTTTGGGAAGTAAGAAGCTCATTTCTCAAGGAAATGTTCTCACCCTTCTTCCTCAGCCCAGCTACGTGCACTTCCATAAGAAACACTGTCTTCATTTTCAGTGCCATTTAAGGAAAACATTTGTTTTCCATTAAGAACCTAGGACAAACTCCACCTTCAGCTCTCCCACCTGGCCCAGCAGTGACACATTCTTGTGTCCCAGAGTTGCAACTTCAGCCCATCCTGCTCATGCAGGAAATAATGACGAGAGCAGCATTGGAGGCGATTGCTTCAGCACAGCAGAGCTGCAGAGCTGCACGTGATCTGCAGGAACCTCCATTCCTCCTTAGTGCTTTTCCACGAACAAAAGCAGGGTCTGTCCAACCAAAGCTCATCCTAAGGAGTTAATGAGGAAGGAAAAGCAAATTCCAGTTTAAACTCTGGTTAGTGCTAGAAACTGAACAACGGGAGCAGGCGAAGACACGGTGATCAGAGAGAGTTCCTTTCAGCATTTTAGAAAGCACAGGATAAATGAAATCTTAAAAAAATACCAATTAAGCAATGTCTTTATGGACTAAAAGACAGTGGTCTAGGGATGGCCCTGACCTTTGGCTCTGCAGCACCTCAGGGCTTCCCTGGCCCTGTCCTCCCCTGTGACCTGTGTCAGAAGAAGTGGTTCCCTGCCGTTCACACAAGGTTCTGATTCTGTAAGGCAAAAAAGAGGAGCCTGAGCAGGACATTTCCATCCTGCCACCCCTGTCTCTTTCTTCCTTAAAATTTCCCTTGGTCTGTAATTTCGTTTCTGAGAAGCTTTAGCTACAGAAAAACTGTTACCAAAGGTTGCAGGTCCTATGGGAAAACAACAGCAAGTTGAAAGCAGGAAGGTGGAGTGAGAGGTGAATCATGCCACAAGTCCCCACCAGCACCCGCACTGGGCGCTCCCCTCACAGCCGGGGGCCTGGCCAAAGCTGGGGCAGAGGCAGAGCAGCTGTGTCATAAGGAAAAGGTATCTGCTTATCTCCTGCGCTGCTTTGGAAATCCGGGACGAGCCCGCGGCCCAAATACTTCCTTTGGGGTGTTGCAATAAGACTGCTGGCTGGGCCCGGATGGCTCATCCGTGCCGCCCGGCGTCACGGCCTCTCGCCCTCGCTGGTGTCTGAGCACACAGACAGCTGCCGCTGCAGGGCTCCGGGATGGAGCTCTGGGGAAACCTGGCCTTGAAACAAAGCGAGTGTGTACGGCCGAGCCAGTGGCAGGCGGAAGCGGCCCCGCGGCCGGGCTCGCCCCGCAAACCACCGGGGCCGGTTGTTCAGGCCGCAGCGCATGGCGGCACTCCCTGCGTGCCGAGCGGCCGGAGCCGGCTGCACAAACTGCCCTGCCCACACGGCTGCGGACACCGCGGGCATTGCGCAATCCGCGCAGGCTGTCAGCAACACGGACCGGGCGGAGGCAGCGCCCGGGCGCTAGTGTTTGCTGACACGCACCGACGGGGCAGGGCACCTGTCACCGCCATGGCCTCTGAGGTCGGGCCGGACGTAGGAGGCTGCCGGGTGCCGCACCACAAACCACTCCTGGTGTGCTTTAGGTAGCCTTTCCTTATCACCGACCTGCCAAACCACCCCTTGGTGTCACCTGCCTTTAGTCCTGCACCTTCTTGTAGCGCAGCTGCCGAGAGGGGCACGGAGAGCTCTCTGGGCCCTGCTGCAGCTGGTTCTCAGGAGCACAGCTGAAGGCAGGGGCTCAGGCAGTGATCCCTACCCGCGGAGCAGATGGCTTAAGCTCTAGCTGGGAACAAACAGCTGGAACGCACAGAGGTTTGGAAATCAAATTCTGCCGCTGTACAAATATTTTTGGTAATGAAAATAAACAAATACATGGGAGTAACATGCTGCTTCCTGCTACTGTGCTTCTAAGAGAAGACAAGCTGCCGGACAGCAGAGAGCCTGAGCACGACCCAAGCGAGTGACATGTAGGCAATGGCTCCCGTGAAGCTGTTCATTTCCAGAGGCCACTCAGCTGTCCACCTTGCAGGGCAGCAGGTATTGCTGAGGCATAAGATGCTGCCCAGCAGTGCCTTGGTGGAAGGAGAGTCACAGCACCTCTCCAACATGTGACCCCTCACGCTAACTCTTCTGCCAAGTTCCTGTGGGGACCCACAGCCCCATGGGGTGCTCCATGTTGGCATTTTCTGTGCCAGTCGGGGCAGGAGCTCTCACTCCTGTTCCTCTGTGCTGGGCTGCCTGTCCTGCAATGTCTGTTCCTTCCCACTGACCACCCCTTTGGGAGAGCTACTAGGCATATTGGGCCAGATGATTTACCTTCCAGCTCCTCTGCCAGAGGAGCTCTCTCTCAAAGCAAACCCGCTGCTGCTGGGGAATCAGGTTCTGTTCCAAAAGCCTGCACAAGATCCCACAGGATTTGAACTTGTGCTTCTGCGGCAGTCAAAACAGAAAAGTGCTGCTTCCAGTAAAGAAACATCTCCAGCCAGCACCAGCAACACTTTCCAAAACCCGAAGTGCTGGTGTATTTAGACCTGCCTGTAGCAACAGCAAAGATGATCTTATTGTACACAGGGAAGACAAGAAGGCTGCAGGGGTGGTGTACAAAGCCTGTAACTGCTCCTGTACCACAAAATAAATGAAGGGATGGCTGGAACAGAATGTGCATGCTCCAGCACATAAACAGAGATGTTCCTTGCAGCACAGGGACTCAGAAGACACGTGTATCTCCAGGCTCTCTGCTTACTATTACCTCCAACTACAAGGACACTATTTTTTAACACTAAATGTTTAAGAGAGAAGAAAGCAACAGCAGCTCAGCAGTGTTGTTAGGAGCTCTGTGCTTTTGTGCAACCAATACACAGAGCTTCTCCCCACCCCTGGATCCAGAAATTGTCCTGTGGTTATTCTGCTCTCAGCCACACAGAAAATAATCATATCCTCTTCTGCAGACCCCTGGGAATAATGTGGGAGATGAGAGACACCATGGTACTCGGTGCCTGTGGCTTCCTTCCTCTTTTTGCCTCAACTAAGTGAATTAGCTTTCACTTTTGTTTCAGGAAAATTCAGGGAATTACAGAAAAGGAGTAACAATACATTAAAAATATTGGCTAGCAAGTGCTATGTCCGAGTCTAGCTGGAAAGTTAAAAAGGGAATCAATTCTGGGCATTAACATCAGCATTTTCTGGATGCTGCAGTGATTATAATGCTGAATTTACTGCTCACATCATCACTGCCAAACACCCACGCAGACACATGGCCCCAGCTACTCTTGCCATCCCTGTCACGAGAGTACCTCACGACCTTCTACTCTGGTAACACAAAATTCTCTGCCCTCTGTCAGGTGCATTCAGCCCAAGAAGCCTCGCAGGCGGTCTGATAGTGCACAGTGCACATCTCCAGTGTTCCATAGCAGAGCTCCCAGCTAAAGCCAAGCATCTTCTGCTGCAGATTCTTCTCGAGTTGCCTGCTCTGCACCTTCAGTGCTGCTGTGCCACTGCAGGCTCTGCCCTGTGAATCCCTCATGGAGCAAGTACACCAGGCCAGCAATAACCCCCTGTTATCAGTATTAAAAGGCAAGGTATCCTGTTAATAATTGCTTTGTAGACTCACCCACACAGACCACTGATACATTGATACTTGGGATGCCAACAGACCAGGCAGAGTCAGAGCAATTCATCCCTGTGCACAGGGAAACCTCACGGTGGTGTTACAAGACCAATTTAAGAACTCAAGAGTCAGTGGTTGCTGCTTTCATTCCTCTTCGAGAGAACAAATTCCATTCTTCCAAACACTCCCATCACAGGCATCCTTTTACAGGACAGGACTTGGCAAGTGCAAGTAGAAATCCTAGAGGGCTCCTGTGCTGCCTGGCTGTGCTGAATGTGGGACCCGCAGTGTTCCCTGCCCAGCAGCTGGTCACTGCAAGACAGGGCTCAGGGACACTAAGCTCAGCTCGTCCCTCAGCTCATCCTGCACCTCTCATGTGGCAAGGGCAGCTGGGGCAGGTATGCACCAGGGCAGGAAACCACGTAGCATTTTTCCAAAATAGAAGATGCAGCTGCTTCGGCCAAAGGTTTCTGTCTTCTGCTTGTCCTTTTTCCATTCTTTGGGAACACAGGACCTTATTTAACCCAGATGCTCTAAAGCCTCAGTTGTACACTCTGTTACATCTTCCTAATTGGTTTTCCTGTTGTATGATCATTACTTCACTTTTCTTGGCAGCACTGTTATCACAATTTGAACTTAAATTTAATAAAACCTTCCGAAGACTCCTCAATAACCTTCATTCCTGTGCAGCAGCCCAGAGAGACAGAAAAGGGTCTGTACTCAGGTACATGGGCACAAATACAGTGACAAACACAATGGTGAACGCCTGTGTGACAAACTTCTTTGCAGGTCACTTTAGGAATGAATGTATGAACCAGTGGAAGACAATGGCTTTCTGCTTATGTTTGCTCACCTGACACAAAGTCAAGCATCGGTACAGAGGATCAGGACCTCCCTCCCATCTCACTATTGCTTTCTGGGGACCAACAACATTCACAAGTGAAGGGACAGCAAGTTCAATCACAAATTCCTATTTGAAACAATTACTTCCTTACGAGACCCCAAATTAAATGGCTGCAGCACTGCCAAGTGCCAGAATCAATGTCCCAAAACAGGCGGCTGAGAGGAGACAGGTGTCAAATGTGGGATGGTTCACTCACTCACAGACTCAGAGCACATGTCAAAAAAGGGACACAAAAGGTACCAGAACTAAACTGACATACTGTATTTATTGCACAAATTTCCCCTAAAATTGGGAATGGTTATTATAATACAAGTGCACATCTTGGGAAATATATACAAAAACAGAAGAGATAACAAGTATGTACATTTTACCCAGCATTTTACAAGTACCACCATCTAAATAATTTAGAGAAAGCAAAAAATTGTCATAAAACATCTCTAAGAACTAATAGGGAAAACATATGCAAGGTGTAAAATCTGTTCTTTTAAACAGTTTTTTGTTCTTAGCAGCCCAGTGTTTGCCAATTGCAACAAAATCATATTTGCTAATTTGTGTGCCTAGTACACTTAGGTTTCAGCCAGAAAATTAAGACATGTTAAAAATGGAGATTGGGAATAGTGGAAAAAAGAAATCAAACATTAGTCTTGCATTCACATAAAAGAACTGGGATATATTTTAAAAAGTCAATGCTATATCCTGTAAAAATCCCTTTTCATATTATTTAACAAACAGACATACGTACCACATTGTTCACGTACCCAAAAAGTTAACTCTTAGGAAAACTTCCCACGCCAGGGATTTGTTTGTGTTCTGCCCACAATACTGCTGAGAGGTGGAGAGGGTGCTGCTGTGCCAGGAGAGACTGGCACTGGGGGAGGATGATGAGGAAACTGCATCCATGGCTGCTCCATCTGGGACTGACTGAACACATCATTAATGCCATTACCTGGGGGTGCTGGGCAGAGGGCAGCAGAGAAGGTGCCAGCCAACAGCCACCTCCTTCTCCTCTCATGTTAATACCCATTTGCAAGCCGTGCAAGGGCCTTTCTGGAGAGTCCAACCCATTTCAAAGTGACCCCAACAATTCGTGCAATAATGGCTCAAATGAGGACTTGTGTTCTCCTGTAGGGATTGTTCTGAGCAGAGCCCTGGAGGGTGCCAGGGTGAGGGTGCAGCTGCCCAGCTCTGCAGGCACGTGCTGTGGATGAACTCACCCACAGAAGCTCCCAAGGCACAGGCAGGAACCCTCCTCTGCCAGCCCCAACAGCACAGACACCGCCAGGTCACTGCTATGCACAATGGTATCCTATTTACTGCCTATACCACATATCCTAGCAAAGAGTTAAACATCCATGTTCTGAGTGCAATCCTATATTTCATTAGAAATGTGTTTACACAACTGGGCCCCTGTTTTGTGCTCATTCCAAAAGCCAGATGTAATATAATTGTGTTGCAAGGAAAGGATATTTGAAAAATGGGAGAAACAAATCCTTGGATCACATATTAAACACGAGGTTTTCCCCTGCAGCAGTCAGCATTAGATTTTATATACAAAAGAGTTTCCAATGACACTGCCTGTATTAATGCTGGGGTCACTTCCTGGTGTAGATTCAGTCCTACATGGAAGGGAGGGGTGGGTTTGCCACATAGATCTCCCTGGGACAGAGTTTTAGGTGACAGATTTTAAGCAGTACTGAAGAACTACTCCAGGTGAATCCTGGCCCCAGAGAAGGAAGGGAGGAGAGTTCTGTCACTGACAGAGGTGGGGCAGGGATCTCTCCTATTGTTTTGAAGTTTATCAAATGGTTGAAATAGATTTTTACTTAAAGTAACTCTGCAAACAACAACAGCAGGCATGCTGTACTATTGAAAAGATGATTACAGAATGATGTATTTATAGAAATTTTATGGAGTTTAGCAACCAAGTGAATAGGTGTCTCCTACTTGTGTGGATAATCCATGAATTTCCAAATACTAAACCTAACAGATGAAAACAGAAGCGAAAAATCAGCAACATTAATTGGCTGCTAGGACAAATATGCAAAGCAAAGCCTAGAATGAAGTGTCCAGTTAAACTGAGGTAGTAGAGCCTTCGAAAACATAATCCACCTCCCACTGTCTATTTACATTACTTACACCAGGTTGGGTCCATCAGCTACTCGTACAGCTATTGTATATACAATGACAAACCAGTGATGGCTGAGTAAAAGAGAAATGCTGAGAATAAAATAAACAACATTTCCTGCTGGTAATTACACAAGTGAGTAGAAAAGGGATTAGAATCATCTGCAGCAAGGGTATATTTGTCAAAAAATAATTTGGATATTACTACACTATGGTGTAATCAATGTTCATTTTTTTTGTAGAACAGTTTTAAAAAACGTATCAATTAGTTACCTGAGCAATTAAGGGTAATAGTCTACTTACTTGCTTTGTCCCCAATGCTTTGGTACAATTATTTCTAGTTCATTATTTCAATAGCTGACTGACTGCTGTAAAAAGAATATGATGGTCCAAGATTTTACAGATCATAAAAAAGTTAGAGGTAATTGTCATGTCATTCTGGGGAAGCCATGGGGAAATTTCAGCCAACGTTCTCTTTAGATTACTTTTGTTTTTAACATTTTGATTATGTTCAGGAAGAAAAGCATCATTTAGTATAAAGCAACGTTTAAACATTATAAACATTTAATACTGGTTATAGCATCCAGCCAAGAATCTCCATTGCTAGCTTGTCTGTTGGCCTCTTCCTCCATTCTCCCTGCTGCCCTCTGTCCCCCACTATTTCCTCTTCCCAGGAGAAAGATCATAAATAAACTTCTGTAGCTGACTGTCATTAATAAGCTTCTTACAAAAAAAAAAAAAAAAAAAAAAAAAAAAACAGGCCCCTGCCCCGTTCTTCCTCTGGGAAGTATTCAGAATTGGACTATGACATGAAAAAGTAGAAGTTGTTTACAAATCATTGCAGCTTGAGAATTACAGATCCTAATGTGATCCTCATCAGCTGAAGCCTGGCTGAAGGCAGCTGCTCTCTTGTTCAGTTTATAAGGGGTGATGGCATCATGTATTTCTCAGAGCAGTTCTTCCTCCATTTCCCAGTATAAGTCACAGTCAGCCATCGTGGCAGAAACTGCTAAAAAAATGCATCTCTTCAGCTTTGCTAAAATCTCCACTTTTTTGTGGCAGAAATCTTGGGCTTACTCAGTTTTCCTTTTTCCTTTCTTTACCCTTTTTTATAAATGGCCAAGTGGGAGAGGAGAAGTCTCCAACTGTTTGCACATCGTGCAGTCATATATGGAGGTGCTGCAGTTCAAGCAGCTTGTTTTACTTGCTGCAAAGAGAAAGGAGCCAGAACAAGTTGTCTTCCACTTTGTTTCCAGAGAGGCAAAAAGTCAAAGTCTATGGCCTCTGGCATTTTAAAGTAGGATCTGGGCAACGTACGGAGAGTGAGTGCTTGCTACAGCTGCCAGCAAGGGGAGGTCACTGGATTCAATCCTGAAAGGAAGCAGAAATCCAACCTGAAACATCACTGGGCTGAACACGTGTCAGAACCCACAGTGCCTGCTCGAGCCCCAGCACTTGTACTCGGCTCATGGGCTACACACTGCAGCTGCCAAATTGTTACTCCCACCCCTCCAGATGTGCCTGCTCACAGTGTGAGCACTGCCTGAGCTCCCACCTGTCTGGTGGGTTTTTAACTGGGCCAACAAACTGGTGAGGAAGCAGATGGGGGAAGGAAAGTTCCTGCCTAACCTCAGAGTAAAGGGAATAATAGTTGGGGGACACAGCACAGGAGCAGAAGACCACCTAAGCTGCCATGTCCAACACCACAAATGCTCTGGGTGCCTTCCTGCTCGCCCTGTACTCCTCTGCAGGAAAACACACTCAGAGTTTTCTTATAAACACTCCTTAAATAGATCCTCTGTGCATGCCCCATACCCAAAGAGAGGTAGTATGTGCCTTACATGACACAGAGAGTGTTTCCTGCCACGCAGGGAAAGTCACCCTGGAGGAATCAGGTGTCCCATGTTGTTCAGTGATGACTGACCAACTAAGAAAGGAGATTGATAAGCTCTGGAGTGCTGAGCCCATCTTCCTGCCCACAGGGAAGACAGAAAGGCTGGGGGGATCCTTGTGATTGAGCAATGGCTAAGCAGAAGCCTGAAGCTATGGGTAACTTAGGAGTTCTGGGCCCATTTAGGAATCCATTTTGCTGTGCTAGGAACAAGCCCAGGTGGGGGGTGTGGCACCAGGACACCCAGGATAGCAGTGCTGGGAGAAGTTTGTGACCATACCCCAGCACCACGCCCAGCTCCTTGACGTGGACTCTCATCTGGCCCTTGAGATACTCAGACAGCATCTTGCTTTTGAAGTAGAGCTCCTGCAGCCGATCTTCCAGGTGCATCACGCACTAAAAAGCAAAGGGAGTTGTGTCAGGGAGAAGACAGAACCAACCCAGAAACCACAGATCCCATACCCCTGTTGACAGTTTTGTGGCCGTGTCTAGGCGAGATATTAACTAGCAGGCCTTTCATTTCTGACCTGAAGCCTTTGATTAAATCAAAATTAATGCGGCAGCTGTTTTGATTAGGGTGGCAATTCAATAGGCATCACAACAGCTACACCAGAAGTTGCACTGGCCATGAATACAAACACTAGGCAGAGCCTTACATATCTTTAACCTGTGAAGTTAAAGGGTGCTTCAAAACGATCTCCCTCATGATTTCCATTTAGACTTACAAAGTTTGGAGATAAATTATGCTTGTAAAGCTGAAGAGTGGAATGAAGCAGGTTGGAGACGAGGCTGGAGACTAACACTTCTTTTCCTAATTTATTCTCAATCATTCGTCTCTGGCTACTGGCCACTTGCACCGTCCATTTGTCCGTGTCTGCAATAATGCAGACAGCTTCTGCAATGGGCTCATCCAGAACAGGGTGCTAGGAACAAAAAATAAAGATCAGAACCCTGAGAATGACAAATGACAGTGGTCTTTTCACAAGACTTCACCATCCTGGATAGTAGGACAGCATCATGGGATAGCAGGATAGCATCCTAGACACCACTTCACCTAAAATACATCTGCCCACATTGCATTCCATCCATTAAAATCAGAGTGGTTTTATGAGCATGGCACAGTCTTAGAAGGATATTTTATCTTCTCTTACACGCTTTAAAGCGTGTCATTGGCTGGCAGTTAACATCTTTTGGTATTTGATACAAAGTGTTCTGATATATCTAAAGCGTATTTTAAACTCCTAAAACTGAAAGCACCAAAAATCCAACTTATATGCCTTCATATAAAAAATCCAACTTGCTGTTTCCTGTGGCTGTGTTAACGAGGTCAGATTATTCCCAGCTGTCACTGGTCTTCCTTCACGGGAGGCCAGCAGAGGGAGTTAGGAACCAAGCCTGTGTCTTACCATTCCCCCTGCTGGTGTTCCACCTCTCCAAAGCCATGGAAAAGGGTTCCAAAAAGTGAATGTCTGTAAACACCCTGTCCTTCCCTAATAAATTTTCTGGGCTGAACTGTTAGCAATTATCTGCTTCCAAAGAGTCAGCAAGGGCTTCACATAGGCACTGGGATGCAGTTACTGTTTTACCTGAAGTTTAGCATAAAAATCTCTCTCAGGCTATATTTCAGACACATCTGTGCCACAGCACCAGGTGCCTCACACTGCTGCCTCTCTCACATGAAGTTCAATTACACTTCCCAAACAAGCCCCGGAAACAACCACTCAGGGAGCAAAACTCATCCCCTGCTGGGCTGGGCACAAGGTAGGGGGACAGGCATGCAGAGAAAGGCTGCAGCTCTAATGCACATCGTTGAAGTGAGAAGTAGGGAAAAGGGGACTTTTTGGAAGTTCTCAGGAAGTGGCTGCTCACCAGTCTGTTTTTCCTTATTCTCTGGGGAATAAACTAGATGGGAGCAGATGTCACACTGTCAATGACAGCCTGCTTTTTACTTCTTTCCTGGTAAAAGGGGGAGGAAATGCCCCAGTTCATCTAGGGAAAAATTCTTGTGGAGAAGAGATGATCTCCAACGCGTCAGAAGCACGAGTTCCCTTCAGACCATTATCTTTACATTGGTTTCTCCTTTTCCACTGAAGACACTATTGGACACACGGACACCACCCTAAAGGAGCAATGTCTCCAAAACACTGAGCATTCCTGATGGAGAACACATTCTGCTGTACAAGCAGCAGTACATTGGTCACACGTGCAGGGACAGAAGCAGTGGGAAGCTTCTGCACCACATCAGGACTCTGTGCCCAGGAAGAGAGGCAAAACCTCAGCATATGGGCTTGTTTAACATCATTCCATCCTGTGGGGACACAACCATCAGTTGCCAAGCCTACAGGAGACAATGACACAGCTTAGCACTGAGATCTTCCCAGGGAACAAGCTTCCCAGCTGGCTTCAGTAGGAGTCTGATCTTTTGTGCTCCAGATTTGCAGAGAAATACCCACATTTTTCTGAAACATTAATTGAGAGAGAAGAAGAAATTGGTGACCTGGGACTGGAGAAATCTGACAGGAGCTGTGACAGGAAATATTTCCACTTCCAGCAGGTTTGTACCTTCACAAACATTTATCTTTCCCTACTGTGAGAAATACATTTACCAAATATAGCTTAATTACCTGCACAGCATGAGACAAATCTGACACCAAACAGTGCCTCAGCTTTTCATCACTTCCTATTCCTTGCAAAACAAAGTCAGGGACGTAAGATGAACAGTAACCTCCTAATAAGGATCTTCCAAAATTGGCAATACTGGGCTGGACAGAGTTGACTTCAACTAATTTTGACCTGTAAGAAAGACATATCAAAGAGATGCACAATAGTAAACAGCAAATTCAGCTGACAGAGGTTGCACTTCTACTTTTTTCATATCTCTTCTAACTTGAAGTCAAGCGCTTTTAAAAAAGTTTACAGTCAGCTTTTGCAGTCAGCTTATCACGGAAGCAGAGAATACAAACCAAGATCACAATACAACTTTGGTATTTTTTTACAGACCACTGATCTCTCAATATTCACTGACAACCAGCAAGCTCAAGAGACACTTTTCCAACCCCTGATGCCGAGTTAGGCTACAGTCCTCCAAATATGTGACATGAGAAGGAAGAGGCTCCATCTTTTTTAGTCTCTGTGAGTGCCGAACAGTACTTACCCAGGGAAGGGAATCTCATATTCCTCTGCCCAATCTTCTTGCTCTCCTCCATAATAGTTACTGCCCAATCTAGTTAGATCATGGCCTGTATCCTCACTTTCGCTGTCACCCAGGGCACTGTCTGAACTCTCATTTCTTGGAATGTCCCAATCAATTCCCGGGGCAACCTTTTTCTCTACGTTGTCTCTGTCCCCATGGGGGACGTGAATAGAGATTTTCTCTCTTTGGTCCTGCTCATTAAAGCAGTTTTTGTAGGTCTCTTGTCGAACAGAGTCCATAAATTTACAAAATTCACTAGGTGGTTTGCAAGCCTTTGTACACAGCTTTTTAGAAAATTCTAAACTACTGTTGTGAGCAAGAAGGTTTGCAGCTGCTTGCCCTGGAATATCATCAATAGTCCGGGTTTCAACTGAACTGTCATCAGTGAAATATTCATCAAACAGACTCATGCTCTCAGCACTGTATGGGTTTGGGTTCCAGCTCTGATGCTCACTAGCAACTTGAGGAAAGGGTTCAGCTGTCCCACAGTCTCTATTTTGGTCCTCAACAGTTTGTTTAGCTTCACAGTTCTGATCAGCAGACACTGCTGCCTCCGCTGCTGGCGGGCTGTGATGCCTGGCAATTTGTTCCACTACTGCCTGACTTCTCAGTTCAATGTCTGAATCAGGTGACATGGAATCTCCGATGAGGAAAGTCACCTTTGTCTGAGCCTCGGCAGCACTGCATGGAAACGTGTCCATGAAGAGCTTATCGGGTGGCTTCTTCTCCACAGCAATCCCAGGTGTCCTTGTCCCACCTCCCGCCAGGCTGCCCGGCTCCAGCGCCTCCTCACTCCTCCACGTGCTTGCTGTTGGCTCCAAACAAGATTCTGTCCCCATGCATTTCTCGGGTGAAGCTGACCCTGTGCACACCACAGTCTCTAGTTTGGTATCCAGGCAGGGCCTTGGTTGTGTCACATCCACAGCATCTTCCTGGCCATCCTCAGGAACGATGGTTCTGTTCTCATCTGAAGAAGATTCCAGCTCTACCTTAGGAGTGCTTTGCATGTCTTCTTTCTCTTGCTGTGCAACACCTTCTATGTTCTGTGCGAGGGAAATGGGACATTTGCAATATTTACAGCTGCAGTTGGGAGCTCTCATCTCTTCAGACTCAGTGGGTAGCAAGTTGCCCCTGTTCTTGTGCATTGTGACAAGCACATACTCAGACTCTTCCACTTCTCCTTTCTCCAGCGTGGTAGTGATAACAGTCCCAGGCATGACAATGGCCTCATCTTCCCCGTTTTCCAGAAGGTGTGTCTCTTGAAGTTCAGAGCATCTGATGAAGTAAGTGAGGAAATAAAGCAATCTCTGGACCAGGTCATGTCTTTTGCCAACCACAACTGTTTTTGCTAATCTCACAGGTGATCCGATGGCTCCATACAGGTCACCTAGGAGGAAATAAAACACACAGTTATTTGGCATCTTTCCAATAATTTATTCTTCTAACAGCCAGCTGTTAGGCCAGTTTTCAAAGACCAGGTCTATGAGAGAGAAATACTAAAGCAACAGTCAACAGCTATGTTGTGTTTTGTTTTCAATAAGAGAATCCCAAAGATGCTGTTGGTATCATCTGTAAGGTGAGCCACTGGTCAGGGGGACATATGATCTCACACATCAGGGAGCATTCACACCACCTCACTGCAGCTTTGGAGGTTCATCTCCTGGGATCCTCATAAAGCTATGGGGGAGAGGAGGCATCTGTGCCAAATTACCCTGAAGAATCTGGAAATTGGGCTGGACTTTTACCCACAAGAGAAAGCTGTAAAAGAAACAAAGCTATGCCAGGAATGAGGACAAAATGTGATTATGGCAGGTTGGCTGAAGGCAATCTCCTTCTCTTCCCCTCCTTGAGGTCTGCTATGGGTTGGATGGGGTGTTCTGGCTGTACTCGAGTCACCTGGGGAAGTGCCAGTGCCTGTGCGTTCTGGAGGGATTAGGGCACTGCATGACTGCAGGGCTGAGGGGACAAGGGGTCCTCTTGAAGGCCACCCTAACCACAGTGGGTCCCTCAAGTCACATGAGGCCTGAAATTAAGTTTTCTTGCCAATACCCTGGCCACTCTTACCTGTATAATAATAGGACAACCTCACAAAACCTTCCTTCCCTTCCCTAATCAAATTCCATGAGAGTCTGTGTGCAGAGCAGGACAATCTGACCTCACCTGCTCTTTCTCTACTGGGCAATTATCAGACAGTATGACCAGCTACACCACTGACTAGACTCTGAGACCTTCCCTGGGGGTTGCCAAGCTATGACTTCTGTTCTGCATCACTCCATTATATTAAAAGCATGTGCACTTCTGATCAAAAGATGATTTTTCTTGATTTTCTCATTCCACGATGAGGTTTACCAATAGTGGCATCCCAAAAAATGAAAGCAGATTTTCCTTATAGGAGGAAGGGGACCAGAGGAGTCCTGGAATCCTCCACCAGCACCAGAGCAGGTGACCTTAAGGGACCCACCACAGATGACTAAACAGGACTTTACTTTCTGGCTAACATTTTATCATGGATAATGCCTTAAAAACCTAGAGCATAAAAAAATACAGTGACCACCTCTAAGCTTGAAACACACTTTTGTCTCATTTTGTATTAAAAAATAAATAACCTGGGAGGGGAGTAACAAGCATCATAAACCCCACCTCACGCACTCCCATTTATGTAAAGCTGCTGGGGTTTACAGGTATTTTCCACATACCAAGCTGAGCCCACAGTGGGTTGTAGGGGTGAGTTTTGGCCAGCATGTCCACACTCTGGGAAGAATGCTTCTCCAGGAAGATTCTTATGGGTGGCTGACCATTGGGCATGACAGTGGGGACCCAGGCCAGGTGGTTAGTCAACACTGCAGTCAGCAAAGCTGGTAAAAACCTGAAAGTAAAATGTTCAACATGTTGCATTCTTTTCCATATATGCACTCAAGATGTTAAACTGACAGCAGCTCTAGTCTATACAGATCAAGGATTAAAGAAACAGCCTGACAAAATCAGCAGAGATCATCCCTTCAGCCTTGGTTCTTTGGGGAGAGAAAGGGTGGCTGGACCCTCCTCCCACCCTGGCAAAGCTCTTTGTTAGAGCACATATTTAAAGTAAAATGAAATATTTTAACTTACTCTGGCAATAATTATGAGACTTCCTATTTTGCAAGTTTTATGTTGTAAAACATCTCAAAACCAATTTATTTCATCCACTATAAGAAAGAAGTGGCACTGTGTGGCCCCTGTACTCCAAGGAGATCCCCAAACCCTTAAGACTTGTGACTATGGATGAGAAGGAAGACTATTGCTACCAAACCTGTAAAACAGCTGGGTGCTGTATTCACTTTCACTTAACTATTGTGCAATTTCAGCCCATATGGCTGCTCCTTTTCAAAAATACCACCCCCCCCCAAAGTTCTGTAGCTCAGCCAGAGAAGCTGTGTTCTTACACTGGCAAAACAGTTCTCACTGGCTAAGCAATTAAGGTGAAAAAACCTTCCTGAAAAACATTAACTATCTGATTTACTGCAATGACAGAGCATGGTTTCTGCTCTGTGGAGTTTTCCCAGACAGTTTTCCTGGCAGGAGCATGGCCCAGGAGGCTCCACACACCAACACATGGTGCTGATGGCCACAGTGGCTTATGTGTGAGGAGGAAAAGAGCCAAATGCCTCAAAATAGTGTTATGTGAATAATTTACAAGCATCAGGAACCTTACAGCTTCCATGCAGACACACTAGAGACAGCCAAAGGAGGAGAGGAGATTTAAACTAGATTGGGAAGGATAAAGGGCTTAATTTTTCTCTGGTTTCTATCACTTAAAATATTATTATATTTAAAATAAAGAAAACAAACCCAAATAAATGACTATTTAAATGTAACCAAGATGTACAGGACTCAGAATGGTAGGGATCAAAGCAGACAATCCCAGCAAAAAGCCTCCACTGAAACAGAAACTGATCTTAAGAAAATACATTTGCACCCCTCACAGCTCCCTGTGGTTTCTCCCATTGCACTGGGGCAGGAGCAGGTGGGCCACAGTGACCACTGTCACCTTCCCATCTGGGGAGAGAAGAGGTGGTGGCAGAGCTGGAGCAGCAGCCCCTTCCCACCCTGCAGGGAGCAGTGCCCCTGACCAAACATCTGATCTGCTAGTGCTGTTCCCACCCAAACTACATTTGGGCTCTTTTTTAGCACCTTAATGGAGCAAACCCTTTAAAAACTTCCCCATGTAATGCCCTGGGGAAAGGGGATGAAGTACTGACAAAAGAGTAAATTTATCAGATTCTCCCAAGTTTATCAGGAACTTTCTTTCTTTCTCAGTTTTCAGCATCTGCTCACAGCTGGGGCCTGAGGCCAGAGAGGTGAGTGAGTACTAATGAGCACAGCAATTCTTTAGTGGCATTTTAAAATTATTTAAGGTTTGAGAGCAATTTGTGGCATGACAGTATTACAGATACAGCTCTTCCTGAATCCTGTTCCTCATATGATAACTGATTCTGAAAGGTAGGTTAATGCATTTTGTAAGGTATCTTCACCCCCTTCCAGACATCCACACACATCACACTCTTCCAATGGACATGTTTCAGATGTTCAGTCTCTACCAAGATTTAGAGGATTGCAGGGAAGCAGGAAATTAATGAGATCATTTCTTATTTGTTTCAAAATGAAGCTACTTATGGATGGCCTTTGATTCTTTGATTACCAGGATTTTGACAACTGATTTAAAAATTGGTTTGAAATAAAAAGGCTAAATCGCATGTGTAATTTAGAAACTAAAATAGACCATACTGATTTTTAGAAGCATTTTCCATCAAGAAAGTGAACTCCTTCATGAAGCGATGGCATAGCTGGTTTTTCTCGGGTGTCCCCGACATCATGGTGAGCCAGACAGGCTCCCCAATCCGTGGCATTGTGTAGAGATTGCAAATAGTTGTTCTAGAAGACAAAGCAAAAAATCCAGGAGGTTAAAGAAAAAAACAAACATAAAAAACCAAACAAAAACACTGATAACCCCCAAAAAACCAAACCAAACCAAAAAAACCCCAAACAACAACAACAACAACAACAAAAGTAGAAATCCCAACTTAAAAGAATTCCGTGCAACATTTAGACCCAGCTATCACTTCCATCAGAAACAAAATTTCTCTCAGCAACCATTATCCAAATCATGCTGTTCATTAAATAGTACAAATTCACCCTTTACCTCGGAGAGCTGAACCTCACAAGTTCTTCCTGCATCTACCTGACCTGATCCCAAACACAGCAACGTTCCCTGTCAGAAGTCAAGAGCTGCCCTGCTTTGAATGCAGAAGGAATGGATGATTTCTTCTTGATGTTATCTCCCTGCTTGTTTTTAATTTCATTTAAAACAAACTTCTGCTTTATTTAGGACTAGGACAAGATTATATGTATCTGACTTATAAAAATACCTTAACTTCCTCCTTGCTTTAAAAACTTGGTGTATCTCCAGGCCAAACCTACCCAAGTGTGGGTGTGTAGAGCAGGGAACCAGTTCACATCTTTAGCTTTAAACAGAGAATATGAGAGTCAAAGTCACCCTGTGGCTATACCTATTACACACTCACCAAATCGTTTTTGACTCTACAGAGGTCAGTAGATGTATGATTAAGAATTTGCTCTGCAGTGAACTACCAGATTAAAATCCCTCCTTACTATTAAACTCCTCTAAACTATAAACAACTTATAGTTTAGTTTTAAGTATAAAGCCTGCATTATGACACTATGGGAAGCTCTATTTCTAACACAGTAAAAATGTAAGCCTGAAAAAAAGCCAAAAGGACATGGGAAATGACTGATCAATTTAGGTTTCCCCCCACCTAATGCACTACTTTATCTAGGCAAAGTATTTTTGTTTTAAAAGGAAAGAGATACATTATCCCATTATCCCTAGCACCACCCCTGATTTATAAAGATCTTCTCCAGTTATCATGGTCTCAAAATTTCTGAGAAGCAGAAACTTTCAGAAGCAAAGCTGAGCACACCAGGCAGGCAAACACACTGGAGCAGCAGCTGCCAAATCTTGCGTGGTTTAGTGTTTAAAGTGCAACTCCCAGGAAGTGAGAGCTGCACGTCTGCAGCAGCACAGCCCATCCCACCCTGGTGCAGGGGCTCCTGGTGGGGAGGGAGTCACCCCCAGTTACTGCAGCTACTGGGAACAGAAGCAGCTGGGTGGTGACCCCAGAGCTGCTCCCCAAAAGGGCAGCAAAGGAGACTGAAGTCACCAGAAGGAAGAAGGTGAGGGGGCAGTGGCATTCTCTGCCTTACTTTTCCTACCAATTTTCATCAAATACAAAATCCATTCTCTGTGCTCACAAGTCAAAATTAACCCTGTCTTCTTCAAAGGTTAGACCTTCAAATCCTCCACTGCCAGAAGTATGATGAGAGCGCCCCAAAACAGTCAGTGTGCTGGAGAGGGGGACAGCTGAGTTATGTCTGCACTCCCCCAGCCCCCAGAGGCTTTGCTGTTTGCTGGGTCACTTTGGAGCAGCCTCACCAGCTGCTCCACGCTACCCTCTGCTGCTGGTCCTGTCCTGAGAGGAAAGCTCAGCCTGCTGACAGACCTGGGCACAAGTCCTGCCACCCAGACATGAGTGGGGTACATAGCCAGGGACACTGGCACTGCCTCTGGGGCACCAGAGGATCTCCAGCAGCACAGTCTTGGGGTACTGGGATTTCATTCCTCTGCAGAGGGCAAGCAGGGACTAGTGGGGGAGTGGTATGATTAGGGGAAAGCTTTCTGTCCCATTAACTGGAGTGGATGTTAAAGATGCCCCCCCCCAAAAAAGAAACCTCAAGTCCAGGGATCTCAGACTCAAGGAGTCTGAAAGCTCAAAACAAGTATGAAAATTTACACCCCCCAGACACAGCTGACCTGAGAATCCAAAGATAAACAGCACAACTTAATGTAAAATACAGTTTATTTCTCTATCCTATGCAAAGTAACCCAAGCCAAGCCACTTGCAGCTCGGCTGTTTTGAAAAAAGAAACTAGTTCTATACTAAAACCAGCATATTAAAATACTTGTTTTTGTTGAAAAGATAGCCCGAGTCTTGTGATTCGTTATTTACTATTCTGGTAACCCTGGCTGCATCTGCAGCTGATAGTGTTTCCTCTGAGCCAGATCAGATTGCCCTGGCCGGTGGCCAGCAGGCATGTGACTGCAGTGCAGGGAACCCTCCACGCCAGCGAAGGCAGCAATGGCACAGAGACCAAGGGCAAGGATTAACTGCTTCCCAGCCCTTCAAACACCCAGGGAAGCACTCTCCTGCCAGATAGCAAAGGGCAAAAACGAAAACAAAACAAAAAACCAACACGAAGAAACCCTCTGCACACCCTACAGGGAAGTTAACTGGATTTTAAAAATAACAATCATTAAAAACCCAATTGGCCCCTCTCCTCTTGGCCATCTGCAGCAGTACCCCCTCCCCTCCCTCCCCACACACAAACCAGCATGTGAGGGAAAGCTCAGTTAATGAGAGACTCTGCTCTTTTGAGGGTTCCAGTACATTTAAACTGGTTTATATTCGGAAACGCCTCTGGGAGACTGAACTCCAGCCTGGAGCTTCCAGGCACCTTGGCCCCAGCAACGCAGCATCAAGCACAGGGGCCAGAGGAGCCCCTCAGGCAACAACTTAACATCTCACAAGGTTTGAGAGCCAACCAAGCCCAGCCTGGCCAAGAGAAAAGGAGGCCCTGAGCCAACCCCTCCTCACCAATTCCTCTACAGTCTGCCTGCCCTGTGGGTACAGATGGCACCAAGGTCAGCAGTCCTGCTCCCACAGACACCACAGCACGGCTGCTCCCTGCTTCACCCTCACCCACATACACCCCCAAACCACCCTGGCCTTTGGCCTTGATATCAGTACCATTTTCAGCACCAATCCAAGACATCTTTCTCTGGTGCTGTACAAACCAAACAAGCCAGATAGCTCCTCGTGGATGAAAGCATCCTGCTGCAGCCCCCTTCCTCCCCAAGGAAAACACAATGACCCTCAGCTCTGTGCCCCCAGAGCTGCTCTGCTATTTAGGAGCCACAACATAATGGAAAAGAAAGAAAATTATCGGTGGTTTATAAAGCTTAATTCACATGCATTTGTGCCCTATCCTCATTCCTTCCTTCCAAAGATGTTTTTTCCTTAAAAAGGAACAACAAAACAAAGGCAATCCTCACTGCAGGGAATGCAGGAGCGGGGGCTCCCCCACAACCCAGTGCCCATGCTGGCACCACTGAGCACAACTCAGTTCACAGCAGCATAAGCTGCTTAAAAATTACTGGCAGAAAATAGGATCAAATCTGTCTGCCAGAGAGCAGAGAGGTGTTTCCCCAGGCCCTGCGATCAGTGTTTCCTTGCCAGCCTGCATTTGTGCCACACAGGTATTAGTCAGATGTATAATCTGTGTTATCAATGTGCTGCGTTGGCCTCAGGGGCCGGGGGAGCCAAAATGTTTATGCAAGTACAGTAGCTTATTTTGTAAGTCATGTGTCTGCACAGCTGACATCCACAGAGAGTTCTAAGCCTTTAAGTCAAGTGTTAATAGCTAAACCCATCAGTGCTTTAGAAAATTGAAAATTGCTGTAAAGTGACTAATGATGCAAAGGTAGGCCTGGAGCTGGGCACCAAAGGTAGGCCTGGAGCTGGGCAATTTATCAACAGCCACCACTTGCAGAAGCAGCCTGCCTGCAGAAGGCAGCTTTGTTTTTCCCCAGATAAGACAAAAAGAGCAAAGGAAGGCTCTGTTTTGCTGCTTTCTCTTCTCCCCATTTACCTTCACTACAGCAGGTAAATGCCTGCTGACCCAGCTCCCTCTTTGCAGGTACTGGAGTGACCCACAGCCACAGCCCCTTCCCAGCAGAGGGGGACTCTGGGGTGGCATGCTACCTTTCCTGATCAGTAGGGCAGCACATCCCCAATGTCCACTCTCTGAGGTTATTCTGATCACCAGACCAGTGCACATCAGCTACTCTTGAGCACCTCTGAAAATCTGGGAGGTTTAAAGGAAAACAAAAAAATATTCTCCTTAAAACCAACCAGAATGCAATGAGTTAAACCAGCAACAGGATTACATTTAGAATCACCAACCCACTGAAGTCAGCACCCTTTTTCCCTCCAGCACAATTTGCTAAGAGGACAGGAATCAACACAAGTCTCAGGTTCACCAAAGGACTCATCTCCTGACTTCCCCGTGACTTCAGTGGGAAAGCAGACACCTAAAGAGATAATAGTGTCCTAAATGGGTTTCCTGAACCTGTGCCAAAGCATCTTTGCATCCAGTCTTTGGTATTTAAATATACTTCTCTCTTCTTACCAGACACATCCTGCATTGCTTTGAAAAGCGATGGGGTCTTGCATTTCACAGAAATGAGGATGGCAAATGCTCTCGTGTGTCACAGGGGCACCAGGACCCTGCCTAGACTGCCAACAACGAGGTGCTGCCCACCTCTGAATGTAATCCCTTAAAAAACCCCACCAAAACCCAAAATTGTCAAAGGCTGCTGCCCCAGGAAATTCATCTCCATGAAATTAAACTGGATTTAATTTACTTCATTACACTATTAAAGAGCAATATTTATATCACCATAGAAACCTCTGCATAAAACTGGTGGTTACATGCTCCAAGTGCTGGTTATGCAATGGCCATGTCACGGGAATGATCCCAGCTCCTGGTGTGCAGTGAGTGCCAATCTGCCCATGTCTGCTGGGACAGTGCTTTCTTCCTCAGCCTGAACACAGCAGCCTTCCTCACCCCACATCCCAGCTCAGCTCTGCACTGCTGAACAGCCCTCCAGGAGGAAAAGCCAGCACAGGGGATTTGGCCTGTGTTTTCAGGGGTTTTTTTTTTTCCTACTTTTGACTTGGGATAGGTGCCCCTCCCCAGCCCTCTGGAACTGTTTAACTTGGAAGGACAAAGGAGAATGGGCAAAGTCCGCTGAGTATATCTGGAGGGGGAATGTTTTGGGGGGAAGGTTTGGAAACAGCTGGGGAACTGGTGTTAGCAGAGGGTGGGAAGGCATAGAAATGGCTCAGGGAGAGACTGAGAAGGAGAGGCAGAGCAGAGCTGTGGGAGTGGAACTCCAAGTTGCTGAACTTGTCTCAGGCCCCTGGGCAGGATCAGCGGCTCCCAGCAGTCATGAGCTCCCTGTGCTCCCTCTCTTGGCACAGCTTACCCCATCCACCTCTCACCACAGGCCCACGTGCTCCCTCTTTTCTGCCTTCTGTCCCTACAGGACATATCCTCTGCCTTTCCTCGTGACTGCCTGGAGGTGAGCTTCTAAAAAAATTTAAAATACACTGTGCCTTCGTCCTGCAGCGCCACCTAATCCATGGCATTCAGGTAGGAAGTGGATTTGGAGGAAAATAAGTGAGTCCTCAGGATCCTTCTCTGTTCAGTGAAATACATCCTGATGCCAGAAATTTCTTTTTATAACATCAGAGTGCTGTCTTCAATAATGTCTCTAAAAAGTAGCTCTAAAGTGGTTGTAAAAGGAAGCACCCCGCCACTCCCATCTGAAAGGAGATGAATCACTCGAAACAGATGGATTTCATCTTAACTCCCTCCCCATGACTTCAACTATGGAAAGAAAATACAGCTAAATGCCAGGGAGGTGCTTATCTGTGTTACTTTGTATAATAACTGCTGAACAGAGAGGCTCTGCAGGTACCAATAGCCAGAGATTACAGCACTGCCTTTTCCTGAGGGAAAAGACAGCTTTCCCACTTCCTAGCTGTTTTTCTGAAACACCTTTAGAGCACAGCTTAGAGAGGGGTGAGTTTTGCTCACACATCAGGACAATACACACTAGAGGAGGATTTCCCTAACTGGGCTTTGCAATGCTTTCCCCCCTCTCAACAGGCCACAAAAGACCTTTTAAGAGGTCACTGGGAGTTTCCTTATCACCTAAAGCATAGAAAACCTTGAACATCTGTGTCCTGTTCACACAGGACTGGTGGACACACGCAATTGGAAAAATCAAAAAACTCAGACACATTAGAATGGCTTGGTATCACCAGTCCTTTGCTGTACTAACTTTTGCAGACGACTTTAGACATTTTAAGTTATTTATCCTTCACTAAGAAGATCCTCCTAAAACAGGCTCAAGTTCTTCTGAAGAAAGAAACAGAAAAGACAGGAGACATACTGCTCACCTGAACTCATTTAGGGCATCCACAATTCTGTTATATGCCAAGCTCCGCTGGCTGGCATCAGCTGATCTCCGACTCATTTTCATGGCCTTGAAAACAATCATTAAACAGATAAGTAACACAGAGCTAAAGAAGCACAGAAAATGGAAAACCAAGTCATGTGTTTGACTTTATCTTTCATTCAACTGGTCATGCAAATAATTTTTTTAAGTGATAAAGTGACGGTCCAAGTGCCAACTTTCCTGTCTGAGGGAAGACAGGTGAGGCACATTTGCACCTTCTGCCTCTTTTGTGCTCTTCACCATTCAAGGCATAAAAGTGGTCAAAGTTTTAACTGCAGTGATGCAATTCTCACACCCAACATCAAGTTAATCCCACTTCTGTAACTACCAACAGGAGTTAGAAATTAATCTGACAGGGCTGGGAGAACATACAGCAGTACAAGTGCAAAAAGCCAAAGCAACCATGTTTACCTGTTCTATTGCACTCTTCAGTTTGTTCATGTGACTCTCAAAAAGAGGGAAGTGTGAAAAAAAGAACTCGTTAAATTTGTTGTTTTCATCTTCATCTCTTGAGAGTGAAAAAATAACCCCAATTGCTATCTTTTTCTTCCTAACAATTCCTGGGTTTGGACCAGAGCTGTCATCTGACAAGTTGAAGCTTTCATCCATGGACCTTGGAGCATGAACAAAAGAAAAGTTAATGTAGTCCACTGCTTGAAGTTGTACGTTGGTTTCCTGTGTAATTCAGTTCTTGACAATTAACTTCAACAAACACCTTTTGCTTGCATGTGTTGTCAAATCATCAGCTTTGATAACAACCTCTTTTTGACTTTTTACAAACAACTGTTAATTGATTCTGCAATCACAAAAGTCTGGAACCAGATTCAAAGTGTTTGTAGGATATGAACACAGTATTCTAGTTCTCTCCCATCCCTGCCAAGAATTTGTGTTTTGAGTACAATTTTAGGGCTTCTTAGCCTCAAAAACTCAGCCTACAGATTTACATGTTGCTGAAGGCTTTCCAGTTAGTGAAAAAACAATGAATGCCATGAGGAAAAACAGAGACTAAAAAAGATCAGCCTGACTTACACCTCTGTAAATACCCCACGAATGCATCAGCAAGAGCAGATGTACATATGCAAGAACAGAATCAAGCTGACAGTGGTGTATGGGCTGATTTCAATGAGCAGCATTTCAATCCCCAGCTCACCATCGAGGGAAGACCCCGTTCTCCAAGCTGGTTGTCTGGCTGCGACGCCAACGCCGCTGGTAGCTGCTGGCACAGCTCTTGTTAAATGAGGAGCCCGGAGATGGAAAGGGAGTGATGAGCAGACTGCTAAGAGATGCTGCAAGAAAAAGAGGAATAAAAATCTCTCCAGAAGAAAGAGCATTTGGAATATAACACCAGCAACTAAATGAAGTCTCTCAAGATATACTGGTGTTGCTTTCTCGAGTACCTTCTCTTTTGCTTATCTATGTTTCTAACATAAAAATAACCAGTTTATAATGACATTAGCAAGCCATACAAGCATGACAAGGGTGGCACAGTCCTGCTGATTTACATAATAGGCAATGTACAGGATGCACCTTGCTCAGCAACCTGAGTATCAGGAAATAAATTCCTTGTAGAAAGGAGTAATACTGATCACATCCTTTAACAACCTAGGGTTAATCCTAACCCAATTATCCAATATCCTGAATTCAGAGGAAGGAAAGGGGTGTTGTTGAGGCCAGTTTATGTTTTAACATTACCATCACAGGAACACAGAATCACAGAATTATTTGGGTTGGAAGAGATCTGAAAGCACTTCTCATTCCAGCCCCTGCCATAGGCAGGGACACCTTCCACTAGAGCAGGTTGCTCTAAGCACCATCTAACCTGGCCTGCTGGATTAGGAAAGGAGATGATAGCAAGTATTGTTTAGAAATGCTGCAAGCTCATTTCAATATTTAATCTGCCTTACTTATTTGCTGCTTGCTTTAATAAAAGGCACAGCTGTCAGGTTACTGTGAGGTGCTCAGTACACACCCTCAACACCTGCACTATCTGGACATGTACAGAGAGGTGTCATTAATGTCACACAGAGCAAACCAGAACAATTCCATATCAGCACTACTTCATGATGTGCAGTGATCCCACGACAAATATTACAGAGTATTTTTGGAGTTTACAGGGTTAACACATGGAACTGCCATTACCAGATCGTGCTATACCGCTGTCTCTGTCCTCATTCTGCTCTCTCCCAGGCATATCCATAGGGTTGCTATGAACTGTAAAACAAGGAATACCAATTAGCAGGGGAATGTACAGTTCCTTTCTTGTTTGCAGATCTCCATGTAATTAATGAAACAAAAACATGCTCATTAATTCAGATCAACAGCACAGCACAAGGCCATCACCAAGAAAGGCTGCTTAGCTGAACAAACCAAAACACTTACCTGAGAAGTGTGTATGTGTTTTTCTCAAGTCCATACATCTATTTTAGTGAAAATTAAAACTAGGACTTTGTTTCTTTCCAACAATAATTTTAAAGGAAATTTTATTTTACCAAGAGGATGTTGGTCACATTTGCAGTACTCAGTGTAGAGGCAAAACCCCCCCAAAACTCAAAATAAAAAACAACTTCATTCCTACAGCAGCTTTCTCAGGTATTATACATGTATTTTTAAAATAATTTTGAATGCTGTCTTGAAGAAGTTAATACTTTTAAGTTCTGAGTAGTGCATTGGTTGTTCAACTAAGCTGTAAGCTGTCCAGATTCACAGTCTGTGTATAGACAAGATCAAAGGTGTGTCAGGCTCAATAGTCTTTAAATATGATATATTTTACAAATATGTGTGTGAAATAAAGCTACTCAGCCATGGAAATAAGACCCAGCCACTAAAAGCAAGAAATGTCCATTTTGAATTAATCTAATTTAGCTCTAATTTTTACAGTTTGGTTGAAACCAATCCAGATCAAAATAGCTTGACATCAACGTGAAATATTATCCCCATAAATATTAATTCCATATTTAAATATTTAAGTTTCCAAAACAAAACAATCAGACAATCCAACAACAGACAATCCCAAGGAGGTCTATTAAATGCCTGCTGTCCTCTGGGGATTTAAGGAATGTATCTGGAAAGGTAAGGGAGCAAACACCAGTGTCCATTTTTCTTTTTTTTTAAATATGAGATCTTATTTGCAGGGCTAAACTACAAATCCACACCGTTTGTCACCCCAGCTAGACTAGCCCCACAGCACACAGCACACAGCAAACCTGCAAAGAAAGAGGCGCTCCGGATGAGGCGGAGCGGACCTTGCTCTGAGAATGCCCGCCTGGGGCTGCAAAGCTGGGAAAGACCTACATGGCAAAACGTAAAATACACATCAGAGAATGAGGTTAGTAAAGCAGAACAGTCCATAGGGAGGGGGCCAGGGCAGGGAGAAGGTTTGAGCCAACATAAATGCAGAGTAATGCAGGCAGGAGAACAGCTCTGAGGCTTTACCAGAATGCTGATTCAAGGATGAGTCTCACAGCTGGGCTATACAGTATTTATAGATTAAAATAATAGACCCAGCTTTCCACTGTCTCCCATACAAGGATGGGGTTTCTCAAAAGGACTTTTTTTTTTTTTTTTTTTTTTTTTTTTTTTATTTTAAGATTGAAAAATGATTAATTTATGCAGGCTCAAAGCCTAACTTGACCACAAACAGGAGATTCATCGCAGAGTATAATGTTTATTTTAACATCCACACTGATGGGGTGGCTGGGAACACTGCTTCTGAAGAGGAGGAGGAAGGGGGAGAAAGAAGGCAGGAATTCATCTTAGTAGAACCAACAAAAAATTATAGGCTGAAGTAGTTCTGAGAGTAGTCAGTACATAAGTTGAATGAAATGATCACATAGAAAATAAATGTTAGCAGTCTCAGTAGTTCATTTCAAAAGTAATACTGGATTATAGATATACCAGGGAAACAGTGCATTAACTGTACACAGAACCAGAAAAAACACGTAAGTATTTTTAAAGAGTTAATTGCCAGTCCCTCTCCTAAATTTGATGCAGTGCTCACTCAAAGTTTTCTGATTATACAAAACATGAAGCACCTCAAAGCTGCCTTCCATTCTCTTAGGCCTCCAGCTATTAAAGGGAACATATGAGCAGTGCTGCTTTGTTTTTTTTTTAACCATCACATCTGAAAAAAGCACCTTGTAAACAGTTCCCAGCCAAAACACATAGACCCCCCTCCTGTCGCAGGTGAGTCAGGAGCTGAGCACAGTTGTTAGAAATGCTGCAGTTACAGATTAACTCCTCTCCCTGCTTTACCCAGGGTTCCCTCTGTGCTCAAACAGGAACTGTAAACAAACACTGTTGAAAACCTGTACTCCTCAATCACAAAGGAAAACTTCAGTATCCTCTTCTTGCTTGCAATCTTGTGCCTCTTACCACACATGCTTGCTCCACGGTGCCCACACCTCCTGTTTAGTTCCTGGGGCAGCCACCAGAGTCATCTCACTGCTGGACACAGGTGAGCAGGTGGCACTGGCTACGCCTGAATCACTCCATACCTAAGAGCTGCATTATCTGAACTGGAACTTGAAGTTTAGATCACTCTAAAATACAGCAAACTTCTGCCAGCACAAGCCACAGCAAACCCTAACAACAGATGAAGGTGATCTCCTCTCTCTTAGATCAGGTACTTCATTCACTGCAAAAATCACAAGTGAAGTCTGAAAGGACTACTGAATATTAAGAAAAATACCATCATTTTAACTTTCCTGACTTAGTGAATTCAAGAAGCCTTTAATAGATAATAGGTTCTTACAACCTTAATTGGTTTCCCTTACAGATGGACTACTGAGAATTATTTTAATGAGGTATACAGCTCATGAGCTTGAGAAGCATTTAAGCCTATGCTTGGACACAGTCTTACCAAAGCCAATGTGAAGGAAAGCAGTAAAAAACCCTAAGATCTAGGACCACATCAAAGCCAGAAACCCATTTAAATATACTCCTTACTTCCAATCCTAAAAAAAAACATACAGCAATATCCTGGAAAGCAATTGTGAAACTAAGCCCCTTATTCTACCTTCAACAGACATTTGCTTAGAAAGTCAATAATCAAAATGAAGGGAAAAGGAGCATGTACTGTAGAGCCATGGATCAGGCTGCTACACTGGACAACCCAGCACTGAAGTCCAGTCCTATCAGCCCAAGAGGAAAAGACAAGACCTCTGTTATCTAATGTTCATGGAGCCTCCAGCCACAGCTCTTCCAGGGAAGCTGAGAACTGAGGGTGCCAGATGGTTTCTCAAGACTGCTTAGCTCTCATGGTCAGCCAGAGGAGAGAACACAAAGATATTCTGTCTAATCTGATCCAAAGCTCCAGCACAGCTGTGCAAGGTTAACTGAGACTCATACAGGACACGCGGCTACACGTGCTCAGGTGGGCAGAGTACAGAGCAGAATGAGAATTATTAACGAAAATAAAACTGGGGAACTGAGCCAGGCAGAATCAATCCTGCCTGATCAGAGATATGCTGTTTAGGAATTTCTACAGAATGTTATTTTCCAACATTTTCTGTATTTGCGCTTAAGTATATATATAAATATTTCTATTATGAATTTATATACACATATGCAGCTGTGTATACTGAACGACTCGTAATTCCCTGAACAATCCAATTTATTCTCCTCCAAGCTCCATCGGCATTAATTTTCTGTTACATCTTTAGCATTTTAAAAATTTTATTCTATTAAATAGATTTGCATCTTCTAGAATCTATGATTACTCAATTAAAGATATCAGCAAATAAAATCTGTTTGCAATTACCTATATTCCCAAGAAGTCCATTCATAATTGTACTGTGGTCAGGCTTTAATGTATTGCTGTCTTGATTAATGAACTCAAGACTGTCCTGCAACCTATAACAAACATAAAACATACAACAAAACCAGTGATTTGCATTTCAGTAGAATAGAGAGCTAGTTCATTATAGCCAAAATGGAACAGATGAGGTAAGAACACAGTCTTCCACCAGAAAAAGCTTTCATAGCCTAAGCCACATCTTCAGGTGGGTCACTTAATAACAGAAAACTAAACATGGAACCCTCTGAAACCAGATATTTTTGTAACACCTTTTTCTTCACCTTGGATTGAATCCCCCAGGTCACAGGTAGGTACTTTTGTACCTTACAATATCAAGCTTCACCATATCAGCATGAAAGGAATGGTTCATTCACTCCCTTTGAGTCAACTGAGGTGAAGACAACTGTGAGGGAAAGGTGAGGACACTACTGACAGGATGTAACAAGGAGTTATTTTTCAGAGAAAGAATCTGGAGGGTCCAAAGGAAGTCCTGTGTGTTCTCACATTCATCTGCTTCTGTGCAATAGCTAAAGTGTAGTGGACTCACGTGTTCAGGCTGCCATAGATGCTGCTTCCTGTGCGAGCTGTGAAAACCTTGCTGAGCATGAGCTGGGGAGGGGAGCTGGGGAACAGGAGAGAAGAAATCAGTCAGAAACAGTGACAAGACAGGCTTTGCCTTTCATTTCAGAGCCCTCCAGATTTTACTGACCTTAACACGACATAACAGCCTTTTACTTCAAAAATGACATCAGAATGGCTTTAAAGCAAGCGCAGAAATCCCTTTTACTCTGCACTTGTGCCATTCAATTCATTATTTATCAGCACTAAGGAGTGAGTCTTCTGAAAACACCAGCAGTAAAAAGCGAATCTTACCGGATCTGATGAATTTTCAATGTGGAGCCCTTGTAGCTCATGGCCACAGAGCCAAACATCATTTCTCCAAGCATGTTGGCATCTGAGGAGCACCGAGAACCCTGCAAAAAAACAAACCCACCAACATTTGGTTTTAAGAATTTTAGAGGCACGCTTCTACTAAAGCAACATACAAGAGAGAAAATACTCTTTATTTAAAAGATAAATATGCAAATTATCTTGCTGGAACACTGCTGAACATGCTAAGTTGAACAGTTTAATCAAGATAATGCTAACAGAGAAAGTGATCTTCACACTGGCTGTAAGATCAACTACTAAAACCATGCAATAAACCAAACCCAGCTAGGTGAGAGGAAGCACATTCCAACAGCACTGAGCCAGGGGACTAAACTTTTAAGAATATGCTTACTGAATTAAGCCTAAACCTTGTTCCTGCTTTACAAAAAGAATCACCAGTTCACTGGAGATGTTAGACTGTGCAATAGAGCCAAATTTCACCAATGTTTACTTGACAAAGACTGATCCATAACTTATCCATGGATGATATTTTCTAGGGGATGAATCTCTCCCACATGAATCTCTCTGTGATGGCACCAGGAGAAGAACTGCAGCATCATTGTGCCAGGCTAATTCCTGCTTCTCTGGTGGCAGGAGCTTGCTGTAAGGCACATAGGCTAAATACCAAGGAGTGCTGTCACTATGCTGCATCACAGGCTAGGGCAAATTCTGCAAACAAAACCCTAAAATTAAAAAATTACTCAGGGCAATCAACTGGAGACAACTTCTCTGCTGAGAGACTTCTTATTTGTGTATTTTCAATGACTGTGATTACTGTCTGTTGTCCAGGGCTGTTTCACCTCTAGGCCAGTAGAGTATTAGTGCTGGGTCTCCACTTGCGCCTTGCCCTGAATAATTTAAAATGTGGTGAGCACTCACTAGCAGAGCTCAGCCAGTTCTCAAGTTTGGCACAGTGCCAAAAAGAGCCACCTTCAAGGTGTGTGATAGCATGTAATTACTTCTGGAGTAATCCTTCTGAAAGACCCCTAAACCACACACAGAAAAAACTCTGCTGGAAGATGCTCAGTGCATCTCCATATTCCTTATCCAAACTCTGAACAACCAGTATCCTGAATAACCATGTGCTCTACACAGGAGTGGAATACAGAATGACAGAATGGTTTGGATTGGAAGGGACCTTGAAGCTCATCCAGTTCCACCCCCTGCCATGGGCACGGACACCTTTCACTAGACCAGGTTGCTCCAAGCCCAATCCAGCCTGGGCTTGAACAATTCCAGGGGTAGGGCAGCCACAGTTCCAATTTTCTGGGCAACCTGTGCCAGTGTCAGACAGTGAGCCTGGAGCACAACCAAGCACAGGGTGACCCCACCATAGACCCCTACTGGGAGCAAGAGTAGCTGTGAACATCCCACTCAATGTTTCGGCTCACACCAGCCTGCAGAAGGAACAAGGGCAGGAACAAGGAAACACTCATCAGCCAAAAGGCAACACACTTACAACATTTCGCATTTTTTAGCTCTTTTCAAGCACTCTCAAGTAACCTGATGATACTTTTAATAGCCATACTTTTAACCTCTGAAATCTATCCCTGCATGGAGAGGGGATGACTGAAAGCAGAAACTACAGCTGTAAAAATGAGAGTGCAACTCCAAGGTTTGTAAGTGTTCAATGACAGGGCAAAAGCTGATCATTAGCTGGGCCTCAGTGAAATTTCCATCTCTGCCTCCCAGGACATCCCACTGCTCAGGTGCACTGTAGGCAGTACTGGAAAAACTAGAATTTAAAACCAGTCAGTATGACCCAGCAGCTGCAAGGAAATCTCAGCATAGATATTAATGACTCCAGGAAATAACAGGTTTGCCAGCATCACAAAATCTTGACTTAAGAACACTGCAAATTACTACAGCCTCATGCTATGATTGTTGTTTTTAAATCTGTTGCAGATCTCCAAATGAAGGATAAAATTCTGATTAAATGTCAAGCCCTTGATGGTGGGTTTTGATTTCAACTTTCTACTGCTCTGAAAATATAATTCTAAAGCTCAGTAAAAATACTTTATCTTAAAGTATTGATTTTCTTTGTCAGACAACCAAATTAGAGCGAAAATCAGCTGCTTTCAAATTTAATTATAGGGGTTTCCCTTTCCTCTGAAAGACAGACAAGCCCTGCTGCAGGCAAAGAGTGTGATAAGATGAGCCCATGGCCTGTTCAGTCTGGCATTTCATCTACACTTAATAACAATAATTTTACCATGCATAACCAAAGACACATATTTAATGCATTTAGTATGGAAACACTGTTACAGCTCAATTCTTTGGGCCTCTAATGCTGCAAAATACAGGTCACTCAAGACCAAAGCAGAGCACAACCAAATGGGGAAAGGGGTTAAATATTAAAAACTCAAATAAAAAGTAGCCAAGGAGCATCTGGCAAAAAGGGCAGAACCTGCGGCACCGACAGCCTGGACACAAACCAACTCCTCAGGTCACAGTTTAGAGCTCCCATAAAAACTGATCATAAAATACCCACAAGTGTTTGTGATTGCACATTAGCATATTAGAGGTAGTAACATTTGCATTACTTGGAAATTACAAATCTGAACATATTTACAGCTTTTAATACTCCCTTTACTGTACATCTTGTCCTGTCAATAACTAAGTATATCTGTAAATTAAAAATGTAATAAAGAAATAAATGTTAAATATGAGACATAATTACAAATATGGAAGCGTGTAACAAAACCTCTGTATTTCACCTTGCAATTAAAGTTGCTCATATATAATCAAAGTGTATTTAAACAAGAAAGCATAAAACACTACTTTAAAAATCCCATAGTATTTTATTATTTGAACTTCCGTTTTATAGCCTTATAAAAAACAAATAAGAGAACTTATAAATACTGCAAATCCAGTAAGCAACCTCTGAGGTTACAGACACAGCAGTTAGAACATAGGAAATGCCACGCTGAGTGAAGTCTGGCCAAACTTACTCTGGCCCTTCTGCATACCCAATACTAAATTTTATTGCACCTTAAAGAATTCTTGCATTTTTTGTCTCTGCTCACTTGTTGGGGAAGCCTGGAAGGAGTCTGATGAATGCAGTAGATAATTTAGAATAAATATGCTGTGAAAGACCAACTTCAGCTGAAAGTGTGTGGCACAGTCACATAGCCACTGTGATTTCGGTTCAACTTAGTAAGATTCTGAGCAAGTGATACACTTGAGGAAACAGGGACTTCAAAGGGAAAACTTTCCACAGCTTTAAAATACGCACTCATGCCAAAAACTAAAATTTATTTTCTTTAGTAACATTGAGCATTGTTTGCACAGAGCCTGCTCTGGAAAAGAGACAGATTCTGAGTAGCGGGGGGCATGGTGTTTCTTGGGCACACAGTGCACAAAGGAGGTTGCTTTGTGCTGGAAGGGAGCTGCTGACAGAAACGTCTCTTCCTTTCATAACCACAGTTAAATGCCCTGCCAGGAAGGGAGGAACAGAAAACAGATCTTCAGCCACCTTACCCAAGCTGTGGAAAAGAGTGTGATGAGAAAGAGAAAACAAGAATACAGGTTGCCAAATATAGCAGGAGTTAACGTGACAGTAGGAAAGTCAGCACTGGAAGGTTCTTCATTTCTATCTATGGGAGATTAAGACATCAGTAGTATTGTACTCCAGAGCAGGTTGTGGAGATAGCAGCTTCCCTCAAACACACAATTACTTCATTACAAAGAGTGAAAAGGGCTTAGTTCTATTTTAGGGTGGCTTAATATAAAACACTTGTGATCCATGGAAGGAGAGATGACAAAAATATATCTGTGTCAGATGACTCTAGCTACTCTCATGGCCAAAATCTCTTATATAAAATGGAACTCAAGTGCACCGAATCCCTTATAAAGCTGTTACACAGACTATCCCTACAGACAATGTGTCTCTCTCTTATTTCCCTGACATTTGACAATAAAATAAACTACTTCATCTACACCAAGGTATTTGTGCCTAGTCTGATCACACAAAATGAGTGTTATCACCTGGGTCAACAAATGGAACAAATGCCCTGGTGAAATCACTGCCACTGAAGGCACATCCCAAGAGAACCAGCTGGTTGGTTTTAGGCTTGATAATACCCAAAGCTACAGTGTTAAACATTCCTGAGTCATAACCAAGGTCTTGGACTGAAAACTGCTCTCCACTGCCAGCCTCTCATTTCAAGCATTTTAAAACAATCGTATCTCACCTGCTGTTAGCATTTGTCATGCGTTACAAAAAAAATCCACGACTCACCTGGTATTTTGGGCATTGTTCTTTTGGATCAGAGAACGAGGAGGATGAATTGATTGAACTATCCAAGGAAGAAGAGCTGTCTCCTCCAGGCTTTAGTTGGCAACATTTCCCAAACACTCTCACTTGAGCATCACTGCAGAGTTTCTGAAATAAAGACAACACATGTGACACACTAAAACCCATGACCTGAAATCACTGTTAGCATCATTGTACTTACCTGTTTAAATAAGATATTTAACAGTTGAAAGGCTCATGCCCCCGGAAACAGGTAATAGAACATATACCCATATCTCTTGCAGCCTGGCTGTCCAAAGGAAAGCTGGGCTCTTTTACTCCCAATTAGCCAGGAGCCAACAGGTCACTCCAAATCCATCTTCCTAAGCAGACTTTTTTAGACCCAGGATTAGAAGAGAGGATGGTACCAAAGTATTTAAAGGAAGGATGCCAATGTCCACCTTACTCCCTGTGCCTGCTGGAGTGGAGATGACACAGGAGTGTAAGCAGCACCCAGGAAGGACGGGCTCAACATTAATTGTCAAGCAAGAATAACACGGAATTCAGGAGATTCATGTTACAAGGGCAACTGGAGGGAAAAGATAAAAGATCCTGTTTTTCACAGATCTCTCCCTGGCTCTGTCTAAGCCCCCTGGTCTTTCTCAGGAGCTGCACAGAGATGACACATTCTTTATGTTTTCTGTATGAGGGAATCGTGAGGCTGAAAATGGGCAAAGCTGAAAAACACAGTGTTACAGAGAGTTACAGCCAGAAAAGATTCACAAAATTACAGAGAATCAATCCAAAAGGTAAATTCTGATAGAAAAAGCAAAGAAGATAGTTTAGAGGGCCCAGATGGAGCTGGAACTGATGGACAGGATGGACAGGATCAGTATCCACTCTACACACAGAGAATTATCGATCACTGGCATGGGAGATGCTTCACTATGTTTCATTCACTATTTAAAAACATTTGTGATTCCCCATGAGAGCCCCAGCATCCCAAGCAGAATGAGCATCCACCAAGATAATGCAGTTTACACCAGCACTGGCATTGCCAACCCTCTTCACCTAAAGATCTCAACGTATTTTTCACACACTCGTTACACTTCAGCACACCCACGTAAGGTTGGCATTATTTACATCTGCTGGTGGGCAGCACTAGGAGACAGAAATAGTCTACACTGCTCCAAATTCCACACTAACTCTGCCCTAAGACTTCCTTAATTACCATTTCCTACACTATCACCAAACCAGTAAGAGCAAGCTGGAAGCAAACCCCAATGAAAGCAAGGTTTTAGGGACAGATGGAACACAGAAGTGCTGAGATACGTCACAGTTTCATCTCTGGACTCACAGCTCTCTGCCACAAGTTTCCCCTTCATCCAAAACCATGACCACATCTCAGCCTTTCAGGAAAAGGCAAAAAGAAAAGTGTGAAATAGCCAAGGCACACATTAGTAACTCCATGACTGCTCAATAATCAGCAATAGCTGTTCAAAAAGATGACTGGACTTACTGCTGTGCAGGGATGGGAGTCCCATGCCTCTATCCTAGGTTTTCCAGGTTACTTTTTTAGGGACAGGTGACTTAAATTTGGCCCTAACTCTGGGTGAGGTTTAGCAAAGCAACAGAAAATGGCCAGGATTATACAGCCCCACATGGCAGCCTTCACTGCTACTCCCTTAGAGAGCTGCCACCACAGAAAGCCTCAAGGAAGAATGTGCAGAGAAATTAGTAATTCTGTGTCAGAGGGGAGAGAAGTGCTCACTTTCCCCCAGCCCTGTGCTTTCCTGACACACAGGAGTGTCCTCTCCTTTCGACACAGTGGAGAGCTCGTTGAAATCCTGCAATATGCAGATTTGCTAATGGCTACTGAGGATCTGTGGCTTGAGCACAGTGCACAATGGCTGGAACATGTGAATGATCATCATATGACTTCAGTAGGAGCTCGTGAACTAGAATTGCATTTTATCTCTGACACAAACAACAATGTCCTAGGCTAGGCAAGCATCATGTGATAAAACCACATACAATCCACAGGGTTACAGCAGCTTTTGCAGGCAAACCACATTTCAGCTTGCATTTTCCATCAGATGTTGAAAGTTCCTTCTAAAATGTTACAATTATAACTAAGCTTCCTTGAGACTGTAAAAATGCATTTACTAACATTACAAGAGAAAATAAAATTCTGGGCATTAAAAAGAATAGGCTGAGTTTGCAAATTAATTGCTTTTACATAATTTATTCTCATTATCACTGCATTTTTCTGCACAGCAGCTTTTCCCAGATCCACTGGGTGGTCGGGTAACTTGAAGTAATACTTGCCTAATTTAAATAGCAAACCAGGAAAATGGCTGTTTGGTCTTTGCAGTGGAGTTTAATGAACCAAAACTCCTGCAAGGAGTCTTTAAATGAGGTCAGAATTCCTCAGCTCCCACTTTTCAGAAGCTTGTGAACAGCAAATCCCTCCTAAAATGGAGATCACTGATGAATTTTGGTGTTTGCTCTTTCAAAAACTTAGCAAGTGTTTAAGATGAACTCGTTGGACAATGAGATCAAGCACATGCAGTGACCCTCTCCTCTGCAATTTCTGACTTCAAATGTCAATGAAATTTTAGATGCTACAAATCTCAAGATATTATGCATCAAAGGAGTGGGATTACTTGCATTCCCACATAATATTCCGAAGATATTCCAGCCAGGTTTCCAAAAATAAAAACGTAACCTAATTATTTAAGAACCGTACAGGGGAATGTTTCAAAGCTGTGAATTTTCTTCCCAATTAGACACAGTTGAGTCAAATCTGATCCCTGGGCAGGGTGGTGCTGGAGTGCTCTGAAATGCCCGTTTTTGCTGGAGAGCAGAACATCTGCTGGAAGGATGCCGCGGGCAGCTCTGCTCCTGGCTGCCACGCTGCCCTCCCTGCTGGGGTCACACTCTGTTCTCTCCCTGCCAGCTCACTGCAGATACCACCCAGCTCCAAAGACTTCTGGCAGTCCCAGTTCTGACATTAGAGGTCATCATTTGCTGAAAGTCTTGGAGACCTATCAGGTAGTTCTGAAGAAAACTTAGAGTAAAATGCTTTTATAGGGTACAGGGTACAAAGTAGTTTTCTTCCTCAGTTCCTCTTCTGGAGTCTCTATTCTCCACATCTGTCAGCAAAGACTTTTAACTCTTTGACACAAAGCCTCTATTCTTCTCAGCACATGGGAAAAACATGCCCAGTGCTGTGAAGAGAAAGAGGAATTTCTGCCGGGCAGGTTTTGCTTTGGGGATATCAAGAAAGTTGAAAGAAGCCTGGTGTGTTCAACTAAATCAGACTCTGTGTAGGTGTGTTAGGGCTGCGAGTGAGTGACAGAAGGGAAGAGAAATGTCATCGTATGCTTTACTCTTTTTTACCTCTCTGCAACGGCAGGTGCTCAAATACCACTGTGGTGGCAGCGGTAGAGAAATCTCTATCTCCAAGCAAAGTTGCTACTCTTCAAGAGCTCTGTTCCTCATTTTCAAAAGAGGCCTTCCAGAAAAAACAAAAAATATTTCAAAACAGATAAATTAACTCTTTTGCTGTATTAATATGAGTTGGTGTACGTGCAATGAAATGTATCTATCCATGTAAGACAGGGGAGTAACCTGAATAGGCACTCATTCCTCCTCCTCAAGTGCTCATATGAAAATCCAGGTCTTTCTAAAAATGCAGCTGCCAAGTGCTGCAATCTCCCTTTATTTCTAGAGTTGTCGAGTTCCTCTATTACTCAGAGGTCAGTGAAAAAATTCAAGACAACCCGGTGCTCCCCTACTCCACTAGTGTTTTTCCATGTCTGTTTAGAGAGAATAAGCAGAGCTAAGAAGGTGGGACTTGACCTCTGTGCTTACAGCTTTATCCATTTGCTCCGCTTCGCTCCCTGGAAACCTGTCCTGAGAGCCAGACAGAGTTCAGAGTCTCCATTTCACACAACTCACCTAAAAGCAAAAGGCTCACTATCCAATTACTAATCCCTCAAAGCAATTTGCTGTTCAACATTTATCCAGTGCTGAAGTATATTAGAACATGTGGCTAATCCTGGCTTGTTTCAAACAGCATGCTATTTCTCTGCTTTGGGATAAATATGACATTCGGAGTAAAAGAAATTGCTGCTGAATGAGATCAAGTATCATATGACCTTTTAGTGAAATTATTCAAAAATAAAGACAACTAGTGGAAGAAGTGAACTTTCCATTGTCCAAATTGAAGCTGACTATTGCACCTCTACATCTCAAATTCTGCATCCCTGGTCTGTCTTTCATTTCTTCAGAAAACCAAAACAAAAACAATTTCTGAAAACCCTCTTCTGCCTCTGGGTCCTGACAACAAGTCACTGCCCTTCTCTGATTCCTTGTGTTTCCCCCTTTCCTATCACATGCCCAAACTCCAGATCTCTGCTCAGCACAGTGCATTTTGGGTTCTTCCTTTTTTTCCTCATGGTCCCTTGATATCCCACCTCCCTGTACTTCAAACCTTCCTCTAGGCTGATCTTTAAACTTAGGAAATCTTTTTGTTCTTACGTGTCCCATCAGCACCTCTCTCCAGACAGATCCCCAATGTAAACCACTGTCTTGTCATCGATCCCCACTGGACAACACAGAAAGGAAAATGAGCATTAAAATGAGACAGTTAATCCCTGTCTCTGAACTCACTTTGTCTGTTCCAATGGAAGCTATGATCCAAGGTTCCCCTTTTCAGTTTCTTCTTTACTTCACTCCCCACTCCTCCCTCCTGGCACCATTCCTGTGGCATCATTATCCCAGTCAATTACCAGCCCTTGGAGGTGAACTCCTCATACTTCAGCTGGCTTTTGCACACTGGCAGTTAAGGGGACATAATTCCTGCACCACACAGTAAAACACAAGCCAGCCTTAGCATGAGCTGAGTATGGCTGCAGTGTCAAGGCTGGGAAGCCAAGCACAGGGAAAGGCAGAGCTGAGGCTGACAGCCCAACACTGGCTGGGCACCTTAAGGAGGAAAAGGAGCTTGGTATAGCCCAGGGCACAGGGAGGAGAGTAGGGCTGGTGGCACCCGGGAGCAGAGAGCAGGAGAGGAGGTGACAGAGCAAAAGGAGCAGAGGAGCACAGAAAAGAGTCTAGCAGCAGAAACCAGTCGTAGGCTGTAACACTATCACCTGCACATCAAGTAACACAGTCATTAGTAAGTACCTCATTAGAAATGAGATGCTTACCACTATGAGGAAGAAAAAAAAAAAAAAAACCCAAAAAAAAAACCAAGTTTCTAGAGGAGACAGTGGCTCAAACCCACAAACTTGCCCATAGATGTTCTTTGATAGTCAAAAATCCAAGGGATATGGATGCTTGGGTGGGGACTGAGGCTGCTCAGTAAAGGCATCAGTAATGCCTCTTCCTCCTACCACATGCTGCCCTGGTACATTCAACGGGCAAATGCCTGTTCTGGTGCATTTGCTCATGACCTAGTGCCTCAGGGCTGGAAGGGACAGCCACTCTCTTTCTGGGACACCCTGGCAGAACTCAGACAACACAACCTTCTGTTGCTCAGGAGACAGCAGCCTTTCCCCTCTGCTTCCAGAGCCCAGATGATCAATAGTCCATCTACTGGAAAGCTGGGGAAGGACCTCTCCTGCTTAGTACCAAAAAAGGTATAGGATTCACATAGGGGATCTCTCTGCCTCCCACATGCAGAGTGCCCACAGCTGCCTGAGGCAGATCTCCGCCTTGGGCCAACATTCCCGGTGTGGGGAATGGCCGCCAGCCCTCCCTCACCAGACTGCTGCCCAGCTTCCCTCGCCAAGTTTAACTCTAGCAACACTGAGGGAATCGTAACTTCTCCTGAGCAATTAAAACATTGCAATGCAATATTTTTGACTGCAAACTCTTGACTGCCTTCAGTGTCCCGCTGTGCAAATCCCTCCCCAAATTCTTGTCTACTTAATATTTACCTTTACTGAAGACATGAAAAGGCTGATTTAATATCCAATGAAAACACAATGTCCTTATTTGTGTTATAGCCACATTTCCCTGACAGGTAAGATGAACCTAGTAATGCTTTACTAAGGACAGCCCAGCTTGGTATGAGCACAAACTCAGTAGTTGTCACTGATTAAAAAGACAGAGCTTACTATTTTCTTTCTTGAAACATCTGTGTCAGCAAAGGTTTTCTCTGACGCTCCTAAAATTTTATGAACACATGTTCCCTTACAGAATTCAAATGCCTGAGCCATGTTCAACCTCAGCCCACCACACACAACTTTTGACATATTTGTAGGGATTATATATATAAAACAGACCAAAATACATCTCACCTTGCTGCAGGCATACAACTCTTAAATTCTAATTGCTTTCATGTCTCATAAACAACAGAAAATGGGAACTGAAGATTATAGCACCATAAAGCAAAGTGAAACCCTCTTGATTCTCTGTGTTAGACTGATTTGACTTGAACTAGAATAGTCTGGCCAGAACTGTCAGGCACTCTTGCAGGTGTCTCCTCAGTGTTATTTGTATATCCAGAGGTATAAGTCATGTTAGGAAATGGGGGGTGAGGGGGAAGAGATGCAGAAAGTCTTGCTTTTTGTGGGGTGCTGAACAGATACCCTTTCAAAAGGGAGAGTGCCCAGCCCACACATGGCTGGCTGCAAAAGGGCAAGAGTGCCTTGGAATGTGCTTAGAGCCAGGATCTGGCTTTGTACAGGCAGGGTGTGTCTTTCCTAGTGAAAATCATGATAAAGAGCAAGAGAAATGAACAATGCAATTCCTTCAAAATGCCCAGTACATCCTGCTAACCACACAAGCCTGTACTGAGCTCACATCAAACCAAGCCAAAGACTCTCCTGCATGTTTTTACCTGCAAACTTTTGTTTTATGAGAAAAGTTTTGCCTGACATGACATTATCTGAATGCTGCAGAAAGCAGGTACACGGCAAGCAAATGTTTCAATATACCTTCTTTCAAAGAATCCCAATACTATGAAAAATAAATGTATCAAATTGCTAGAGATGACTTCAGGGTATTTCAAATGCCCTGGAAAGAGTTTTCCTCCACTAGCCTCACTTGGAGACAGCGACTACTAGCTGTTTCCCTCCCCCTTAGCAAAAAAAAAAAGAAAAATTAATATAGAATTGTAACAGTTCCATTATCAGCCATTTATCCTGTTGATGTTGAGATGCCACAGTCAATGAGCTTTCTGAAGTAACCCAAAACAGTGAAGTTTGCAAGTTTAGTATGCAAGTACACATCTATCTTAAAAAGGTTTTAGACTTCCAAGAAATTAATTTAAATCTGGCAAGAGGATTTACTGCAAGTTATTTTTATTAATGAAGTAATAGTGATAAGCACAGCCAGCAATACATACCAATAAACCTGTCTTTAAAAACTTGTTTTCCTGGCAAGAACATCAGGAAGAACAGGAACTAATAGAACCATTCTAACATGATTAAATTAAAAAGATACATTTTTTTAAACATTGGTGAATCTTGCTTTATTTCACAAAATCTCTGTAAAAGCTAGGAAATCGGGATCTTGATTCATGACTATAAAAGCACTGGAGTAAGTAATGGAGAAGCCTGGAAGTTTGTGCCTGGTAAGACATAAAGGTTTGAATATTGGACACAACACTTGAGAGCAGGGTTAAGAGCATCAGGATGGCAACAGGCTGGAAGAGTTTGAAAAGCTGGATAAAAAACCTTCTTGCTGTACTCTAAGACCCAACAGGAAAGCCAGGACTTGGGGGTAACGTGTGATTTTGTGTATTCCTGCTTAGAGGACCTCCCTAAGTCCTCTAGGTAAAAGAAGCTGGAATCATTAATTTCAATTCATACCATGCTTTCTGCTTGCAGAGCTTAAAATGGTTCATGAATGTTTCTAGAAATGGTGAAAAGGAAGTTCAAAGCAGCAAAATAAGTCATCCAGCCTCACACCACCACTTTCAGTAGCACTGTGGCCAGAAATTAATCTTCTGGCCAGAGCCCTTAGAAGGAAGTATCCTCATCTGACCACATCCATTACAGTTTCAATTAATAGATTACCATACAAATCATGCCAAAAGGAAAAACAGAGTTTTCAAGTAACTTCATGTGAAAAAACTGTCAGCAAAGCATACAAACAATAATTGGCAAAAGTTAAGCAAACAGGACACAAGAGGACATGGTGCTGGGGGGACCTTCTGATTAAGAATCCAGACTCCACCATGGCACAAAACCAGATCAATAAATCCCAGTTCGTGCCCAGTTTCAACCCCCAACATTGCCTGTTGCAGCCCCAGGAAGGAATCCTTCTCATTGAAAGAGCAAAAAGTAGATAAATCCCAGAATAAAGAGATCACCATAGTATTTAAAACTGGTAAGAGTGAAACCACTGAAGCCTGAATAATTTGCAACTTTACAGGCATTTAAATGTAGCCTTGCATATAACCAACATTTAAATGTCAATGTGAATAAAACAGAACACATGCAATTTATCAATTTGAAAAAACACAACTATAAACATGTAAATTAACAAAATACTCACCGACACTGAAACATCCTCTATTTTTCTTTTAGCACTGGAATCAAATAAGACATTCCGTCCTCTTCTTTCACAGTCCTGATACACGATCAGTCGGATCTGACTTGGGTCAAACTCCGGCAAAGGCCAGCTTTAATTAAAAAAGAAAAGAGCAGAAGGATCAATTACCACAACTCTTTATTACACTCCTCTTTCTACATTATCTGTATATACAACTTGATTAAAACATAGAGTCAAGCAAATTCAATGCCATTTCATCAAATCCTTTGAGCCTGTAGCCAGAACTACTCCTTTGTTTTCTTTTCTTTCCCCTACATGTGCCAAACTACACTGTTGTAAACTGCACCAGTCCTCTACAGCTGCACAAAATGATGTGTGCAGCATTAACAGATCTTGTGCTCGATCTTGTGATATGTTTTCTTCAAGTTCCAGCTATCTAAAATCAACGTCACAGTACTTAGCTTTTGTGTTTAAAGACACAAAATCCTCCAAGATGAATAATCACAGGGTGGCTTGGGAGAACCACCTGGGTCTCTCCACATAAGCCACTGTGACTCAAGGGCATGGTCAGCAAACCACAAAAAGCAGTCCTTACACACCTACTCCCAAACTGGTTTCCAAGGGAAGGAGCTTTCCTGAAGCCCTAGAACCTTCCCCAGTGCCACTATCCAGAGGAGGTCTCAAAGGGAGAATTTGCAGGGATCAGGCTTGGAAACCATTCTATAATCTTCCCTTTAAGGGTGCTTTGTAGTCACCATCTTAAATTTCCATTTTAAAAAGCCAGCTGTTACTTTAAAGCCCAGCAAGCATTGTTACCCATTGGCTTGGGAATCTATTTTCACTGACACCATCTCAATTCTTGGAAGATAGGAAACAAGATACCTGCTGTATCCATGAAACCACCAGGAATCATCTTTCAGCTAGTTTACAAGCCATTTCCTAGATCAAGTGAAATTCTGTCTTCCTTACTCTTGGCATTTAGGCAAGCAGTGTTAACATGAACCTCAAAAAGCCAGAAACAAGGCACTGGAACAAGGCACTAACGAAGGATATGGATTCAAAATTTGCAAGAAGCTGTACATGTATTTCAACCAAAAGATACCCATAACATGAATTAAACCTTGAATGTTAGATTTCAAGACAACAATAAATTTAACTCAGCACCCAAAGAGTTTCCTCCTCTGCACCCAGGCTTTATGTTGCAAGTTCTGTAACAGCAGAAAATCCATTTGATCACCAAAGCCATCATCACCTATCAGAAGTTTTTAAGGCTGCTCAGTATAGGTACAGAAGTTTTACAGCTAATGTAGTCCCAATGAGGTGAAACTAAGCATCAAGACATACAGTTACACACTCTCCGAGATGGAATCTCTTTCCTAATCTGCCCATCCCCACCATTTAGCAACAAGAGAGAAAAACGGAAGCTGCAGAGAAGATAGTGTGCAACAAATGTCCAAATCAACTTATTACAAGGAAGAAAACCTTGAGCAACTTGAGCTGAAATAATTTCATGTCTAGATTTGGGGGCAAAGAGCTACACACCTTCTCATTTGGGCACCTAAAGTCAAGTGCTACCCACAGCACAAAATGCCCACATAAAGTGCAGACCACAAACTGAGCAAATTCTGTACCAAAACTCCAGCACATTGACAAACTAAGAGCCAAGTTTACACTTACTGGAGACTCCCCTAAGTAACCCTATCTTGCATTTCAGAAAATGTAAGAAAACTAAATCCCTAGTTTGATATATATCTGGGGTGTTACCAACTGAGAAGCCCAAAAAGCACTAGAGCTGGGGATGGTAACTGGTAAGAGCATGACTTTGGCTAGAAGTGAGGAGGACTACTGGATAAACTGGCTTCCTGGAGGAACAGCCTCTGTATATTAAAGTAAAATCAGTGGAAGTCCAAAAATGAACATTTTTTCCAGACAGGCCACTGTGGTTCCTATGAAGAAACTGTGTGACAATACCAATGAATTGCTTGCCAAAAGGGTGCTATTGCTTGCTCCACCCTTGCAACGCGTTTGAATTTCCTTCACACTCAGACAAAAGCATGTATTCCATTACCTAGTACTTTTGATATTTGACTTTGAAATTACTGGCAAAGAAGGCAATAGCTGTTCCAGATCTTAGGAAAGTCTACTTATAAAAAGCTCCAAGAGCAGATTACACACTAAGAGGAGAGAAAGCTAAATATAAAACTCTTGCTGTATTCCGAAACATATTTGATGAAGGTAACAAGAGCTTGTTTACTTCTCAGCTTCTTCACATGACATTTTAACTTTCTCTAGACAAGCATTTAGTAGCTATTATCCATCATAATTCATGATAATTCCAAAGAAGCGCTATCTCTGTTACATAATAGCATCCTTAAGCACATTTCAGCCTTGCAAAAACATTCCCTGGCAATAGCGGGCCACTTCCCAAACCAGAAGAGCCTTTCAGAGAGCTGGGGGAAAGTTCATTCAGACAGACAGTAAACAGAAGGCAGCCTGGCACCTCCAACTCACCCCCACCAGCGAGGGGGAAGCAGGACACAGAGCTTTGCTTTTGTTGTTAGCAGATTTAAAATACCGTTAAGCTTGATATCTGAATAGATTATCCCCAGAAACATAAAATTCCTGCATGCAAGAAGCATTCTCAAAACAAATATAACAGGGCAGCACTCCAGCACTCCTCTTCAGGCAGATGAAAACTGACCTAGATCTTCTGAATATAATTAGTTCTGTTTATAAATGGAAACTAACTTTGACATTTAACTGATGTTTTCTTGAGATTCCTACATGAAAACCAAGAGATGTGGAATCAAATGTTCTAGAAATGTTAATGAAAGGTGAGTCTCCATTTCCCACACTGCTCTGGAAATGACAGTTTATTAATGAGGACTTTTTCCTGCATGACCTATCTGCCACTCTTTGATCTTTCCTTGCAACTGATTAGATATAAAGAAAAATCCCAAAATTAACCCAGGACAAAAAAAAATTTAAGAAAAAAAAAAAAAAACAAAAAAAAAACAACTCATGAAAACCACCACCAAGAAAACTCTGAATACCTTTCACCAGTAGAAGTGACTTTGCCATACAGTGCTGTGAGTTCATGCATGGAGCAAGAGAAAAACTGGTGATAAATAAATTCCTTCTGAGCAGGACACTGCTCCCGTGGAGATCTCCACTACACAAGTGGGGATTCCTCTAGAATGAGATGTTCAAAAATACCTATGTGGAGTAGAAATCTGTTGACACGTAAATGCTGTATGGGATGTTTCAGAAATGAAACCCAGCTCTCACACCATGACAGACTGGTTGAGGTTGAAAGGGCCTTCTGGAGGGCATCTGCTCTGATGCCCCTGAACAGACACCCAGGCAAGTACAGAGTGCAAAAGAAAAGGAATTATTTGGCAGAGAAAGGGAAAATTCAAAATGGTTAATGATGGAACTATTAGAAACTAGCAACAATGAGACCAAGATCTGAAAAATGGTATTTTAATGCATATTCACACTTAAGCCCTACTGTTGTTCAGCTCTTCCCTTTTTTCATCCTTTCTGCTTTTCTGCCTTTTTTTACCTTCAATCACCAGGAATATTACCCACAGCTTACATTTACAAATCCATTCCATGCTTCCTGACACTTCTACTATAGAGATTCATAGCAACCCAGAATTCCAGCTGCTCTCTGAGGATGAATTTTCTTGTGTTCCTGGAATTTATTACCACCATCAACATTTCTCAGTGAGAACTGAATGGCTATAAATTGCAATTATTTACTTCTGTGCAAGTTTTAATAGATGACACAACAGACATAGAAATGCTTCATTACCACTCCAACAATTAAAATATAGGGTTTTCCTCTGTAATTGAATCCCAGTACATTCTTTCCTCCTCATGCCCACCTAGAACATGAACAACACTTCTTCTTCATTACATTGCAGGTTTAGCTTAGTATTATCTTCCCACCTGGCTGAGACTTTACTTTTAAAACTGTTTATATTAACATGGCTTAGATAGTATCTGGTTACTTTTTAATAAGAACAGATACTTTAGAAATCTTAAAGTGAAGCAACTGAAGCAAGATGATCAAGATTTTAAGCAGGTAGGAACTGGAAGAGTTTTCTAAAAAATAAAATTGCTCAAAACCAGAATAGGACTAAACATGTAAAAAGTAAGTTGAAACTATCAGTCAAACTATTGTTTTCCTACATCATGTTACCCATAGTTATAAAAATTGCCTGGTGATGAATCACTTGGAACTATTTTTAAATGCATCTACGCAAATGATATTTATAGTTTATGCCAGCTTATCTGTTCTGCATGGTTTTCATGTTAGCACCTTTTTAAAGGGTGACAGGAACAGCCCCGCAGAGCAGACGGGCCCACCTTGCCCCATGCTCCCCTCACAGGCTCTGGTGGAAGGAAACATCTTCCTTCCCTCTTGCTAGATGAGCATCAGAACAGAGGCACAGGGATTCCAGAGCTTATCTCCAGCACCTGCAGATGGTTCTCCAGGTATTATCCTTGTGGCAGTGGTGCTTAGACCCAGCCAACTTCTACACAAGCCTTCGACAGAGGCTGAATCTGTCACGAAGAGCTAACATTGTAAATACAAGACTGATCCACTGAGTGCACTGGGATTTCAGATTATCTCCACATTCCATGGAGATGTACATCCACATCAAAGCACACTCACCTGCACCTATACAGCCCAGGATACAGGATCCTGCACTTGCTTTGCTACAGGGGAGGGTGATCAAGTCCAGAAGGAAATGGTCCTTGCCTGTCCAGCCATCCTATCATACTCCTCTCAGCCCTGAGATGCCTTTTCCAACCAGGAATTCCCTTCTCCTGCCCAAATGCCTCTGCAGATTTCTATTATCTGTTAATAGATTCTTTTTTCTTTTGGCTTTGAGAAGACACAACAAAAGTATATAGGATTAATGGGGAGGGTCTTGTACATACTTCAATACCATCTTACTGCATTTTGGTAATTCACTTATTATTTGGTCATTATTGCACAAAATAGCTGCACAGACCATTCTGAAAGATCACAACTAATTTGGAAGCAATTAAAACAGAACTGTAATGTGTGTTAATGATGCTTGCAGCTTTGGAAGACCATCTTCTCTTAGAGGCATGGGCAGGTTATTTATTTCTTTAACAACAGCGCCTGAACACAAAAGAACTTTCTCAGGATTCACAAGACAAAGATGATCCAGGCTGCACAGCTGATTTGCAAAGCTGGCATTTTAAGAGAGAGATTCCGTTTAAGTGCTGGTGACATAACACAACCATAAAGTTGCGAGGAGGAAGAAAGTTCCCTAAAGCAGAGAAACCGCAGGGCCTATACTTTAAAAAAATTTTGCAAGATATTTGTCTTTACAAGAGCTGAGGTCATGTCAGGGCTGTGTGACTGTGGTGCTAAGCACTTGCTGATTCTGCACAGAAAACCAGCGTCTGTGCCTTGGCCAGGGAGGGAGCCCGTGAGGGTGGATTGCGAAGGAGCTCACCCAGAGCCCCGAGTGACTCTGCCCTCTGCCATGCTGACCTCAGCTGGGGCTTCACAGAAGTCACAGGACCTGGGTTCTGAGTAGCACAGAAGAATAGACAGATGGTGGATCATCTCAGGGACAACCACCCTTGACTGCTTGCAGTGGTGACGCGTTTCAGGTTTCTTCCATTGAAATAATGTTTCTTTAAAATATAAGAAAATAAATCCAAGCCCCCTGCTTTTCATCCCTTGAAAGAGGGTGACATGCCCACAGGCACTGCAGCACAGAGGAGGTCAGCTCCCTGCTCCATCTCTAAGTCAGTCTCATTATTTACCAGCTTAGCAATCCTCACCTGGAATAGATGCACTTCTTGAGCTCCAGGAAACTCGTGCTGCTTATACTAAGTACATACTGTACACCAGGAACAAAGTGCGTCAGCCAGGTATTTCACAGGTGTAACAAACTTGGACCTGAACCTCAACTGGCTGCCAAGCTCCTTGGCTCTGTCCAATTCTTTATCTGTATATGAAGCTGACTGTAGTTTGTTTTCATTTTTTTCTCCCGTCTAATGAGAGTCACTTGACTCTCATTAAGATACCTAATTTATACTCTAAAGTCTAATACATGAGCCAGATGCTTTTCCACAAGCAAAAAGACATGACATTGACTAGGTGCAGCCTAGTCAACACAATAATCATAATCTGGAGTGTTACACTGAAAATAAATTGGTAGGAAGGTTTTGTTAAAGCTGTGTAGTATGTTGAAAAACTTCACACATGTTGCAGATTTTACAATCACTATTAATAATTTCATAAAATATTTTTGGGACTACTTCACTTATGTAATTTCAAAAAGTACTTGTTCAGGTTTTAGCTGATTTAAGCACATGTATGCATGCAAATATTTGCACATACACACAGAAGCTTCATGCTCTCTTGAAATACGTTTTAATTAAAACCACACAGAAATGTGACACAGCTCCTTTCAGATAAATTCACTAGAATTGAACAAAATTACATTATTCAAGCAGACTACACTTCCCTTTCCAAAGTTACAAGATAGAATCAATTCAGGCAAAAAAAAATGCGCCCTTTAGCATAAAATCATAGTAATAATCATAAAAAAAACAAATCTAGAAGATTCACATCTCTAGAAAAGAAGTATTTTCATCACAGGGAAAATAATAAGCTTTCAAATAATTAAAATGATCTCAAGAACTGTGCAGTGACCATACCTGGGAAGCATCTTTGTCCCCCGAGCAGTTCCACTTTTCAAAATCCCTATAAACTCCTGTTGTGCCTGGCTGCCAACTCAGGTTAATAATAGCAATGAGCCATATTCATCCAAAACCACAAGACTGTCAGGTGACATATCAAGAGGTCTGAATTTAACTCAAACAAAAGACTCTCCATGCTGCAATGCAAAAGCCTTAATCCTAGCAACAGGAGCACAGAAACCACCTTAAGGACAGCAGTGTCGGGGTTTGCACCAGGCTACGTTTGTGCTGCCCCGGAGTTTCATAACCCAAATCCTGCCCCACAATTCTGCACAGCCTGGGATTTCTGCTCGAGGAAAGAGCGCCCTTCTTCTCCGCTCCTCCGTCTCTTCCAGGGTTTGCTGCAGAGAAGACCAGTGTAATTCACGGGGAAGCCAAGCGCTGCCCCGGCAGCGCCGGCCCGGCCCTGTCGGTGCCATCCATCGCCTCCTGTCCGCCACCGCACTCCCGGCTCCGTCTCATCACCGAGTCCCCGGGCACCCGCGGCGCCGTCCGGCACCTCCGAGCCGCGGCCGCCGGGAATTCAGCCGGCTCGGCGAGGAACGGGGGGGCGAAGCCCGGCGGCCTCCTTCCAGCCGGCACCCCCTGCCCTCACATTCCTGGGAGCGGCGGGATGCTCTCGGCGGAGCCCGGCTGTGCGGGTGGCCGAGCCCGCGCTGACAGCCATCATGTGACACAGCTGTCACCGCGGGCCACCTGCGGCCGCCAGCCCCGGCGACACCCCGCGCTCCAGCCCTCCCTCACACGGCGGCTTTGCAGCGCTCCTCCAGGCAGGGGAACGAGGAGCGGCCCGGCTCCCGCATCCCGCCCGGTCCGCACCCCCTCCCCTGGACGAACAAAGAGCGCACTGTGTGCTCAGCGAGGGCTCATTAATATTACACGGGAAGAAGCGGGGATATGCATGACAATGGGATGGCCATAGACGGGGAAAAAAGAATTAAATACGCAAAATAATGCGCTCAAAGAAAACGCGACCAACCCGGGTGGCTGTAAACAAGGTTTCCCGATTGTGCTCTGGCGGTAAACCCGGGTCATGCTAGGAACGGTACCCAGACATCACCACAGCAAAGTGTGTTTTAACAAACATTAAATAGCAAAGAACTATTTAACAAACTTTTATCTTTAAACTGTGGGGGAGGAATGAGACAGATGGACGGGGAAGTGAAGAAGGAATTGGGCATTCATAAATGCAATGCACATTAAAAGCCATGTAGTCTTGTCACATGACATGGCTGGGGCTAATCACTCATACTATTAATTCTGTGTGATCTTTGGATAAAACTCAGGTAATACATGAAGGCAGAAAGCGACAGCATCATAGTTCCTACTTTTTTTTTTCTCCCAGTGTCTGAAAACCCACAAGTTTTGCCAATTTTTTAAACATATAAGCAGCAAAAATAGATTTATCATCAGTATCTCCTGTTCTACTACATCCCATAACCCAATGCTATCGATGGTTCCCCTGCATCACAGAGTGGGTGAACTGGTGCACCTGCTCATGGGCTTTGGTTCCAAGACCATGCAACCCCAAGAGGTCAGATGTTTCTTGTCCTCTGGAATGAATTCCAAAGCAGAACACAAAGCTCCCTGTCCTGCTACACATCTCATGGGTTAAGTTCATGGAGAAATCCTTAATCTCTTGCCACCAAAATGGCTTTGTTGCTGTTTTATAGGATGGTAATATTTTTATGTTTGCTGCTGGACAAGTGTTTTGACACAAACGTAGCAAAACTGAAGAGAGATAAAACCCTTATCTTTTGTTACCATGCTTTACAGGAAGTTCCTCATTTAGAAATGAAGAATTGAGACCCTGATGCCACAAACACTTTAGAGACTTGGCTTTTCATATATGACTAATGCCAAGGAATTCAATGGAATTACTCACATGAGCAAAACTGGGCATGTGCTGTTTACAGGATCCATGCCTTAAGCCCAAATCTTGCCTATAAAGCTTAAAATGCCAAGCTTTAGGAGATAAAAACAGTAACATCTGACCACTCCTACCTACCTTCTTGATCTAGTGAAGGAATGTGCAGTGCCCAGTAACTTCCTTTACCTGTGTGGCAAAGGCACCACTCTCTAAAGGTTACTGATGTCAAAAGTGACCTTTTTTCTTAGACATGCAATGCTGAGAAGTGCCATGTATTATGTAAACATTTATTTACAGGAGTAACATCTAAGGTTTCCATTTTACCTCAAGGTAACCTGATGCATATTAAAAGAAGTGCTTTGAAAGCTGACCCAGCCTCCATCCAACAACTGACCAGGAAAAATATTGGAAGGAATATCTCTGCAAATAGAGACAGACTCAAATTGTACAGAGAGTAAACAATGCTTTAGCCTGTTTAGATCAGTGAATATTTATTGCTTGAGGAAGGAATTCAGATATTCAATGTTTTTTTATACACATTGTCACCACTCCCATATCCAAGAAAACACTGGAGGTGTCTAACACGAGATACGCACTATCCTCTTCTCCAGGTGTATATCCAGGCCTCTCTTTGAATGGGTGAAGGCTTTCCTTTTTTTGTGTCTAAAATTTGAGCTTGAAAAACAAAGCTGGTAATACTACCCTGCTTCAGAAAAACACTCAAGTTCAAAAAAAAAAAAAAAAAAAAGTTATCAAAATCTCCTGCCATAGCCCATCACCTGCCAGGGAGATATTTCAGTATCCATGTACATCCACCCAGCTGCAGATGGGAAAGATGTGGGTGATGGTGTTCAACCACACCCAGCAGTCCAGAGCCCAATGGACCCTCTGCAGACCCCCACACCCGACACTGGGGCTGGGGCATGTTCTTAAACACACTGAAGCCAAAACAACCCTCAAAACCAAACAGCACCAAAAATAACCACTTTCTTCACTCGATCCAAAGGCATTTCTGAAAACACTTAAAACTACTGCAAAGGCTCACATGCACCTTTTGGGTATAAATCATCTGATGTTAAACCAAACAGACAACAGATTTTGCTCCAACCACAGGCTAAAGAGTAATGAAATTATTAATTTTTGGTCTTCACTGCCTTAACAAGTTTTTTCAGTCTTTCTTCTGAAGGAAGGCTTCCCTCACACGTTGTAAACGCACACAACAAAGAGCCAGTGAGTGAGCCAAGAAATTTTTATTGCTTAGTAATGCACAAAGGTAGGAGCTGGAAGCCACTAGACAAAAAGAGAGAAAACCAATTAGGATTTATTTAAAATCTGAGTAGAAATACTTGGATACCATTTCTCTACAAAATACTTGCCTTAGTAGGATTAGCACTGAGCTAAACTTCTAAAAAAATGTGCTTTCTGTGCATTTTTGTATCCCTGAAAAAGAATAATTCCTCACTGCTGGAGAGTAAGAGTGGAGATGTTAAAGCACAAACCTTCCATATATAACTGGAGCACATACACAAACATAAACCCAGCCAAAGGCCAGCAAGAGCCCAAATGATGAGAAAGATCACTCAAATCGCCCTCAGGAGTTTCCAAACCTAGGCCCTCTACTCTTTAAAGGAAACCAGACCCTTAAATGCTAAAAAAAGCACTTTTGATGCAAGATTAAAAAAAAAAATAAAAATCAACAAGTTTATAAATTCTCCACACACAGGATTCTCACTACCAGCACAAGGTATCATGACTGGAATAAACTGCCTCTACCAGCTCTATTGTCTCTACTGTAAAGGAGCATCAGCAACTACAAATCTGCTTATGAACATTCTTGGAGGGTAGGACACCAAACAATTCTCTCTCTTTTAAGAACGTGAATACCTCAGCAGATTGACTACCCACTGTTGTAATCTTTCATGTCATGATAAAAATGCTGAAAATAAAAATAACTACCAAAGTAAAAATCTGATGCACAGTTAGGCTACTGAAACATTGGTGTTCATTTTGTATTGCATTTCCAATCACAATCTACTATAAGACTCCGAACAAACCTCCATATTACCAACTGGTACTGCGAGACAACAGGGCATTTTCCCCCTGCCAAACAGTTATTTTATTGTGCACACTCGGGCGTGCAGGGCAGACTCCTCTGCTGTAGCTATTAAAAATATAGCGTAAATAGCTCAGTATTGTGTGTGTTTAATGAAAAGTTGGGGAGAGAAAAGTTCCAACACAAACTGCTTTTGATAAACATAGGTGGAAATAACAGTGTTGTTGGAAATAAACATTCTCCTAAAATCACCCAGAACTGGGTAATGCAGCAGAGGAGGGCTGTGGGGGGCAGTCTGTGTTCCCTCCTTTATGCTGTGTAGCTCTGGAGATGTCGCCATACGTTCAACAATCCTTAATCCCACGCACAAGACTAACTCAACAAAACAGAATCAAACTCACAAGCTCGGATTTATTAACTGCAAAGTTTGCTTAGGGAACTTAATGGTGAATATTAATAGATGAGACAATGAAGAGAAAAGACAAACAAGAGTCAAGGTTGACTGCAAGACTTCCCTTGTCATGAAAATGAAGACATCTTAGAGGAACCACTAAGGCTCCACTATTGCTATCAACAATAATAATAATAATAATAATAATAATAATAATAATAATAATAATAATAATAATAATAATAATAATAATAATAAAGCCTTGAAAGATTCCTGATGGAATAAGGGTACTTTGACTGAATACTCCTAACATTTTCATTTTCTTAATAGACAAATATTGAATTCCCTGTATTTATCTTCATCTTAGAATGAAGGCTTTAAGGTTTTTATTTTCAAGCACTTCCCAGAAACCATAAGGATCATGACAGTCTTAGTCTTTTTGCATCACTGAAAACTTGAGATTTTCAATATAATACTTCAGGAGACATTAAAAGAAAAGCTGCAAGGTGCATAACTGAATTGTCGATGTGCTCTAGCTATGCCTGACATGTCAGCTGATTCTTGCACCAAGCAAACACGTCTAAATAAGCATTTTTTTTTTTAATCAGGCAGATATATCTAAAAATAAATACATTTTTTAAAGGCTAAAGACTAGAATGCAAATAGCTGCAATTTTTTTATGTCATGCTTTTTAACCTGTGAGTTGTAGCAGGGTGGGTGATGCTGTGCCCAGGGTGCCATGAGATAGTGCTTCCCTGCACTATCTGCATCTGCCCAGACCCTGCTTTTTCCACCCTGAAACCCCCTGGGCTGGCTGCAGGCAGCCAGGATACCTCCAGCCTGGAAATGCCACTCCATGGAGCACCCAAACCACTGGTATGTCCAGAGCCAGCACGTGACAGCCATAAAACCTCTGGCTGCAGACACTGGCACCTACTGCACAGCCCTCTGCGCGACTTGTGAGCCTCTGCTGTGTCGGGGTGCAGGGAGACATCTGCTCATGCTGATTAAAACATCCTGTAATACTTGTTTTGTGTGTTTTATGAGGGGAAAAAATATGGCCTTGGTGGTGAAAGTCATCCGGCACAGGCGAGGCAGCATGGGGCTTGGAGCATTCCTTGGCTGCAGGCCACAGTCCTGTAATTGATTAAGGTGGCTGCACTTGTGACCAAGTGATAATTGAGAGCCTAATAAATCTCCACACAAGTATTTGTCACTCAGGGATGGAAAGCGATTGTTATGGACCTTCCTAACGAGCTACAAGTGGTAAAATTACAGTTAATATTAAAATTACCAAGAAAGCCCACAGATCACTTCCAACTTCCTTGCCCAATGTTGTTCACATTCTCAGTTAAATTTCCAGGAGTGCCAAACACACAAGGACTATACTTCCAGGCTTTCAGCTAAGTCATCCCCAGCATGAACTCAAATCTTTCCAATTCCTCAAGATTATGTTGAGAACTCCCTGGTCTTCCTTCCCCCATCCCAGATCTCATTTATCTACATAGGCTGCATTGCTTTAGCTGATGTCTATGCGCTATTCTTCTCTCTGGGGAAAAAAAAAAAACCAAAAAGAAAAAGAAAAGAAAAAAACAAAACAGAGCTGCAGCTGTTCAGGGTTCCTTGAAAAAGGAGAAAGACAGAGGTAAGTAGTTATTCTCCAAAGATTCACAGGGATCAGTGCCTGAACAGCATTTTACTCTGTCCCTCATGTGACTGTTTAATTAGGTGTTGATTCACTCAGTCATGAGACACAAGGAAACAGGGCTGCAAGCCCCAACGTCAAAGTAATGCCTGTTCTGCCAGTTTCTGTATTAGCAGAGCACAAAGGGGACATCCAGTTCTGAGAAGCAAAACTTGTGTTTTCTTGCCCATAAACCAATCCATCACATTATTTCAACCTTTCCATATTGAAAAAAAAAAAGTCATATGAATTATTTCAGAGAAAGATGCTTGTGAATTCCCTGACTATTCTCATCTGTAAGAGACAGGACCAGTGCAAGTGTCCACAGGGTGAGCTCCCTGGCTAGACTCCGAAGCCCTGACAGCAGTGTCCCCTTCCATCTGGTAATCCAGGTCCAAACTGCTTCAGGATATCATGCTTTCTTCTGGGATTTGTTTGTTTGCTTTTGGAAAAAGAATACAAGCTATTTTTCCATGGCTGTATTCCTGTTGTTAAGTGAATTTCTTGGCCTCCTTAGCACCAAAAAGCTTTTCTGTTATGGGGTCTGGTTCCCATAGCAACAGCCTTTAAAAATATCAAAGAAATTTTCAGGACATGGTAAACCAATTTCACAAACTGTGTATGTTAGTAATCGGAAAAGCTGGCAGACAATTATTTATATGTACCCAGTTCAAACAAGGTTTGACGTGGGGATAATCCCAAGATGCTGCTCTCAGCCCAGAGTCTGGGGTTGTAGAGGACTGCAGTGAACTTTAGCTTGCTATGTTACCAGGTTATTTATCAAGACAGTCACATAAAATTAATAGATGACGATCATTTCTCGAACGAAAGTGGCATTTAAGCTCAGTATGTCACTGAAACGCATTAAATGCCAAAAGCTCTTTTCCTGAAGAATACAACCCCCTAAACCTTTGATTTTAAACACTGTGTGCTTGTAGTCTCACCCTCCTCATTTGTGTAGATTTTACAACTTATTTAAAACACATGCCTAGTGCTAAGCACATCAGTGGGTTCATTGGGAGCAGTCAAACTACTTACAGCACGTGTCTAAGCACAGTGCTGACTCAGTCTTACTGCCCCCATCAGCTTGCACCAAAACCCCATCTCAGTTACACAGAACAACTGCAAACTAATGACAGAGGATGATTATGCAAGCAAGGATAACAAATTCATATCTATGGAATGAAATCCTAGGCTGTCCTATCAGTATGTGATGCTCATTAATATCAACATCCCACAAGTCTTGATGATATATATTCCCCATGAATCAACAACTGCCTGACACCAGTGTTGGTCACTTGCCATCTAAGCATCTTCTAACACCTTCAAATGTCTGATGTGGCCCAATTCTGCAATCTTTCTGCACACAGAGTGGTTACCTGCTGCCATAAGCCCAGAAGACTTTAACCAATCCCTTTAGATAACCCTCAATCCCCCTAACTGTAAAGTACACTGCATTTCAAGACTATTGCCAGACTCCGAATCAGAAACAATCAGGAATTATTTCATAGATCTGTCAAATAACACTAATGAAAATCTAGATGGACTGGATCTATCTTACAGCTGCTTTTCATGAGGGAAGACTTTTCTAACTAGGCTCCAACCCATGTACTGAACATCCCTCCCCTACTGGCTGTACGAGTCAAACAGGCCCCTACTTAACTTGCAGAAGGGATAAGATCTTGATTTGTGCAGATATTGCAAGAGCCCCAAGACTACTGTGAGGAGCCTAGACTGCTTAATTCTCCAAGGCAAGAGTCATGCTGCTCAACTGTTTTCCAAATTAAGCATGTAAAGGTGACCTGAAACTATTTCAGGTAGATTTATATAGAGCAGACACTAAAGACATTGGTTCACTTTTATGTAACTCATAAGGACATGAGGACAAATAAAAATCAGATGCTTGAACAAGTCACAACTTCATTAATATTGGAAAAAAAAAAAAAAACAGACTATCAACAAAACATGGGAGCAGCCTGGCACCTTCCAGCAAATGCACCTTAACTGTGAGGTCCTAAATGCTTTGGTTTCCCAAAGCAGAAGAATACATAAAAATGCATTTAGCTATCAGCTAAGGCCTGTTCAACCTTTAAACCAAGCTTAACAAAGTGCATTATGGGGTTTGCTCCATTGTGCTTTGTTTGATGCCACAAGGAGCTCTGTACCCTCAGGCTTTCTGCCATCCCCTTCAGTTTTCTAAGTGTCACTACTTGCTTTGGGTTTTGGCTTTCCAGGAATGGTAGGAATAGAAAATACAGCGTGTAGGGCTGGCCATTGCCCAAGCTCTTCAACACAAACATCCATCTAGATTTTCCACAGCAAAAAGACTGAACTGGTCAAGTATTACTGAGAACCCCACATGACAGACATATGGCAGCTTTGAGCATATTCATAGCCCTTACACACCCCAAAGCTTTTCTTACTGCTAAAATCTTTGTCTCTGATAAAGAAAACTGCAGGTTCAGCTCAACATGCCCTCCCTAGGTATCAGCACTGAAACTCACTCCAAACACACACCTTTCTTATCATGGAACTGAGCTGGAACACACAGTTCAAACCAGCTCTGCCTGACAGAATCAACAGAATCACTTGATAAAAACTACGTTGTTCTACTGGGAGAGGCTGTACTTAATCATGATATATATGTATATTTAGTGTATGTTCAATAAACCCCTCTTTGCTGGTAGTAATGGAATTGATGCAAACATAATTCTGGACACTCCCAGCCACCACAGCCTGCCAGCAGATTTCAGCCTGCCCACATGAGCATCCTTAAAACATGGAACACGAAGAAGCCTAGTGCTGCAGGTAATCTGCTGTGATCCAGCCACAGCAACACACAAAGCTATTTATTCCACTGCATCAAGAGGAAAAAAAGGCTCACATGCTGGACAGCAATAGCAGTCAATGCCACCAGGACATTTTGGACTAGTTTGTTTTGTTGGGCTATTTTTTCGTGGTCTTTCTTTTTTCGTGGTCTTTCTGAAGCAGCTATTGGCAAAGTAATTGCTCCCGTTGCTTTTCATTTCCCTTTCCCCTTCTGCTCATGCACATCACTTGACGTGACACAAGAGTAACCCCAAACAGGATGCACCCCCCCTGCTTGTGGCAGGAGGAGGAAGGGACACCACAGCAACCAGGGGAACCCTTCAGAGAGGAGAGGCAATACTGCAGGACTCAGACAGGACAACACTGAGAGCAGAAGAATAGAACAGAAAGTCAGATGGGCTTTAATTATCTTCTCTGTGTGAGTGCATGTGTGTAAATACAAGTTCCCAAAGCAGAGCACCAAACAGGGACAGAGACAATGAAGGAGAACACTACAAGGAACAAAAAATCCCAAGCAAAATGAATCACAGAATCACTAAGACTGGAAAAGTCCTCCAAGATCATCAAGTCCAACCTTTGACCAAATACCATCATGCCCACAAAATCATTATATCCTGTAAAATGTATGTATGTAATCACAGCAGCATCATACAACTGCTTCCAACTACATTTGCACATGTACCTTTGTAACCTTCTGAATACAGGACAACTCCAAAATGCTTATATTTATACAGCTTCTATTAGCCTCCAAAATCACAAAAATCTTAGCATCATGGTTCAGATCTAAGAAGCAAAGGAGTCTGCCCAGTGTTAACATTATAGCAATTTAGGCTGGTCTATACAGTGCACACAGGTAATGAATTTACATGTCTCCCTGCTGGGGGAAACACCAAAGTCCTTCTCTCACAGACAGCAGCTGAGCAAGGCAGCAGCACATTTCTGCTTTGTGGTATCCAGATTACTGTGAGTTGAGACAGGTGCTCACACACTCAGAGCCACGATAGCAAAATATACCCGGGTGTATTCTCAAATATACAGATAAATGTATTTTGTCTGACACAGACAAATATATGCATACGTGACACTGATCTAACAGTGAGGTCCCTCCTGCTCCTGTGATCTCTTTTCTTCCAGCATGAATATCCTTCAGCAAAGCTCAAGGCTTTGGCACTGAAAGTTTTCAAACCCCAGTGAAGACACTGAGGACTTCAGAACTGGGCCACTTGGTATTTGCCTTAATGTTTCAGTTTCTCTTTATTTTAATTTTTATATAAAAAACAATTTCTTGTCAAACTCCCCGTTCTCTATATATTTTCTTCTCCTCTGTCTTCTATATCCATACAGATGAGAACAATTGCCATTACAGAATCTTACATTATATTGCAGGAGTTTTTTCTCCAATGTGGGCACGGACTAATGTCACCTCCTGAGTGCAACTCAGCTGATTTATCCTGCTAGCTACTAATAGAAAGGACTTAAGTGTTTAAATGAGTACATACTAAACCCAGGTGGGGAAAAACCCAACAAAATCCAAAACAAACAAACAAAACCCCATAATACCTGGTGTCTTATCTTCTGACCCCAATGTGAGAAAAAAACCTTACACAACACACAAACACAAGTTACCTACCAGTTTCTGAGCATTCTTCAACTGAAAATCTGATTACACGTTTTCATGTAGCTAATATTCAGGCCAACCAGAATTATTAATTTGTTGATAACTGCAGAAAAGATACTATGGCAAAAAAAACCCTACAAAAAATTTCAAGAAAGTAAAATAGTCTTATTACAAAGTGATATTTTTGCTTATCTGAAAAAAGTTTGATAAAGATAACATTCTGTTATAGTCTCAAAAGAAGATAAAGTTGCTTTGATTTTTTTTTTCTTTATTTTTTTAACTTCTACACTTTTTTATTTTTTTTTTTTTTGGGAAAAAAAAAAAAAAAAAGAGGTCAGCAGTTCATGATTACCATCTCTTGTATGACTAGTAAATACACCCAGTTAAGAAACCATCATGCTCATTTTCACAGCTTCTTAGTACTCCGTATTGTCAGTAGAACAATTTCCTTTTCTACTGAGCAAGTAGAGTAATTTCCAGTAACTCACAGCAGCTGAAAGACTTTTAAGTACTGAAAAAAACAACCACTTTTTTCTGTCTATTTAAGTTCTATGTCAGAGTTTGGGCTGCCTTTAAATAGACACACGTTAGCACCGTAAGCCAATTCACTGTCCTGACATTTGAGGCATTTCTTTAACTCTGTCTTAAGGGGTAATACTGTTATTTTTCCTGTAGGAACAAGAAAATTCTGGCAGACTTCTTCCCTAACAGCTTCTCAGATGTTCAGATAATGTCATTCAACTAGAACAAGCTTCTGAGAAGGAGCACACGCACCCACCAAGTTCCACAGCCTGTTCCCTGCACACCCAACCACACAGCTTATCATCTGCACACATTCTTCATTACCACCTGAACTAACAGTTTTTCATGACAAATTTCTGGTATCAAGTTTCATGGAAAGGAGTAAACAAACCATTCAGCCAACTCTCCAAATGGCAAGAACATTTTCTAGGTAAGGCTTCATGGGGGGGGAGTGCGGGGAGAGTGCAAAAAATACTCGTCAAGAATCTCATTCATTTCCCATTGAACTGCTTGCACGTGATGTGCTTCCTTCTGCCCGAACTGAAGCCTTCCATAATTACCCACAAACATGACAAACCTAAGTGCTGAGCATACAAGCACTGGAGGCCTGATTTTAACCTTGGACATGTGTGAGACAAGAGAAACGTGGGTATGTAGCAGAGAGCGTGTGCGTTAATACTCGTCAGAAAGCAGAAAAAATTAGCTAATAGAGGGTTTGATATTTGGTGTTCACAGTAGTCCAGGACTGGCCTTTCTTGAGGTCACACTACAGCTGTACCCTGCAAACTATGCAGGACAAACGATGGAATCACATGACTGCTGTCTTCCTCCAACATGCCCAAACTCCAGCTGTCCCCAAGGACACAGTCATTGGAAACAGGACTGGACAAAGTGCAGCCAGCTCAGAGCTTCACGGGTAACGGGCAGGAGGCACCCAACAGCACCCACGGCATTTTCACTAAAGTTAGAGAAACTCAGCTCACTCAAAATTCTGTTCTCACATTCTCCACCAGACATGACAGGAATCAATCAAAAGGTTTAGAAATTACTGAGGGAAGTGCAAGGCCAAGCACTGCACTGTGTGAACCACCATTTCAATAGCTCCTGAGGCTAAAATAAAACAAAAAAAGAAGACATGCAGCAAAGTAATAGCTCCTTTGGGCAACGCTCAAACAATTTACGTTCTCTCTCTTTGAGTGGGAAATGGCACAGGAACTGGGGTGAAGATACTGTTCTGGCTTAAACAGGCACAAGGCCAGGATCTAAAGTCAGGGCTGAACTGCATTCGAAGCTTCTTCATTTATCAACTAAAACAGATGGAAGAGAACTGTAATTTGGCTCCTATTTCTTCCCAGCTCTACATCACACAAACTGAAAGAGTAGAAGGTTTCTGGTACTATTACAAATTTTATGTTTTGCCGACATTTTAGCTGGAGCAAGGGAAAAAACATTTGAAGGCGCTGAGAATGAGGCACACTCAGATCTTGAGGGGTATGAAACACCATGAATGTGCAGGGCATGATAAGTGCACTGAGTAAAGGAAATGTGATTGTTTCTGTGACAAACATTTTAGGTCAAAATAACTACTGAGGATGTAGTGGAATGATCCTGGAGAAACAGAGCAGGATCAGTGCTGTGTGACAGATCATTCCCATGCCAGAAGCTCACTGTTGTAAGCAGGGGCTGTTGCAGGTTCCCACTTGAGTACAGCCAACCACAGGGTACCATTGGGTTGTTGATGTGGGCAGGGGGTACCTACAGCCAGGATTATTGTTACTAACATTGGCAGCACTACAAAATTCCCCACCTGTATAAAATGGGTTCTTTCAAGACCTGAATTCCAAAGACAGATAATATACAGGAGCTGGAAGATATCCATATTATCACAAAAGCATCAGACAGGACTGTTTGATATAAAAGGTTTTTACATACAGCCAAACTGTTTTAAGTCCAAAGGTTTAATTGCTTGGTAAGAGCTATGAAATTAGAAAAGACAAAAAACTTTTAACAAGTACATTTACTTGCAGATGTATCTCACATACATGCACTGTTAATACTCTATATGTAGTTCATGGAGTATTTCATGCCCCAATTCACATGTTTGAACAAGTTTCTCTGCAACATATTGTGTTCTGAATAACAGCATCTCCAGAAGCTATCAGTTTCAGAGAAGAAAAAGATTGTCTACGCAAATGTGCAGAATCAACTCAAGTACAAGCTTCAGTTGAGCACTAAGCAACATTGTTAACCATGCATTGTTGTAAAAATAAATAAATCCTCTTCAATACAAAGACTACATAATAACCACTCACACATCTATGAAGCAGAACATACTTGAGCAGGTATTGTTACAAATTAATAATTGAATATAGTGTTTATGGTCCCATTTCTTAGGCACAACGGAATCACATGAATTTTGTGCAGATATATTTCTCATATTTGAATATTTCTCATATATGAATTCTGTTACTATTCACTGTAAGGTGGAGCAGCTGGTTCATTAGCAAACCAATTACTGATTAATAAAATCATTTCCTGTTTTTAATGGGCATAACTTTTTTCCTCCAGCTGATATTTTACAGATTAAGGTTCTTTAACACCACAAACAGAAAATTTTTCAAGTCCTCAGAGAAAATTCTGCTCTTGGATGATTCTGGAAGCCTAGCACAAGAACACTGTGGATTCACTGCTGCAACTGAGCTTTGCATTTTTCCTAACGTTACTCACAAACATGTGATCCTGCAGACATCCAGCTCCAGATGTAGCACTGGGAGGGAACACAGCCACTGAGCATGAAACCACCACATGCGTTCCTTTCCTCTTGTAAAACACACTGCTAAAGTGGTCACCTACAGCATTCAGCCAAAATTACAACACAGATTTCAGGCTCCAAGTCACACTGGTCCAGTTTATTCCAGAACAGAAGCCTGGATTCATCCAAGCTGTCACCATGAGCATACACTAACTTGAAGCATACACAGAGCAAGGAATAAAGCCCTTTGAAAACACAAGGACAATCTATCAGTCAGCCAGATGAGCTGATCATCCCAAGTCAGCAAGGTTTGTAACATGAGACATGTAAATACACCCCCAGTCACCTGAAAACAAATGGTGGAATTGTTTCAGAAAAGGAGAAGACATCACAGTGCGTAAGCAGGTACATACACCACAAGCTCTTGGTACATCCTCTTGCCTCATGATCTCACCTGCAGCAGGAGAGGGTAGAAACAGAACCCAAGGGTTTGTAGAAACACCTTAAAACACTTGCCAGCATACCCAAGCGTGAGGCATCTCCACTTGAGTGTATCTATACATACATGATTCAGTCACTCCAACCTCTCTTAAAAAGATTTCTAATTTACAGGAAGGAGCTGATATGCAGGGAGGGAAACCAAGAAAGTGACTGTTCCAAGGGCCACTAGTGAGGCAGGAGACTGCAGCTGTCCCCAGACAAGCCAGGCCATCCCACAGGGAGGAAGCGATGCCGCAGGCTGGGAGGAAGCCGAGTGCACACTGACAGTGCTGACCTCGTGATGGCCAGGACAGGCAGGGCAGCCTCGTGATGCCAAATTCTCAAGACACCACGAGCTCCCAGCCACCACAGGATATGCCAGCAGGAAAGGCAAGAAGAGTGACCCTTCACCTGTTAGCTCATTCTGTAATGAGTTTACCTCCTTCTAAAAAACGAGAGAAAAAACGAGCAGAGGGCTCTTTCACTCCACTGTTCATGTTCCTTGTTCCACTGGTGATGGGAAGAAGCCAGGGTGAAGCAAGGGCTAGGCAGAGGTCCCACCAGGGCAGGGAAAAACTTTCCAAGGCACAAAGCCAGGCAGACACAAGCACCCCAACAGTTTTCAAATTATTTCATCGTTCTCTGCACTCACATGCACCTAGCACGCTGGGAATATCAATACAAGTTATTGCCTTCAGATCTGATGATAATAAGTAAATAATCACTGGACGGATTGCCAACCCTCTGATTGTCAGCTCCTTCAGTCACTGTCACTACAGACCCAGCTTGCAGCATTGCTTTATTCAGAGCTAGCACCTAATTTTCAAGGACATGCTAGGTGTTTTAGGAGCACCACATTCCTACCTGGAGAAGCTCTTGGGAGACCTAGAGAATGGTGGCAAAGGAGGGCTTGGATAGTGGCCCTTTCAGAAGAAATTGTCAAAACTATCCCCAAGCTCCAGAGGTGCTCAGTGGAATCTTGTTGCTTGTATGTCTCTGTTTCCAAGATGAAAATTGACTTTAAGCACTGGAAGGTACATAAAAACTTACATGACAGGAAATGCAAAACAGATTTTGGCAAAAAGAAGTACTTTAGAAAACAGCAATATATTTCAAAATGCAAGCCAAAATCATCATAACATAGAGAAAACTGCGCATAAATCAAAGTGAAGTATTTATTAAAACTTGGTACACTCAAGCTAATGAATGCAACCAAAAAGCCAAAAACATACCCTTCCAGAGATTACAGAAGAGATGGATTTTTATAAAAAAGCAAAACTTAAAAGGACATTAAAGGGCAGAAATTAGCTTAATAAAAGCACTGTAACATTTCAGATGTTTAAGAATTTGAAGAGTCTTAAAAAATTATGTCACAAAAGCTTTTTAAATTCATCAGATTATTGGAAAAGATAAAAAGCTGGACCTGCTCAAAACGAGGTCCAGCTAATGATCTTTGGAAGATAAGACTTTGAGGTGGTGAAATTCCAGGAGTTTTACAAATATTGACAAAAAACCTTGCAGAATGCCAGAAATGAACAAACATCAAAACCTGCTGTTTCATTAATAACAGGTTTTGGTCGGGCTGGCCTGATGCACTGCTGAGGAACAACTTTAAAAAGCCTTGTGCAGAACTACCAGGATCAGGAATTTGCTGGCTGTGTTGCTCCCAAGAACTGACATAATTTGGCAAGGGATCCACTTTCCTGGGCTCAGCCAAGCTGTACACAAAGCTACCTGCTCCTGAGAAAAAAGTTCTGTGTGTAAAACTTTTGACTGGAAATACCAATGTAAAGACAACTTCCATGATCCTCCTTCACCTTACTTCAGCCTCCACTTTAAAAAGCTGTAGTAGTCTCTAGCTACACATTAATAAATGTCTCTGAGTCTCTTTGCACTTTATTTGAAGAAATTAGCCTCTGGTTCAAGAAGCAATTATGCCTTTGTAAGAAAGCACGTACCATTTCTACTGTGCAAGAACAATAACTCTGCAGAAGAACTGGCTCATAAAGCATCTTTGTATCAAGCTACCCATTAACAAATCTAGGTTTATTGTAATTCCCTTGATGAATGCCACTGCCAAAAACTATGTGAAAGGAAACAAATCTCAGGATACCATTTAAAGCCACTGCCACAGAGAACAGAAAGAGTCTGGATTGATGGGGATTGCTTGCCTAGAGAGATTTCAGGAAATACTACTTTGCTGTCAACCCCAAAAAAGCACATGTCCAGGACAACCAAAAATTACTTTCTCCATCATAAGGAACATTTAAAATTATTTATTCCTGTATCTCCCAGCTTGAAAAACAGCACTCGTTTTCATTAGTACATAGATAACCAAAGCAAACCCCTAAAGGAAGAATGTGCCCAAAGATAGCCCACACCATTGGTAAGACTTGAAACTGGAAGAGGTTCTGTCAAGCTTTAACAATTACCACACAGCTGTACCTCTACAACAGGTGCTTTAACTAGAGCAAAACAGAGTTTGCAAACATCAGTGGAATGCCCCTCAGGGTGAGATGGTTCTTTAGAGTTCCCTAGATTAAAATAAAAACAGAGACATTGAAGTGTCTGTAGTAAGCTCTTATTGAGCTGTAGCATAAAAAGAACTCCTGATTAATAATAATAATAATCCCTCTATCCTCCAGCTAGGCGGGCAGGATTTCTGGAGACAGAAGGGAACAAGTATTTGAACTTTATACATACGACAGAAAAAATCCCCACTGTGTTTCCCTCCTACATAGAGCCCCAAAATGTTCAAGTCCCGTAGTTCAATGTTACAAGACAATTCCTCTCCCTCTGCCACATGCTAATAGTGCTCCAAGTCCAACCAGGATCCCAACACACTCCTCTGCAGAAACTCTGCTGCAGTCCTTGCAGCTGTATTTACCATTGGAAATACTGCCCACGCATCCTGACAAGGATATAAAGCCTCGGCCCTCTTGGTGATTTACTGAGCTTCAGGCTCAATCTACTGAACCCATTCTGAAGAACAAAAAGCTGGCTGAGTTTTCAGTGACTTACCAGCTTTCTTTTCTCCAGAGGGCTGAAGTGGATCCCTGGAAAGCCAGGAAAGACACAGCAGCTGAAAATCACTATCTGTAACAGTCATTAATGTAAACGTGCAGTGGAATTTTTGGGGCAGTTTTGTGTGCCCATGTAATATACAGCAGAAATGCATGGCTGGTCCTGCTGAATTTAAAGACATTTTTGTAAGCTTATTTCCATCTTACTGGAACAGGGTTAATTTATGTACTAATTTGAAGTGTATCTCCATTTTAGACACATACTTACAGCTCATGTGAACATCTTTATGTATTTTTACAACAGGAATACTTAAATTCTTAAATTCTAGAAAAGTGCTTTCCTGAAATTTTATTTTTCTAGTAACTGTAACAGCCTGATCCTGGGCTGAGCTCTCCTGTCACCAGCAGCAGCTTGTGCCAGATGCTACAATATGGCCAAGAGATCCTATTTATAGTAAGAGTTACCCTCAGGGAAAATCCACTCACGTGAGTATTATTTGCAGTAGACAGCAGGTACTCTACATCTTGGAATATAAGGGCTTGACTCTTCCCTCCTAGAATACTTGCAGGTGTTTTTGTGTTTCTTGTTAACAGATTTTACCACTAAAATTTGGATATTCTTGCTCACCACGTGAATATCAAGCTGTAGCAAGAGATTTCAGTCTAAGGGCCAAGTCTGCCAACTGCCCTGGATTAAATGGAAGAAAAACTAAAAAAACTAACAAGTAGTGGATCTACCATGACTTCCTAAAGTTTCTTCTGTAAAATAAACTGCCTATATATATTAAAAAATTATATAAATGGCAAACTGGCACCTCAACAAGTATTTAACAGTTGCTAACTTATTGTTCCCATTACCAAACCTCTTAACTTCTCCAGCAGCTAGTCCTGAAGGGTTTTACAGAGTTTGGCCAGACTTAGGCTCACAAAATTTCACACACCCACAACACAGAAAGAGATTCTTTGCAGGAAACAAAAAACCAAACCAAAACAAAAAAAGTGCTGATTTATTTTTGAAACAGTGTAAGGTCAGATAAATAGATCTGGTGAATTTTCATAATAAGTCTGATGGAAATTTGCACACAATATATTCATAGTAAGAAAAAAAAAAAAAAAAAGAGTGGCAAAATCACCCTTAAATGTTCTGCTATACTAATGTCATTGCCAGAGGAAATAGGCTCTTCTCTCCAAGCACATATTATTCACAAAATATAGTAAGAGAATTTATGCATTTTTATGGTACTACATAGTCTCCTCAATAAAAGACATGAGTTTTCACAGTGAAGAGAGACAGAAACAACATCACTCAGAACATTTGGGAAATGCTCTGTTATTTAGACTGTAAACAGACATAATGTATCAATCCATAAAACATCACCTTGCCCCAATGGAAGTGATGAGGCTGTTGCATTCAGATTCACTGGAACCAGTAACACTCTAAACTCCAAAGTGCTTGTTTCTAGTCTCCAAAGACTCAGCCATCATCAATAACAGTCCTTATTATGCGTATCATTTGAAAGTTTCACCAGGAATTGATAAACCTAACAAGTTGTGATTGTAGCTACAAACTTAGCCCCATTTGGAAAATGAAAGCAGCCATTAGGCAATATGCCTAGAGAGCATCTGTATTAATCTTCAAAAATACTACTTGGCTCTAAGTCAGAGCTGGACCTCCCTCCCTCCCTCCCCAGAGCCTTATCAGCCTCTCCCTGCAAAGTATACCTGTGGGTCTATCAAAAAAAAAAAAAAAAACAAACCACAAAACAACCAAACACCTGCAAATTCACCAGTTACCAGTTGACAGTTCATATTACAGAACGAAACAGCACTATAAATTTCAGACCCAGTTTGGCACAGAATGATACAGGTGATGAGGGAAGCACAGACCTTGCCAAGTACTTGCTTTCGTCCTTTCAACATGGGTGTGATTCCCACATTTCACTGCAGCTGTTGCATGAACCACCAGTCTCTAGAAAAACCCATCACTAAGGCAAGACAATTATACAGAGCAGTTCTAGTACCCCTTCCCTTCCCCACCAAGGGCTCTGGTCCAGTGTTAAGATGATTTAGAAAATTAGAGGACATCAATATCATTGGAACATTTTGTTTCTTAGAAAAGATAATTTAAAAAAAAGGATTCACTCCACAGTGAATATCAGAGAGGTGTGAAAGCAGCTACAGATCAGTGTCTTCAAAAGTTGTGTGAGCTCCAGGTAATGCCCAGGAGCATGTCTTGACTCCTTGAGGACTCATGTAGTCCAATCAATATTTTTTGAAAGCCCTTGTGCTTAGAATAACTGCAGATACACTATTATCCATCTAAACTGCTAAATACTGCAGCTAAAAGGGCTGTCCCCACCACAGAAAATTAAACCCATCAGTCAGAGATGTCCCTTTACAGAGCAACCCAAGGGCTGATCATTTGTAGGCAGTAAATTTCAAGGCAGCGGGTGGGAGGAGAGCTTCACCACACTGTTAGAAGTGCTTCAAGAAGCGCGTAACTCTTACTAATGAAGCAGATTTTATTTGCATCCAGGTGGCAAACCGCACTTTAAAACGATATTGCAGGTTCTCTCTTTGCCAGGACGCAGACACGGCATCGCTTTCGAGCCCGACCATTATTCACGTGTGGAACAGCACAAAAGCTACCTGTTTCCAAGCAAACCAGCCCGAGGCAGCCCCGGGCGAGCCCCGGGCCCCGCCGAGCACCCGAAGGCAGCCTGTCCCTGCCCCGGCCCCCACAGGCACCGGCCCGGGCCCTCCGAGCCCACCGGCCCCTCGGGCTGCCCTGCGGCCCCTGCCCCGCTGCCCGTGCTGAGCTCGGCCCCGCTCAGCCGATCCAATGCTGCTGCGCTCACTGCACGACGAATTTCACCACGATCCAATGCTGCTGCGGTCACTGCACGACGAATTTCACCACAAGCCCCACTCCTCTTTTGGCCAAAACTTAACGTTTTCTCGCCGTTCCTAAGGCTGCTCGCTGGGGACCTGCCCGCCTGTCGCCCTCCCCCGGCCCGCACGCAGCATCCCCGGGGGGCCCGCGGGGACAGGGGCCTCACACACGCCGGGGAAGGGGAGGCAGCCGCGGGCTGGGGGCGAGGCAGGGCCCGGCGGGGGGAGCGGCGGCCCCGGTGGGGAGGCAGCCGAGCGAAGGCACCGCAGCCGCCCCGACGTGGCGGTCCCGGGGGGCTCCCGCTCCGCGCCCGCCGGAGGGGCCCGGCCGGGGCCGCCCCAGGACTCCCGCGGAGGACGGCTCCCCCGGGGCTGGAGGGAGCGGGGCACGTCACCGAGGAGCTGCCGATGGGGTAGGGAAGGGTCTGCCAGCCCCCGCGTCCTCCGGGCGGCGAAGGGAGCGAGGAACTCGGAGCAGAAGTTTAGGGCAGGGGAGGAGGGCGGCCCCGTCCCGGTTACCTGAAGACACAGTCGTCGCGGGCGTCCCTAGCCGGGGAGATCAGGCCGTGCTTCTTGTTGAAGAGCTTCTGGAAGAGGGTGGGCGGCATTTTGGGGCGCTGCCGCTGCCCCCGCCGCCGAGGCGCTGGGCTCCGCGCAGCGCCGTCCCTTCGCCGCGGCTAGTTCCGCCCGCCCCGCTCCATTCGGTGTCACAGTCATATGACAGAAATTAGTCACCCGGCGCTGCCAGGAGGGAAGGAGGGAGCGAGGGGAGGGACGGAGGGAGCGGGGGCCGGCCGGCGGGCGGGGCGGGCCCCGTGAGGCGGTCCCACGTGAAGAGCGGAGCCCTGCAGACCCCGCGGGGAGCTCGGAGCTCCCTTTCAGCCGCCTCGGCGGCTCCTGCGGCCTCAGCCTGTGCGGGAAAAGCGCCCGCTCCCCGCGGGGCTCAGCCGGGGGCAGGGCCGAGGAATCCCCGGGGGCGGCGATAACGCGCTGCTGTTGTGTTTTCCTTCTTCGGACGGAAGTTAAAGGCAGGAGCCCCAGGAAGGCGAGAGGAGGTCACGATCGAGGCGTCAGATCCTTCTCGTGGCTGCACCCAGCGCCTTCGGGACTCGGCGTGCAGGGGTGCGCTAGAAAAAGGTGACGTCTTTTACCCCAAACCTCGAAAATCCAGCTCCTGGCCGCTCTCCTTCCAGGTACATGAAGCGATTCTCCCACAGCTGTAGCAGAACCGCTCAGCTCAACTGCCCTGGAGTCAAAACCTACAGGGAAGGTGGAAGTCGTGTAGTTGATGGCCGAGGAAGCCATCATTACAGGTAAAACATCCATTCACAAAGGAGTATTTAGGACATAATGCCCAGCAACTGACTCCAAAACAAACAAATTAAAAAAAAAGTGATAGGTTATGAAAAATCAAAAGGATCTATGCCTTTTTACAAGTGGAATAGAAACCCTAGTAACAGCTAACAGTCTCCTTCAATGTCTCACTGTTCAGCTACAACCCTGCTAGAAGTTTAATTAAGGACTGACACAACTGACTGACTCATCTACTTTCCCTGGAAAATGGAATTAAGCTAAAACAACGTATGATGTAAGATTAAATTAAGCAGATTATTTTAAAGGAATAATTTAGCACATGTGTAACGTTATCTACATAATGATTCTTCACAATCACCCATCTGCAGAAACTTTGGTTTCCACCTACCAGAAGTTGTAGACAATTCTAAGGCAAAACCGGAATTCATGTTTTGATGCATCTTTTCCCTTGTTCTCTTCAGAAGACACATGTGCCTGCCACAGATTTATACATGACCAATCTTTACATCCTTTCACCACGTGGAAGCCTCCTGGCTTCAAGAGTAGCACGTAAATACAGCCTCAAAGATAAAAAGTCCTCAGGGAACAAAACAAAATGATCGAATTTTGGCCAGGATATGTAACTCAGCCTTCAGTAGTTTCACAACTTAGAGCAATGAAGATTTAGCTAAGCTGAAGTGCATTACAATTCAAGCTGATAGAGTGCCTTTAAATGTAAGTGAACTTATGTGTACATTCAGCATATTTTGATTTGGGCCCCAAACATCTCTTCTGTGTCTCAAGATTATGAACCAAACCAGAACCATTTGCATGTAAGGCTTTACCCTCCAGTGGCCTGGACATGTACCCTTGTGGCACTCCAGTACAAGAAACATCGCCCACACCATCTCTGAGTACTTGGAGTCAAAGTCTTCTAGAAGTGCACTTCAGATAACAAGAATAACTGAACAGTGTTAATGAAAAACCTCTTACAGATTTATGTATACTACATTTACTCAACATGCATCTGCCATGCACAATTCCTGGTGATAAAGGATTATCAGAGTTCTTGCATGGACTGACTTGCTGGAAGCAATTCCATTCAAGCCATTAAGACTTCATCATGTCTGGGATGTGACAGAGTAGCCCTGGTGACACTGAACAGATTCTTCTCCTGAATCACTGCACAAATAACCTCCTCTGTCCTACCCATTCACTGGCCATGACCCATAACCTTTATCTACCAATATGGAAGAGCCAGTTTCCACTCTGAATGAAATTTTACGTAGTAATTTTTCAGCTGAAAACCAAACTATGGAAAAATGCCTTTCCTTTGAGAACAGCAGAACAAGAGCAGAGATTGTTGCAGCCTCAGAATGAATTTCCTTCCCTGGGGCAAAGAGCTAGCCTGGTAATTAATTACACTTTCTCTAAGAGTCAGACAAAAGATGATAAGAAGCAGTGCTTTCATAACTGAAGGGAAGGACATGAGATTGTGGTTCTTGATATTTATGTCCTCCTATACAGTCTCATCACATCAAGAAAAACAAAAGCAAACCCCAGCAATATTCAGTCTGCTACAGCCAATTCCACAGTTTCAGACCATATTTTCCTCTTATACTTTCCAATAAGTTAGTCAGTATTAGTCTCTTTGTAAAACACTACCAAAGGGCTTAGGGCAAAATAAGTGTTTCTTCCTATGACTTCCAGAATACCCTTAAAATAAATATATCTTTATTCTGGACCATCCTTTACTTGAATAATCATCATTAAGCACAACTTACAAATATGTAACTTTCAATTTTGCTTAAGGCTACCTCAAAGAGCTCACCTCTGTCTCCTAGGGGCTCTAGATTCTTGCATAATTACTAGTGACTTAGTATTTGCAAGAACAAGGATATTGATAATTAAAAGCATACCTGACAGGACTCCAAGGAGTTACTGGCAGAACTCATTCTACTAATGCTTAAAAGAAAAATAGCTTAATGGCATAATTTTTAACCTTGAGCCATTTAGAATGTTTATATAATACTTGTTCACAGACTAATCCAGCAGCAATTATTTGCACTTCCTTCTACCCCAGAGCAATGGGGAAAAGATCAGGGTTTGAACTTTCGCAGGTATTTTCAAAAGCAGTCAAACTACAGTTGTGGATTTTGTGTGTCTTCTTATTATGCTCTTTTTTGAAATACAGAACTATTTTCCAAGGTGGTAACACTGAGAAACAAACTTAGACTTTTGAAAGCCGTACTAGCGTTCTGAAACATTGAAAAGCTTTCTTTTTGTCCAGATAAAGTCTGAGTAAAGAACATTGTAGTGAGAACACTGCAGGGGTTCAAATTACTTTAATGAATTCAAGTAGAAAAAAAAGTGTTCTTGACAGCATTTTCTGACACATTCAGCACACTAGGAACAACACTTATGAACTAACAATCCACAAGGTGAACTGGAAGCACTGGGAATTTGACTTGTGTGGACACAGTGTGAGCAGTAACCTGAAAATCCAGAATGTCAATAGCCATCTCTTCAAACAGTTCAGCTATAAAAGGGTTCCCCCCACCACTGTGTTCATGTAAGGCATTTACTTTCTCTAAGTCTGAAGCCATAAAAAGCAATGACTGAGAGATGTGATGTTACAAAATACCTGAGATGAAACAGGAAGGACTCTGAGATGGCAGTGGATGTGCCCAGAATGGTGACAGTGCTGATCATTAAGGGCCAATTCACAGTGATGATGGGGTGAAGATGACCTGTATTCATGTTCAGCAATCAAATTACAGCAGAACACACAGTCCTGGACCTCCAGAGTTCTGCAGACTATGGTGGCATATGATTGACTTCTGGGTCTCCAAGAGTACATGAATGCTTTCATAGCCACTCCCAGGACATGCAGTTACCTTCATGGGCCAATGTTAACACTTAAACATCTTTAGATGCCAATGCTGCTAGAGAAAACTAGAAATCTTGGCAGAGAGAGTGCCAACAGTAATTCTACTAAAGCAATTTGGTCAGCTGTTCTTCAGTCACACTTTTTAAAAATCTAAACAAACTGAAGAATCATCTTTATGGAATCCTTACAGAACAAGATCTAGCTGCTGTACAATTGAGTATTTACTAGCTTACTGAAACACATAATACTAAATTTCAAACAACATACATGCAAAAAAATACAACTATTATTTACTAATTAGGAGTTCTGTTTTCCCTGCCACAGCAGCAAGATGGTCATTTCTTCTGGTAACTCCTGGTGAGAGCCAAAAATCTCATCTCTGTTTACAGCAGATCCAATTTTTGGTACTTGTAATAGTATCTGGGAGAAAAGAAAAGTGATAGATAAATAATTATCAGTAAGTGGTTCATTCTCACATCTAAGAGAAAGCTCAATGATCTGACCAGATGTTCACTAGATATATACAATGCCAGCATTTGTCTGGAAGAATCTGGACCTTGCAGGTCTCATTTGCCAGTGAGGAGAGAACAATTGTTTTAATTGTGAGATGTACATTCCTAATGAAAAACAGCATCATCTGAAAGACTCCTTGAGCAGAGAGTAAAACATCCAGCATAAACCCCCCCACCACAGTGGGGTCTAATTCCTGATACCAGGACCCTCTAGAAAAGGAGTAAGAAAACCAAAGCAGTGTTCTGACAACACTACTTGCTCCTTTCTGATTTCTGATTCACTTGCCCACCAAGTACAACCTGTGTTCTGTATTACCACAATTTACCTGGGCACATGACCTAGCATCCCAGTCCTTTAATCTGTACAGAAGCATCAGATGAGTGTCATTAATTAATATGTACACATGCACTTACAGGCACTTCCCTGTATTGTAGATGCTGCATATAACTGGGAATAAAGTAGGAAGACATTTGGATCTAAGAGATTGCAAATGAAAATTTCCATGTATTCAGTATTTTTGACATTTGCCACACTTAAGCAGTATCTTTGTATTGAATTAAAACAGAGTAAGTGACATACAACTTGCAAGAAACTTGGAGAAGAACTACTCTAAACTTTGGAAGACACATGCCATCCAGTGGTACACTAAGAAACTTCATGAGAGATGGGAAAGGGAGGGGCTTTTACCTCTGTGTTAAGTGATAGGACAGTTTTGTTCACAGTTCTTATTTTTGTTTAACAAAAACCTAGAAAGTGAGGAAAGGAGCTTTCCCTGTGTTAAGGGTTTCAGGAGAAAAGAACAGAAACCTTATGAAAAACTGGTAATTTTTAAAGAAAAACATTACTGATAATTTGAACTACTTTGGTGGAGGGGTGGTGGTGAATACCAAAGTTCAATTCAGGCTTATTCACCCTAGAAATAATGCACAGAATAACAGTAAGGCCTTAAGTCTGAAGCAGCCTGTGACTGTATTAATTCCTATGCTAAAGATCCTTGGAGGAGAAAACATTAGTGCAGTTTTAATAAAGTACTGTTGTACAAGAACACTATTAAACCAGACAGTTGAAGATTTCTGCATCTTTCACTCTTTTTAGCCTTGCAATTTTTTTCCCAAATATTCAGACTTTTAAAAAAAGCCCAACAACTTTTAAACACTCAACTAACCAGTTAGCATCCACACTGTGAACCAAGTCCTTTACCTTCAGGCACTCCTTTGGGAAGGCTGAACTCTTTCCAGTTAACTGGAACTTGCTGGAGCTGAGAAGTCCTCCGGCCTGGTGACATTCTAACAATGGAGCAGATTTCTTGTCTGTCACACAGAGGCTGAAAAGATTAATGACATTTCATTCACACAACTATTCCCCCACTGAAGAAATGTTCTTTTAGCTTTCTTCTAGGGAAATTAGAGATTACATGCAGATTTCAAGGCATGTCACTAGGTAATATTTAAGACTCCTTGTGTACACTCAACATGTTTTTGGAAAGGGTGCTTGAAGGCTTCAAGGCTTTAAGCATTCTTTAGCAGTTTTGATACTGTAAGGATTAAATGTACAGTACAGTAGAAATCAGCATGACAAAACTGGATTTAAGAAATGCAATAAAATCAGAACCTTTAAAACATTCTTTTCTTCTGGACTTTGAGGAATAATTTCTTTTTCTGAGCTCAGAGATGCAGGAACAATTTCTTCCGAATTTACAAATGGACCTGTGGTATTCAGGAAAAGGTCTTCGACAGGTGAGGCTCTACACACCGGTGACAAGCTAACCTACAGCTCCATCAAAACACAAAATATACAGGAGTAACTGCCCAGTTAAATAACAGACAACAATACAGATTGGCTAGTGCCTGTTGGCTCATGCAAAAAATATTCTACTGCTTAAAAATTATTTAGGGGTTCAGCAAGACCCTGATGTTCTCTATTTATTAATCTAGTAAGCACTAGCTCAAGTGTGAAGAGAAAAGTGGCAGTACTGTATTACCTGTACTGCCAAATAATTCAAACTAGCACTTAAATATCAATTTTGAATCAAAGAGTTTGTGCAAGTAAGGATACTAGGCTGGTTTTACATTACATTTGTAAAAATACAAAACAAAATTCCTAGACTGGGTTGTTTGGGTTTTTTTAATTGTCCAGAATTTATCAGTTTATTGTGCAATTTGCAGTGTTACATATATGTATAGGCAGAAATGGAATGTGCCACAAAGAATGATTTCTTTGGTTTTAATCATTAAAAAAAAAAAGAAAAATCAGATAGACACTCACATCTAGCTCTAGAGGCCGAGCATTACCAGGATTTTTTAGGACTTTATTTTCCTCCATGATTAGCATGGTGGAAGTCATTTGCTAAACAAAAACAGAACTCAGTATCAGTTTCAAAGTCTTAGCTGTTTATTATTACTCCTACAGTATTCTCCTAGTACAGAATACTTTAAGAATTCCATTTAGAATTACTACTAGTTCTTCAGATTTAAGTACTGAATTCCTGTCATTTGGGGCTTTTTTTGGTCTTATGCTCTCCAAAATTAAGACAAAGAATTACTTTACTGCAGCACAGACATTTCAGATGTGGCACTTCCTGCCACTTCTCCTATTTAATTGTAACTTCGGTCAGGATTCACAACTCCCACTTCCATGCCATGCCAGTGTTAATCAGTGGGCACAATGGGAATACTCACCACCACAGCATCTGTCCGTTTGGTTGGCAGAACTGCTGTCAACCCCTTTGATCTGGCCGATGTGTGTTCTGGGGCATGAAGCTGCCTAAATGATGATGAACCACCTTCTAAGGGATTAAAACTGCTTTCTTTTTTCTTCAGCCTTTTGGCTTTAGCTCTTTGATTATCGTGCTAAATAGTGAAACAATTACATTTTGTGTTACCAAATGAATCTCTATAGCCTGGAAAGCACCAAAAAAAAAAGAGTTCCCCTGTCATAGTCAGGCTCTACACAACCCATTTCAGTACCACTGACACAGCCAGTCTGAAAAACAGTGAGCCTGGGGACATCCATGATTATCGTTCTATCGAGAAGGAGAGGCAAGCTACATCTTTACTCTGCCCTGGCTGCCAACACCACTTTACAAGTGTAGCAGGAACTACTATTCCTCTAGGTGGAGTTTTCCACCCATACAAGGAGCAAATCACGTGTTACAACCTTGCTGATTTATTAAGGATCTTTCACCTTGCTTTCCGGTCCTAACGGTGAGGAACAGCGCATACCACTTTTTAGGTCTGGAGTTCTCTCTCTTGCAGCTGTTATTTTACAGAGTTTTTTTCCTGTGACAGATTTCCAACACGTTAATTAACTTTGAGACAGATGACAGCTACTCTCCACCCCATGTCTTACTGGATGTTTTTCACAGAGGAATAATTCCAAAGCCACCCATGTAAACACAGTTCTTCCTTCCAATATAATCCTAGTCTCCTTCTCCCCACCATCAGGACTGCTTCACTCCTTGCCCATTCCATAAACAAGGCTACTTATTAATCTTATGTTCACCTGGCTGCTTACAGCTGGGTAAATACTGTGGGACCAGAGACCTGTATAATCACAGCAGTCTTTACCAGTGGCAGCTTCTGCTGCTGTTACACTCTATATTTAGCAAGGGGATATTATGTGGTACCTGGGCCACAGATAGAATTGTATTGGTCACAGATCCAAACTGTAGTTACATCAGAGACTCAATGTATTTGTGAAGCTGATATGAAATAAAGTCAAGTAAAGAGCATGACACAAACGGTTGTGTTCCTGGGTAAGGTAAATAGGAAATGTCAATTTTCATTCAGCATAGCAGGTGATTAAATGAAAAAAATGCAGGGTTTGAGACTTTAGTTGATTGGTTGTTTTTGTTTTCTTCTCCTAATACATTCATTAGAACCAAGTCTTATTTGCTAGGACGATTTTTCAATTTCCACTTTCCCTTCTAGACACAACTGAGTTTAGCCTGTGCTGGAAAACAAATGACACACTAGAAGCCTGGTTTAGATACTGTGCAATCATTTAAGTTTGGGTAGAATATTCTGTTCTCACAGCTAGTACAACTGCTTCAGGTCATATTTTACCTGCCAGCGTAGTTGAAATGCTTAATGATGAAGAACTAGGATAGAAATTTGATGGTCTCTTTCTAGAAGAGGAGAAAAAGAAAAGAACAACTATTCTGAATCAATGTTAACATTTGAAAAAAAGTATTAATAAGAAAATCTAGGAAAATACAGGTTGAGTGAAAAAGGATAAATCTTATTTTAAAAAATATTGTTAAGGAGGTGCTTAATCACCCTCCTTAATAACCTTAACAGTTATGTTAAGGTTAATAACCTTTACAGTTATGTGATAGTTTATCAAGTCACATATCCTGAGGATTACTGGAATTTGAGACCCACAGAAGACTCACTAAATACTTCAGCATTCTAGGACAGAACACATTTAAGGAGGATGCAGGGGAAATTAGGTTCACAAGAAAATTCTGAATCAATTATGTAGAGATATGTAACACTAAGAATGTGTTATGAATGACAATGTCTGCATAGACTGGAAGGAGAAGCACAAGGGTTTAAAGAAATGATGCTGTTCCTAGAAAAACACTCATGTTTTTCAGGTTTTTATGTTAGGACCTGAAGGCAGCTCTGTGACAAGGCCAAGTACAGAAGACCCTTCTCTGTGATAAAACCTCACCACAGACTGTATGTCAGAGAAAACCTGGCACCCAGCAACAGGAGGGTGTGAACAGGGTGCCAGCACAGCACACACACCATTCTACTTCCAGGCATTCTGAAGAAGGAAATTCTACCAACAGGCAGAAACCTGGCCCAAGATTATATTATAAAGTCAGCAGGATTCCAAAGCAAAGGAGCTCCCCATGTAAGCTGATGACTCGTAAAGAACATAAAAGACCTGCCCAAAACCTGATTTTTCTCTGGGCAAGCAAAGAATGTCAGACTTAATGAAGACTTGACAACTGTCAACTCTACTGCACAGACAAGCCTGGCCAGACCACCTGAGCACACCCCTCTTGCTGTGACTGAATGAAATCTAACAGAATTAGTGCAATTGCATAAAAGCAACTTATTTAGGGATCTTGTAAATGTATGTCATCTCCTTCCATAAATACCTTCACTGAGTTCTCTTACATTGGCTCCCCTCCAGCTGCAAGGCAAAACTAAAAGTCTATAAAACAAACTCTTCCCTGACCAATTTCAAATTCCACCAATATCAAAGTTAGTGAGGACACAGGTAGCTGAAATTCCACAGAAGTCTTTGCAGGAGCAGAGGCATACTTGTACTGGCTTTTCTTTTAAGTAACTCTCAAAAGAGAAGAGTCTGAACATTTAGGTGCATCAAAGAGTCTGCTGTAGCAATTACCTTCTAATGCATCGGTCTGGAAAATCCTCTGGTACAGGTTCTAAAAAAAACCCCAAAATATGAAAGCTAAACTTTAAATGAAAAAGCTATGCCAGCATAGACCATACAATTTTTTAGTGCAAGCTAACGTATAAAGCACACTATTAGAAGCAAACACAGACCACTAGCAGGGAACTGCTCTCCATTATGCAGACAGACCTTACATAAAATGATCATTACATATTTTATACAGGTTCCTCATACCAGAGTGAAATTTGTTTATGTTTATATCCTGAAGTATTGTAGAAAATAATTACCTACTATTGCTGAAAGATTTGAGATCTGTGGTATCTTATCTATGGTCACTGCTTTGCTGGAGTCCAGAAGAGTAGAGTTCTTGTACTTGCCCAGGTCCACAGAGTAAAAATGACATCTTTCTGGACATAAAAAATGAAAGTGCAGATTTCGTAGCCAGAAATTCATTGAGTTATTATATTTGTGACCGAACTGAAAGTAATCACATTTGCAGGACAGGAATTAAAAAGCAAAATTAAAGCACTGGCATGGCTCAGACAGCTACAAAAAATTTGGAAGGAATTTGACTGAACACACATTTGTAGGTCATTCCCTATAAACACCTTTTGTCACCAGCGAAACACTTTAGGTTTAAAGTTGGATTCAAATTACACAAGGGCCTGATTCACACCAGATTAGAGGACAGATACACAGATTCCATATTAAGTACAGGTTCATAGCAAAGGTGTGACCTGGTGAGTCACACCAAGGGAGGCCATCAGTGTTTCTATTGTAGACAGTCTCCACACATTTTCTACATCAAATAAACCAGAAAAAAAGTCCCCAAAAGTCTCACCCAGCTCATCATCTCTGAATGTTTCAGGGGATGAATAAGTCTTCAGACTATCACTAGCAGTGCTATCATCTGCAGCTGAATCTTCATCTAAACACTCTATGAGAAAGGTGGAAACACCTGTGGGAAGAGTAATTTCTGTACCTAGAGAAAGAGACAAAAAAGGTGGCTAAAAAAAATTTGTCATCTTGTACAAACCATCAGGATTTCCTTATCTGAGTTTCATTCCTGTAATGAGCAAAACATTGTCATGTCAGTATCTTAGAATGAGTCATAATACAGCTAAAGAAGCAAACAAAGGGCATTCTTTGTTTACTTCCATACACTACCATAAGCCAAGAGAAGACATCTTCTTTGCCCAAGGCTCACAAGGCATACCTGAAGAATTTAGCCTCTAGTTGGGTAATTCTTAAATAGGTAACAAGCTTTTAGAAATGCAGGCTTAAGTAAACTAAAGAACTCATGTCCACAACTAGTGCTGTCAGTGATAAAACCAAGATCACGTGGTTTCCAACAAGCTGGGCTCAAGACTGTCTCAGGTGCTGTGGGTCTGTCTGTGCTGCCTACAACCAATTCATGTGAGCCACAGGCTGCAGTAAGAGGCAGAAGAAATCCAGACAATGGTATCAAAACCTTCACTTTCTAACATCACACAGTCAGAACCAGTACAACAGCACAGTAAAAGACCAGCACTTTTATAGAAATAAAATTATATAATGGATTTTACATTTAGTTTAATATCGATATAAAATATATTTAATAATATAATGTATTGCCATTATACTCACTTGAAGTCACTTCAGCATTTTTCAAACTTCCTTTACTTTCAAAGTTGATTATTTTGGATTCCTAAAATTAAAAGACCAATATAAACAATCTGAGAAAACTGAATGTAGACAAAGAAAGGCATTTAAACATCATCCTACATTAGCAGATGCTGAGAAAGCTCACTGTCTAGTACTCCACCACTTAAGCATGCTATTCACAGTGTAATTTGTAGCAGGGTTTTTCATGCACATTAACAAATCTGCAATCTTACAGCTCTAAAATTCATGATGAGTATCCCATCATTTGATCCTGCAATCTCTGCTGGATGAGACTTCAAGGCATACTGACATCAACTGAACTTATGTACAACAGAGGTGGAGTAATGAACTTCACTGTCTTTTCATTTTACATCCAGTCCTCACTTTCAGAATCCTACACCATTTCTGTAAATACAAACATCTATGATGTGTAGGCAGTAGATTCTACAAAACTAGGCATTTTGTAGAAAATGTAAATAATTGGTAGACTCTGAAGAGCTAACATTTTAAAGAAAAATAATTCTATACCAGTATCATCTGTGCCCTTTGCTGCAGCAGATTTCAGTTTAAACACACCTGGCTCACTATTCTCTTGCCACTGCAGTGTTAACTGTCCCATAACAGTTCTGCACCATCATCTCCAATCACTTTGTTCCAGTTTTAGCAACACGAGAAAAAGCATCAGTGACCTGTCAAAGGTCTGTACCTGACCTAGAAGTGAGCAATTCTCTGGAATCACAATCTACTGAATTCTCTTCCACACAACACAATTCCTACAGCCTTGCCTCATCCAGGACAATTATTATTAATGTTTTCTCATGCTACCAGTAGCTCCAAACAGCTTTTATTCTGGCCAAAGACACAGAAAATGTAATGCAAAATACAGGACCAAGTTCAGCCTGAAAAACGTCTGGGCACACACAGATGTAACTCATAGGAATGAATAGAAAAAGAATGAAATGTATCACATTTCTCTGATTTATCCTCCATCACTAGTAGATAAAAAGCAAGACAGCATTCTCACCTTCAGTGGTACACTCCTTTCTTCTGGTTCCTCTTCTTTTTTCTTGAAGTCCAGTGTTTCTCCGACAGTCACTTGATTGCTGCAGTTAAAGAACAGAACCAAGTTCAATCACAGAGCTATGCTGTTTTAGGTAAAAGCAACAACTCCAAAATGTCTTTATGGGGTGTCAATAAATAATCTGACAAACATCAGTGCACTGATAATTCAGACTCCATCGCTCCAAGAGCCAAATCACAAGACAAAACAATATAATTTACTAGCAAGTCTTAACAATGGGGGGTTTGAATGAGTTCTACCAGACCTTTGGTTGCATGAAGAGCTCTCTTCAGTATACTCAACATTTTCTTTAATCTTTGGTAGGTTTTTCCCAGTGAACTTTTTCTTCAGGCCTAGAGAATAAATATTTAGTTCAGTAATGATAATTTCAACATTAGAATTTAGATTATTATTTCTAAGAGGGAACCTTTAGCTATTCCCATCTTCTGCACTCGTAACACCTTTTGACTATTATCACAAACAATGTAAAATCTGAATTAGCTTTTTTTCAGCAGTATATCAAGACAAAACAAAAAGCAGACTTAAAGAAATACTTCTTGTGTTTTAGAAACTTGTAGATTAAAAGGGGGGAAAATCCACCACCTTGGAAGCAACCTTTACCTTGATTCAAAGTAGTTTGAGTACAAATCAGTTTTAAGTGGAGTTTATTAGGAGTATCAAGGATTTCTACATAAACTAGTCCTCACTGTATATAAATGGCATTAACAACACAATTAATCAGTAACTAGCAAATTTCAGAACTGTATTTTCTTACCCTAAAACTAATTTTATAACTCATTTAGCTTTGTGCTTTGCTTTCATTATCCAAGAGCTGGAAACAGTCAAACTTTCTAGAGTCACACTTTTATAACCACAAAGCAGTGCCCATCCCCACCCTAAAACCTGGGTCTGAGTCACTGCATTCCCCCAGGGCCACACAGAGCCCGGGCTGAAGCTTCCTGGGAATTCAGGACAGGATGACATACGGACAGGACTTTTCCTTCTTTTTTTTCAAGCATATGGAAGACCTCCAGGCAGCTGGTTGCACCCAGTCCTGTGTACAGGAGCATTAAATACATACAAGAGCAGGAGCCAGCAGAGCAGGAACAAGGCAATAACAAATGTTTGCTGTACCCTTTGTTAACAACAAAGCTTTACTTTTAAATTACCAAGATCAAGACATCCCACGGTGGTCTTCCCCATACTCTCTCAGCCTTCACTTGATTCGCATCCCTTCCCTTGAAATGAATTTTTTTTCTGAACAGATCTCAAATTCTTAGCTTGGTATCTGCACTGCGTTCAAAAACGAGGCAGCTCCTTTTGAGTAACGACTTCAAGTAATTCTTAAAATATTCTCTCAAAGGGAAGCAAGGCTTTTTTCTTGCCATTTCTCGATTAAATGTGGGGAGGCACTTTACAGAGGGAAAAATCCTTCCCATTGCTAGCTAGCAGCTAAAGTAGCAGTAACACTCTTGTTTCCAGAACAGCTGTGTGCTTTCTCCAAGCGGTGAGTGACATGGATAACAAGAAACTATTTCCCAACCTCACACAGGACCCGCTGCGCTGGGCACAGGCGTGAGGAACAGCCCTATGAAGGAACACCGATGGCGCTATCGGTAAAAACCCTGACCGGATTATCCTGCCCGGCATCTTCACCCACGGGAACACACCGGACAAAGCACAGCGCAGATTCCTCTCTCCCCCACCCTTTCCCGCCGGTACCGGCCCGGCCTCCTGCACCCCAAGCCGCCCGGGAGAGGCGCTTACAGGCGGGCTCGGGCCCGCGAGGCCCCGCGCTCCCGAACAGCCGCCGCCGGCACATCTGGGACACAGCGGCCCGGCTGCCCGGGACAGCGGCCGCTCCCGGCAGAGGGGACGCGCGGCGCTTCTTGCGCGGTGCCTTCCCGGCACGGGGGGCGCGGAGCCCCCGGCCCCGCTCCATAATAACCCCGGGCTGCCGCAGCCACCCCCGGCCCGGCCCGCCCCGCTACCCCAGCCCGCATGCGCCCCGGCCTGAGGGCACGGCCCGTGCCGGCCCCGCGGGGTCAGGGCCGCCCTCAGCGGGGCCGTGCCCGGCCCGAGCCGCCCCGCGACACCAGCGCCTCACCGCCCGCACGGGGAAAAATAAAAACCGTGTATGGAAATAAATCGTGTGTGTGATAGATAACCCCTGTACTGATCCGACCCCGTGTTTCAGCTTCGGTTTGTAGAGAGGAGCAATCTGGTTGCCTCGTTACCCGGAATAATTCGGGTTAAAGGCGCCCCAAATATGATCCTGTTCCAGCCCCTGTAGCCTTCTGCTACACCAGGCTGTTCCTAGCTCCACCCAACCCGGCTTTGGGCATTGCCAGGCGTTCCTGGATTTCCAAGTGAAGGGAGATACACAAAAATCCGGAGAGCCTGAATGCTTTGCAACTTTATTGGTTTAGACACAGTCTGAAAAAATATTATGCATTCCCAACTGTCAATTCATATTAAACAAGCATATACATTTAGTTATATTATTATTGATTTAAAAAAAAAAAATAATGAAACAATTACAGAAAGACTGCTGCATCTTCAGAGCTTTGCAACAATTTGTTTTCATAGGAGATTGCTAAAATCAATCTCATGTCCCAGTATGCTTTTGGTCGTTATTTTATTTTACATGATTTCTTATTTTACAACGTGTTTAGTTTAGGCACACACTCTGAATGACTTCATACCGATGGTGAGGACAAAGTGCTGGAGGAACAACAGATTTTATAAAAGAGCTTTTATTGTATGTCAGTCCACGAGAAAATCTTATGAGCAGTTTTGAGAAAGGTGAGAATTTAGTTCTTTACAAAAGTTTCCACAGATGACTGATATACATGCTAATATACCAAAACTGGAAAAAAAAATTAATAACAGTTAGGATTTTTTTTTTTTACACAAATATCTTAAATTTTACCCCCCTTCACTTTCCGTTGTAAATACAATAGGCAACACTTACCAAAATGCCTCATTTGTTGACCGCTTTTACTTTGCTAAAATACGTAACAAAAAGCTGATATGAAGGGCTTAAAGGGACTCCAGATGCCTCAGAAAATATTTTTCTTTGGAAGAATTCAAGGGATCTAAAACTTTTTCACTTCTGTGCTACAGGCATCCAGATTTCTTCTCTGAAAAGCTTCATTGTTTCACAGGGACAAAGGTGATATAGGAACCATCAAATGTGCAAAAAATACCGAAAGACATCAATTCCAAGAAGAAACAATGATTTATTTCTGATTTTTTTTTCCCCCAGAGAAAACCAAAGTGAACTAAAGATACAAAAAGTATGCCAATAGAATTGCCTCTAAATAAAATGCTTTTTCAATTTTTTTCTAAGGCATCAAGAGGTCTTTAAGTAACCTATTACCATGCAAAAATAGTATATTCTTTCCCATTTTACATTCATTGTGTAGCATTTATTTACATATAGGTCAGCAGTTTGTGCTTTTAACACATATAAAACTAAAAAAAAACCAAAAAAAATCTAAGTTAATTTTTTCATTCCAGAGGTTAAGTTCAGATTATTTTGTTACATAGGAGAATTTTATATTCATGGCAAAAATGAGACTGTACCTTACCACTGCTGATAGATAGTGAGAGCAGATTGCAAAATGGTACTTTATCAATAAAAACTCACTGTCTCTGTCTCACCTGATGTGCATCAAGCATTTTAACCTGCAAATGTGCCTTTCAGGACAGAATTATTCCATGTATTTCCTGCCCACATGGGGTCAAAGGCTCTGGTCTGGTTTCTGCTCATACTCTGTGCATTTTGGCAGAACAGATTTTTCTCTGTGCAATATATCAAGCAAAGAACATACAAAATATATAACTAAGCAAGAGCCTCTTCCTGAAAAATGTATTTTATTATAGTTTCTTATATATAAGACAATCTTCCAGTGATTCCACAGGCATAGCACCAGGCCCAGGAAGAACCTCCCATGTTTAACATGTCTAAGAGTGCAGTACTGCAACTGTAAAACTGACTGCAAAAAGAGTCACCACCTCTTTTAGATGAATAATAGAAATTAATTTTGTATTTAGTTATCTTAGGGTAAAAAAACAAACAAACAAAAAACCCCAAAAGAAAACAAAGCAACAACAAAACAAAAAACCCCACCAAACAAGTGGTTATTGGACAGCCCTGGGGATTTTTCCTTGGTGGTCACAAGAAGTGTTTCAGTTTAAGGAAGCTCAATACAAAATAAATATTCCTGGAATTTGAAGAGAAGCAGGATTGAGCCTGGCTCATGCCTTACGTACGTCTCTTTTTCAGGTGTTAACCTCTTACAACATTGTTATGTTTATGGCAAGAGAGTGACCTGCAGAGGAAAATCTGATTATACAAACATAAAACAGAGCTTTTAGTTTATTTATATGATTTTTCACAAGTTCTGAAAGCATTCACACTTTTGGTATGACGAAAAAGCAACTCAGATTTTGCATCATCCAAGTGTGGCCAAGTCTGCATCTTTTCTTTCTTATTCTTTTGGTGTTCATATATTTGGCTGTAGTGCATCTGACATTTTGCATCAAATACCAAAAGAAGAATGTAGATATATTATTCAGCATCATATATGTAAAAATAACAGCCATCTGGGATCTTCTGCATTTATACAGAGTTTAGTTTTCTCAAAAAACCTGAAATCATCTTAGGAGAAAAGTAAATTAAATTCAAATGGCAAAAATAATATCAGTGAAAAATAGCTTTTCTCTATTTACTTAGATGACTAATGTTTGGGATTTTTTATTTCAAAACTGTTGCATTCAAACAGACAGAAAATTGTACTGAATTTACTTCTCCATTGCTTTGAAGATTGTGTATGTAATGTCTTTCTTTTGGTTGATACAAAAAGGATATGAACTAAAGTTCACTGATAAAAAAAAAAAAAAAGATAAAAATCCTTTATATTTGACCTAAAGAGACAGATTTTATGCAGTAATCCCTATCCTCCATTGACATGGTGCACACAAATTCCCCAGGGATGCTATTGTTGCATACATTGGTGAAAAATAATGATCCCATCAGATCTCAGATATTTCTTTACTTGCTTTGGACTGATATGAGTCACTGCACTGAAATCAAATGAAGAATCAGGTGCATAAAGGGATTTGGACAAATGCACATTTGATAAATCACACTGCCACATTCTTTGAGTCATTATACAATTCCTATGTATCATTTCATTCTGAAATCACTGCAATAAATCAGTCTTCGTATAACACTAGCTTATTAATTTGAATTATGTCATTTGGAAGCATGCAACAGACCTTCAGAGAGAAAATAAGATCCTGTTTAGATTAAAAATTTAAACTTTTAGCTTCAAGAGTCTACAGTGGATTCCACTATAAGAGAGAAAACAAGTGTGTGTGCTTCCACTGTCCTAGCAAAGATCTAGCAGGCACAGCTCCATGCTAGTATGCACTGGTGCAACAAACATCACCTAGAAAAATACACAAATATTTAGGACCCTCTTTAGCAGAAAGAAGCCATCGACAGTGCAAGTATTCAAGCAACTTAACATGACGGTTTTCTCTTTGCCTTGTACCATGCTTTGTACCAAGAGAGAACTCTAGAGTCTGTTCCTTGTGAGACTTATCCCCTTTCTGATGATCACAGAAATATAAAGTTTTATCCAGACAACTTGCTGGTTATTCCAGAGAGGCCATTGGAAGTGATGCCAATGGGACTTGATGCTTTCAGATGTCCGACCATAAAGCCATTCCCATAACAGGCCTTTCTGCCACCGTGTCCACTGTTCTGCCATACGGTGACACCTTGCACAGCGATGGCTAACACAGCCTTTAGCCCAGCCCCAGGAGTCTTTTGGGGCAGTATTCCTTCTCCTTCCGTGGCCAGATGCTCTCCGCTGTTGCACCTCAGGCTGGCCTTTCCCCAAACCCTTTCATTTTGCTAAGCCTCATCCAGAATCACAGCTTATTCCTTGTGCTGCATTTCTTTAGCACTGTTTCTGAAAGGGAGTTAGTCCAGCTGGACTATGCAGTATTAGCAGCATGTGAAGTAATAAATTAGGGATTGGGAGCATATGGATTATCATGAACTCCCACCTAAAGCCACCACAGAGCCAGTGATGCTTTTGCAACCTTCTCAGTTTGAGCTGTTCAGATGTCCATGAGTGCACTGGACTGAAGGAGCCCTAATGCAGAATCTGCATACCGTGGATAAATTGTGTTTGAATGAAAAGGAAATAGAGGGAATTCTGTGCTACTGCTTCCTACCCTGTTCTTGTAATTTCAAGGTAACATTAGTCCATTAGATTTAAGATACTAATAGGTCTAATAAGTAAAAATAGTGTGAAATTCCTTCCTATTTCTATTCTGGTTTTGAAGTCACCAATGATTAAATCAAATCAATGTAATTTATGTCCTGAAAAATATAAAAACTATCACTTACTATATAAACCAATATCCAGCTTGAAGTTCCAAATCAGAGAAAATAGACTTTTACTTTCACCATCAATCGCTGATTATTTGAGGTAGACCACATTATTGAATTATTTATGATTTTAGTCTCTAATATATTAGTTTATATACAATCAAATATCAACAGACATACTTGAATTTTTCCCTATTTTAATTAGAAATGTTTGTAGTTATTTATAAGATATCCTTCCATAATTTACTTGGTCATAAATTGAAATTTCTGCATATTTTGTGGCAATTTAGCATAACTTTTAGTAGTGCCTTACTGTGTAGCTAGAGTAAAAAGAAATTGTGTCACACCTGATGGCAAAAAGAAGGGAAAATATGGTTAGTGATGAAATCCTAGAAAAATGAATGGCTCAAATGTAAGATTCAGATGCTTATCCATTTCAGCAGCGTCATTCTGGCTCTGTACTTTTTGAGTATTATTCTAATATTGCTATGAAGTCCATTACTCAGAATATTCTTCCTGTGATTTCAGATGGAGATGCTTGAATATAGCTCTTCAATTTGTTTTTTGAAGTAATCTCTCAGTTCTGGCCTCTTAGCCTTTAATGTTGGTGTCAACAAACCGTTCTGCACCGAGAACATATCAGAGTGAATATAAATGGCTTTGACCTAAAATAAAAGAGGAATATATTTATAGCAAAAGTTACAGGCATCACACTGAATAAGCATTAACTTTTTTGCTGGGCTTCCCTCCAGTGGTGCCTCAACTCCAGGGCACTCTTCTGCTGAGTCCCCAGGATTTCCATCCCCTGCCCACAGAAGGGAGCTTTCCAAGAGAATGAGCACATAAAACTTCTTTTCTGTATGAAAGCAAGGCCAGAGCACAGCAAGGCAGCACACAAGGCATGCTGTGGTAGCGTCACTGCAGTTTCACACAGCTGAAAGGCAGTAGGGGAGAGGGAAAGGAGGGAGTTGTGCTAGGAAACCTCAACTTAACCACTGCAAAAATAAACAGCACTGATTCAATCTTGCAAAATTATCGTGAGGCTTTGCAGGCACAAAGCGTGTACATGATGATCATCTTTAGCTAATTAAAGTGATACAAATCTTTTAGCCTGTGCAAATAGCATTTCACAAGGCTGCCCTTGTTTGAGTCAGTGGCTTTGAGCATAGTGGGGAGCCTGGCAGCACAGATGGGAGTGAGCTTTTCCTTTCCATGCTGGTGTGGGAGAAAGCAGAAAACTGCTGCGGGACTGGTCAGAGTCCACTGATTGAAGACAAAATTCCCCAGCCATCTGCTGCTTTTGTGATTCCCCAAGCCAGACTGCTTTGCAGTTTGTTCGGCTGGGAGTTGCAGTGATACAGTCTGCAAATCCATTTTCTATTCCTTAGATATGTGATTCAACTTTCCCTGCAAGCATCGTGTCCAGGTCCTGCCCCCCATGCAATCCTTCATAAATCAGTGTTCACGCTCTTAATGCTCCCCTGTTTGCTGCTCTAGCTTTCAGATCCTGGAAGCTGATTGTTATAGAATCCACACTTGTCATTCCAAAGACAGAGATCCAAGCTCCAGACAAGGACAGGGATGATAAAGTGTATCCCCATACACAGGAGATCCCATCTCACCTGAACATTAGCCACAGTATCTGGCTCAAAGTTTGGTTTTAAGATTACATACTGCAACAGAGATGAAGTTTTGAAGCCCTTTAATTTTGGAAACTATAATTTATTTTTTATTCTATTCTATTGTTATTTTATCCCAATTTTTAGAGATATGACAAGGCTTTCCTCAGTACTATATACTTTATTAATTAAAAACTGCTGGTGAAATTGATTACTTGAGAATATTTCATACTGTGAAGACTATAGCAGAAGCAAACAAGATTTAATAGCACAAACAATTACGTGCATTAAAAACTATGCTTTATACTGAATTGTTTTTAAATAAAATATCATTTCATTTGCATAGGTAACAGGGAAATTAAGAGTAATAGGGTTATGTTTAATGATGCTTCTGTTCCACTCCAATATGGTGAATTACTCATTAGAATTATCGCCCAGAAACAGCCTAAACAAAAGCAAAAAAGCCTTTGCTAATTATATGTAATGATTATGATGTTCATTTTTTTAAACAGAAATAAGCATTTGACATTTTAAAATGGGGTGGATAATATTTCTGGTTTTTTAATGCTATGTAATCCATGGTTGATTTCAAATCTCCCCTTCTAAGGTGTTTGTAGCTCTACTGCAGAAATATTTACACAAGCAGGAAAGAACTAGTGCCCAGACTGAAAACAAAAAAACCAGCAGCATTTCGAGGTCAGGTATAAGAGTAGTAATTATTGATACAATTTCTAACAGAGCTTTCAGTGGCAGAAATGTCAGACTCTGACAGATGTTTATCTTGACCTCTGGTTGTCAGTCTGGGGATTATTCATGTCCCTAATTTAGATTTTAACCTCTGCACCCAAAACTTTCACTAAATTTAATTCAAATTTCAAACATGGGTGGAAAGCAGAATTGCAGCAAATACATTGTTCCAAAGGAATAAATACAACTTGCCAGCAATAAAGCTCTTTCCAAAAACATCATGTACATCTGCAACAAAGATTTGTAGTTACGTCATAAATGCTGACAAATCCCTGTTCTATACAAATTGCCTGTCTGACCACACTGAATGATGTGTTCTGTTTTACCTGCTCAAAGGAGTGAAGCCCACTCTCCTTCCCTAACCGTACCATGTCTTCCATTATCGCTTGCTGCAGTTCCTGCATTAAAACAGAAATTCCTCATCAGCTACCACAGTCAACCTTACATGCAATTAATGCTCACTGTTCACCAAAAAAAAAAGCGTTTCTGAGCAGAGTTCAAGTGCCTTACTAACAGTTAATATGTAATTAGCAAAATTCTATTGTAGTGTATAAACATTACACTTAAGTGTGGTGATGTTAAGTGTCTCCTTGGTATGAAAAGTAAGATTCTATTTTCAAACCAGCTATGTGACATAGCTGTTAAATTTACAGTCCTTCAGCCATCTGCCAGACTTCAATGCAGAATCATTGCCCACAGACCCCAGTGGGATGGTTCAGTGGTATCAGTATCCACTGATGTGATCCAATGCAGTTCCTCAGTATTACAGAGCATGTGTTTAAGACTGGGGTCCTTTTTATGGAATCATAGAATGTCCTGAGCTGGAAGGGACCCACAAGGATCATGGAATCCAACTCCCTGCCCTGCATAGAACAGCCCCAAGAGTCATACCATGTGCCTGAGGGTGTTGTGCTAATTCTCCTTCAGCTGTCAGACTTGATGGTGTGACCAGTCCCCTTGGGAGCCTGTTCCAGTGCCCAGCCACCCTCTCTGGGAAAAACCTTTACCTAATATCCATCCTAAACCTCCTCTGACACAACCTCAGGTCCTTGCCTCTGGTCCTGTTGCTGGTCACCACAGAGACCAGTGGTAAGTCTTATTTAGTTGTCTTATTTAAGAAATCTAAGCCCCTCCTCCTGCTGTACTGTTGTTCAAGGCAGGAAAGACTCTTGGCTCTCCTACACCAGGGCTGGCAGAGGTCGGTACCACCCCACATATCACTAGATCCAGGTCAACCCTGCTGAATGTTCAGTGAGGAAATAATTCTTGCCACTGAAATTGTCATTCCTAGACACAGTATTATGCATACATAATGCTACAGCAAAAAAAAAGTCTGTACTGCAGATACAAACCTTATTTTTACAGAGTTCTGCATAAGTTCCTTCAAATCCTCTTTTCTTTGCCCAGCCTGGCATAACTTCAGAATCAGGCACCACAATTCCCACCAGGAAGGCCTGTAGGTAAAAGAGAAGGAGAGTTGGAGGCGAAAGCTGAATCACATTCCAGCCTCTACATTGAAGTGAATACACAAGTCAGCTGAATTTCTGCATGTTTACCACTTATTGTTTAATTATGTCAATAATTTGCTAACATATTGTCAGACATTCTGATGTCTGTGCCTTTTTTTCTCAGATAAAAGGTTGTCTGGGACTGTGCATTTACCAGCAGTTTTAATACCCTCAGTTGGGTTTTGCTCCTCTTGGACATTAATAACTCACATGGCCCTGCAAGTCCCAGGCAAACTCTGGAGCCAAGGGAAGGCTCATGCTTGTGAGCCTTGAATGCAGAGGATGAATTACCATGTTTTAAAAGGTGTAGGTGTGTGTATAAATGTGCAAATTAACAGAACAAGATTGGTCAGAATGGGCAGGCAGTGTGGGGGGCAGCAGTGGCTTTGCCTTTGCCTGCCTTACCATACGCAGGGTGGTAAAGGACAGCATTGGAGTCTCAAAGAGTGACACCAAAGCCAACTTAAAGGCTTGATCTTTGGCCACAGCATTCTCTAAGCTGCTCAGGGTCACACCAGCAGCTCAGTTCCTGTCTGGCTGTCAGCCATGTGATCTACTCACATTTTCCTTCCATTCATGCCCAGCTCTCTGTCTTCTAACTACTAAGAGTAAAGTAGGATTTTCTGAAAGCTTGGTTTGTACCTGCAGGCTGTCTCCATGGACATAGATCTGAGCAACAGGGTCACTGCGGATGTAGATATTCTCTATCTTCTCTGGTGCAATATATTCTCCCTGAGCAAGTTTAAATATATGTTTTTTCCGATCAATAATTTTAAGGGTCCCATTCTGTTAGGAGAAAGAAATGAGAATTCACAGAGAAGTTATTTAACCACAGAAACTCAGCAAGCAGTGTGTCTTTAAAAGAGCTTTCAACTGCCTGCTGTGCTTTCAAATGCTTCACTGACATATCGAGCTTATTCTGCCAAATATAAACTTAATCCTTTGTAAAGATAGTCCTGCTTGGAGACCTAAGTTTAGTCCTTGAAAAATTATATGGGATATTACAGTGGCTGTAAGAACTCTGTGTGTGCCCAGTACGCACAGGTAACCATTTTCCAATGTCTCCTGTGTGAAGCCAGCCCTCCTGGTCCAGTGCCTCAGCTGTCCTCTCTTCATCCTTCAGGTAACCTTTAAACACATTGGGTCCTTTCACACAGATCTGCAAAACAACCAGGGGTGATGATAAATTATTTTCTTCGTCTGCTATAAATACAAGTTAAGTAGTAACTCACAAAATTCGAAATATTTTAATGACTGTGCTCTGTGAAACTAAAATAGATTGGGTTATTAAACTATCTATGGATATTTTTCAAGCTAATGGAAATATGAAGTAGGGTTTGCAAAACTGATTTGTTTGAAGTTGATTTGCATTCCATTTGCAGTTAAAAATAACAAAGTTATTGAAATAAGTTCAATTTTTGTGTAGTATAGAAATCACAGCAATGTAGAAATCACAGCAATTCAGCTCTTCTTAGCTGAACTAATTAATTCAGTCTTAGTAGTTCAAGGAATCAGGCTGGAAGTACTGCCACAGCTCCTTTTTCATTAGTTCTTTGCTGCTCTATTGTTTAACTGTCATTTTCCTTTCCTGACTGCACTATGTAACACATGCACCCTACAAGGGTAAAATGCTTCTATAAACGATTTCATACAGTGTTAACTAGTGAGAATTTGATATAAAAATGTGATTTTCTACCTCTCCTTCTCCTTTGGAAGCAAAATAATTCAGTTCTTCCACATCCTTCAATCTGATTAAGTTACAGGGCAAAGGGGCTCCTACATGACCTGGAAATCAAAGTTATCAAGTCACTTGTCATCTCTCTTAAAAAAAATAATTAGCATTTTATCATTAGTTACTTGCATAGTTGTAGATACACTGGATGTTCTTGCAGGAGCTGTGTCTGTGTGCAGAAATAATTTCCTTAATTAATGTTTTGCACTATTAAAACGAAATACCAACATCTCCTCTTTGGATATAAAACCTATTCTGAAATAGCATAGAGTGGTTTGGGTTGGAAAGGACCTTAGAACTCATCTCATTCCAACACCCTGCCAATGGGCAGGAGCACCTTTCACTAGATCAGGTTTCTTCAAGCCCCATTCAACCTGGCCTTGATGTTACAGTCCGTAATTTCCTAAAGGAATGTGTATTTCTTTTATTTCTTCAAATGGTGGAAGAAAATAATTACCTGATGTCCAGTCACCTGGAGTTGTAAAGGTGCATCCAGCTGTGCATTCTGTTTGTCCATAGCCTTCATAAACCTGATAAAGAGACAGGTATCTTTAAAAGATCATAAAAGATTCACTATTACAAACTGAAATCCCAAGCATTGCCTCTGTTGCACAGTCCTGTGAGCTGAGCCTGCAGCTGCAATGTGTGGGTGCCCATTTGCCACAGGGACACTGTACAAAATTTCATTTACATAACTAGGAAAGACCATGGCTCTATCATGCTGAAAACAGGGAGAAGATGAGTTGAGCACTTAGCCTTTGAGTCAGGACATATGCTACACTATGAGAGAAACTTATGAGTGAGAAAAAGAAGTATTTTTGCAGGACATTTTGAACATCCACCCTTTTTTTTTTTCCTGACTAATTTTAGGCTCTCAAATGAGACCTTTCAGTTGCCCTGGGCTTCCCATCACAGAGAAATAATGCAGTGGACATCTCAAGTGGGTTAGGCTGACATCTGAAGATTAGCTCTCTCCATTTATATATAGAATAAAACTTATGCAATGTAGTTTCCAGCACTTGCACAAACACATTTAATTGCACATACTCAGTTTGGTGCTGAGAGGTGGATGGGATGAGCCTATGGGGTTTTTCTGGGAGATGCCCAGAGTGAGAACATCTCTTGCCTGTTACTGCCATCCCAGGGGTGTTCCCACCCCACTGAGCTCTGGGTATACCAGGACTCCATGGCTGCCCCAAGCCTTGCTGTCGGATCCATCCTGGTACAGCTGTCCTAAACACAGTTCTGAGGGTCTGTCCCATCTGCTTTCTTAAATACCACGTGTTCTCTTGCTAGCAGTGGGTGAGCATCCCTGAACAGCCACACAAACCCACCTGGCATCCGAGGGCCGCACGGAGGAAGCCCAGGACAGTCGGGGATGCAGGGGCAGCACCTGTCACTATCATGCGGACACACCCCCCAAGACTTGCCTGTTTGGTAGCAGGAGGAAACAAAAGAAAGCATCAGAAGCTACTGCATGGCAAAATGAGCTTGCACAAAATGCTCTATGATAGATGTGCAGGATTCCTTGCCCATGGCAAGGGGTCAGAATTAGATGATCTTCAAGGACTCTTCAAACCCAACCATTCTGTGGTTCTGTGAAGTGGCCATGTATGGAAATATGAACTAGCTCTGAAGCTTTCCTGAGGGATAAAAGTCCATTCAGTGTACAGAGACAGGAGTGTCCACATCCCTGGCAGGATGAGCTGCTTAGCCTGGGCTCCTGCAACTGCTGTGCCTGGGCAGGCTGCAGACCTGGCTCTGGGAACTGCTGGGAAAAACTCTTCCTCCATCCAGTCTTCTTTGCTTATTTACACTTCATTGGTTTTAATGAATTGCCTCTCAAGCCCTCTAAAATAATGTTGTCTCTTTTTTAGGGCAGATGACCTTCAAATATTTCTGGAGGGTATTACATCAATTCCTGTGTCCCATTTTACTTCTTTCTCCTCCCCCTTCATTTCCTTTTCTTTATTCTAAAAGTAAAAAAGAAAACCCAGCACAAAAGAAAACAACTGCTGACTGAGTCTGCCCGTCTCGCCAGCCCTTGCATCAATATGCAGCCTCGCTCGCTCCTAGCTGGGTGAACTCTGCTGTCTTTGCACACTGAGGACAACTAATCCACAGACCACAAGTACAGTCAGTTTCTTTAGTTAAAAATAAAGTGGCATGTCTCCAGATAAGTCATCCGATTAAAAAAATGAAGTAATTAGAGACTCCTGGAGTGGTACAGAGCCCAGAAAAACTGGTTTAAAGCCAATTTTATCTCTTTTTTTACTGAGATGTGTGGCAAACAGAAGGACATTCTGATTTCTTTCCTCATAGTTGCTAAACCATGATTCATGTGTGCATTTTTCTTTACAACCTTATTCTTCTCCTAGAACGAAATGCAGGTTTGAATATATCCAATTGAAACCCAACCTGAAATCCTATTTGTTGAGATTTTGCAGAAAACTTTGGAGTAGCATCTCTTCGATCAGCGACTCCTCTTTTCATGACCACCTTCCTAAATTTCGTCCCTAGATACCTTTCCTCCCCTGCAGGGGCGCAGTTTCTATCTGAGAGCTGCAAAAACCTTTTGGCACCATTCCATAAATGAATGGTTTCTTGGTGCTGCTGAAGAGGGATATGGTAAATGTCATATTAATCTGCCTTGTGTTTCTCCATTTCCCTCTGTAAAGTTATCCTTGAGAGAATTGAAATTTTTGACATTATGCATGGTGTTTAAAAACAAAACAAAACAAAACAAAAAAAAATAAATATGGCAAAACTTCACAGGGCAACAAACTGTGCTCAGTTCACATTTTCTATTCCATTTTCCAGTCTGTTGTTCACTAGTGAATAGCAATTGCCCACGGTTCATCATTAGGCAAGTGGACTACACTGACTTTAAGGAATCATAGAATTCTTAAGGCTGGAAAAGACCTCTAAGATCATCAAGTCCCACCATTAACCCAGCACCAGCACCATCTTCACCACTAAACCATGTCCTCAAGTGCCACATCCACACCCTTTTTTAACATTTTCATGGGTGGTAACTCCATCACTGCCCTGGGCAGCCTGTTCCAATGCTTGAGACCCCTATCCAAGAAGAAATTTTTCTTACTGTCTGGAACTCCCTTGTCAGAAAACCAGTCATTGCTAGAAGAAACAAGAGTTCTTTGACTTCAGACTGACTTCTTGAATCACTTACCTGTATTTTATTAAAGAAAAGTTTATCCCACAAACTGTCATTTCTAATGATACCATTTCGAACTTCAGCCTTTTTCCGTCTGGCTGCAAATTCCAGGATCCAGCGCTTGAGGGACGTGTCAGCCTGGCTGAAGATCTGCAGGAGCACAGGATGGCAGATGAGGTGTCACAGAGGAGAGAGCACATCAACCCCTGCTCTCCCCATGACACCCACCCAGCCAGGTGGGTACAGTTACATTTGCAGCACAGGTAAACAAGGCTACACTGGGGTTTGTTAGTGGGGGAAAAAGGAATGATGTGTTTCACTCCATTCCCTACTGTACATGTGGTTCCTTTGGAGGGAAAAGACAGGATGGTCGTACAGGCTTTGACTAGATTGACAGGGCTGCTCTTACTCTATAATTTCTGTGATAGGGTTCAGTGAAATTTATGCAACCTGAGCAACTGGGAATGAGCAACATGAACAGGCATCAGCGGTGGCTGATGTGGTGATGGGGGCTGCATTTACCTGAGCTTTATCAGACACCAGCACAAAGTCCACCTCAACAAATGAGAAACCCCCAGTGCCTGTTACCCTAATAAAGCACAGAAGCCCTGATCTTTGAGAAAAATTAAATCAGTAGCTTGTGCTTAAGCTTGTCTTTAGCAGGTAAGTCTTCTGGGGAATAAATACTGGCAGCTGGTCAAACAGATTTAACATGATGACCAGACCTGCCTGTCTTAAATACCTTGCAATACCTTTACCTTAGTTTTAAAAATTTCTAAATCCAAAAGCCATTGTCACATTTATATCGCCTAAAGCCTCAAAGGCTTTTTGAAATTTCTGATTCCCAGCTGTGGTTGCCACCAGAATGAGAGATTTGAGTTTCAAATCTGGTTGAAGGTTACAAAAGGTCCTTGTGCAGCCAGGTTTGACTGATGTTTCTGTGATGAAAAAATTCCGTAGCTCTAAAAACATCACTGGTAAGCTTAGTGAGAACAGGGTAGGAGGCTAATACAGATGGATTTCCTATTCACACATAATAGCTGTGTCTGGAGTCTGTGTAAGTCATAATACAGACTTACACACTGAAAGAGCTGTATCCATTACACAGAGTGAGAACGTGTCTGCAGCAAGGCAGAAGTAGTGTAATCTGCTTGAGAATTCTCCATGACTAAGAGAATTCTCCCACATGAGTAGTAAAGGGACATAAACTCCGTTGTTCCAAAAAGGGTAAAATCCAAATCCAACTCACCTTGTCATACATTCTGTTCAACAGCCGTGGCACGACAGGGAAGATGGTTGGCCGCAGTGCCTTCATGTCATCAGACAGGAGGCGAATATCTCCTTGGAAGAAGCCAATTCGCCCTCCGTGGCAGTATACTACAGACTGATGAGGAGAAAGAGGAACACATGTAACACCTTTGCTTTCAGTTCCCAAAGCAAAGCATTCCTCCCAAGCGCAGAAGCACCTTTTCAAAATTTCTACTCTCCGATATGGCAAAAATGGGACTTTGGAAATACAATAAAGTAACAATAAATTTTGTGCTGAATAGAAAAACCCAGATAGTTTGGGGCATTTTTCCATACTGGCAATCCAGCATCTACCAAATTTGCCACTTGTTCTGGAAGAACAAGGAATTAAAATTTTCAGAAGGGATTTCCCTTCATCCCCTGCATATGGGGATGGAGAAGTCCCAGTTATGGTCAGAGTCTGGATCAGAACTTTCCTAAAGCCCAGCCCTCCCATAGAAGCTCACAGCATGAGAACCTATCACCAATACAGAAATGCAAAGTAAGAAACATCATAAAACACAGAGCAGTAGCCGATTTTTAGATGTTAATACTTTAGTTTTGTTTAAATATAATAATATAAACTACGTTAGCAATACGGTGCCTGATCCTGTATCCCAGAGATAGAAGCCTGCTTCATAAAAGGTGCTTGACTTGGATGGAAACTACAAATCCAGAAGCCTTGTACTTGAAAACAAAGCAGGATGTTTTCCTCAGATCAGAATGGAAGTTAATATGCAGGATGGGGCAGAGGGGTGGCTGGCTATGAGCCAACTGGTAATCAGTAACCCTGCCAAGGAGCAGTCACAGACTGAGTCAAACTGGCATTTCATCACTGAAGAACATTTGGAGACCAGCACTTCTCCCATGGTTTTACAGTGCATGGAGGAGAAAGCATCCTCAACAAGCACCTGTGATGCCAGAGCTGAGCCCAGTCTTCCAGAGTTGACTGAAAACTTCAGGTCCCTTTTGTGGGCTTCTCTTCCCCAGATAACACATCTCTTGTGCAGCTCCTAAAACTCTTCAATACTAACCAAATTGCTCTCACTGCTCTGTCAGGCAGTTAGAGACTGTCTCCATCAGCTGAAACCACAGGAATGTTACATATGTGATGTGGGTTTAATGAAAATCACACTGCTGAATATGTGCTTTACACTGCACATGAATTTAAAAAAGAAAATGTAACCAGTGTGCTCATTGGGAATTGAAAATAACAACTAGAAATTTTTAGCTTTAAAGAATGTATATATATGATTTTAACTGTAAATTCCAGGGATGAATAATGTTGGCTAAAACTAGGGACACTGATGCAGTGCTTGCTGTTCAGAATGCTTTTGAAAATGACTTTTTAGCCCTTTTGAAAAAATCTTTATATTAAAAAGCCATTTCAGATGGGAGGATAAACCTAGACATCCTTTGAAGGCTATCCCTTTCAGTACAGCAACATCCTGTGAAATGAAAGCATTTTCAATGTTTCTATTTTCTGTCTGCCCCTCCATCAGATGAATTTTATATTCATTATATTCATCAAATTATATTCTTGTTTGCCTGGCACACTAACCAAATTGCCTTGCAAGTGGAGAAAGGCTGTGCTGTAATTCTCAAAATCTTTCATGGGCTTTTACTTCCAATTTGTGAGATTTTTAACAGGGAAAAAGTATATTACTTCTGGGACAGATGTCACAAAGAAGTGGGAGGTGATATTCAGATGCTTGTCTGACTCAGAAAATATGCTTTCAGCCTGAAACAGGCCTCCCTGAGAAAGTACAGAGCTGCAACTGGATCCAGATCCTATCTTCACATGCTGGGTCAATTTTAAGTTTGCAGCTTCTCAGGCTGGAGACCTGATATGGCTGTCTCACCTAACTTGCCTTACTCACCAATTGCAGTACAAATAATCACCCTTATTTTTCTTTTTCCCAAAGAGACATGGAGTCAGTTCTGTGGACTGGCAAGCCCTAGTGCTTGGATCTGCCATAATTCCCAGGGGACACAGGCTGCAGTGAATGCCCACTGCACGCTGCCCTGCCAGGGAGATCACGTGTCTCACATCATGATCTCAGTTTCCTCTTTTTCACTGTCTGCCGGGTTGGGGGTCTTTTTGCAGATCATGTTATTTATGTAATAAAATCATTTTAGCAGATGTAGAAAATGGCTTGAAATTATCTTTACTCACATGACACCTCATCCTAGAGTGCTTTGAAAAGCTGTCCCACAAATTGCTCAGGTGGCAGTAGCCATGAGCTGAATGAGCAATGAGTTTGGCTCATTGCTGAAGGGCTATTTTTCAATCCCTGAGCCAGGTATAAGCTGGAGAATGTGGGAAACTCTCCTGGCCTCCCTCTGGACTCACAGCCATGTCACTGAGACCATGGCTCTGGTGTTACGCACATGGCACTTCTAGAGTACAAGCCTTTTTAGTGCTACAAGATATTGCTGGTTGTTTAGTATTTTATTCATTTTATTTTATTTTTTTTTTGTTGTTGTTGGCGTGGAAAAAAGATGATTTCCACTGACACCATGACCTTACCTGTACCATTCTCTCAAACATGTGTGCTAAAGGCAAATAGGAAATGTGTACATCCTCACAAGTAGGAGACCACTGACTCTGGAAGAAAACACAAGGAGCCCCACGAGGCCTCGTCAGTTCAGGCAGGTTTCTTACCTGTATAACTCTTTCAAACATGTGAGCCAGAGGCAGGAAGGAGATGAGCACATCGTCCTGTCTCGGAAAGATCACTTTCTGCAGGTGAAGGGCATGGGAGACAGAAAGGAAAGAAACACTGACAGGAAGACAACAAGAAAGTCATAAAATAATAAAAAGAAAAATGGCACCAGAGGAGCAAAAGGGTAAAGATTGTCAAGAGAGGAGGGAGTGGCGGACACAGGGAAGCGTTAAAGCCACAGCATCATGGAGCTCAGTTAGCAGGAGGAGTAAAGAGCACAGAGATGTACACACAGGGCAATGGAGAGGCTCTCCTTGGCAGAAGGCAGATTGTATCCACGCAGCTCAGGCTGGGAATGGAGGCTCACCCTGACAGAGAATCCAATTTTTATTCACTGCTTTCTACCAGGAGGTTCCGAGACCCTGATCTGTGCTCTCAGCTGTGCACACACAGCAGAATCCTGGTGCAAACCTGCAGGAGCCCCCAGGATCCCAGTGCTAACCTGCAGGAGCCTCCTGGACACCAGCAGGGCTCTGCAGGAACAGCACTTTCCCACTTTGTGTACAGCCCATTCAAGAATCACAGTGTTACTAGTCAAAATTAGTGATTTTCTTTTCTTTTCCTTTGGTTAATCATTGATTTGAATCAGAATGTGTTGGAAAACTAATGATTTAATCTTACGCTTCAAAAACTAATTACTTCTGTTAGTGTTTCTCATCCTTTTAAATGATTAATGTATGATTTTAAGGGCATCATGACTGCCCCACAGATAGGGGAAAGAGAAGGTTGGATAAATTATTTAAAAGAAAAAAAGTAGCCAAAGTCTTGACTTTGCCAAGTTTTGAACTCTCTCTTGAAGGCTGGTATAAACAAGAGCCTTACCTAACCTATTCCCCTAAAGAAAATAACCTTTCTACCTATATTTCCTAGGGTACAACTTGCTGCAATATTATGGATTAGAAAAACTGAAAGGTTGACTACACAATAATTTGCATGAAGGCCAGTGGAAAATGGGTATAAAAATCTATCAGCTCATAATATTAACAGTTTATACCCACTTGCACCCCCACTGCTCAGAAGGAATCAGTAGCCCATGACCTGTGTACAGTGGAGGCAGACACAGGAGTTCATCCCTCAGGGGGTATCTTCTTGAAGTTAAATCTGGGCTGGTCAGATTTGGGTGTGGCCTCACAACCATCACCTACCAAACTCATATATCATTGACCATGTGGGTGTTCTCAGCATCCCATTTCATATTAATGTGTCTGTCAACCTGAATGAAGCCATTAGGGCCTGAAGATCTATTTATATACATTATTTCAATTTGGCTTCATTTTCTGCAAGCACAGGAATGCAAAACCTATCAACCAGGGGCTTTTTTTATTACTACTGTAATGGTCCAGACAAAATAACCTGGCTTTAAATCAGACCAAAATGATGCCATTGAATAGCCTTCCACTGTGGGCACAGTTGTCCAGTTAATGTAAAAATGCAAACAGCTTCTTGTTGAGAACAACCTTGTAATAAAGCTCTGGACTCACTTAAAAATATGTTTGGTTTGCAAAAATTGTTGAACTTTGTAAACAAAACTGCCACAAGAACTTGTGAATGACAAACCCACAGAACTTCTCATTTAATTTCTTTAATTTATATTGCTTTCAAGTGTTTCACACTTTGCTCTATTTCATTACTGTGGTTAGACATTACCCGAATCTTATGGATCAGCTATGGGGATTTACCCTCTGCCAGCAATACTCTGCTGACTGGACATGTCAAATTTACAATCACACCAGACTTGGGTCTCAATCTGATACCTTTGAGATTAATCAGGGTCCCACTGCTGTCAGCAAACACTAAATCCATTTTTATGGACCTGTAAAATGCCAAGTTCCCTGAACTCCAAATTTGTGCTCTTCCAAAATAAACTGCCCTTTGAAGCTCAGGCCTCTCCATGCCTCAGCTTTCAATTGTCCCTCTTGCTGCCACCGAAGCCATGGACAGCTCCCTGCTAAGAAGCCCTCACTGCAGCACTGGTATTTCATCCAGCACACTGTGGAGGCACAGTCCTGCAAACATTGGAACATGTGAGTTCAGTGGGATTTCTTACATCACATGTCTCAGTTTTTTTACACCAGTGGTCTGGAAATCTCCAAAAAGTCAAGGATTAAAGTAATAAGACTGCAGTAATTTTAACATCAACTGTAAGACCAGTGAGGGGTATGAGGTAACCAACTGTCCACCCCATGTGCATGTAACTACTTTATAGAAGTGCCTGGTCACTGCCAGAAATTAGATTATTTATATTTGTTCTATATCTAAAATTAGGTGTAGTTTTAGATATAAAGTGTATAATTTAGATATAATAAAATGTATATATTTAGATATAAGATGTATAAAATGCTTACTATGTCAAGGTAAACTGATTCTGCTTTTATATTGTCTCCAAATGTGAGTTTACATGTTGTATGAAACATATTATAAAGTCACGTGGCCAGCACTATGCTATACTCTATTAGAAATACGTGTAATAAAAACTGAGATATACTGGAATATCAATGAAATTAACCATCAACCATTCTTATAAAAAATCATGCATGTTCTTATATATAGATAGATATATGTTTCTACATACACACACTTTGTATGCTGAGAGGTTTCAAATAAATGACGACATTTTTGGGCACAATGGGACTCAAAAAGCACAAGACGAGCTTGAACTCCTCTTCAAGCTCCAGTCACAATTGTACAGGGCTTCTGTGCTCTCTTAATTCTTAAAAAAGAGTTGATTTTGATTTACAAAAGTCAGCATTGTTTCTCAGAAGCCCTTAGTGCCCTACAGAGCCTGGGAGCCAGGGCTGGAAAGAGGATTTAATGCCCTCCAGTACTGTAGATTCAGCCTTGCTCCATTCCCAAGGATTTAGCCCTCTGAGCAGGAAAAATGTCATCTTTTATCTGCAAGACTGTACTTCCAGCCTGCGCAGGGCCACAGCTTAACCCACACACTCTGCACATGGCAGTGTTTTCTAGCTCAGGGTAATCACCTCCGTCACTTTCAAAAAGCCTGAAAAATCCGCCACCACGTTTCCATGGGTCAGCATAGCACCTTTGGGACTTCCTGAAAGGAAAACAGAGAGAGAGTTTAAAAGATAAGCAGAACGTAACTTTCAAAAACTTAAAAAGAAAAAAACAAAACAAAACCCCAAGAAATGGTTAAAATATTACGTTCACTTTCTTCAATTTTAAAACATACGTATTTTATACCATCATTTTTGTGCATGAATATGCACCAAAAACACTTAGTGCAATACTCAAAACTTAATAAAATAATACTGCAAACAGAAATATTTCTCTTGTGGACTCTGGAAAACAGGTTCCAGTAGAAATAGCCCAACTGCAATTTGTGAGAGTGCTCAGATGGAGCCACTCAATGAGCACAGCTATCAGACTTGGCTGGATGTTCCAGCCTCTCCTGGGAGGATTTATTTCATCCAGATTTTGACTAAGAATGATCTTGAACACCAAGAAACACCATTTAAAAGGCTGTTATACTCAGCCAGTACTCCGGATACCATGAGAAATGCAGAGAGCAATGCAGGTAAAAATTAGGATACAAGAAGACCCTTTGAGACTGCAGTTAAGAGAAGTCATGAATAGCAGCGGCAACAGAGGTGTTTTGAAGACAGCCCTAAACCAAACAGGGAGCCAGCAAAGCCCCTGTGTTGTGTTCCAGAGCTGGGCACTGCTCCTGCAGCATTTCATCCACCACCAGCAGGTACCTCAGCACCATCAATATTTGCCTTTTTACACTCCTTTTTCAGTAGACCTTGGTGTTTGTTAATACACAGCAAATACACAAGCTGAAACCTTCATGTTCACAAAAAAGTGGCACAGAGGGCTCTGCACGTCCTCCTGAGCAGCACTACTGTCCCTTTTCATCACCCTCCAAGGCTTTACTTGTGAAAAGAAGGTGTAGCTAAGCTCAAATAAAGATTACAGGGCCAGCCTCTCTCCAACATGTTTTTAAGCAGATTGTTTCCATTCCATCACACCACTGCCACGTAGTTTCTGCTGCTCTGTGCAAAGGCAGATCAGAGGAGCTTTACCTACAGGTGCCCCGTGTGTCCCCAGTACAGTGGGCACGAGCAGTCTGGCAAAGCTCCTGCAGTTAATGTAACAAAATCATAAATCAGCCAGAAGTTCATTCTACTTTTCTCAGATTAGGAAGGGACTGTGGTGCTTTGTGAATATGTTTCAGCACAGGAAAGTATGTTTAATCCTCTCATTTCAGAACAGTTTGAGGGCTGTGTTGCTAGCAGCCCTCCAGTGTGGGCATGGGCACACTCAGCACTGAGCCCTTTGCCCTGCCAGCACCACCATCATCACTCCTACTCAGCCTCCCAAATAATTGAAGGCAGGCTCAAACAGCAGTAGCAATTGTTGCATACATTTATTGCAATAGAGCAGGGTATTTTTTTAACACAATATGTTACACTGAAAATCCCTAAGTGCCTTGAGTAATTCAGTCCCAAACACTTGCAGATGAACATGGTGCACAGGAGGCTGGTTTGGTCTCATCCAAAAGCTCAGGGGTGAAGCTCTTTATTTGCCAGCCACAGCTGTTCCCATCCTAACTTGTTGAACCAGCAGGCTCACAGGTGCCTAATCAGCCGGGCAGGTTATTTTCACAGCTGGGTGCATGCATGGATCCAGGCTCCAAGAAAAGTCCATGGACAGGTGTCAGTTGAACATACACAGCACGACTCAAAAATCACTTGTGTTATTGATTTGTGTCCAGCCAAACACATGTGCTCAGCCCCTGCAGCTCTAGAAGCAGCTGTGCTCCTGAAACATCACACAGCTCAGGCACCAGTGGAGCGGATGTGCTCAGTACTGGTTTTGAAACTCAAAACTGTGCACTCTGGCACACATCTGGTTTCTGCACCTTGACAAAATTCTTCACCTTTTTTTGGAGGATTTCAAGTGTTCAGTGCCAGGCTGGGTGGGGTTGGAGCAAACCAGTCTAGGTGAAAGTGTCCCTTTCTATGGCTGGAAATTGGAACTAGATATACTTCAACGGTCTCTTCCAAGCCAAACTATTCTGTGATTCTACGAGATTTCTCAGATGTTTGACTCCACTTCTGACTTCAATGCAGATTCAGTATCTCTGCCATGCCTGGAAGCAGTGTTAACATCCTGACTCCTTCCTCTGCATCCCTCTGGCACAGGCTCAACATCCTGAGCAGGCTGCAGTGATAGTGGTCCCTAAGCAGAGCAGCAGTGTTGGAGACAGGAGAGACTCCTTCAGGAGAAATCCAGAACAAACCATGCTGTCGTGGGACAGCTACAACTTTTTGGGTTGAGGGACTCCTGTAAACTTCAACCTTCTTTAATAGTTCTAAGAGTTAACCTAGCAAAATAAGTGCCCTTTCTCAGAATTACCACTCTGAGAGAAGAACGTTGGCAGGGATGCTGCTTTTCTATTTTAAAAATCAATGCCATTTCTGTAATGCTGTTCTTGTTTGAATTTCCTCACAAAGACAAACCCAGTTGAGTGTCCTGTTACAGAATGGATACCTTGCAATCCATTAAGAGCCCAGGAATGTCAATTCCTCCTTATCTTGGTGCCAGGCTTTTTTGACAGTTCTTACAAGCAATAGTAGAACCTTTGAAAGAATAGAACCTTTTCCACATTCCCAAATGGGTCTTTCAAGTGCTCCAGCACTAATCTGATGATGTGATCCATCAGCATTCTGGGATGCAAGCACTTTCCTCCCCTGGGAAAAAGGAACGTGCACTGCCAGGCTGGGAGAAACCACTGGGAAGCAATTTTTATCCAACTGGCTACCAACTGATTTGAAAGATCCTTGACAGCTGATTTCTCTGGAGTAGACAACATGAAAAATTGTATCCTGAGAGTTTGCGGAAATCTATGTGCCTTTGGCCCATTTCCAAGTGCTGATGGCTTCTTGGCACAGCCATGGAAGTTGGTCTTGTCATCCAAGATAAGAAACCTCAGCCCCTCTTTTCTCCCTGGGGAGGCATTGGGACATCTGGTCCTATCAAAGAAAACCAAGTGTTAAAGTCTGCTCCTGGGGAATTCTCTTAAATTCTACAATTTTCAAGTGACAAATCCTACGGCAGAAATTTTTTCACACCATACAAAAATATTTAAAGCCCTTTGGAACTGGAAAAGCCCTAGAGAACATATCCTTTGGAAGAAAATTCTAAAATTAGTCACTAAAAATTTCATGGGTGATATAAAACTCTTACATCAAAGCACAATGTAGAAAACACCAGAGTGTTGATGCAAACTCTGGAAAAGGCAGAGAGTGATGTGCAAAAGCCTGCAGCAGCAGAGGATGGGCTCATGCATCACAAAGCATTGTTATGAGAGGGTTCAGTTCGAGATGATTTGCAAAATTGGAAGTCTCTGGTTTGGATGGGAGAAGGGAAATGAACTTCCTGGTTATCCTATTTCTGTAACTCTGCGCATATTTCTAAAAAAAGCACATAATCAGAAACTGGCCCATGATTGCATCGGCAAATTAAAAAAAAAAAAAAGGAAAATCAAAAGAAACCTTCTCTATGCAGAATTTCTTACTTAGAAATAAAAATATCAGCAACAACATGACTTGAAAAAATAATTGCTCTGCACTTGAACATCCACACAAGTGGCTTGTATCCACAGCATGGCTCCTTCAGTGTCCTACTGCTGCCATTTGTGTACAGGCACTTTGCACTCACTCTGTACACGTCTGTGATGTTCACGTCCAACACTGAGTTCATTCTTTCCCATTTAGGAATTCCCAGTGTTGGAATAGAACAGAATGACAGGCTCCTTTTCCTCAGTGCTCTGTCCAAAATGCAGATCTCAAAACTAAGGACCATGCACAAAGGTAAAACACCCAAACCCTTTCAATACACCTTGAGCTTGTACTTGGGGTTGATAAAGCAGTTGCCTACCTGGTCTGAAGCACGAGTCTTTTCTGGGAGGTGGAGGATGAAGGTGCTCCCTCATGTTCAGCCTGACGTGCTGTCTGAGAAGCACCAGCAGCTCCCAGCATCTTCTGCTGAAACCAAACTGAGGACGCTTTGGTGTAGGACCAAGCATTAGAGGACCAACCCAAGAGCATAGGTGCATCTGGAAGAGATGCTCCAGCAGTCCCTGGAGCATGTATCTTCTCCACAGGCAAATGTAAAAGCAGTTTCCCAAGCAGTGATGCCTTGTGCATCTGCCCATACAGCTTTCAGGAAGATGTTACAGAGGCTGAGTTCTCAAGAGTAGGAATTTCCTGCAAGCTGATGAAGACCAGGGTCTGGAGAGAGGAGAAAGCACTGCCTCTGCTAAGAACAGGCAGGAAAATGATGCTGCTCCTCTCTCCAAAAAAAAGAGGCCAGCAGCACATGAGTACCAGCACCATGGGCTGCCCAGGGTCATCCCAAACCTCCCCAGCACCTGGTGTCATGAGCAACACACAAGAAGAGGAGACAGAGGTGACAAGAACCTTAGTGAGGCTGGAGGCATCAATGTGCTTAGGATACAGAGAATGGAAAGCTGTGAAACCACAATTTAGGGGTTTAGTCTTTCTTTAAAAAAAACATTTGCAAAAGATAAATACCAATCAACCAAGTGCTTCACAACTACTCAGCAAAATGGGAAGCAGACACACAGGTGGATTTTCAGACATCTTGAAAATCATACTGGCAAAGTGCATGTCAGTGAATTCAATTGAAAAATAAATATACTGTTATTTTTAATTTGTAATCTTCAGAAGTATATAAACCTATATATTCTTAAATATTGAAAATGCCTAGAAATATCATGGCCATACCAGAAAAACTGCAAGTTTGCATGTATTGAGGTGGCATTAATAATTTCATAAAATATTCTAACATTTCAAGATTAAAATGCCTCTTTTACCTGTAGTGCCACTAGTAAAACAAACAATTGACAGATCTTCTGGTCGAGGAGGCTAGAAATACAAAAGGAGATTATGAAAATCACATCAGTCAAATGCAGACACGTCAGTGGTAGAGACTTTTGACATTGTAGAAACCTAAAGATCAAACCAGTTATGTTTTTGTTCTGACATAAAAAGCTATCATTCCCCTCAGCATATATAACCAGGTTTCTTCAGTTGATGCAGACTCTATTCCTCCCTTTATGCTGTGCTCTAGCTGCACTAAGGGCATGCTTTAGTGTTCGTATCACAGTTAGTATTTTCCAAGCCACCATCTATGTCTGTAGGACATTGTAGGACAACTTGGGATAATTCATCAACTTCCAGATCAATTCTGGAAAGAATCCACAATAGGGGACAAGGTTCCAAAGCTGCTGATTGCTCTCATTTCCAGCAGCATCTCTATACACTCAGCACCACCCCATACATGCACTATTTTGGGTCATGAATGACCAAATAAACTTCTTGAATATCAGAAGCTGCTTTTGAGAGTTTTGTATGAATATGAGCAGCCAGTGAAAAATATCAAAGCAATTTTCCAAAAATATCCCATATAAATACTGCCAAGTAGTGTTTCTGAACTACAGGAGCCCCTGCAGAAAGTGAAGGGTACAGAGACATTCCCCTAGTGCCACCAGGGTAAGGCAGGGAATTAGGGGAGCTTAATGATGACATTTAATTACTGTCCCATTAACATGTTCATAGCAGGAGGAGCTATCTCAATTAAGTTCCAGGTAGAGGGAATAAAGCAAATGCTACACTTGTTCCATGTGGGGGTGGTGAAGCCTTGGCACACGTTGCCCAGACAAGCTGTGGCTGTCCCATTCCTGAAAATGTTCAAGGCCAGATTGGACAGGACTTGGAGCAACTAAGCCCCCATGGAAGGTGTCCATGCCTATGACAGGGGGTTGGAATGAGATGAGCTTTAAAGTGCCTTCTGCTGCAGCTGTAAGTGGGAAAAGCAATATACCAACACTCACCACAGGCACATGTCGACTCTCACGGCCACAGTCCTGGAAGAGATTAAAGTAACAAAAGTGATTTCCACTTTAATTCCTGCAGTGTAACCCATTTGCTAATAATCTATAAACCACTAAGGGAGAGTGTGAGCTAAAGCAGACAAATTCCTAACTGGAACTGATGCCACCTTCATTATCCTGAGTTTCTTGCCCTAAGTGCAGTGCCTTCCTTGGATTTCAAGTAGTGTTTGGGTTGGTTGAGCTGCATCCAGGGGGTTTCAAACAAGTGTGAGGCTGTAGCCTTATATGTAGTGTGGGTGAGGGTCCATAGTGACAGAGTCCCCAGGCAGGTGCAAAGGAGAGCCTCTTTATTGCAAAACCCAGCCCTTTTTAAGCAGTTAGGCCTTTATCAATTACATAGCTTTAAATCATAAAAAACATAATTTAACCAACCACCATTCACCCTGATATGAACACATAATGATGATATAACTTGTTTTCCTACCCCTAATTCAGCTGAGTCTCTTTCCCACAGTTCTTTTCTACTTAAGCAACAGGCATGAGCCATGGTTTTACAAGGCCTTCCTTCTGTACAGTTTTACTTATGGGTAACATTGTAGGAGGACAGTATCTCAACTAAAAACCCCCTTGCTATGCTTAAATAGCAGCTGATAGTGTATCTGAGGACAAAGAAATGTTGGCTCTGCTATCAACAAGGAATAACACCGAGAGGCAAGAGCACCAAGAGCATCACTGTTATCAGCCACAAGCTGTTCTTTTGTGTTCTCCAGACACTGAACCTGGCATGCAATTCACAAGGCCCTGTACATTGTACTGTCTTTTTACATATATTACAAAAAATAGTAAAAGGAGAGGGAGAGCAAACTCACCTCCACCTCCTGCATGGTCTGGATGCGAACCCCACAGCGCTTCCCTCTCTCTGTCAGCTCCTTCTCAAATGGGTCCATCAGGATGATAGACCTCAGGCCTGGTGTTTCTCTCCTCTCCACATGGTCAAGGAGTATCCTGGCTTTTTCAGGCTTGTCACAAATGACCGTGGAGATGTCAGCTGCGTGAGAAACAGCCTGTTTGCAGTAAATCTTTTTTAATGCAAGACTCTGGCTCATAGCTAACACTATACCAGTTCTGATAGTCACTCCAGGCTACACCAGAAATCCCAGCATACAACACATGCTCCTCTTGAAAAATGAGGAAAAAATGCAATCTTAGTTAACCTAAATCAATGCCAAAGCTGTAGCTGACATTTATGATTATTCTGGGATTCAGTTCAAAACATTAAAATTGGTCCCCCACATGGACTAAAAAATCTAGGAGACAAAATATCAAGCAACACAGGAATGGGTAGCCATGGAGTAATTCCTACATTCAGGGCAGCCCTTATCCACGGCTGTGCACAACTGGGAATGTGGAAAATGCCACAGAGGCAGCACAGGGACACACAGCTCCTCAGGAATGTCTCTTAAGTGAATTCAAGACACTCAACAAGTATAATCACAACGCCCCATCCCTGGAAGTGTTCATGGCCAGGCTGGATGAGGCTTGGAGCAACCTGCTCTAGCGAAACGGTCCCTGCCAATGAAGAGGAGTTGGAACTAGATGAGCTTTAAGGTTCCTTCCAACCCAAACGATTCTAGGATTCTACGATCATCTGTCTTTTAGCAGCAGAAAATGAACCATTCTGAGCAACAAAACTGAGAAGATCACATCAGTTTTGATTTTACCTGTGTTGACAATGTACCGAATGGCTCCAGGACCTAAGGTGTCATACAGGGGAACCACCACCATGGAATAGGTGTAGCAAGCCAACTCAGAGATGATCCACTGCAGGAGAACATGGGAACACAAAGGTGAAAAGAGGCCATGAGAGCAGATATAACTTGAGAACAAGCTGACAGGTGAGGAACATCATTAATACAATATCAAGTTGGACATAAAATCTCACCTCGGGACGGTTTTGAGCAAAGACACCAATGAACTGCTTTGTGGATGGCTTGCAGCCCTGCTGCAAGAGGCCTGAACCCAGAGCTTCTGATCTTTCAGCCACCTGGAATTTGGAGAGGGAAAAATACATTACACAAGAGAAATATAAACAATACAAGATTAAGCAAAGACTTACAGGAAGGCTCTCAGATTATTATATTTCCTATCTAAAAGTCCAATTTTTACATTATCATGAACCATCATTAGCTGACTAGCAGTTGATGAGGTCAGCAATGCCCCATGGCTCCTGAGTGCCTCAGAGCTGCTTTCAAGAGTGGGCTCATGGCATGGAGCCAGCTCCTGAAAGCTGACACACCCATGTAACACCTGGATGTGCCCAGGTGGGGACACCAGGAAGCATCACAGGGTGCATGAGCAACCTCCTGGTCTAATGTGCAGGCATCCCAACACCCCTTCTTTGTTGGGCAGGGGAAAAGGCTGCGTAGTGGGTGTCACCTCCAGCTCACCTCCTTGTATGACAGCCACTGGTAGGGCTGCTTGGGCTTCCTGAACCCCAGGCAGGGGCCATTCTCTGAAAGACACAAGCAGAGATGATGAGTTATGGGGGGGCAGTGCCAGGAGTTAACCCAGGGGCCAGGACGTGGGGGAGCCCTCCAGGAGTAAATCCATGATTATTGGGTTGGTTCTCACAGCAATCTCCAGCAAATTGCACACACAAGTGCATCTGACGGGAGATGAGCAGCTGGAATCCCCAAAAAAGGCTTCAGTCCTCCCCACTGACAGCAGCAGTTTGCTTCAAACAGCCTCATTAAAAGACACGTCTTCAAAGGTCAAATGAGCATTAGCAGCTCCCACTACTTGTGCTGCCTTTTGATTTAAAAGGTGAAAACTACTATATTTAGCCCAGCCTGCTCTGGAGGAAGGTAAAACAACACACATCACTGTGTGACCAGATGAAAATTTGAAGTTTGAACAATTTGTTTATGGTACCTACTTGCAAAAATCCATTCCTCCATACACCTACCAAGTCCTTCATTTACCCCTGTCTTGTGGGGCAGAACATGTGCAGTTCCACTGGGGTTTTTTATGGTACCAAAAATAGTAATCTGACCATGACATTGTTGTATGCAGTGAGGCAGGACACCATAAACAGCAGACACAGAAACAGTTATGACACAGCAGGGAAGAGTCATCATGGCTTTTTGGAGTGGGAAGTGATGTCTCTCAAGTGTGAGAGCTCTGTGACAATACCATTGACTATGGGATAAGTACACCTGCATGGCTTGGTCCCCACCTCACCCAACTCCTGCTCCTAGGTCTCCTCACCACTGTGCTCTCACCAGAGATGCTGAATCCCCTCCTGAAGACCTCATACATGGTCCTGGCATCATCATAGTAGTGTGTCAGCAGCTGTGGGCTGTCCCCGATCACCGAGCGGCGCGCCCCAGCCAGGCCCTGTGTGAGATGAGGTAACACAAGATGACACAGCCATCAGCACTGTTCAAGGGGTGGGAGATGGGGAAACCCCCCCCATAATGCAGAACACTCCACAAATGCCAGCAAGACCTCTGTGACCACCACCTGCCCCAAGACCCAAAGGGATGTGAGATAGGGGGCACATTGACCTCAACACCTCAGGGGTACAGAGAGCCCTCTGGTCATAGAGGAGCACTTGAGCCAGCTAGTTGTCACTGACATCATTGATATTTCCCTAGGGAATTTAATAAGGAATTATGGATCTGGAAGTAATGGAGTGGGGATGTGCTGGGGGAAGCAACGGTTCTGGGCTCCACAGGTCTCCAGGACTAGCACCATGAGCACCTCCACAAGGACGTCCAGGCCAACATGAAGGACAGGCTGAGGCAGAGGCCAGCCCCAGTGCCATTAGGAGTGGTGCTTTAGGAGTGTGCAACCAGGGTGAGAATGACCAAACCAGGAGTGACTGCACTGGGAGCCAGAAAAAAAAGCCTAACTAAAGCCCTAACCACAGGCAAAAACTATCTTGAAAAATGCAAATTCCTCCCACTCTTTTAAAAAGCTATTGGAATTAAAGACAATGACATCCTAATCACAAAAGGCTTTAAAAATTCTCATCCCACTTTCAAATATTAAAATAAGCGGAGATAATATTCAGAAATTTTTCTGTTCTTTAAAACAGAACCACATCATTAAAGCCTTTTGCAAGAATAACAATTAGTAACTCCTCAGCCTCTAAGCATAGATTTAGGTTTATTTTTTCTTACTGTTACCAAGTTTGCAGCACCAAACTCAGCAATGGGCACACATGAAGAGTGCCAGGTGATCTGGTCTCATCAGCTGCTGCCTTTCAGTTGTTTCTCCCATGCAATGGCAGTGCCTCTAATTCTTGGCCATGGATGGTTAAGCAAACCTAAGACCAAAATTCTAATGAAAATCTAAGAGAATAACATGGTGTATTCTAGTTTTTTAGTCTACATAAAAAAGTGAGTTAAGGAGTGAAGTGATCCCTGGCACAGTGCATTACATGGCTGAGGCTGGGGAACCACTGAAACAACAATAACAACAAAAAAGCCTTCCTGGCATCCCCTGTGGACATAGATCTGTAGAAACAGGTCCAGAGGAGGCTGTGAGGGTGATTAGAGGGATAGGACACCTGCCCTATGAGGAAATGCTGAGAGAGTTGGGGTTGTTCAGCCTGAAGAAGAGAAGACTCCAGGGGGACCTTAATGAAGGGGGCCTACAAGAGAGCTGGAAAGGGAATATTTACAAGGGCACATAGTGTAGTGACAGAACAAGAGGTAGTGGCTTCACACCGAAATAAAGTAGGTTTAAATTAGATGTTAGGAAGAAATCATGAGGATGGTGGGGCCCTGGCACAGGTTGCCCAGAGAAGTTGGGACTGCCCTGTCTCTGCAAGTGTTAAAGGTCAGGCTGGAGCAACCTGGAATAGCACCCATGGCAGGAGGTTGGAATGAGATGATCTTTCAGTCCCCTTGTAACCCAAACCGTTCTATGACTTCCAGGCATGCAAATCTTGGGGAAAGCCAGCCGGGGTTGCCCTGGCCTCACCTCGACTTCTTCCGACTGCATGCGCAGGTCACAGGGTGGTTTCACGGCCCTGGGCCGGCTGGCAAACCAGTAGGCCACGACCGCCGCGAAGGCTCCGATGCCCACCAGCGCCGTGGCCGGCAGGTTGCGGAAGAATTGGCTGAGGTCATCAAACTCGGGGAGCCGCAGGCTCCGCAGGATTTCCTGAGCCTGCATCTTCTCCACCAGCGAAACGGCAAACTCTGCAAGAGCCAGAAGGAGGGGTCAGGTCGGGTGAGGTCAGGCTGCAGATGGGCAGAGGCAGCACGCGTCTCTGGGAAGGAGAGAACATGCTTTGCTTCATCAACCATCGCAGCCACCCTGCTCTGCTGAGCCATGGGGCTGCCAATACCGCCCGAACTGAGAAAAACAGCATCTGTGGAAGAGATAGAAGAAAGAAGGAAGCATCCATAGCAGGGTGAGCAGCAGCAGACAGCTCACTCCCTAAGGGTAATAGAGAACCAATGTACAGGAGGTGATGCAGCTGCAGTTATCTGGACTGAGATATGCTGGGACAAGCTCTGGGATCCAGCTAGGATGCCTCAGGGCTCCCAGGAACTTTCTCTGCCTTCCCTGAGCAGGACTGCACAGACAGTTGTGCTGGGCTCACAGAGTGAGAGCTGCTCCTGGGAAAGGCAAGGTCATGCTGTGGATCAAGCACCAATCTAGACTCTGCTGCAGCAGGTTGCTTTGTTTTTCCTTTTTGCACATACAGAAACAGCCACCAGAGAGAAGGAGCCAGGCAGGTGGCTCACTGCTCCAGAGTGAGGTCAAGCTGTTCTCAGGAGACTTGTGTTTGGGTGTTGAGTACACAAGGGACATTTTAAATAACTCCTGTTTACAGTGACAGCTCCGTATCAATTCCTCACTAGGGAGTCTCCAGTATCGGCCAGCCCTCTGAGGGATGAGCCAAGCAGGTGCTGCCCAGGGGGAATCCAAACAGTTAAGGTTTCCCACAGCTCTATTTATGACTTTACAAGAGTCAAGGTCTTAAAAAAGGTTTTTAGCCACATGAGCCCAGGCAGCCCCTTCCCTCTTGCCCTCTGGCCTTAGTCCAGCTTGTGAAGCTACATGGTTTCACTTCCATGATGGGGCCAGGACTTCCCACACAACAGCACCACTAACACAAACCTGCTTTTTTCTTCCTGGAAACAGTGTCTGGGCTCACTATCCTGAAGTCCTGAGGGTCAGGACTATCCTGAAGTCCTGAGGGTCAGGACTATCCTGAGGCTACTGCCTTCTCCTGTGTTTGTGCCAAGTGAGCATTGGGACTGGCACAGGCCAGGTGGTAAACAGGGGAGGCACCCCTTGCACAAGGCTCTGGAGAAGGTTTGTAAGTTTGAACAAGGAAGAAAAATAACATAACAAACAATTAACCTCACTCACTTTTGGGTTATGAAATGGTGAGGACAGCAGCAAGGTGACAGCGACACAGAGCCCATGTTCAGGGTCATCCATCTCCCCCTGAGCGCTCTGGCCCAAACGTCTCTCTGGCCTCATGCTGCTCCCTGATGCTGGCCCAATATCCCACAGTCACCTGTGCTCCTAGAGGACTCCCGACTGTGCAAACCCTCTGGGACCACAACCAGCCTCTTCAAGAATGGTTGAACCCCTCCAATAATCACATCCAGATGATATTATTGGGAAATACCCACACAGGAGGCAATTTTCTCCTGAGATTTGAGCATCTTTTCAGAGATCTCCACATGTGATAAAATACTGACTATGCGACTGCAATGATGTTAGGATGAACTGAGGGTGGTGAGGCCCTGGCACAACTTGCCCAGAGAAGCTGGGGATGTCTCATCCCTGGAAGTGTTCAAGGACAGGCTGTATGGAGCTTGGAGGAACTTGGTATAATAGAAAGAGTCCCTGGTCATGGCAGGGCAGCTGGAACTGGATGAGCTTTAGGGTCCCTTTCAAACCAAACCATTCTGGGATAAAATGATTCTATGAACTGAGACAGAGTACTGATTTCTCCCCTCAATATTTCTCGACACCAGACTATGAAAAACAGCCTGACAAACACACTTTTACTACAAAAACTGGGAGAGCTTAGCAAGGGAGCTATTAATTTACTGATGAATTGCCTCTTTGTGCAAAAGCATTTCAGCAAGTCCCAATTAAGACTGTCTGCTCCCAGAAACAGCCTGTCCCACCAAAAGCAGCCACCCAGTTTGCTGGTTACACTGAAATCCTGGGAATCACTCCTTCAACAGCAGCCTGCAAGTGCTGTTTTGTATCCATCTGTGCAGTTGAGTTGAAAGTGGAAAGCTGGGAAGGTGCCTGTGGGAACAGTACTGCCATGGGGAGATGCTTGGCTACAGACATATTCTTCTGTCCTGCTTCTGCCCTGTGTAGCTGCAGAGATTGTCTGGATGGAAGCAGGACCAGGCCTTTACATCTGTCTGGGCTGAGAGCACCAGACACATCTAGAGCTCATAGCATCAACAGAAGGACCATGAGAGTCAGGGCTGCAAGTTCTGTTCATATTCAATTTTTTGCACTGCAGGGTTAACACAAGTTGCCTTTTGCAAGTTAATCCTGGGGTTTGCATCCCAAAGTGATTCTTGATGAGTCCATACTTGATCTTCTCAGAGCAGCCAACCTGCCCTGGGATGGTGGCCAGGAAAGGGGCCCAGGTGTGTTTGGGATGGGTGTGTTTGGGATGATCAGAGAAAACTGCCTCAGCCCCTCCCTGTAGCTACAGAAAGAGGGGTCGGGGTGCCTGGATCACAGCCTCTGCTGACGAGTCAAGACAAGGAGGTGAGCACCTCATGGTCACAAGCTCTGGGAGTACATTTTTCATGTGATCAGGAAAATAAATAATAGTAATTAAACCCAGAACAGTTGGGCTGGGTTACCCATCAACAAGGCAGCACTGCACTCCAGAGTTCACTGCAAGCAGCTGCTGCTGTCACCTCAGGCCCAGAATCAACAGCAGAATGCCTCTCCACACCCATTCTCTGCATTTCGGTTACCTTTGTGCCCAATTTCTGCTACCTCTTGGCCCCATTCCTGTTGCCTGAGGTGGATCTAACAGCCTGCTGCAGTTCATGTTCCCCACAAGCAAGCAGTTCTGGGTGCCAGCAGGCAGACCATGGCACCTATGCACGTGTCACATGGAAACACTGACTTTCCATTTATTCCAAATGGCACTTCATATCACCAGGTTTCTAAAATATTCCCATGGCAAAGAAAAGAGAAACAAATATGCAAAGAAGGACAGAAAGAAAGTGGTTTGGAGGAAGGAAAGAAGGAAGAAGTGCTGGAGAAATGCCAAGATAGCACAGCCATGGGTAAAAGCTGGGGATGGCTGGCACAGGGGAACCTCCCAGCCTGGGTCTGGGCTGAGCAGAGCTCCTGCAGCCTTGGGGCAGCCAGCAGTGACACTGGGTTCCAGGTCACCTACCAGCCTGTGTTCACAGCAATCACCCCCAGACCAGGGCTTATTTATTTATTTTGGTAACAAATGGCTCTTTTGTACAATTTAGTTTTCATCTTTTTCTGCTGGAAGTGATTCTGGAACTCTAGTCGATGGAGTTCAGTGACATAAGCCAGCGTGGGAACAGCCACAGACTACTGGTGTATGCCTAATGCAATTAAAATTTTACTGGTCCTGTGCAATCATAGGCCATGCAATCACATCCTTCCTACCATTCCATCAGTGCCCGCTTGGGAAGAACAACTCCTCTCGGGGCATCCTGCCCTCCAGCATTCACAGTGGGATGGGGAAGAGGTGGGTAATTCATTTTGTCCTGGAAAATGGGTGAAGTGTCCCATCACCATCCCTTTATTCAAGCCCCAAAAAGGCTATTTACATTAGACTTCATAGCACAAAACCAAACCCAAATAAGCAGCTTTTCAATATCTCTGAGAGAATTAACTGTTTGCAGTGGGGAACTACAAAGCAGAACTAGTGCCATGCAATGGCTTAGAGCCTACAGACCCTCCACTTCTTTCAGAGCAAGCTGGAATTTCCCGTCAGCTAGCAGTCACCATGGATCCGTGTCCTTGGCTACAGCACTGGCTGCTCACTCATTTCACTGAGGAAACAGAATTTACAGGATCCAAAACATCTCAATCTGGACAGGCAGATTTAGAGGGATTTCACTCCAGTGAAACACTACAGGCTTTTTGAACTCTTTTCTCATGTTCAGTTCTGCAGAGCCCAGACCCTGAGATTTATAGTTGTTTTCCTGAAATGGGGTCAGTGACCGAAGATTTGCACAAAGAAGCATCCAGCAAAATTTGGACCACTCTCCCTCACCTTCCTGTGCAGAACAAAAACATGCCTAGTGCTCTCTACAGAGGGCTCAGGGGACTTTGCAATAGGGATTCAAATCACGAATGGCACTCAAATTATGACTATGTCACCACAAGAAGAGTTTACATTTGCCAAGGGGTAAGGGAGCATCACCATTCCCAGGGACACATAAAGCTGTTAGTCAGACTGCATCACTGGAAACCATTTGTTTATTTAAATTAAAGCTGTTGCAATAATTAACATCTTTATGGAAACATGCACAGAGGCTGCCACAGCCATGCAGGCAGAGGCCTTTGGGGTTTTTGTGTATTGCTTGCAGAGATATAATCATTCTTATTTTTCCTTTTTCCTCAAACTCCGTGTAGGCATGCAGTGGGACATCAATCCTGGGAGGAGCCCCTGCTATTAAATGCAGCTCAGGTACCTCTGACCTTCTCCAGCCTGGCCAGGGAGCTCCTGGGACACCACAGGCTGTGAATTCCTAATCACTGCTGTAATTAAAATCAGAGAGTTGATGCCAAGTCAGCCTCTGCTCTGCAGCTCCACAAGTTTTCCCTGTGTGGGCACAGAGGATGAGAAGTTGGATGAGCCTTCAGTTCTCATCCTGAAGGCAGTGTGGGCTGGGGATGGACTCAGGTGAGGAAGGGGGGGACACCCACCACTCTGCAGCAGGCTGGGCTCACATTTCTCTAGATTTTATGGGAACAATAATAAGATCTAGTAAGATCTTATGGATCTAATAAGGTCTCCTACTACAGACTGTGCTGTGCCTCAGCGACAAATGCAATACCCAGTTTAATCTAAGCCTGCAGATTTTTTCTCATTTGTTTTATTTAAACAGGAAAATTTGGAAAACTCATGGCACTTGGCCACCTTTCTATTTTCAACTAGTTTGAGATAAGGTCAGTTTATTCTTTCGTAATGATTTTAAGTATCTATGGAAATGGTAATGCCATGCTTTACAGCAGGACAAAGCCCGTGTTAATTACAGAGAAAAAATGCCATTATGTATCTGTTGGGCATTACAGAGAGCTACTGAAAACCTCACAGAACAATTCCCTGCTGTGAGACAGGAAGCCCGGCAGTCTGTAAGCTTGCAAACTGCTTGAGAAGGAGTAAGGGGTGAGATAAACATAATGGTGAAAATAGAAACACCAGAAATGGAGAAAATAGGAACACCAGAAGTAAATGAAACTATGAAAGTATCTATGTATGAAAATCCAATAAGCAGCCCCAAAATTAAGCAGGAGACAAGCAATACTTGGTTCACATAGTCCTGCAGGACACCTAACAGCTTCTGTCCCACACATGCAATTATGGTATGAGCACATCACCACAACAGTGACCCCAAACATTTCACTGCTCATCCTGCATCCCTCCAGAGCAGCCTGGGCAGGGGTGACCCCAGAGCCCTGACCCATCACACATGCATTACAGAGACCCTCTGTACTCTGCAAGGGTTAATCAGCCACACAGGGATTCAGCAATTACTAGGATTATTGATCAAACCAAGGCTAATACTACTTAAAATTTTCTGAAGCAATACCTGCTTTTGCTTCTCTAAAGTGACCTATCTCACTATGGCCCTTTTCTCCATTTAATGTCTCTCACCTTCAGACACATCACCTTAAGCCATCTTCCACAGTGCCCACAAGATGTATCATTGCTTTGACTTTTGGGAAAGCGCAATTTCATAAAAATTGTGTTTTCTTTTAAAAAACTGCCCCCCACTTACGAAAACCAGACCAAACTGAACCCTTACAGGTGCTTAATTTTACCCACTGAGTGAAATAATTGCCTCTCCAGTGCACAACCACAATTACTATGTTTTACTTAGATCACACGATTCTTTGCAGGGACAAATAACAACAGACCCAAGGCATTTAGCCTCATTGACTGTGATTGCACTATAACTCAATAAGTTATAATTGGGAAGGGGGAAAAAAAGAGGGGAAAAAAGAGAACTGCTTTAGAGATAAAATTTATTTTTTTGGATTATTATGCCAGTGCTCAGGCAACGTAAGAGAGAGTAAGAGACGATGGATAGCAAACAAGGGAGGACAAGCACACAGCGCCTGTGAGGCTGTGGCACTTCTCTGGGGAGCAGACCCTGGTGAAGCACCCCATGACCAAGAGATGTTATAAAAGCTGCTTATAACTTTTATATTCTATTTCTACTAACAAAGAATATAATTCTCCCTTTCCTTTGAGAATCAGACCCATCAAATCTGTGAAACTGGCCTTTTGCCAACATGACTATTAAAGAAAAGGGTTTCAATAGTACCTAAGCCTCTTTAGCTCAAATTGCTTCCGTGCTGGCAGAGCCGGCTGGGGGCTCGGTGTGCCCCGAACTCAGTGTCTGGGGCATGGGAGCAGACATGGGGCTGCAGCCATGACATCAGGGACAGTCCCCATGTCCCTGCCTCTCCACTCACCTCCCAGAGCCCTCCCTCCCACTCAGCAAGACAGTTATCCACAATGGAAAAAGGCTTTGCATCCAGGTCAAGCCTTGGATCTGCAGGAGACAAATAAGGCAAATAAACTTCATGGCAAGGAGGCATGACGTGCTTTTCTGAGTCCTCTCGTGAGTGAGTGAGTAGAGCACAGGGATGGATGAAAACGAGTTCAGATCAGCATGTAGTTAGGGCTGTGGTTTAAACGTGGCTCAGTGGTGTATTATTTTATTAGGAGAGACAGACAGTTTCACACAGGACAGAAAAAATATCTCAGAGAAAAGGCTGCTAAAGTACTGGGACCCATTTATATATATGGGATTTACACACATGCAATTATATATCTGCATGCATGGATGTAAATGCTTGTGTGTGCATGTGCATATATATAAAATATATATAAAAAGTAGAATTTCCCCCTACTCTGAGTGACTGATGATTAACAGCACTAATTGTATAATAACCATGTACCCCTAGCATTACTGTAGAAACATCTCACTCCTTAAAAAGTAAGTAGCTGGTGCATTAACAGCCTGGGTGTGACCATGGCACCACATCTCCCCATGGTTCCTGGGGACAGAGCTCATGGCAGACCACAGCACTGAGCTCAGGGGCTTTGCTGACCCTCCAGCTTCCTTCCACCTTCCTGACAGCCCCAACCCCAAAGACAGGGCACAGACAAAGGATGGGAATCTCCAAGCAACCGGAGGGGCAGCACTGGCCTCTGCTCCCTCCTGCTCTGCACTGCTGGGAAATGTACTTGCAAAACACAAGATCTTTGCAAGCATCCACTAAAAAGGGAAAAATGCTAACAAGGAGCTCAATGTCCTGAAAGAGATCAGTAATCACACATAAATAGAAGTACTTAAAGTATCTAAAATATCTACAGCATATTGGTCCCTTGCCTAGAGAAATCATTCAATAAATAATTCAGTGCTATGCAGAGATCTTACTTTAGACATTTGAAGTCTTTTAGAGAGCAAAATCCAGCCCCCAGCTGTCTGGAAATGCCCCTTGCTTGGAGCCATGCATGGACCACCAACTCATCCTCATCTCTCTGCATTGGGTCCCTCTTCATCCACTGATACCAAATCCTCATGGAAAGCTTCATCCTCCATCCCACACCTCCTCACCCACTCAGCACAGCTCAAACATGTGGACCGACCTAAAAATACCTTTTGCACCCCTGAGCAGAGTGGTGTAGAAGCCCACAAGTGTTGGAACCCACTATGACTCACACAGATTGAAAAGTCATGACTAGGAATCTGGTCCAAATCTGCCACTCCTCCAGATAACAAAGCATCAGGAAGCCAGTGCAAGCATTTTAAGTTTCCTACTAAAAGGGAAAAGCCCAACAGCTCTGCTGTCTCTGAAGTCTATCAGTTGCCTAAGGCACAGTAACAAAAAAGCTCCTCTAACTGCTGAAACATCCTTAAAAGATTACCCAGCACCAGCATGAGCCATAGTCACAAGGTTTCATTGACCAGGCTAAAAACCTCAGCCTGTGGTTGCAGAGGATGGACTTCAGATGGGGAAAAACCTATGTGGGATATTTTTGCACCCCCTGTCCCTCTCATCATATTTATCTTGTTCCCCTTATGCCAGTGTAGCTTCTGTGTGCTCACCTCAAGTGAGCTCAGGCCATTCCTCCAAGCTAAACATAACCCTGCCAGAAGGAAAAACAAACCACCAAAGTTGTGGGGTTTTCTGGCAGCCTTCAGTTCTCTGGAGCCTGCTCACACAACTGGGCCAAAATCAGCATAGGGGCTGCAAAGTTCCATCTGAGGAAACCAGAGCCTGATCCCTCCCTGTCTGCTTCCCTGGCTCACAGGCAGCATAGTCCACAGGAGCATCCCATTGAGGTGACTAAAGCAGGAGAGAATTTGCCACTCAGCTTTATGGCAAAGCTTGCAGGTGGCAGTGAACCCTGCACATGTTTTCTGGGCTCATGCTGAGGGGCTGTGTGCTGCTGGCATTGTCACACAGGGCTGGATCCTGACAGTGTATCGTGGGGCTGCTTTTGCTAGGGCTGGGTTTTTGTTCTGGACACTGCTCACAGAACATATGCAAAGCTCCCTCCTTCCCAGAAGTACCCATAAGCAATTTGGGTTGTGTTTTGGCTTTTTTTTTTTTTTACTGACATTGATGGTTGATTGTCCCATATACTATATGATTCCTGAATACTCTGTGTCAGGCAGCAAACAAACAGCTTAAAGAATGGCATAAAAATAGTTATCTGGGGCAGAGTACAAAGAGAAGCACTGAATGGAAAGGGAGAAGGAAGCTGTGCTCCTGACAGCTGGCTTGGCAGAGCGGAGATGTGAATGCGCTTTGCAAAGAGTTTGATGGCTTGTTGCCAGGGAAAGTTTTGATGTTTGCCTTTAAATATCGAATTGAAATAAACCTTAGTACTGTCTGTAGAGGCCCTGGTCCAGCTACGAACCCCAGTCACCTGAAGGCTTTGCAGCATTGTCAGTGCAGAGGTGCAGGGGTGACAAGGAGGCTTCCCCTTCAATGCACCCAGGTGGGATGTAGTCCCCTCCTCAGCTCACTGCCTGGCTCATTTTCAGTCTCTCCACATAAGCATGCCATAACCAGGCCCTCTGTGGCCATCTCACTCGACAAAGCCATGGCTGGGTGGAGGCAAGGAGATTTCGGGTACAATGCCAGGCAGGGAAGAAGCTGGTACCACAAGCGTGCATTGCTCTGGCTGTTGAGGGCCAGCTCTGCTGTCCCCATAGCAGGTCACTGCCAGACAAGGACACATGGGCAGGCAAGTCCTTGAACTGCCAGTTCCCAGCTCTCCATGAACATTCACACCCTGCCCTGCATCTGAAGGGTCACTGTGAGAGACTGGTCACAGTGATACATGGACAGTTGAAGAGACAGCCCTGGCCCTGGTTGCTCTCCTGCTGCATGCACAAACTGCACAGGTCTGACTCCTGCTGGCTTCTGGCAGGGTAGAATGGATGACCCCAACTCACACCACTGCTGGACTGGGCCATGAGGGGCCCCTTGCCTTATGCCCACACTGGGCACATGGCTGTTGGCACAGAAATTACTGTCCTGCTATAGTATCAGAAAAAGTGGTTAGCTTACAAGCAAATCCCTACCCGGCATGATCAGATGGCATCCAGGTGCCACAGTGGGATCATGTCCTCCCTACATGACTCCCTGACCCACCACACACCCACCTCCACCCCTGCCTGGAACACAACTTCGAGCCCATACAGGCTGGGATGTCCCACCATATTCCAGGCCTGCCAGGACAAGGAGTCCTCCAGACCACCTGCCCTTTCCATTATTCCCACACCCACCCTGCCTTTCATGGGCACTAGAACAAATATTTGTGTACCAGTCCAGGGGTACTGATCCAGCTGCAAACCTTTTTGAGTTCATTGCTACCATTTCTTTTGGCAGCAGTACCAGAATAAAGTGGTTTCTGAATAACACTGAGGATCCTGCCAGCCAATGGCATTCGGCAAGCATGGGAGTGCTTCATCCAAAGTGACACAGAAAACTAAACAAGCTCATAACAGAAAATCTTCCATAATGCTTAAGATGTGACACAGTGGCATGCCCAGAGTTAGTCCTGCAGAGGATAGGGAAGAACAGGAATGTCTTGAATCACTTCCAAACCAGGTGTTAGCCTGCATTGTCTCTCTGACAGCTCAGACTAGACCAAAACACTTACTTAGTCAAACTTCAATTTTGTGTTGCCTTCTGCAATATCAACTGTTATGTAGCAAGTGTTCACAGCAGGGCTAAGCAGGCCAGGCTGCAGCTGGCATTGCCTCCAGCCATGAAGATCCTGGAAATTTGGCCTGTTGCTGTCTGCAGGAGGCTGCCTGTGCATTATCACACCACAAATTCTCACCTTCTGCTGCAGATCTAGACAGAGACCTCACAGTTTGGGCCATATCATAGATAAACACTGCCTTTGTTATTATAAGGAGCAATTCTCTTTATGCCAATCCTACAGCTTGAAGAGCTCCAATACTTACTGAGCTGCCACTGCAGTTAAAGCAAAAACATACTAAAAAGGAGAGGACTGAAAGGCTCTGCCAGCTCTGTGTCAAACACAAGCCCCTGAAGACAGTGTTAAAACTGTCACACTGGAAACTGAAACCAGAAACTGACATCAAAAATGGGAGCTTACAAAAAAGTAACAGTAATGTCACTAACTATAACAAATACAGTTATATCCCATTCTCAGAGTAAGCTGACCATAATTAGACCAGGTTAACTACCAAGAAAGTGCCCTGCAAGTTCATGGAATCAGAAATGAGTTGGAAGAGACATTGAAGATCATCCAGCCATCCCCCACACAGTGAGCAGAGATGCCCTTCACTAGGTCAGATTGCTCAGGGCTCCATCCAACCTGGCCCTGTAGTTATAGTACTTTTCTAAAGGACCCTATCTGCACAGATGGGAAGGAGTGAGGGGATACCAAAGTTTAAGTACACATGTAGAGAGCAGAATTTTATCCAGACCCTGTGCACATTGAACGTGACTGCCTGAATCCGCTCCAGGTTTTATTCCAAAACAAACCAGAAACTGAAGGCAGCCTTAAAAGTTGTTTCAAGGCTTATCTGGCAACCTTGTAGAGCTGTAAGGGGCAAGAAAATAAAGAGGCAGGCCGTTTGCCAAAACCCCAAAGGAAAGCAACTCCCCCCTCCCACTGCAGGTGGGGGACAGAAGCAGGGACAGCAGCCGGGGCAGGAGCAGCATGATGCAGCAGCCTTGCCCGCTGCACAGACCTGCCGGCTCCTGCCGTGCCCTCTGCCTGCCTGGGCTCCCTGCCAGTAGCCTCCAGTCAGAACTGAAACACGCTGCCTGCAAAGAGCCAGAGCTTCTCAAAATAATCTCTTCTGTGCTCCAGAGTATCACCATGCTTTTAAAGGAACACTACTTGATGTTTCTCTCTTGCATGATACCAGTAAAAGCACAGTGATTACTGCAGAAAGGGTGATGGCGTTAGGGACACTCTCCCTGCCCAGGTGCAGGAGGTTTTCCGAGGAGGCCCCACAGTGCACACAGCCACCTCCGCAGCTGTACCCAGGGCCATACCTGACCCACCACATGGGACATGACTCCCACACCTCCAGGAGCAGGTAGGGACCCTCCACCTTCCAGGATGTTCTCTGAAACTACTGAAAGCATCATCCTCCTATGCTCTTCACATCCCCAACCCTCTTTGTCCCCAGCATGCCAAAGGATGGGATGCACCAGCAACAGGCACACGCACAACACAGCAAGCAAGAAACCACACTACATCCAGATAGGGGATTTCATGGCTACAGAGAAGGTTTTCATGTTCTATCCCTGTCACCAAGGTGCACCCCCAGGAGTTCAAACCCAACACAGCAGGCTCTTCCCATGTAGACGGAGCATCCTCATGTTTCCATGCTTGAAGAAAGTATGAACGCACAGCATGGAATTAGGAACAACATCACACAGTACACTGAATGCTTGCAAACTACCACTGCTGCAAAGCTTTGGCTAAGGCAAGTTTAGTCACCAGCTCTGGGAGATCTCTCAGGCAGAGACATACATTGCAAAGAGCCTACACTAAAGTCTGGGTGGCTGAAAGTTGAGACACAGAAAACCTAGAAACCAGCAGGATGTCACAGAATCCCGGAGTCATTTAGGTTGGAAAAGCCCTCTAAGATTATTGAGTCTAGCTATTCCCCCAGAACTGCCATGCTTGCCACTAAATCATGTCCCAAAGTGCCGTTTCTACACGTTTGTTAAAGCCCTCAACAGATGGTGACTCCACCATTCTCCTGGGCAGCCTCTTGCAGAGCTGAAAAATTCTTCTGAAGAAATTGTTCTTAATATCCAACCTAAACTTCCCCTGGCACACCTTGAGGTCACTTCATCTTGTTCTTCCATTTGCTACTTGGGAGGAGATCAACCTCCTCACCTAGCTTCTGCCTCCTTTGTAGAGTGATAAGGTCCCTTCTGAGCCTCCTTTTCTCCAGGCTGAGCTCCCCCAGGCTGCTCCTTATGAGTTTTCTGCTCCACACCCTTCCTTAGCTCCGTTGCCCTTCTCTAGACACACTCCAGTGCCTCAGTGTCTTTCTTGGAGTGAGGGGCCTAAAACTCAACAGAGGATTCAAGGTCAACCACAAGTAAGCAAACAGGTGAGCCAGGCTCCGCAGAGCTCCTGCTGTGGGAAACAAGTAGGGTCAAGAGTTTGGGGCAATGAACTAAGAGGGGCAGAGTGCTCCAGGGAAGCTCCAGATGCCAGGCTCCCTCTCTGCATCCCAGTGGACTCGCCCTCACGCCTGACCGGGTGCAGGTAGAGCTGCCCTCGCCGCTGATCCCAGGGGTGGTCTCCAGCCCCCAGAGCTGTCACTCCGCTCTCTGGAGCCCCGCAGCCCAGGAGGGCCCTCCAGCGCTGGGAACTCCAGCAGGAGCTTTTCCTCCCATTGGTGGGGGGCTGTTGGAAACACCCGCAGCAAGGGGAAACTGCCAAAGCCACGTGCCAGAGACCCCCGTCCTACGGTCCTGCCAAGAGCTCTCCTTATCGCCATCCCCGGCAGCACTGGGGTCCCTGCACAGCGCCTCTCCCGCCGCTCTGCTTTTTGCGACTCTGCTTTGCTCGGCGTCCCGGAGCCCGGCTCCGGTGGAGCCTGCGGGTCCCCGGGACCCACCCGCGGACCCACCCGGAGACCCCCGGGATGGGGGTCCCGTCTGGAGCCTCCCGACTCCTCGCAGACCCATCCGAGCCTTGCCCGGACGCAGCTCCTGGATCCCGCTGGGATCCCCCGGGGGCTCCTCACACGCACAGCGATAACACCAGCGAACCCCCCGCCGGGACTCACCATCCGCCGGTCCGCCCGGTCCCGCTGGTGCCCGGTCAGCTCATGGCCGGGGCTCTGCCCTCCCGCTCCCCGCACAGAACTGCTGACTCCAGGGCGTCCCTCCCCCTCCCATCTGCAAACGGCTGAAAGAAGTTAAGCTTGGCTAATATCGGCTTAGGCTGTATTAGCGCAGCAGCAGCAGCGATGCCCGCTGTAACCCTTGAGCTTCCACATCCCGGCAATGGGAGCCGCCTTCCAGAGAGGAAAAACCCACCCCCTCCGCTCCTGAATATTGCAGTATTTTCGCACATCTCTGTCATACTGGAGGATTTACAGGCTCGAAGCAAGGCTTTTTGGTGTAAAACTGTAAAACCTTCCTGCAAATGCGCAGTTTAAATTTAGAATTTTTTTTTTTTTTTTTTATTTTTTTTTTTTTTTTTTTAAATTTCTTGGGGAAAAGTCATCATAAAGGAAAGTTTCTGACACTGAGAAAGTCTGTGCCGCGAGTTCAGGTCTGCTGAACTAGAAACTTCACAGGCCGGATATGGGGAGGCATTTAAATGGGCAGATGGTGACAGGACAAAGGGGAATGGCTTCACACTGACAGAGAGCAGGGAATTGTATACGTTAGATATTGGGAAGAAATTCGTCCCTGTGAGGATGGTGAGAGACTGCAGCAGGCTGTCCTGAGAAGTTGGGGATGCCACATCCCCAGATGTCCAAGGCCAGGTGGGATGGGGCTTGGAGCAACCAGGTCTAGTGGAAGGTGTTCCTGCCCATGGCAGAGGGATTGGAACTGGATGACCTTAAAGGACCCTTCCAACCCAAAACATTCTGTGATAATCAAGTAAAATAAATACAAATCCCCTGACTCATTAAAACAGTAAGAGAGTAACTATTGCCAGCATCTTACTTATACTACTATATATATTAAAAGAAAAAAACCCAAACCCTGGTATTTCAGCCCAAACCAGGTTTTGTTAATTTACACTCAAAATAACAAGACCAAAGCTTTGAAATTCGTTTGTCATGGTAAATTATTAACAATTACATTTGAGAGATCTGGCAGAGATACTCTCTTAACTACAAGAACATTCCTTTAAATTGAAAGCCAGCAGTGTCTGATATCTTCCAACTCCCCACTCCTGAGCAAAGATAACACGGGTGTGCCATCCCTGGGCCTCCCCCGAGTCCTTGCTCCATATCATCACGTTACTTACGGCTCATTTTTTACTGTTCCCTTCCTGCTTAGGACTCTAAGGAAGGCATTTGAGGGGTCTGCCCTTCCAGCGGCTGAATATCTGGCGTTATTAACACTGAAAATATTGCTTTCCTCAACTCCTTTTTTTCCTGGCTGGATCTCCACAACCGCTTGGCAGAAAACAGGGAAGCAGAGGATGAGAAGCTGTCTGAAGAATCACTATTACCATAGTTAATAAAGTTTCTGTCTGACCTGTCCTGAATTTTACTTGTGATGTTGGAGTTTGTAATGGGGAATTCTCAAAGAACACTTAACAACCATGAATGAAAAGACTATTTAATAAGATATCAGGCAAGATTGTCAAATATCACTCCTTTGGGTCACATGGGGAGTGTTCTGCAATCAGGCTTAATTCATCAAAGTGCCAGCATGGGGCAGGGAGTACTAGACTGAATGGTCTGCAGGTGCAAATCAGTATCACAGTGATGGGTTAAAGGGACCTCAGCAATATTCACCAGCTCAGATTGCTGCCCCATTTCTCCTTATGAGCCACAGTTTGACAGAATCTTTGTAGTCAGGAAAGTATTTCAGGTGTGTGAACAGTTCTGGGCTAGCTGGGGCTTCAGTGCCAGTAGTCCATAGTCTCAGCTTATCTGTGTTCATGATGAAATGAGCTAAAAGGGATGTGGGAATCCTGATTTCAAATGAATATTGAATAAAAATCAACATACTGTGCTCTAGAGCTCTTCTTTCAAGCTCTTGCTGGTAAAGGCTGGTCTTGCTTACAAAAATGAATCTCACCATGGGCAATATACCCTCAGCATAAGTGGTGAGATTGAGTAAAACTTGTGTTTCATGGTAGAGTCTGACCCTTTTACCTCCCCTGTAAATACCCTGAGCAGTAATTCCCTTTTTTCTTGTTTTGCTTTCATTGCATGTACATACATACATATATGGACTCACTCTCTGAAACAGCCATTGGAAATATTTGAGGAAGAACAAAGAGAGGAAGCTGGATGTGGGCTGCCTACCTTAAGGGAAAAACAATGTAAGTGTGCTCTAAGTAATACACTGAATAAAAGTTCTCCCACTACCCCAGAATTTTCTGCCAGGTAATTTGCAGGGCAGAATGATGGTGATAGGGCTTTATGGGAAGACAACCTCATTTTTTGGACTCACAGCCAAGAGAAAGCACACAATTCTCCATAAACATGGATTTCCTATGAGATTTTTTGGCACAGGAGCACAGAGAACAGTTCAAGTCTGTTTTCAGATCCTCCAGCAGATATGTGAGCTGTGCCCTCAGCTGTGCCCTCAGAAAAGAAAGCTGAGGGCTGGTGGGGCTGAGCATGGAGATGCTGAGCATCCAGACCCTCACTTGGCAACAGAAACCACAAAACCCTTTAAGCTTCAAACCAGGATGTGGGTGATTTCTGCTTATGTAGGAATCTGCACCAAACTGGTCCTGACCTTAGAGCATTAAGTAGCAGGGATGTTTATACTAGTGCAAAGGAAATTAGACTTCACTTTTGTGCTCAGTCTGAAGCCCAGTGAGACTCACCTAGCAGTGAAATCAGTGTAAAGACTTCAAAAGACTTCTATGGGATTTGGCTGAGACCTGGCCCATCCAGGGGAAAAAAAAAAAAAAATATATATATATATATATATATCTATATCAGTAAATCACAGTGCATGTAATGCTCCCAGCTAAAGAGTCCTATAAAAGAGATTAACCTATGGAATCTGTCTTTATTTTTATATTTTATCAAAATTAATGAGAAACACAGATTAAGGTTGAATTTTACACATTGCTGCTTATAGCCAGGAGAATACAGGATAGGACACAGTGTAACAGTTTTAAACTAAAAGATGATCAATTCAGACTCGATAGAAGGAATGATTTTTTTATAAGGAAGGTGGTGACACACTGGCACAGGTTGCCCAGAGCAGCTCTGGATGCCTCAGCCCTGAAAATATTCAAGGTGAGGTTGGACAAGGCTTGGTACAACCTGGTCCAGTTAAAGACATCTGCTCATTGTAAGGGGGTTAAACTAGATGAACTTTAAAGGTCCTTTCCAACACAAACTATCCTATGACTCTATGTAGAGTCATCAGAGCAGTGAAACGAGGCTGTACCACCAGGAAACCACACAGAGCTGAGATAGCCTGGGAGCTTCCATTGCTCTATGGAAGAGTTCCACTTGGCCCTTCAAAATTCTGAGGATAACTCAAAAAACCCCAGCTCCTGCCGTGGTTTTCAGGACATTCCAATAAACCTGAGTAATAGCTTCAGTTACAGAACAGAAATCTGCCAACAGTATCTCTACATTCCTGAAGGCCCATCCATGGAAAATTGTGCCTCAAATAAAATAAAAATAAAATAATAAAAAAACAACAACAAAAAAACCCCAGCCACTAATTCAAATAATGTGTAAGAAAGGGGAACTTTACTGCCTTGTGTGTCTTTTCAGTGGTCTCCTTATCTATATCTTCTGGTCAGATATTATGCTTTTATGTTTCTACAGCCTATATTTTTAACCACTTCTGAAGAGCAGCAGGAAGGAAGCATATGGCACAAATAGAGGATTAATTCAATAATTAGGAACATTAATATTTTGTTTCTGGGCAAGTGTTTCTACCTCCTTTCCCTCTAGCCCTCAATTTTCTTACACCACAGGGATGCCAACTGATGGCGAGGTAACAAAAATAAACCCAGGGTGATGAATTTATTGCTTACGCATCTCTGCCCAGCTGTCATCCTCAAAACATTTTACAGGCATCCAGATGCACAGTCTCCACACTACAGCTGAGTGTGGTAGGTGCAGTACACAGTGGGGGGCTGGGGCCATGTCCTGGCCCAGTCTAAAGGGGTCTCTCCTGCACCCTGACATGTCAGCAGGACTGGCACCTACCAGCCAGAGACCCCAACCACATCCCACACCCAGCTCCAGTTCCTCTGGCAGCAAAGGCCTGGCACTGTACTAGAAAATTAGGGAAAAGGGGAATTTGGCATCATTTCATGGAGGGTTTTTGAGAAATCTGTGGTTGGGCTGTGATTTGAAACATCCTTAAATATTCCAAATTAAATACTTAGCTGAAGTATTTCTTTTTCTCCTGACACTTATAATAAGCAGTTACATTGTTTGAATGATTTTTAAACACATTGTTGATGTTTCAGGATCTTTGTTATTACTTCAGGGTTTCTTATTTATTTTGTTAACTAAAGCAGCAATTAAGTTATTTCTATTTTTGTTTCTAGAAGGTTCCCTTTGCTGATCCTACACCCTGAAGCACCCTGCACCTTTCTGTGCCTGACACTGCTGTAACATGCTTTTGCTCTCCTCTTTTCACAGGTACTATCAAGTCACCCTGAAGACATTTCTGACAATGCTAAATTTTACAAACTCTCTGCAAGTCAGTTTGTGGCTGCACATAAGTGAGTTTTCAGTTCAAATGTATATGGCACATTTTTGCTGACTTCTGACAGGGTCCCTGTCTCCAAGTCTCCTTCCCCATACCTTCTGCAAAAACAGCCTTAAAATCTCTTTTTTTCTGGATATTTTAAGCCTCCAGGAGGCTGGAGCAAGGTTCCAAAGGGTTAAGATGGAGGAGGCTCCAGACGGCTCATTCTGCCGTCTCAATGACCCAGAGCTTTTGCCTTTTCAAACATATTTAACCAAATAAAGTGAATAAAGGATATGCAAATGCCTTTCCCGAAAGGAAACACAGCCCTGAATTGTTGTTGGCAGGTCAGAGCATCACACCACCCTCAGCAGCCTCTCAGCTGCGAGAGATTTGGGCTGGAGGAGGCAGCAGCAAAAAAAGACCCTTTTCAGGCAGGGAAAAAAGCAGGACTCGAGTATTCCAAGGAGACAGAAGGAGGAGGTCACTGGGGATGACACCCCCGGCACCTCAAAACCCTGGTTCCCCGTGAGGGTGATGTGGCCCTGGCACAGGCTGCCCAGAGAAGCTGTGGCTGTTCCATCCCTGGAAGTGTCCAAGGCCAGGTTAGATGGGGCTTAGAGCAACCTAGGATAGTGGAAGGTGTCCCTGTCCTGTAGCAGCATGAGTGGGATGCGCAAGGGAGACCTACAGTGAACAAAGGTGCAGGGGACATAGGGATACTGGCACAACTTGTGTGACCTTCCACAAGGTCAGCTCTCAGCTCCAAGGAGCTATTTGAACATTCGG